>JARBWK010000007.1:46050983-46650983 GCA_030556195.1 Anolis apletophallus
AACCGGGCGGGGAGGGGGAGCCCGGGGGGAGGGGGGAGGGGGGTGGGAGGGGGAGGTGGGTCGCGCCTCCAGGCCCCGCCCCCACCAGGCTTTGTAACCGGGCGGGAGGGGGAGCCCGGAGGAGGGGGAGGGGCTTGGGAGGGAGGTGTGTCCCGCTCCTGGCCCCGCCCCGCCAGGCTTTGTAACCGGGCGGGAGGGGGAGCCCGGGAGGAGGGGAGGGCTTGGGAGGGGAGGTGTGTCCCGCCTCCTGGCCCGCCCCCCCGCCAGGCTTTGTAACCGGGCAGGGAGGGGAGCCCAGGAGGAGGGGGAGGGGCTTGGGAGGTGGGAGGGGCTTGGGAGGGAGGCCCCCTCCCTCCCTCCATCCACGGAGCACCCGCCACTGTTCCGGATCAGCGGCCGTGCTCCGTGGATGGAGGGAGGGAGGAGGAGGGGCTATGGAGGAACCGGCTCGGCTCCTCCCTAGGCCCCCCCCCTCTCCTCGCTGCATCCACGGAGCACCCGCCACTGTTCGGAACAGCGGCGGCCGTGCTCTGTGGATGGAGGGAGGAGGAGGAGGGCTATGGAGGAACCGGCTCGGCTCCTCCTTAGCCCGCCCCCTCCCTCCCTCCATGCACGGAGCACCCGCCGCTGTTCCTGGCGTGCATGGGGAGGCAGGGCCGGAGATGGGCGGATCCAGCGGCGGCTCAAAGAAGGTAAGCCCGGGAGCTTACCTTCTTTGAGGCGCCGCCGCTGATCCGAGGGGGCGTCGGCGGAGGGGCGGGCGTCGGTCTCCGGCCCTGCCTCCCGCCCTGGCGTGCATGGGGAGGCAGGGCCGGAGATGGGCGAACCGCCCTCTGCCGCCGCCCCCCCTTGCGGTTGCAGCGGCGGCGCCTCAAAGAAGGTAAGCCCGGGAGCTTACCTTATTTGAGGCCCGGCCGCTGGATCCGCGGGGGACACGGCGGAGGGCGGTTCGCCGTTCTCCGGCCTTGCCTCCCGCCCTGGCGCGCCTGGGGAGGCAGGGCCGGAGCTGGGTGAACCGCCCTCCGCCGCGGCCCCTCGCGGTTGCAGCGGTGGCGCGGAAGGAGGTGGGAGGGCTGGGGAGGAGGGAGGGGTTTCCCCTCCTCTTTCCCCGCCGCTCTTCCTGTTCAAAGGAGGAGGCGGAGAGGCGCTCTGGCTGCCATGTGCGAACGTTCTAAACGTTCGCTGGCAGCGCAGAGTCGAGGTGGGATTCCCTTTGTTAATTTTTAGGGGGTGTTTTTGGGTGTTGCGAGGTATTTAGGGCCGGTTTTTTGACTGTTGTCTGTACCTCGTGGTCAGGGCCAGTCAGTTGTTTAGTGTGGTGTTTCTGCGACGTATAGTTTCGTTGTCTATATCCTTCTTTGCACGACCGTGTCTCCTTTATATATATAGATTAAGTTACATTTTAGAATTTTTTGGAAAATTTTTTGTACGTCTTTCTATTACTAATAAAAAACCCCCCCCCCCCCATTAGATTTCCGATTTCCTATTTTTGGGTTCTAAACCATGCCTAACAAACAGGGAGTATGTGTGTGTATGGAAGGGTCTTTTAATTATTTCTGGGTAAGAATGAAGTTCCTGCTGACTGCTAATACAAACAGAATCCAGAAATATTTAGAATTCTGTTTTTGGGGGGTTGTGCTGTATCATTTGAGACCAGAAGGGTTCAAGTGGCAAAGTACTTCGAGTTCACACTTTGAGCAGAAACAAAATCTCCTGTACAATCCAAGGATACAAGCTGTTGTTTGCTAGATAACACAGTCAGTTCTTTTTTTCCCTTCAAAATATTGGTTGAACAGCACCTAGAATTCCGAAATATTTTTTAAAGACATCCCACCATCCAATTGATGGTTAAGCTTTGTCGCAGAGTGCTTTTGCCATCTGGCGCTCTTTTGTTCGGGAATATGAGTTAGAAAAATGCATTTCCGAAGGAAAGAAAGAACATTTGGTAGCGGGTTGGCAACAATACCATCATTGTTGCCAGAATGCATGTTCACTGTGTGGGTGGTTCAAATGGCACTGAAACAGGTTTTCTTCATGTTCCTAGGAGGTATAGCAATTCTTTCAGCAGGGACCATTGGTGATCCTATTTCCTAGGTGTGTTGCAAAAGAGACCCTCCTGGGTGCAACCTCCAAACTAATTGTGAATATCATTGTTTCCTGGAAGGGTGGTGAGATAATGAGAGATGGTGCTGAGAGATCTGCTCATGATAGGAATCTGCTTTGACTTAGGGAGGAACGTCAGAAACTTCCTGATGCTGAGTCAGATCATTGGCCTGTCTAGTTCAGTGTGGGAATGACTCTCTAGGGATTCAAATGCGAATCCTTCCTGAATCTATTAGGGGATGCCAGAGATGGAATTTGGAACACTTTCTCGAGGCTTGAAAGCAACAGCACAAGTTATGGTGTTATTGTGGGAGGGGTGCAATTAGAGCATACTGAAATTTCTTTTTTATAAAACTGGTGACACCATTATTTTTTGAAACCATTTATTTTATTTATTTGTTTACTGTACTTCTACCTACTCTTCTCATCCTCAAGGGCGGTGTTTTTCAACCTTTTTTGAGCCGTGGCACATTTTTTACATTTACAAAATCCTGGGGCACGCCACCAACCAAAATGATACAAAATGACACTCTAACACAGTAATACATATAGTTAATATATTTTAAAATGTATTTATACACTCAGTGTGAAACCTGGGCCTGTTTCGATGTACACAACATAGATATCCTGGCAGGAATGGCAGAAAGACAGAAAGACGCACATGAAAGTCTTGCTCAACAGCTGTTCATTTGTGGGATTAACATAACACAAAAACCACTGGACAAATTGCTGCCAAATTTGGCCACAAAACATACTAATACTAACCCAAGAAGGAACCATCAGTCAAAATATTGATTTTGTCATTTGGGAGTTGTAGTTGCTGGGAGTTATAGTTCACCCGCCATCAGAGAGCACTCTGAACTCCACCATTGATGGAACTAAACCAAATGTTGCACACAGGACTCAATGACCAATAGAAAGCACTAGAAGGGTTTGGTGGGCATTGACCTTGAGTATGGGAGTTGTAGTTCACAAACATCCAGAGATGTGAACACTGGTGGAGTTTGGGGAAAATAGATCTTAACAATTGGGAATTGTAGTTGCTGAAAGAGAAGGGAGGGGGGGAGAGAGAGCGAGGCAGAAGAGAAGGGGAGGGAGGCAGAAGAGAGGGAGAGAGCGAGGCAGAAGAGAAGGGAGAGTGAGAGAGAGCGAGGCAGAAGGAAGGGAGGGGGAGAGAGAGCGAGGCAGAAGAGAAGGGAGGGGGAGAGAGAGGCAGAGAAGAGAGGGAGGGAGAGGGAGGCAGACATGCTCATGAGGTGGAAGGGAAGGGTGAGAGAGAGGTGGAAGAGAAAGGAGGGAGAAGCACGCGAGGTGGAAGGGAAGGGTGAGGGAGCGAGGTGGAAGAGAATTTATTTATTTATTTCGGGATTTTACCCCACTCTTCTCAACCCCCAAGGGGGGACTCAGAGCGGCTTACAGTACGGCACAATTCGATGCCCACATAATAACAATATAAAACCTCAAAACCCTTCAACAATTAAAATACATTAAAAATACATTAAAATACAACTACATTAGCACCATACACATTCACTCTGGATTAAAACAATGTTCAGTCTATAAAAACATTGGCCATAATCACCCACTTTCATTAAAAACCAATCTAAAATGCTGCCTTGTGCTGGTGAGAAGGGAGGGGTGAGAGAGAGCAAGGCAGAAGAGAAGGGAGGGGGAGCTTGCGAGGCAGAAGGGAGGAGGAAGAGAGCAAAGGCATGCTCTGCAGCGGCGCTTGCTCCTGGCCTCCTCCTCTTCTCCCCCTTCTCTTCCCCTCCATTGGCCACTCTGCCTGCCTGCCTGCCTGCCTGCCTGCCTGGGCCCTTACGCGGGCCAGTCAGAATCGGCAGGTGGGCCACGAAATGCCCAGGTCTGGTATTGGAGGTTGCAATTTCCCACGTCACACCTGATGATCGCTCACTGCACACTAGTGTGCCGCGGCACACCGGTTGGGAAACACTGCTCAAGGAGACTCAGAGCGGCTTAATCTTTATATATAAAATCTAAACCTGCGTACGTTTGTGCTCGCAGAACTCGAAAAGTAGTCCGTTGATTGACTTGACAATTCGACAAAATGTTGCTTTCCAATACGCATGTCTTTTCATAGTAAAATGAAATTATGACACAACGTTGCATTGGAATACACACGTGTATTTAGTGTTAAACTAGCAGTCCAGGAACATACCAAGTAGAATCTGTGATGTCCAAAGCAACCACTCACAGCCTAGCTTTCATTCAACCAACCACAGACCAGTTGTCATTTCACCTCAGCAGTATAAGAAATGAAAGTTGAGCTGTGATTGATTGCTATTGGCATACTACTCAATCCGACAGTCATGGCGCTTCAGTACTAATGACTTCAATTTCCAATACACCTTGCATTTGCTATGACTATCAATAAAGTGCAGGGACAATCTTAGCAAGTGTGTGGATTGAAATTAAGGAAACAATTACTTCTCTCATGGGCCCTTATATGTTGCATGCTCCAGAGTTGGCACACCATCAGATCTTTATGTTTATGCAGAAAACAGATAAATCAAAAATTTAGTCAGTCCATTAACTTTATAATTAAAAATTATTTCTGTTCAGAGCCTTTTATTCTTTCCTTTCTTTCCACATAGACACAGCAACACAAGGTAGGTATTGAATTGGAAGATGTGTTTTCTCAGTGTTTCTGTGTCTGTCAAATCAGAACAGCTAGAGAATAGGGTGATATGGCTTGAATAACAAAAATATTGAATTGGGTTAACTGATGCAATGGGTAACTTTCCATGTACTTTGGGTTGCAGTCCTTAAGCCTCTTTCCAAAGGCTTTTAACAGTCAAGAGACCTACAATAACTGTGTAGGAGCATTTCCCTGTCTAATAATGGTTGGTTTGTATATCTGTAATATTGAAACATGTGAAACTGTTATACCTTCCAGGAATATATCTTCTATGATTTCCCTGCCTTGAATAAATCAATAGACAAAGCTCCACTTCATTTTTTTAAAAGTTTATTGAGTTAAAAAGAATTATTTTATTTTATTATTTTATTTACTATTTTTATATGCCACCCTTCTCAACCCCGAAGGGGACTCAGAGTGGCTTACAGCAAACAACAATACTGCCAGAGTGGCTTACAGTGTACATATAACAATATTGCCGGAGCGGCTTACAACAAACTGAAAAAACAACAATTAGCATTACAACATAACGCAATACTGTTAGCAATATTGCATGTAATACAAATATATAAATTATAATATCACGATATAATTATTGTATCACATTATCATTGGCAGTATTATACTGTGTTACAATACAACACCACCAATACCAAATGCATATACCACATACCATATCGTAATCATACTATTATTATTATTACATTACAATTATTATACTATAAACATAATACAATATATTGACATTATATTATATTATATCAAATTACAATGCAATGTAACACTATATTATATTATATATTATTATATTATATTATCTTTAAAATAATAAATAACATTATTTATTTAAACAAAATAAAATTACTTATTTAAATAAATAATTCTATAGAATCATTTTAAACAATTATTTTAAATTATAAATTTAAAAAGAACATAAAAACATGTGTACAATTGACAGGGGGGGTATTGGGGGGAAGGGGAAGTGGGGATAGGGGGAGGGAGGGGTAAACATATCGGGTAGAACATAGCCATTTAAAAACAAAACCATACAGACAGGTTGACTTCTCCACTTCAATCTCTCTCTCTCTCCGCATTACTTCATGAACGAAGATTCTTAGGAAGGACTCATCCCACGTTTTTTTTACAAGCGCGTCGATGACTAAAAAAGCCAATCTGAGATAGTTGCAGAATAGTTGCTGAGATAGTTCACTTGCAGAAAGCACAGCAGAAAGTCTCATTGGGTGATGTTGTTTCCAAGTTGTGGTTCTTTCTGCGTTATCATTTCTCTTCTAGAGCCGTTCGGCATGTCTTCTCAAAAGAGGCCGCAGCATTGTGGATAATGCATCTCCAAGCCTCCCGATGTGAGGCCAGGGTGGACCATTGTTGGAGATTAATCTGGCTGAGTCTGAGATGGTGTTTCACGGAGTCCTTATATCTCTTTTTGGGGGTGCCTCTCTTGCGCTGACCCATGGTGAGTTCACCGTAGAGTCGTATCTTTGGGAGGCGGTGGTCCTCCATCCTAGAGATGTGCCCTGCCCAGCGCAGCTGTGTTCTCAATAGCATGGCCTCAATGCTGGTGATCCCTGCTTGCTCAAGGACAGCAACATTAGTCACATAGTCGGTCCAGTGTATATTTAGGATTGTGCGAAGACAGCGCTGATGAAAGCATTCGAGGAGTCGTAGGTGTTTGCGATAGGTGACCCATGTTTCAGACACATAAAGGAGAATAGACATAGATAGCTCTGTACACACTGATTTTGGTGCTTTGCCTCAGATGCTTGTTGCTCCAGACTCTATATGCCTTTGCTAATCTGTGATCTATCTCTTTATCAATCTTGGCGTCTGAAGAGATAATGCTTTCCAGGTGAGTGAACTGCTGAACGGACTTAAGCACAGATTTGCCTATGCTGACATGGGGAGGATGGTGTTCTTCCTGTGGTGCGGGCTGGTAGAGAACTTCCATTTTCTTCAGGCTGACTTCCAGCCCAAACAGCTCTGCAGCTGTTGCAAAGCAGGATGTTAGGTGCTGCAGAGCTGCTTCTGAATGGGCGACAAGAGCAGCAGCATCGGCAAAAAGCAGCTCACAGACGAAATAGTTTAGAGTCTTAGTGCGAGCCCTCAAACGGTTTAAATTGAACAAGCTACCATCAGTACGAAAGCGTATATATATGCAGTCTTCTTCTTCGAGGTCTGCTGTAGCCCTTTGGAGCATCATGCTGAAGAACATTGTAAGTAGGGTTGGTGCAAGAACACAACCTTGTTTCACTCAATTATTTATTAGAAAGGGCTTTGAGAGAGCATCGCCGTATCTGACTTGACCGCGCTGGACCTCATGTAGCAGGATAATCATTTTGTGAAATTTGGGGGGACATCCTACCTAGACGTTCCAGGATCTGCCACAGAGCTTTTCTGCTCACAGTGCCGAAGGCTTTGGTGAGGTCAACAAATGTTACATAGAGTCCTTTGTTCTGCTCTCTACATTTCCCTTGCAGTTGTCTAAGGGTAAAATCCATATCTGTGGTGCTCCTATTAGCTCTGAAGCCGCATTGGCTTTCAGTGAGAAGTTGTTCTGCAATAGCAGGAACTAATCTGTTCAGGAGTATCCTTGCAAGGATTTTTCCAGCAATGGAGAGCAGTGTTATACCTCGATAGTTTGAGCAATCGGATTTTGTTCCCTTTTTCTTATACAGGGTGATGATAACTGCATCTCGGAGATCTGATGGCAGTTCACCTTATTCCCAGCAACTCACAAGGAGCTCGTGGAATTTAACATGAAGTACATGACTTCCCTGTTTCCAAGCTTCAGGTGGGATTCCATCGATCCCGGCTGCCTTGCCATTTTTCATCTGCTGTATGTCCTTAAGGGTCTCTTCCAGAGTGGGAGCTGTGTCCAGTTCATTTTTCATTGGTTTTTGCATCATGTGTTGGATAGCTGAACCTTGGACTATTCGGTTGGCATTGAAGAGACTCTGAAAATGTTCAGCCCATCGGTTCAGGATGGAGGCTTTATCAGTGTTTGACCATCTGTACTGTATAGGGGCTTTGGACCTGATAATACGTAAACAGCAAATATATTATTTATTAGGATCATAGGGTCATAGAATCACAGAATTGGGAGAAACTGTGCAGGCTGTACAACCCCTGCCTTGCAGGAAAAGCACAAGCAAAGCACCCCTGACAGATGGCCATCCAGCCTCTGTTTAAAAACCTCCACCACATTCCAAGGCAGTGAGTTGAATAGATGATCAGGTTTCTTATGGTCTGGTTTCTTTTGTCATTACATGCTTTCTTGCAGAACTTCCCATTAAATCACTTACTTGTGAGCCGTTGTAAAAATTTCAAAGCTGTCTTCCTAAAATCGACTGGGGACTGCATGTCCTTTCAGATACTGTGGAACAGTAGCTCCTTGCAGCCCTAGCCAATGGTAAGAAATGCTGGGGTTACAGTCCAACAACACCTGGGAGGCAGAACAAACCCCTTCCGGAGAGGGATTTTCCAGAATCAATTCCAGTGGACCCTCAATATCCTCTGGGGTTTGGTTCTATGATCCCCTATGGATACCAAACTCCACAGGTGCTCAAGTTCTTTTATATACAGTGGCATAGTAAAATGGTATTCCTTGTACATAACGGCAAGGTTTATACAAGGTTTTCCTTTTGGAATATTTTTTTAATTAAAAAAACAATTTTAATCCATGGATACAGAGGGCCAACTTTACAACAAATAGGATTTTAAAAAATGAGTGTGGATGCCAAAATAAGATATCAGAGCACTACAGGGTAAGAAAATTACATTGTCTCTCCTCACCTTTCCACATGATTGCTATTTATCTAATCATGACAACAATTACACACTAATTGTCTCATGCAGCTCTCATACTTATCCTTTGGCTTGCTGACTTTTTACTAAATGTATACTTAATATCCCAATTTATGTTGGCATTACTTCACTTTCTGAGCAAATGGCTACCAAGAGGCCCTGTATGCTATGGTTTCTAAGTGGTGGGAATGCGTAATCCCTATGAAACTACTATGTAATCAGTGCCCTAAAGCAGTGTTTCCCAACCTTTTTTGAGCCGGGGCACATTTTTTACATTACAAAATCCTGGGGCACACCACCAACCAAAATGACACAAAATGATACTCTAACACAGTAATACATATAGTTAATATGTTTTAAAATGTATTTATACACTCAGTGTGAAACCTGGGCCTGTTTTGATGAACACAACATAGATATCCTGACAGGAATGGCAGAAAGACACACACGAAGGTCTTGCTCAACAGCTGGGAGTTATGGTTCACCCACAATCAAAGAGCATTCTGAACTCCACCAATGATGGAATGGAATCAAACTTCCCACACAAAACTCCCATAAGGGAGCCCGAGTGGAGAAGAAAAAGTGTTCGGCAGGAGGGGGAAGAAAGGGTATTGGAGGTTCCAATTTCCCACGGCACACCTGATGATCGCTCACAGCACAATAGTGTGCCACGGCACACTGGTTGGGAAACACTGCCCTAAAGCATGCACTGTCCCTACAATAAGAAGAGTTCTTGTCAGCTGTTCCAAGACTTGTGTCTACATGCAATGGGAGTATATCCAGTTGATGTAATGGTCAACTAGAATAATGGCTAGCACTGATACATACACACACACACATTTATATATGTGTGTATGTGTGTGTGTCTTACAGTATTAAGATGGACATTTACTTACTATCAAGAAGTACGTACATCACCCCTTTCATAAAACATAGGCCAAAAAGGACACAGATGTTTTAAATAATGTTTGAATATATTCACTTATATAGAGAAACAAATTAAGAACTAATTACTGTAATTGAAATCGCAATACAATGCATCACACCACATGGCAATGATTCTAATCAAGTGTGACCTGTCCAGTGGCACTTTCGAACCACACAAATGTAGCACTGGGATTCCATTTTAATTGCCATGGTTTCAGCGTATGGAATTCTGGGAAATTATTCAGTTTAGGGGAGCACCTAGTGGTGCAGCAAGTAAAACCGCTGAGCGGCTGAACTTGTTGACCAAAAGGTCGGTAGTTTGAATTCGGGGATCAGGGTAAGCTCTCGCTGTTAGCCCCAGCTTCTGCCAACCTAGCTGTTCAAAGAAATGCAAATCTGAGTAGATCAATCGGTATGGCTTCTGCAAGAAGGTAACAGCACTCCAAGCAGTCATGTCGGCCACATGATATTGGAAGCATCTATGGATAACACCGGCTCTTTGGCTTAGAAATGGAGATGTTGGATATGACTAGACTTAATGTCCAGGAGAAAAAATTACCTTTTTAAACCTTTACCATTACCTTTTATTTATTTTAGGAAAAAGTGTTTGGAATTCTCATCTAGAGAGTTCTAGTGCCTTGCCAGATTCCAAATACCAGACTTCCATGTATGCAACTATGACTTTTCAAATGGAATCGTGGCAATGTGATTGTGTAGTGTGACAGAGTCCCAGATATTAATAGTCAAGGAACAACTTCAAGGTCCCAGACCCTATATTAGTCTTCAGATGCATCCACATTGCAAATTAATGCAGCATGACTCACTTGAACTGCCGTGGCTTAATGCTATGGAATCTTGTGATGTGTAGTTTGGAGAAGCACCAGCACTCTTTGACAGATAAGACTAAAAACCTTGTAAAATGGCACCTCCCAGGAGTCCATAGCATTGACCTAATGCAGTTAAAGTGGTATTAATTTGCCTCACTTCTGCAATGTGGGTGCACCCTTCATCTTAAGATTTAGGCTAGTTGTTGTATACCTTTAAGATGTTTTTTTCTTTCAGCATCCCTAAAAAACCTCAGTTTTTTTTGTTTGTTTGTTTACTCAGAGTGGGTTTACTTTTGTCTTTTTTGAGGCTGAGAGTGAGTGACTTGTCACCCAGTGGGTTTCCATGACTGAGCAAAGAAAAATTGACATAATTATAAAGCATTATGAATGGTTTGAATGCATTTCCATGTTTGGTTTGAGTGACAAAAACCCACCAGACACAAAAGTAGGCGGGAACCAATCTCAGCTACTCCTCCCCTATTTGGCATCGCAGTTGAATCTTTTTGATTTTCCTGATTCTTTTTATCTAGGGGCGCAGCTATGGGGGGGCACCAGATCCAAACCCCCCAATTTTTTTAAAAAACAAAGGTCGACCTTCGGGTGCTTCTGCGCCTGCGGGCGGAGCGCCATAGGCCCCTAGGGCCTTTGACGCGGCTTCCCTCCGCCTCTTCCTTGCTCGTGCCGGCCCCTTCTTCCTTCACTCCTTGCTCGTGCCTAGGGGCCCCTTCTTCCTCACTCACACCAGGCCCCCTCCGTCCAAGTGAAGGAAGGAGGCGGGGCCGGCGCAAGCAAGGAAGAAGCGGAGGCCCCGCTCCTAGGGCCTCTGATGCGGCTTCCCTCCACCTCTTCCTCGCTCGCGTTGGCCCCTCCTTCCTTCACTCAAGGAAGAATGGGCACTCTTCCTCACGTCAGAGTCCCTTGAGGTGGGGCTTCCCTCAGCCTCTTCCTCGCTCACGCCAGGCGCCCCTCCTTCCTTGGGTGAAGGAAGGAGGGGCTGGCATGAGCGAGGAAGAGGCGAAGGGAAGCCCTGCCCCTAGGGGCTCTGACGCGGCTTCCCTAGGCTCCGCCTCTTCCTTGCTTACATTGGCCCCTCCTTCCTTCACTCAAGGAAGGAGGGGCGCCTGGCATGAGCGAGGAAGAGGCTGAGGGCCTCTGATGGGCATGCTCAGCATCGGCCCGGGGGTGTGGCTTCCAATGTGTGGCCTAGGGCGCCACAAAGAGTTGATCCGGGCCTGGTAGGGCATCACTTCACTTTACCTAATGGTAGGGCTAGCTCTGCCACGATGCGAGGAATGGCACATACTTCTAATTATGCCAGTTGGAGTCTATAGACTCATCTTTCTGAATGACCAAACCCTTCAAAAAAAAGAAGCACAGGCAAAACATCAGAAGGTGCCATTGGCCTCCTTCTCTTTCCTTGCGGAGAGAGGCCAGTGGTAACTGAAGATGGCAGACTCAGGACTCGTGAAAGGCAGTTTCATTATATTATGTCAGAGGCTGAACAGTTTGCAACCATTTTCATTTTGACATATAAAGCAATTAACACACCACCTGCTATTGTTGGCTTTCTATTGAGAGCTTGCCATTCTCATTCTAAGCACATTTATTTTGAGGGATCTCACTGATTTCAATGTATCTCTCCTCCAAGTTAGCAAACTGCAGTTTCAGGGAGCAGGAGAATGCTCTCAGTTAGTTCAATCTTAACATGTAACCTAGGTATTTGAAACCGTTCATTGTATAAATCTTTCTCAGGTATGCTAGAACAATCCTTATAAAATTTGCTTGGCTTTCGCTTCTTCAATAAACCATCAAAATGTACATTGGTCCCAGGGCACAGAATTACTTGCCAAGAAACCCGTCATGTTACAAATTTAATATTTTCCCAATTGTTAGAATTCAACAGAATATAATAGAACTGGAGGAAATACATAACATGGCAACACAAATGTTTAAAACATGGTACACTTTAAAAACCAATAAAACAAAAATTAAAAAACAAACTACAATTCTGTTTATTAAAAAAGTACATTAAAATATTATAAAAATATAGCCATAATTGTCATATAATTGTATTTAGTTGCGCTGCAGTGAATTAAGTTGTAATAAAGTACTCTTCAGGAATTTAAGGGCAAAGGAAATGTTCATATTGGTGGAAGTGGAAATAAAAAGTGATTCAGATGAATGGCAAACTAAACTGAAGTGGTTGTGTGATGCGATCCTTTGTGGAAAATCTTACAGGCAAAGAGAAAAAAATTGAAATGTTAGAATTGCAGGTCGACATTTTGTCAAGATGTTGCTTTTGTCGTTATTGTCTATTAAATTGTAATAATTGTGAGACTTTTGGATTCCCATCATTCCCAAGCAACAGTTCATTGTGGACTTTGTAGTCCATTTGTCCAAAATCATGAAAATGTAGTGAGAAGTCTTGGCTCTGCCTTCTCCTCTGCTTTAGTTTCCCCTGTTTATAGGCCTTCCCAATAGTGTAGATAACTTCCTTTGTATTAGTTTTTTGGGTGGAGCTTAAAATCCCGCCCAGAGGCCAATCTTAGTTGGTTTATTCCATTTCCCTTTATAGAGCTCTTTGCTGGTCTTCTCCCTCTTTTCTACAGCAGAGCTACTGTGACTTAGGCTTGGCATTGTCTGGAATCCTAGACCCAAGCAATCCATAAACAGACATTCTTAGCACCTGCTGCATTTAGCAGTATTATTATACCAACAGTCCAAAGGATAACAGAAGCTTTTGGCCAGCCTAAGCTTCACAGGAGAGAAGATTAAGACAGTTTGTAAGCAACAATGTATAATCCATCACTTTGCACCAGAGGCAAGAGAGACTTTCAGAGACCCAAGAAAGATGGCTGCAACCAGCAAGATTTCATTTTACAATGTATTGTTTTAAGTTACCTTATGATAGTCCTGGGTGGAGTTAACCCTTTATTCATCTTGTTTCAGTAAACTCATTTGGTTATCTTTTCACCTTGCCTAAAGTGCCTCTGTCTACTAAGGGTCTTAATCTTAACAGATAGCCCCCGAGTAAAGCCAAACAATATAGTTTTCTCATAGGCTCTGGAGTGCCATCACATTTAGGTTGGAAGAAGGACACGAAGAGCCCCTTTTTTTTTGGAGAGGGGGAGGACTAAATGTGCTCCGCAAAAGTCAACAATGACATCTCCTTGTCATTAGCAGTATATTCCATTCTCAACCCCAAATATATAATTTTAAACTATGAGTTAATTAACAATAACACAGGTAATTAAACCGTCCCTGTTACTACTTGTTTATGATAATGGAGTTTCAAATCTAATATCCCGAGCTCTGACTCTTTGCCTTTTAAAAGTTTATGTTTATAAGCCTGGACATTCTTCAGTCATATTGTCAAGGGTTCATTAATCTTCGTAACTGGGTTGCTATGTGGTTGAAGAAACCTGGGATGAATGCTTCAGGGCATGCACAAAGCTCTCTCTCTCTCTCTCTCTCTCTCTCTCTCTCTCTATCTATCTATCTATCTATGCATATAATAAAAGTCAGTGTTTGCGGCGAGAGGTGCGGAGGGCGGGAGGTGCGGAGGAATATGTGGCAGCTTTTCGATTGGTTGCCACTGTGGGATTATTTGCATAAAGGACTCTCATTGGCCAGCCACAAAACTCCAAAACTCTAAGGCACCAGACAGTTTTTCCGTTGGAAATGGAATGTTCACTTCCTAATAGGATTTCACTACAGAGAGAGGGTTTGCTGATGTACTGAGAGCATTACTAGCATTACAAGTTAGGCCCAAAAATAGACATACATCCTTCCAGCCAAAGGTGAAAACACCACTTTTCCCAACAGGCCTCAGCCTGAATTGACAGTAAGGCTTCCTAGGCCACAGCCTGCATTGACAGTATGGCTTCCTAGGCCTCAGCCTGCATTGACAGTAAGGTTTCCTAGGCCTCAGCCTAAATTGACAGCACGGCATCCTAGGTCTCAGCCTAAATTAACAGTAAGGCTTCCTAGGCCTCAGCCTTAATTAACAGTAAGGCTCCCTAGGCCTCAGCCTGCATTGACAGTAAAGCTTCCTAGGATTCAGCCTGAATTGACAGTAAGGGTTTTTACGCCTCAGCCTGAATGGACAGTACGGCTTTCCAGGCCTCCGCCTGAATTGACAGTAAGGTTTCCTAGGCCTCAGCCTGAATGGACATTAAAGCTTCCTAGGCCTCAGCCTGAATTGACAGTAAGGCTTCCTAGACCTCAGCCTGCATTGACAGTAAGGTTTCCTAGGCCTCAGCCTCAATTGACAGTAAGGCTTCCTAGGCCTCAGCCTGAATGGACAGTAAGGGTTCCTAGGCCTCAGCCTGAATGAACAGTAAGGCTTCCTAGGCCTCAGCCTGCATTGACAGTAAGGCTTCCTAGGCCTCAGCCTGCATTGATAGTAAGGCTTCCTAGGCCTCAGCCTGCATTGACAGTAAGGCTTCCTAGGCCTCAGCCTGCATTGATAGTAAGGCTTCCTAGGCCTCAGCCTGCATTGACAGTAAGGCTTCCTAGGCCTCAGCCTGCATTGACAGTAAGGCTTCCTAGGCCTCAGCCTGCATTGATAGTAAGGCTTCCTAGGCCTCAGCCTGAATTGACAGTAAGGGTTCCTAGGCCTCAGCCTGAATGAACAGTAAGGCTTCCTAGGCCTCATCCTGAATGGACTTTAAGGCTTCCTAGGCCTCAGCCCATTTCAAATAACCTGGGCACCGCCGGGTCCCAAAGCTAGTATATATATATGAGATACCTTGAAAACAGAATGATGTATTGTAGCAGGAAGAATCCTACCAAATATTACCCCGTTGACTCCAAGGCTGCTATCCGTGCGGGCGCAGGAACGAGAAGACGTGACAACTGGGTTACTTTTCAGGAAACACAGTTTATTCCAGATCCACAGCTGTAGGGGTCTGCCCTTTGGCGTAACAAGACGCAAGGAACAGAACACCCCCCTCCTTTCAGTCATTCAGTTTTATACAATCAATGGAGCCGGTCTAAGTCCCGCCCCATTCATTCATTTCACTGGCTATCACTCATGATGTGCTTCTGATTCTAACCAATTAACAATGCATTAGGTAATCTAATAATTCATTGGCTGACAAACACTACGCAGTTTATTTTCCTGACCAGTTATTTAAGCTTTCTCTATGTGCGTAGATTGTCCCTATATTGTTACTTTTCTGATAAGCTTTTCCCATGGACCAGCCAAGTGGGTGTTTCATTAAGCTAACACATGTGATGTCTCCTAGACCAATCACTGTCTAGTAAACAAGGAAACACATGGTGTTTCTCTAAACCAGCGTTTCTCAACCTGGGGGTCGGGACCCCCAGAGGGGTCGCGAGGGGGTGCCAAAGGGGTCGCCAAAGACCATCAGAAAACACAGTATTTTCTGTTGGTCATTGGGGGCGGGGGGGGGTTCTGTGTGGGAAGTTTTGGCCCAGTTCTATCATTTGTAGGGTTCAGAATGCTCTTTGATTGTAGGTAAACTGTAAATCCCAGCAACTACAACTCTCAAATGTCAAGGTCTATTTTCCCCAAACTCCACCAGTGTTTACACTTGGGCAGATTGAGTATTCCTGCCAAGTATGGTTCAGATCCATCACTGTTTGAGTCCACAGTGCTCTCTGGATGTAGGTGAACTACAACTCCCAAAGTCAATGCCCACCAAACCCTTCCAGTATTTTCTGTGGGGTTGTGGGTGTTCTGTGTGCCAAGTCTGGTTCAATTCCATTATTGGTGGAGTGCAGAATGCTCTTGGATTGTATGTGAACTATAAATCCCTGCAACTACAACTCCCAAATTACAAAATCAATCCCCCCCCCCCCCACAACCTCTCCATTATTCAAATTGGGGTGTACCAGGTATTTGTACCCAACTTGGTCCAGTGAATGAAAATACATCCTGCATATCGGACGTTTACATTACGATTCATAACAGTAGCAAAATTACAATTGTGAAGTAGAAACAAAAATAATTTTATGGTTGGGGGTCACCACGACATGAGGAACTGTATTAAGGGGTCACGGCATTGGGAAGGTTGAGAACCACTGCTCTAAACCAATTGTAGTGCATCAGGACGACCAATGAGATGGCATCCTTTCTAAACCAATCACTGCTGGTTTCTATCGTGCTTGCTAAAACTGCCTCCTTCTCTATGCCTAGCCTATGCTTAGGTAGCATTCTCTCCTGGCGTTTCTTCTGCAACTCAATGAATCTCCTTCAGTATTATTATAGAATTGTATATATGCTGAATATAAAACAATATGTACCGGTAAATACTCTTTAGGAGCAACAGATCTCATTTTTGTTTTGGTTGTATCATATTACTCACACCCCTCTAAAAATGTACAAGAGAACAGTTTAATTTGTGTATGTGTTATCTTCTTTAAGAAAAGGGTTTTTATTTAGAAAGGAGAAAATGTCTTTCAATACAGCCAAATTTCATCATTCACTTGGTTTTACAAAGTTATACAAAGTAAGTAAATAAACAACGTCAGGATTCAATGTACTTCTTTTGTTCTGGCAACCACCTGAGTTGCCAACTGTTACCCTAATGTTTACAATGCCATGCATGTCATCAACGGCCATCAGATCCCTTCAGGTGATAAACTTCCACATACAAGTCTTGTCAGTAGCTAATTCTGTGTTAGCCTAGAGCAAGATCACTTACACTTCTAAGAATGGCAAAGATGTTTACTATTGTGTGTTCAAAGGTAGCTTTTCAACTCTTCCTCTCACAAACTTGTTTTTATTTCTCCCCTCGACTTCGTGACCAGAAACTGGTGTCATTGCTAAACAATATTCACACTTTTGTAATACAGGAAAAGCTAGGCTGGAGGAACTGAGAGTTTACATGCACCTAGTTTGATGATATAGGTGTATTTCTCACGTAGATATTCACATTTAGAAGCAATTGTAAACCATTAGAATACAGAATGACCAAGATAGATTGGAAAACTATCTGATATTTTGTGATTTGTGGTTTGTAAGCCGCTCCGAGTCCCCTTTGGGGAGAGGGAAGCGACTTATAAATAAAGTTTATTATATTATTATTATTATTATTATTATTAAAACTGGATATACACAATTCCCAATGCTCCATGCTTTACAGAAGGTTGTCTTCATGCCATAGACCAGGGGTGGGCAACCTACGGCCCGTGTGCCAGATGCGGCCCGGCAGCCGATTCTGTCCGGCCTGGGGAGAAGGGCGTCGGGGGGCAGGGCCAAGAGGAAGGGGTGCCACTGCCGCCATCCCATCGGTGGCTCTGTGGGGCCTGTGTCAGCAGAAAGGCCCGGGGAGCGGTGGCTTTGGAGTGCCTGACATCCCTGGAGGCGATCCGGGCCTGCAGCGGGAGCATTCGGCAACCTGTGGGGGCTGATCGCCCTGGCGACCCGAAAGACTTGATTGTCTTCCGGGTCGCCAGGTCGAATACGCCAACTCAGATCACCGACTGCTCCCCCTGCAAGCCCGGATCGCCTCCAGGAATGGCAGGCACTCCATAGCAGGGCAATCAGCTGGGGAACGGCTGGGGGCGAGAGCGGGCGGAGGCCTGCAGTCTCCAATTGCCTGCTGCTCTGCTCTGCTACGGCGGTGGCTGGGTCTGCTTTGCCATCCTCTGGGCTGGGGCCATTGGGCCAATGCATCTTAGGATCCTTCATCTCTTGAGAATGTCAGCCTTCATCTTGGTTCGCACCTTATCTTCTTGAATTTAATTTAATTTAATTTTAGTGGTTTTTATTATTATTTTATAATAACTTTATAATAATAATATAATAAATAATATAATATAATAATGTTATATTATATTATAATTTCAATATATTTTAATGTCTATATATATACTATAGTATAATAATTATGATATTAATACTAATAATATATGAATATTTCTTGATATATTAATATGTTAATATTAATGATGTGTAATATATAGTAAATATAGTAAATAAATAAATAATGTAGATTAGAATGTAGTTCAGCCTTTAGGTGCGGCCCTCCATAATATTTTTTGGCTCTCGTGTGGCCCCTTGGAAAAAATAATTGCCCACCCCTGGTGTAGACGATTGTTTCCCTTGTATAAGTCAGACAGTTTTCAATGCATGTTTATTATGTTCCTCCATTATATAACTTACTTATTTCACTGAAATTCTTTACTCTTAATGAAATCTTTCAGATCCCAAAAGGCTAATTGTGAATACATGGTATGTTTGCTGATTCTGTCACCACACTGGTAATGATTAGATGATAGATTTCTACATGCAATAGGGAGTTATATGAAGATTTCACATATATTTCACCCACATTTTATTAATGAAACTACCAATGAACCACGAAGGTCCATAATCAGATGTGGATGAGCACAACTACATCTAACGTATTTGGTCATTAAAAACTTGGAAAGAGTTTCATTTCTGGCATTAAAAGCCCTATCACCTAATGTCATGCCTGAAGCCACATCTGAGATCATTTTGTATGTGTCAAAGTGGAGGTTGGGAAAGGCGTACTTAGTGACATAATCAGGAACTAGTGTCTGTTACTTTAGTAGGGAATGCCCCAAAATCTCAAGGTCAAGGAAGCTCCTGACTTGGCAACTCTTCACAGAATAATTGGTGTGAACAAGTCTGCCTGCTAACATGTAGTTTTCCCCTCCTTTTCTTCCTTTAGCCAAAGACTAAGGCAACCATCACTAGTTGCCTAATAGTAGGCCAGCTCTAACTGGAAGGAACACTGGAATGGGGGGAGGGGGATGCTTGTGAAGATAATAGAGGTAAGCGGTAAGTGCAGAGTGGCTTCAACTTCCCATTATGTGATGTGAATGCATATTTATTTGGAATCCAGACTTCACCTCTTGCAACAGCAAATTAAGGCTAAACATCCTGCTTGGAGATGATGAAGTTTGTCCTCTTTTAAAAACTGCTGGAAGCTTTAAAAATAGCATTTTTGTTTCTACTTGAAGTGGATAGCCATATTAGCATGAACATTAGGCTTATGTAATCTGGGTAAACTGTGATCCGTTTCAGTGTCCCGGATTTCGGCGAGGATCCCAATCCGTTTTTCAGGAACCTCCTGAATTTGGGAGGACAAAAATCTGTTTTCAGTCCAGGGCACAAAAAATTCATTTTCTATGCAGCCCATTATGAGAGAGGGACTTCCTAGGCTCCCCTTCCCGCCATTTTAGGTATCATTTGTCCTTATATCCTTCATTGAGACTGTAGTGAAGTCACTATATGTATTGAGGGTTTTGTATTTATTTTATAGTTAAATGTGTGGTTTGTATTATTACATTTGTATTGTATTGAAGCAGTAACTTGGAGTCCCAGAACTCCCAAGGCAATCTGGCTGCAAGTTGCGTGCGAGCGCAGGGAAGAGATGACGCGACAATTTCTACTGCGTTTCAGGAAACCAGCTTTATTGCATCACATCGGCCGATGGGTCCGTCCACCCTGTGTGGAAACGTAGCCGCTGGCAGACAGAACCCCGATCATTTCCAGCACACAGGTTTTATACAAGCAATGGTGGCAATTTCCAGTCCCACCCTTCTTCATGCCTTGGCATTGGCTGGCATTCATGAAACCACACTACACTACCCAATTAAACAAAGCATTCTGTAGCATCACACTCCTATTTGCTAAAAAGACGTTGCGCAGTGTTAATTCCCATCTCTTTTCTATGTTATCTGCTCTAAGTGCAGAATGTACCTGAATTGTTACATTTTCTACCAAGCTTCTCCCTAGAGCCTGCCCAGAAAAAAACCTCATTTGCCATGCGCGTAACTTTGTAAACAAACCTGCATGGTATGTGCTAAGCCAATCACGGCTGCTTATCTTTCCAGAAGCACATGATGTTCCCTGACTAATCACAGCCTGTGCTTGTGTACCAATCAGAGTAGATTATTCTCGTCATTGTTGCTGGCAAGCTACCCCACTACTCTAAGCCTTTGCTGAGCAGCACTTTCTCCTGACATTACTTCTGTTAAAGCATCAATTTCCCCTTCAGTATTAGATTGTTATATGCTAAAAAGACTACAAAGAGTTAATGGGGAATATTAAAGTGCACAGCCTCTAAGATGTTCAGTTGCTATAACAACAGGAGGCGGAGCCTAACAATGGCTTTAGCATGTCCACGTTTGAATTTCTGGAGTCAGTTAGTCAGGTGCGGTTAGACTAGGTCAGGGCTGTCTAACTTCTACTGGCCCAGGGGCCTGAATTCCGGTCACTGATGACCTGGGGGGCCGTAGGGTCTGCCCCTGCCCCCCCCGCCCCCCGGCTCCGCCCTCTCCCCCGGCACCCTCTCCCCTTATTTTTATTTAATCTATTATATAAATGGGTTCACGTCATGTGATGTATACCTCAAACAAAGAAACCATACAACGCAGAAACATAATACTTGCCAACAGAAATAGGCCTCAAGCAAGGTACGTTTGTAGCAAAGAAACTTTCCCCCCCAAAACCTAAAAGGCCCCCAAAACAACGAATAAAAATAAAACTACATTTACCAGCATCCTCCGGGGCAGCCAAAGACTCACCCAGCCTCTACATTCTGAACAACATGATTGGCTGCCAATAAGGGCGGATTTGCATAACTGCTGTAACCATAGCAACGCTGGCAAGAGCCATCCAAGGCTAGGATAGAATGCTGAGAGATTTCAGTTGGTGTTTGAGGGTTAAACTGCCAAATCAAACTCTGAGGGAGCAATTCTCCAGCAAATTCCTACCCACACAACACAACACAACTTCCAATCACAACCCATCCCACCAACCTTACGGGACCCCATACACACAACATCTACAAACACCACAAACTAAAACCATTCCTTACTTCCACACAGACATAAACTGACCCAAAAGACAAGCCATGCCTTATAAAAATAACCGCATCGGACGACACACTCACAGCGCTACATACATCCAAAAAAAAGGGCAGAACAAACGCCAGAACAGAAACACACTGCGCAGCAGAGACACAGACAACAGGTCACTGCACGACGCACAGCTGAGAACCAAATGCAAAGAACTGCACGACAAGAAGAAGCACGCAGCCAGGAACAACAAAGACGCAGAAATGCAACACAACAGCAGCGCGCAAGGAACGCAGAAAAACGACGTCGCAACACAGAAAAAAACTTCAAAAACACCACAACCACTTCCACCGCCTAGCCTTCAGATACAACGCTGCAGAAGACTACAGCATGGTGCCAGAGGCCGACATTGGCACCCTAACGCACATCTGCACACACTGCAAAGCCCTGAAATACCCAGCAGAAACAACAGGAATGTGCTGCCTAGCCGGTAAAGTCTCTCTACCACCACTTGCCACTCCTCCACAACCACTACAGACTTTGCTGAGTGGACACACTCCAGAATCAAAACACTTCCTCTGCTATATAAGACAATACAACTCATGCTTCCAGATGACATCATTTGGAGCACACATAGAAAGTGCGCAATTCATGCCTACATGACCCCACCAAGACCGTAAGTAACATCATTTCCAACCCTTACATCTCGCATCTCCTAAATAGGGCACAGCAACGCGTGCTGGGTACAGCTAGTATTAAATATATTTAATTCCATCCTCCCCTCCCCCTTATTTTTATTTAATATTAAATATATTTAATTCCATCCTCCCCTCTCCCTTATTTTTATTTAATATTAAATATATTTAATTCCATCCTCCCCTCCCCCTTATTTTTATTTAATATTAAATATATTTAATTCCATCCTCCCCTCTCCCCTTATTTTAATGTATCCCATCTCCCCTTATTTCATCTTTAAATATATTTAATATTATATTTAATACATGAGGGGAGATGGGGAGGGAATGAGGAGCCCCCTGGGGAGCCCCCTGCTTCGGCCTACCTTTCCAAATGCGCAGGATCCAGGAGTACCCGGATGACGAGAGAGGCGACGACCGACTGAGTCGAAGAAGGTCCATATCGCGTCTGTGGGCCTCAGCGATCCAGTAGTAGAGTAGCCGAAGAGTATCACGAGAATACGCAATCCACACGGGATTTCGCTGTTAACGCTGGCGTGATCTCGCGTTGACAGCGAAATCCCATGTGGATTGCCTATTCTCGCGATACTTGCTCCGAACCCGGAAGTAGGTATTTTTTTAAAAAAAATTATTATTTATTTTATTTTTTTTTTTTTTTTTATTTTAGGGGCTTAGGGAAGGGGCTGGGGGCTGTATACGGCCCCCACGCCACCAGTTGGACAGCCCTGGACTAGCTGGTAGCAATTTGAAGAGTTGCTGTTGTCTTTTCTGAGGGAAATAGAATAGGCTGGTTATAGGTACTGCAGAAAGGCAGTTAGGCTTAGAAAGCCTATAGGAACCGCTGTTTATAGGTTAGGCTGGGAAGCTAACCTAATATACAGATAGGAAGCCTATTGAGGCAGAACGTCTATAGTATTATTGATTTAGTGTTTGAAGAGATACAATCAACACTGTGTTTAGAGAATAAGAAACCTTAAGATCTGTACCTCTTCTGAAGTTACTGTAACCAACTAAGCTCTGAATACTTTGAAACCTCCATGCTGTTGTTAAAAACAAACTGCTGAAGTCCTCCTTACAAATCTCTCTGTGAAATCATTTTCAAAACACAAGCCTCAAAATAAACCCCTCACATCGGGTGGCCAGGATTGTTATGGTGGCAGCTTGAAAGTCTACGTTGGTGATAAATCTACCTTTACAACTTAATGGACTTAAATTTGGAGATGTTATAAAGAAGTATGCCTCCATTACAGACTGGTGGCAATTTGATTGTAAAAAGATCCTCAAGTGAAGAAGCTAGCTGTAAGTGGCGATTCTTTACAAAGTGGTGGCAGCGGTGGGATTCTAAAGGAAGATCCACCCTGCACTGTGGTCAAGTAGTTAGTGGAGGAGGCTAAATTAAAAGCACCAGAGTTAATATTCTTTCTGCGATTCTTATCCAGTCTGTAGAGGACCAGGTTTAATGGTTTGCACTCTCATGCAGCTTGCATCATGCAGCTTTCCAAGGAATTTTAAGGAGGCTTCCTCACTTCCTAGAGAACGAAGAGCAATCGACCTGGAACTATCCTACCCTGGGCTTCCTTTAAAAATCCCTCTCTTTTTTCTTGATTTGTAGGCCCAGGAGTGGTGCCCCCCCCCCCCCCCGCAATGCATTTCCTTCTAGCGACTGCCTCCCTCTCACACTCCACTTGTAACTGAAGGCAGCTGGTTTTGACAGCCACTGTTCTGTTGCGGCCAAAAAGAACCATGGATGCTGAGCCCTTGCTGTTACAACTAACCGAATACAGTGTCCCCTCGCTCTTTCGTGGCTCACTAACTGCAGGGGGCTTCTTCTTTCCAGAAACCCCTGTGTGGCAGGATGAGTGGGGGGGGGGCAGCTTACTTCCTCACATGGCAGCCTTAAAGGCTGCTATGGCGCTAGCGCAGGCACCGTGCCTGCTTCAACTGAAGGAGTCTTTGGGGATGGCAAATTCTCGGTGGCAGGAAGCAGCGTGGTGGTGACCTGGGAGATGAGAGAGACAGTGACAGGTAGGGTTGCCACGTGAATAAGGGACAGGTACCAAAAATAGGGGATTTTTCACAAAAATAAGGGACATTTCATAAAAACTTGAAAATTAATTGATAATTTTCAAGCTTTTATGAAGTGTCCCCTATTTTTGTGAAATATTCCCTATTTTTAGGTACTTGTCCTTTATTCTTTTATCAAAAAGTGGCAACCCCAGTGACAGGGTTTACTTCAGGCCTTTGGCCTATTTTTCCATTGAGGCTTTTTTTTTTGTGGCGTCAGCCCAGCCAGGGCACCTAGCCCTGGTAGGGTCTGCAGATTCTAGGCCACGTCAAGGCCTCTAGCAGGACCTACCAAAAAGACAAGAAGAAGTGTTAACTATACGTGTTATTATAATAATTATATCTAGTGGTTCAATACAATGATATAATACATACAAAAGACCAACCAGTGATTTGGATCAACAAACAATCATTAAACATGAAATTCTAGGACCAAATATAATTCTTATTATTCAGTGAATCATTTTCAAGTCTATAGTCCACACTGAAAAACCACAAATGTGGTACTTGTAATCCACAGTGGTGGTGTTGTTCAATAGTTTGTGTGATTTACAAAAGTCTCAGAGTCTGTAATCCACATTAAAGACCCACAAACGTGGTATTTGTAATCCACAGTGGCTTTGGGGTACGTCTTTTATCTGTTTATTGAATTGATTTTAGCTTTTTGTAATCCAAACGAATTTATAAATAAATAAATAAATAAAAGGTGATTTACAAAATACCACTGGCCACTAAACGTGGTATTTGTAAAAGCAGCAAATAGCTTTTTTTCAAATGCTAAAGCCACTAAACAAAAGCAGCAGTTTCAAATGCTAAAGACGTTTAGAAGCGCTTTGAGGATCCCTTCATTGTGTAGACATTGGTTCCCATACGTAATGAAAGACAAATTACTCCGGGCCGACGAGGGAATGAGTACCTCGGAATTCCTTCTCGTTTCGACCATTCAGGTCTTTCTCAAGGCCACAAGTATAGACAATTAAAATTATAAGGGCATCCCAAGCTGGGTCACTGAAAGCGGCTATTACAGTGGATAATCCAGGTTGAAGTCGAAATGTGTTCATATAACCGTAGAGATCATAATGGCAAATTGAACCACTAGATATAATTATTGTAATAACACATATAGTTAACACTTCTTCTTGTCTTTTTGGTAGTGCTTAGTAGCAGCTTCCCCCAGTTTTGTTTGATTTCTCTAGCAGGAACTCTCATCCCTCCCAAGCTCTTGTGAGAGGGCTTGGGCCTTCTCTTCCTTTGGCCCGTGCCAGGCCCTCAGCCAAGGGGCTTCTGCCCCCCTCCAACCCCTTGAGGGCCTGAGCCAGTGGCCCATTTGGTCCTGCCTTGCATTTTTCAGCCGCCACCTTTTGCCCTGTGCCCACGTCTGGAGTGTGTGAGATTGGGGGGGGGGTGAGGGTTAGTGGGCATTCCTTCTTAGTAGATTTTCACTTATCATGGGAGGTCCTGGAACGGGACCCCCACAATAAGTGAGGGAACACTGTAAACCGGACTAGCCAGATTAGTCGAAGGGAACCAGCCAAATCGAATCTGTGCACAAGCCTAGTGGACATGGCTCTAGGACATTTTGTGTTAGCCATTCTCCTAATAAGCATTTCCTTAATAGCAGCCATTTTTTCCCTCTCAAGAAGGCTTGTTATATAATGCTGTATGATGAAAAATATTTTGAGGGGCGTATAGAGAAAATCAACCTGGCAGATCCCTCTATAACAGGGGTGCTCACACTTTTTCAGCATGCGAGCTACTTATAAAACAACCAAGTCAAAATGATCTACCTACCCACTACAAAAATGTGAAACATATAACACAATATCTGCTTTGAACTGGGTTTTCTGAGTCCACACTGCCATATAATCCGATTCAAAGCAGATAACATGGGATTTTATTCAACTGTGTGGAAAGGACCTCAGATAACCCAGGGCCCTTCCACACATCCTATTTTACAGTTGACACACACAAACCGGTTTCTTACTACTGGATGAATTGTTGCCAAATTGGACCACAAGGCACCTACAAGGAGTGACCATCACTAAAAAAAAATGATTTTGTCATTTGGGAGTTGTAGTTGCTGGGATTTATAGTTCACCTACAATCAAAGAGCATTCTGAAGCCCAACAACAACAGAATTGGGGCAAACTTCACACACAGAACCCCCACAACGAACAGCAAACGTTCAAGGCAGAGAAGAAGGAAAGGAAGGGAGGAATGAGGGAGGGAGGAAACAAGAAGGAAAGAAGGCAAGGCAAAAAGGAGGGGAGAAAGGAAAGAAAAGAAGGAAGGAGATGAGGAAGGACAGAAGGCAGGGAAAGGAGGGGGAGAGGAAGGAAGGAAGAACAGAAGGGAGGGAGGGAAAGAAGGGAAGGAAGGAAGGATGGGAAGTAGGGAAGGAAGGAAAGAGGGAAGGAAGAAAGGGAAGAAGGAAGGAAGGAAGGGAAAGGAGGGGCAGAAAGAGGAAGGAAGGAAGAACAGAAGGGAGGGAGGGAAAGAAGGGAAGAAAGGATGGGAAGTAGGGAAGGAAGAAATGAGGGAAGGGAAGAAGGGAGGGAGGGAGGGAAAGGAGGGAGAGAGAGGGGAAGAAAGGAAGAACAGAAGGGAGGGAGAGAAAGAAGGGAAGGAAGAAAGGATGGGAATTAGGGAAGGAAGAAAGGGAAGAAGGAAGGAAGGAGAGAAGAAAAGGAAAGGAGGGAGAGAGAGAGAGGAAGAAAGGAAGAACAGAAGGGAGGGAGGGAAAGAAGGGAAGGAAGAAAGGATGGGAAGTAGGGAAGTAAGGAAAGAGGGAAGGAAGAAAGGGAAGAAGGAAGGAAGGAGAGAGAGTGAGGGGGAGGGACAGGTAGGGGTAAAAGAGGAAGCCCCTTCACTGCCTTACCAACAGCTCCGAGTCCCAGTCCATGCTGCAACAGCCGCATTTGGAGCCGCCTTTGGCTGCGCCCCTCCCCCACGCCCTTCTTCTGGCGAGACAACGAAATGGTAGGGAAAACGGCACGCGTGACATCATGGCGGCAGCGGAAATGGCATGAGAGCCATACACACCGTGTATGGCTTCCATATGGGCCCTAGCGACGCCAGTCACGCCGCCGCCACACTGACTAGCCAGCAGCACCTGGGCGGCATCGGGAGCCTGTGAGGCAGGACTGAGCCATCCTCCCACCTTGCCTGCGATCTACCAGGACGCCCTACGCGATCTACCAGTAGAGCACGATCTACCTAATGAGCACCCCTGCTCTATAACATGGCTCTAGATGAAAAGAAATCTGACAGCTACCATCTCATACTCTTTGGTTCAAAATGGATATTGGACCACACGATGAAAGGAGAAGGTCAAGAGAAGCTAAGAACAGCAACAGTTAATATTACAGAATGATGGCTTGTTAATTCTATTGCATTAATTCCCCCATCAGTTGCAAGGTTAAATAAATGTCCTATATGAGCCATTTTACTGGGTTTTACACCTTCCGAATGAAAATAGAAAGTGATTGTGGGCCACTTTTGTATACAGGAATTATCAAAGGCTAAACAGTTAACGGACCCACCTTTTTGTTCTAACATTGGCAAGAGATCACAGAGGGTAGAACTGGATTCCATCACAGATCACCTGATATATATTTCACTGTTCATTAAAAGACCTATAAGCACTTCAAAGGAGAGAAAAAAGATGAAGAGGTGAATATGCTTATCTGCAGACAGCAGAAATATTCCTGTGCTTGTTTTTAAATTAGGAGGTGCTAGCAAGTACATGTTTTCCTAAGAAAATCAAGGACACAAAGAAATGTGTTGGGCTTCCTAAGCAGGGACCCCCCTGTGCTTTATTGTTTCGAAAGGGAACTGCGCCAACGGGATATGATATTGAAATTGTGCAGATTTTCAAAGCAAAGCGACAGGACTCATGCCAAGTGGTGCCTTATTATAACAACTGATATTCAGACTATTCAAACTTTCAGATAATATACGCTCTAGTAATACTAATTACAGGAAGTAACAAATAAACCAGGCACTATTCTCCATGATACACACAATTCATGATTTATGTCCAGCTGAGGAGGATTCTGGAAAAGAAGGATAATCTCTCAGCATTATCACGAACGAAGATTCTTTAGGAAGGACTCATCAAACGCTTTTTACAAGCACGTTGATGACTAAAAAGGCCAATCTGAGATAGGCAAGTCCGGATGCAGAAAGCACAGCAGAAAGTCTCCTTGAGTGATGTTGTTTCCAAGTTGCTGTTTTTTCTGCGTTGTCATTTCTCTTCAAGACCCGTTCGGTGTGTCTTCTCGAAAGAGGCCGCAGCATCAGGCCCGGATTAAACATAAGGCCACCCTAGGCCATGGCCTAGGGCGACACATTTTGGGGGGCAGCAGGTCCAGACCCCCCAAAAAAGTTTTTTAAAAATTCAAAAAAAATCCCCTAAAAAAAATTTCAAAAAAGGGCACATGTGCGCGGCGGCGTAAGCGCCATCCACGGCCGCCCCCTCCCAGCTCTGCTCTCCTCGGCTCTGCCCCTGCCCTTGGCTCCACCCCACCCCCGGCTCCACCCCCACCTCCTCGCGCGCCCAGTCTGTTTCCCTGCCTCCCTTGTCCGGCTTGCGCGCCTCAGTCGCTCGGTGTGTTTGTGTTTCCCTGCCTCTCTCTCTCTCGCATGCGCTCCTACCTCCCTCCCTCAGCTCACGCCCCCGCAGCCTGTGTTTCCCTGCTTCTCGCGCAGGTGTGGGGCGGAGCCGGCGCGGAGCCGGGGGCAGACTCAGAGCCTTTGGCCTAGGGCGCCAAAAGGGCCTGATCCGGGCCTGCGCAGCATTATGGATAGTGCATCTCCATGCCTCCCGATGTGAGGCCAGGGTGGACCATTGTTGGTGATCAATCTGGCCGAGCCTGAGATGTTGTTTCAGGGAGTCCTTATATCTCTTTTTGGGAGCGCCTCTCTTGTGCCGATCCGTGGCGAGTTCACCATAGAGTAGTATCTTTGGGAGGCGGTGATCCTCCATCCTAGAGACGTGCCCTGCCCAGCGCAGTTGTGTTTTCAATAGCATGGCTTCAATGCTGGTGATCCCTAAGAACATAAGAACATAAGAAGAGCCATGCTGAATCGGACCTCAGCCCATCTAGTCCAGCATTCTGTATCACACAGTGGCCCACCAGTTGTACACGGGGATCTCGAGCAGAAGGGAGGGCAAAACCCTGACCTGCTCCCGACCCCCCACAACCAGTAGCCAGGGAAATCCTGCCTACCTCAACCAACTCCGAGGTGGCACTTGAATGTCCTTTTCAGTAACTACCGATACACTTGGTATCCATGAATCTGTCTAATCCTGCCTTGAAGTTGTTCAGGCTGACAGCTGTCACAACCTCTTCTGGAAGTGAGTTCCATAACCCAATGACCCTCTGGGTGAAGAAATATTTCCCTTTATTAGTCCTAATTTTCCTACCTTGGAGCTTCAGGGAGTGCCCTCTAGTCCTAGTGTTGTGTGACAAAGAAAACAGTTTTTCTTTATTCACCTTTTCTACCCCATGCATGATTTTATACACTTTGATCAAGTCACCTCTTAAACGCCGTCTTTCAAGGCTGAAAAGACCAAGGCGTTGCAACCTGGTTTCATAAGGGAGCCGCTCAAGGACAGCAACATTTTTCACATAATCGGTCCAGTGTATATTTAGGATTGAGCGAAGACAGTGCTGATGAAAGCGTCCGAGGAGCCGTAGTTGCTGGCGATAGGTGACCCATGTTTCAGACCCATATAGGAGAATAGACAGTATGACAGCTCTGCACACACTGATTTTGGTGCTTTGTCTCAGGTGTTCGTTGCTCCAGATTCTTTTGTGAAGCCTTCCAAATGCACTATATGCCATTGCTAATCTGTGATCTATCTCTTTATCAATCTTGGTGTTTGAAGAGATGATGCTTCCCAGGTAGGTGAACTGCTGAACGGACTTAAGCACAGATTTGCCTATGCTGACGTGAGGATGATGGTGTTCTTCCTGTGGTGCGGGCTGGTAGAGGACTTCCGTTTTCTTCAGGCTGACTTCCAGCCCAAACAGCTCTGCAGCTTCTGCAAAGCAGGATGTCAGGCACTGCAGAGCTGCTTCTGAATGGGCGACAAGAATTAAAATAGACAAGAACTTAAGAGGTATGAAGCTGAGACAGAAGCAAATCGTTCTAGCTCTTAGATGGCCAACATAGAGGTGACACAGTTCTCTTAAGCCTCCACCATAGTTTCTCTTACTTGAGATACAAACACTGAGGTGTTTTGCCCAGCCAACACCCTCTCCAACAAGATCACAAAGTAATAAACATTAATCTGTAATTGCCTTGGCTCTTAGGAAACATCCGTAGAGGATATGCAAATGACTCACATATCCTGTTTCTACATTTCCAGGAATCTTGGGAAGATGTAACAACCTATCTGTCCAAAGAGGCAAGAGGTAGATGGGTATCTATCCTAGAAAATGGACATCTGACCCATGAAATATATGCACTTCCCCTTTACATTATCATCAGAAACATGAAAAAGTGGGTTAAGAGTTTATGGATCTAATCCAAATGAAATTATAATTTAAGTCAATTTTGTTTCGTTTCAACACGAAAAATATGAGGACAGCTTAGAAAAGTTACTTTTTAGGATTACAGTTCCAGCTATAATAATGCAATGTCTGAACAAAGGCTGTCAAGAAAACCCCAACATAAGGTCGTGATAAGTCAGACTAATGACTTCGTTTATATGTGTGTACTGTGTGTACTGTGTATAGTGTGTACTGTGTATGTGGAAAACGGCAGGGATTGTCTGCTAAGTATGTGTACCTGTAATCCGCTCTGAGTCCCCTTCGGGGTGAGAAGAGCGGAATATAAATAAAGTAAATAAATAATGAAGGCACATAACAAGAGCAAGCAGGTTTTTTTTGTGTCAGGAGCAGCTTGAGAAGCTGCAAGTTGCTCCTGGTGTGAGAAAATTGGCCGTCTGCAAGGACTTTGCTCAGGGGGTGCTTGGATGTTTCCCCCTCCTGTTGGAGGCTTCTTTCATGTCCCTGCATGGGAAGCTGGAACTAACAGGTGGGAGCTCACCCCGCTCTCCAGATTTGAACGGCCAACCTTTCAATCAGCAGTCCTGTCAGCACAAGGGTTTAACCCCTTGCGCCATTGGGGGCCCTGTCTCCGCCCTTGATTTTAGGGAATTCTGGAGAAAAAGAAAAGATGGCTGAAGGGCGAGCTGTTGAAATTCATGTACTGGCTAAAACAAGCTAAAACATTAAAAAAGCTAATAAAATGAAAGCACTTGGAGAAATGAATTAAAAAAGTAATTTCAACAGAGTATCAAAATTGCAACATCTTTTATAATGATAATGTAATAATGTTTTCTTTAAAAAAATCTGAAAGAGGAGGTGCAACCCATCTGTATACCTTTTATTGACAGTTTGTTAAAGTGTTTACAACTAAATGTGTGTGAGAGAGAGGGGGGGGGGGGACGACTTCAATCCATAGGTGCAAAAAGGGAATACAGCTCAGATGCTCCTCAGAGTACTGTAAACCACATAATCCAAACAGGCTATCACTGAGATGTTATGTCATTCCGTGAAAAGTCTGAAGCAATACAGATTTAATGAGTGCATCACCCTAAAATTCCAAGAAGCATTATGCAAATGTTTATCTTTGTGAAGTTGGTTATTACGCATCCATTTTCTCTGAAGAGCTAATTTTCTCTGAAGAACCATGCTCAGCTCTCTGGGTAACATTACAAGAGAAGTGGACATGTTGTTCCAGAACCACATTGTTTCAGAACAGACTACAAATAAGGGTGATATTTCTCAAGATGGTAGAAACAGATATTTACTGGAATTGATTACAAGTGCAACATATTTTGGCATATAAATATGTTGAGGCTTCCTTCAAGCTTCTGTGAAATATATATAAAAAGCATAAAGACATGTATTGAAACACCTGAAAGCACATAAATAATGAAAAGGCCACTTGAAACACTTTATAGCAGGGGTGCTCACACTTTTTCAGCATGCGAGCTACTTATAAGACAACCAAGTCAAAATGATCTCCCTACCCACTACTCAGAGAGCCATAAAAGCATAATATTTGGAAATATATTTCAGTGGGAGCCATATAATGTATTTTAAGACTGAATTCAACTAAATGTGAGTATAATAAGCCCCTGAATTTATTCATAATAAGCAGTCTCTGCTAAAAATAATAGTAACAACAACAACAACAGGTTCCTAGAGTAGAAGGAGACCTCCAAGGGCCATCCAGTCCAACTTCCTTCTGCCATAAGGGAAAAACACAATCAAAGCATTCCTCACAGGTGGCCATTCAGCCTCTGATAATAATAATAATAACAACAACAATGGGTTCCTAGAATAGGAGGAGACCTCCAAGGGCCATCCAGTCCAACCTCCTTCTGCACCTGGGCGGCGTCCGGAGCCTGCGGGGCGGGGATGAGCCTTCCTCCCACCCTGCCTGCGATCTACCAGGACGCCCTACGCGATCTACCAGTAGATCGTGATCTACCTAATGAGCACCCTTGCTTTATAGCATCCAAAGTGTTAAAAGTGTCTCCTTCATTTATATGTTGTTAGATGCCTTGGCAGTCCACATTTCGCAGGCGTATATCAGGGTTGGGAGGACAATCTATATATATAAAAAGAGACGGTCCGTTTTTGACGCTCATAGACCAAGAAACTATATGTCTCAGAAACACGATACTCGACAACAGTCACAAAAATACCCACAGGAACATTTGTGGCGCACAAACCCGGCCCTAGGTCCCTCACAACACCCCCAAACACAACCCCCTCAAAACCGACAACCTTCCTCCCACCCCGCCCTCTCCGCTGCCAGCGCACACGTTTAGAACGTTCGCACATACAGCCCGAACAACATTAACTCTACAGGGAGCCACGCGCCCCGCTCAAAACCTAACCGCACGATCCCCTCACCCCCATCCCACCATCCTAAACAAAACACACACACACACCACCCTCAACCCTACCCATGGCCCCAAAACAACCTGGACACAACACACACCCCCCCTCCCCACGCACATGGCGGCAGAACAACCGATCCAGAACAACCGATCCACTGCACAGAGACGCCAGCCGCAAAAAACCCTCCTCGCAACAAACGCCTCCACCCTTCCCACCAGCATGAAACAACATCTACACAACAATCCCTCCCCCCTTACCACGGCCCCGACACAACAGAAAACCCACACACACTCCCCCCTCCCTAAGCACATGGTGCTCAAAAAGCCGCTCCTATGCACACACGCGCCGCAACAACCCCCCAACCTTCCCACACACACGCGTGCCGCAAAACCCCCCCAAACTTCACACACACGCGCGCCGCAAACCCCCAAACCTTCCCACACGCGCCGCAACCCCCAAACTTCCCACACACATGCGCACCACAAAAAACCCCCCACCTCCAACACACACGCGCCGCAACCCCCCGCCAAACTTCCAACACACACCCGCGCCGCAAAACCCCCCCACCTCCAACACACACGCGCGCCGCAAAAACCCCGCCAAACTTCCCACACACGCGTGCCGCAAACTCCCCCAAACTTTTTCACACACACGCGCGCCGCAACAACCCCCCCAACCTTCCCACCAGCATACAAACCCATGTACACAAAAATCCCTCCCCCCTTCCCAAGGCCACGACACAACTGAAAACCCCACACACTCCCCTCCCTAAACACACGGTGGCCAAAAGCCTACCCACGACATACTCCCCCAAACACACCAAGCCCCCTCCCTACCAATAGCATTCTTACCACATTCCACCCACACTTCCATCTCCACTACACACTTCTCCTCACCTCCTTTCAACACTGTACAATCCACACACACGCCCCACGCAACACCAGACACTCACAAACTTCACTTACCTTCCACGCCAAACTTCCCTCAACACGTTCAGCCGGCACCATCTTCCCATCCAACTACACTTCCCAGGACCCATTTCACCAAAACACAGACACCGTGCATGTGCCCTCTCAAAAAAAACCCACTCACCCGCAAAAACTACATTTCCCAGTACACTTTGTAACAACAGACGACCACCACGCATGCGTACATCAAAACATTCAAAAACTACACCCGCGAAACCGCCTGACCCCTTCCCAGCAACAAAAAGCCTGCCTCCTACACATACACACACCAAACCCACTAACAAGCATTGCAACATCCACACAACATCCCCAAACCCAAAACACTGCCTTACCTTGCACACCAAAGACCCCACACACACTCAGCCGGCGCCATCTTCCCTCCAATCATCCATACTTCCCTCCTGCAATGCAAAACTACACTTCCCAGGACCCATTTCGCCAAAACATGGCCACAGCGCATGTGCCCTCTGTTGAGAGAGGGGGGAGTGAGAGAGTGAGTGAGAGGGAGAGAGAAAGAGGGGGGAGTGAGAGAGTGAGTGAGAGGGAGAGAGAAAGAGGGGGAGTGAGAGAGTGAGTGAGAGGGAGAGAGAAAGAGGGGGAGTGAGAGAGAGGGGGAGTGACAGAGTGAGAGAGGGGGAGTGAGAGAGAGGGGGGAGAGAGAGAGAGTGAGAAAGAGAGGGGGGTGAGAGAGTGAGTGAGAGAGGGGGAGTGATACAGAGAGAGGGAGAGAGAAAGAGGGGGGAATGTGTGAGAGGGGAGTGACAGAGTGAGAGAGAGGGGGGCAGGAGTGAGAGAGAGAGGGGCAGGGAGTGAGAGAGTGAGGGTGAGTGATAGAGAGAGAGAGTGAGAAAGAGAGGGGGGGAGTGAGAGAGAGGGGGAGTGATAGAGAGAGAGGGAGAGAGAAAGAGGGGGAGTGAGAGAGAGGGGGGGAGTGACAGAGTGAGAGAGAGAGAGAGGGAGTGAGAGAGAGAGGGAGGGAGTGATAGATAGGGATAGAGAGAGAGAGAGAGTGGTAGATAGAGAGAGATTGGGTGATACACACAGAGTGAGTACAGAGAGATAGAGAGACACAGAGAGAGCGAATGATAGAGAGAGAGTGTGATGGAGAATAATATACAGAGAGAGAGACAGTGATAGATAAGGATAGGGATAGATAGATAGAGAGAGAGACAGACACAGGAAGTTTTATATATATATATAGAGAGAGAGATAGGGATAGAGAGAGAGAGAGAGAGAGATAGACTGAGAGAGACACAGAGAGAGAGAGAGGGATGGCACAGCAACGCGTGCCGGGTTCAGCTAGTAGCTTTATAAACAAGCACCTTGGTATCCCTACGGATATCCCAGTCTTCACACGTCACGCTCAACTCCTGGAACGATTCCATCAGTGTTGCCTACAAAAAATCCTGCAATTCTCTTGGGAAGACAGACTGACAAATGCCAGCGTGCTGGAAGAAGCAAAGACTACCAGCATTGAAGTGATGCTCCTACGCCATCAACTACGACTTGATGCGTTGTCTGAATACCCAATCAATCAATCAATCAATTTTTATTACTTACTTAGTCGCCCTCCACCAGCAGTGCTCTGGGCGACTTACAACATAAAATCAATAAAATACTTTAAAAGAATTACAATTAAAACAACTAATCAAATGCTCTGCCAAAGAGCCAAGTCTTCAGTGCAACAGTAAAGCATCTCAGTTCACGCATGGCTCAGATGTCGGGTGGCAGAGAGTTCCACAGTTTTGGGATGGAGGCTGAGAAAGCTCTCCGCCTAGTGACCTCCACGCGGATTTCTCTAGGGCCCGGTATAGGGAGGATATTCTCTTGGGAAGACCGAGGCGACCACTGGGGTTGATAGGGGGAGAGGCGGTCCCTAAGGTATGTCAATACCAGCACCTTGTAGGAGATCTGAAATTCGATCGGTAACCAATGCAGCTGACACAGGAGAGGTGTTATATGACATCCCACAGGGGTTCCTGTAAGGAGCCTGGCAGCTGCATTTTGAATTTACAAAGGAAGGCCAATGTATAGAGCATTACAGTAGTCCAGTCTTGAGGTGACCGTGGCATGGATCACTGTGGCTAAGGCCTCCCCAGAAAGATAGGGTGCCAGCCGCCTAGCGTGGCGAAAATGGAAAAATGCCTGTTTGCTGACGGTGGAGACCTGGGCCTCCATCGTCAGCAAGGGGTCCAAAATGACACCTAGGCTTTTCACGGTGGCAGGTGGAACAAGAGGCTCACCGTCAAGGGTAGGCAACGGTCGCTCCACTCCCACGGGGCGGCCAGGCCACAGGATCTCCGTCTTCGTCAGATTCACTCCCAGCCTGCTAGCATACAGTCATCCAGTCACGGATTCAAGGCATAGAGTGAAATTATTGTGTACCGAAACTGCCCCGGTCTCCAAACGCAGAAGGAGCTGGGTGTCATCAGCGTACTGATAACACTCCAGTCTGAAACTCCGTACCAGCTGAGTGAGCGGTCAAACATAGATGTTAAATAAAAGAGGAGAAAGGATAGCCCCTTGACATACCCCAATTAAGGGCCAGCCCACGGACTCCGGACGCGGTGAGGCGGTGTATCAACAGATCGTAATTGACAGTATCAAGCGCTGCAGTGAGATCAAGAAGCACTAGCAGCGCCAATCCGCCTCGATCGAGCTGGCAACAGCTGGTCTGTGATGGCAACCAGAACAGTCTCGGTCCCATGCCCAGAACGGAAGCCAGACTGGAAGGGGTCTAAGCCGGCTGTGTTGTCCAAGAATTGCTGGAGGTGCCTCGCTACCGCCCGCTCAATTATCTTGCCCAGAAACAAAAGATTCGAGACTGGGCGATAATTGGCAGGAACCGAGGGGTCTAAGCTCAGCTTCTTCAGCAGGGGGCGGACTATGGTCTCTTTAAGCCCATTTGGGAAAACTCCTTGTTTAAGGGAGCCCTTGATTATATTCATCAGAGGGCCTCGTAAACCGTTCGGGCAGTCCTTGACCAGCCAGGAGGGTCAGGGATCGAGGGAGCAAGTGGTCGGTTTAGCAGTGGCAAGGATCTTGTCAACAATCACTGTCTCCCAAAGCAGTTAGTATACTCCCAACTCAAGAATGGGAAACATAATGTTTGTGGACAGGAAAAGAGATTTAAAGATGGGCTAAAAGCCAAATTAAAAACTGTGGCATAGACACCGAGAACTGGGAAGCCCTGGCTCTTGAGTGCTCTAACTGGATGTCTGCTGTGACCAGCAGTGCTGCAGAATTAGAAGAGGCACGAATTGGGGGGGGGAGGGAGAAACGTGCCAAGAGGAAGACCATCAAGCCAACTCTGACCGGGACTACCTTCCACCTGGAAACTGATGTCCTCACTGCAAGAGAACATACGGAATATCAAGACCTATTCCTGCCCATTATTTCTTGCTCCACCACATTCCTTTCCAATTGGACCCCCTCATGGGTAGATCAATAAACAAGTATACACTTCAAAATAATCCAATGAAAGTTTATTAAAGTTTCCCACCACAGAGAAGACCAACCAGTGCTGACATCAGATGGTGCCACAGACTGGTCAGGGAGCAGATCCTAGCCAGAAATTTACTGAACCAATCAGGAACCATTGTGGTAAACTTAAATAGCTGTCAACAGATATGCTATGTATTCACAACTTCGGGATGTCAGTTCTTTGGAACGCTGTTTTCACTGACATCCTCTTTGGCCATTGAGAATAAAGCCTCTGATTTTGCCTTCAAGTATCTCATCTGGTTTTCGGGGAGTCTAGACACACTGGGCTCTGAACCTCCTTACATGTGGACTTCTGGTTGTCTTGTTGTGTCAGTTTTTTGTACACAGGGCCTGATGACAATTCAAGATTGACAGCCAGCCAGAGACAGGTTTAAAACAAAAACAATGTTTAAAACAAAAACAAAGGCTTAATGAATACAGTAATTAACTATATTAAACTCTAATAATCTATTTGTCAAGATTTGCCAGAACCATAGGTAGGTCTTCGTTCTCTCCCAAATCCAAAATTGACTGTGTCAGCTCAACAACCTCTCAGTTCCAACTTCAAATCCAGTGTAAAATCCAGAAATTAACTGCATTTCCTGGCCCTTTCTACACTGCCATATAATCCAGATTATTAAAGCAGATAATTCACATTATTTTCTTTGAACTGGATTATATGAGTCTACACTGCCGTATAATCCAGTTCACAGTGGAAAAATCTGGATTTTATATGGCAGTGTAGAAGGAGCCTCTGAGGCAAGCCCTGCCTTCTGAATACAATTTCCCCCACAAGCCCTCCTTCGCAACCTCCTGAGCTGCGCTTGCCTGCCTTCAGGCCAAGTCTACCTAGTGCCTCCTTCCCAACACTGGTTCTCCAGATGTTTTTGGACTTCAATCCCAGAATTCTGAATGGATGTGCATACTGAATGGGGCTTCTGGATATTGAAGTACCAAATACCTGGAGAACTAAGGGTTAGAAACCACTGCACTATTGGACTGAAATGAATGATTAAGCAGATCCCACAGCTGTAATAATTCAGTGTAGCAATTCAGATTGACTACAAGATACATCAGAAGTGATTGCAAGGTTGTCTTGAATGCATTGTTGAGAAATCTCACCCTCTATGGAGAGGAGGATACATAAGCTAGTTTCTTGTCTTGTTTATCATCATACTAATTGTTGCCATCCAGGCGTGGGAAATAATGTGACCCTTTTCTGTCCCTTGTTTATTAGAATACAAGGGCAGGCCTTTGACTAACCACTTAGCTTCCTGCTGAAGGCTTAGGGAGTCAATTGTATCACTAGGATTGCGATCACTGAAAGCACTTCCAGACAGCACTTTTGTAGCGATTGTTTCCACGTTTACAGGGAATGGCATCTGGCCACCCTCCTGTGTGCTGCGGAAGTTCCTGGGGTCTGTCTGGATGGGCTCTGAATGCTGTGTCACATTTGCACTTCAGACAAGGAGCACCCCCCTAGTCACACACACAACAGACAGTCTCTGAATAATAGGCTTTTATTGAAACAAATATAGTGTCCAACAAAAAGGGTAAAAGAAGATCAATTGTAGAATATCCAAGGTAAAACACACAGTTCAATTAGTCCCAAAATCCAAAGGCAAAGGTAAAGTTCCAAAATCCAAAAGCAAAGGTAAAAAGCTTGATGCAAATCCCATGAGCAATACAAGGCAGCTATAGGAGCAAAACGTGCACAAGGCCTAGGCAAAATCAAGAGCTTGGAGACAACATAGAACTTGGCATGGTATTCTGAACGAAGCCTGGAAACTGAAGACAATTTCCCTAGCAATCTAATATAAAGACAAATCAGTTTCGGTTTGCAAACCGACTGCTGCGTCGGAGGCTGGCAGCCTGCCTAGATTCTCGAATGCTATCTCGGCGGTTGAATGTTAGCTTGTTAAGATTCCCAGGTGTCCCGTTATCAACATCAAGGCCTTCAGAGTCCTGAACACAAGAATTCTCATCTAATGAAGAGAACTGTTCCCAGGAATGCAATCCTCATCTGAAAGTTCACTTTGCATCTCAGAATTCTCAAAGCATCCCATCATCAGCATTGTCAGGAACAATCCCATCATCCCTAGCATGCACATGAGCACCAGGCTGAAACACCACAGTCACCCACCTCCTCTCATACCAGTCTACAGTGTTCCCTCGCTACTTCGCGGTGTGCTTATTGTGGATTTGCTGTTTTGCGGATTTCAAAAAAATATTAATTTAAAAGATATACCATGGCATTTTGGCTGTTTTGTTGGGGTTTGCCACCACCGCTCTCCAGGGCGCTTTCCCTCCTCAGTCCGCGCTCCTTCCAGCCTTGAAGGGCCTTTCCTTCCTTTCCTTCACTTTATTTTAAGTTTATAAAGACTTAAAATAGTGTATAACTACTAAAATAATGTATAAATATTAAAATAAATAGAACATCCCTGCATTGCAGTTTTTCACGTTTTGCGGGAGGTCCCAGAAATAAGTGAGGGAACACTGTATACCACAATATTGTATCAAAAAGACAAAAATTGTGACACTAAACATAGCAACAAAACCAACAGCGTATCCTTGTAGCATGTACAGACACATGAAACCTTGTGATTCAGTAGGGTAATAGCTCTGAATGGAATGCATGTGCATAAAACAGCATAAAATTTTAACCTTATACAATACATGTAAGGTGGATTAACGAAAAATATTTTTGTTATTGTTGTTTTTGTGGCTATCCTACTGGGATATTGCGGTGGCGCAATGGGTTAAATCCTTGTGATGGCAGGACTGAAGACTGACAGGTGGCAGGTTCGAATCCAGGGAGAGCGTGGATGAGCTCCCTCTGTCAGTTTCAGCTCCCCATGCGGGGACATGAGAGAAGCCTCCCACAAGGATGGTAAAACATTTAAAAAAAACATCTGGGTGTTTCCTGAGCAACGTCCTTGCAGACGGCCAATTCTCTCACACCAGAAGCGACTTGCAGCTTCTCAAGTTGCTCCTGACACCAATTTTTTTCCCAAAACAATACTTTTCTGAATGAAAATGTTATCAACCATCATTTTGGTGTCACCCTCTCCAATGATGATCACACTCAGTCCATAACCTCTTCTTGTGACGCAACCACAAAGATCCCTTTGGGACATCATGCCTGATAAGTTAAAGCCTGTGATAAAAAAGGATTTCAGGATGCAGCCAATAGACCTTTGTTCTCTTCCATTTGCAATGTGGCATTCTTTCTGCTGTATCATTCAGGTTGTAATATCTTCCCTCTTTTCCTGAATCCCATTATACGCTACTCTGTACCTCTTTGCTCAAAGATGTAGATCGAGGGTGTGGTACAGCTAGTTAGTAGCTGTTGCACTTCAGAACTCGGCCAGTCTCTCCTAGATCACTCACACACAGGCAGATGCAATAAATGTTCTTTTTTTAGAATAAAGGGTAAGAATAGTCCAAAGAAGTAGAAATAAAGCAATCAAAAATAATCCAATAAAGTTCTGTAGCTGCAAGCCCAAATGGCTTAAGTCCCAATGAAAGCAAGGTCCCAAAACAAAGCAAACCGCTGCGGCGGTCAAACGTGGCACTTGAGGCAAACCGCAACGGCAGTCAACATGGGCTTGAGTCCGAACCGCTCTGGCAGTCGGTTTGAACTTAGAGACTTGACAATGAGACTTGATCAAGCTGAACATGGCTTCAGGTCTGACCAAAAGCCCAGGAGCACAGACTAATAAGGAAGCTAGTCTCGATGGGCCCATCTCACCCCCTTCCTTAGATTCCACGATTTCCTAGAATCTCTGATGTTCGCCCTTCTATCAAACACCGGCTCGTTAGCAGGCCCAGCTGCACCACTATCAGAGTGAGAAGCAGGAAACTCCCTTTCTCCGGAATGTCCATCTGGGAAGGGAGTAGAAACTCTCTCTTGGGAACCAAGGCCGCCTAGTCTCTCATAGTCTGATTCAGAATCAGCCTCCATGGAATCCTCAGTAAACTCAACTGCAGTCCTATATCCCTCTAGCCATTCATCATCCCATTGCAAACTCTCGTTTGGGGACCCATACCCATCTGGCCATTCATCATCTTCAAGCTGACCCTGATCAGCTGGGGCCTGACCCTGATCGGGGGAAACCCCCGGTGCCTGACTCTGGCCACTGGGCTGACTAGGATGGAGCACCACAGTAGCCAGCTGCATTAAATCACTACTGATAGAGAGGTCATGAGTTTGAAGCTAGCCCGGGTCAGAGTAAGCTCCCAACCATTAATAGTCTAGCTTGCTGTTGACCTATGCAGCCCAAAAGACAGCTGCATCTGTCAAGTAAAAAATTTAGGTACTGCTTTATGCGGGGAGGCTAATTTAACTAATTTATGACACCATAAAATCTTCCAGTAGCGTGAGTAAGAATGAGGAAGTATTCCATCAAGGACTCGGTGTCACAAGTGGACGGTGAAGCAGCATCTCCCCCTGTGGCCAAAATCGAGCATACCTTCATTAAGCTGGAAAAGCTGGAATGTTAATTTGCCTCTGTGTCTGTCTCTATAGGTTGTATATTGAAATGGCATTGAATGTTTGCCATGTATATGCACATTACAATCCGCCCTGAGTCCCCTGCGGTGTGAGAAGGGCGGAATATAAATTCTGTAAATAAATTAAATAAAATAAAATTTGTAATCCTCCAAATGTTTTGGAGTACCCACTCTGTTTTGCTTCCTCACTAGCTCTGTCATTGTTACCCGAAGGCATTTCTTAGTGTTGCAGTGTATTAGGTAAACTTGGAATTTTTTTTCTAGCTGTATTAGGTAAGTGAAGTATCTATAATTAACATAAATAGCTTAGGATTTTTCTATAAATACACCTCAGTACATGCCCTGAGGATTTCTCCCTCACACTTGTCAAGAACGTTGGGAGGATAGCTGGTTAGCAGTGAAAGATTTAACTGTCTCGGTGACCATAAAAAGTCATCACAAAGGCTAATTAAAGATGTGCCAAACTTGTCTTGGCTAATTCAGGCCCAATCCCAGCTGAGATAGATAAATATTCTGTTAATGCAGTCATTTGGGTTGGGTCTCTCTTATGTACAATATATAAAAGTTGGAAAATAGTTGACACAAGCCAGGAGTGTGGAAACCATATGCCTCCAGATGTTTTGACTTGGGTTGTTATTGTTTTTATGTACTTTTGAGTTGTCAACAACCCATGGCAATCTTATCCTATGATTTTGTTGTTGTTGTTGTTGTATAATTTGTTTTGAGGGGCTTGTTATTGCCTTCTCTGAGGCCGAAGGACTGTGACATGCCTAAGGTCACCCAATGAGTTTCCATGGCTAAACACAAATGACCTACAGCTTCCATCGTCCCTTACCATTGGCTATGCTGAAGGGTTTCTAGGTGAAGGGACCCAAACCAATTGGATCGACAAAAGCTCCCCACTCCTGACACAAGAGGACCAAAAGGAGAGTAGAGTGAGGGGGGAGGGGGGAGAAAATCTGGTGTGAATTAATGTAACAGGGTAGGAATTTGATTTTATTACATCAATAGCAATTATATAGCAATGCTTTTCAGGACCCTTTCACACTGTTCTTATATGCCAGGATCTGATTCCTATCTGCTTTGAACTGGATTATACAGTCCCCACTGCCATGTAATCTGGGATAAACAAATAACCTGGGATCGGGTCCTGGCATATAAGAACAGGGCTTCAGTCTTTGGTCTTCTGGATATTTTGACTTCCAGCTCCCAGAATCTCCAAATATTAGCCTTGCTAGCTGGGACTTCTGGGAGCTGACCCTCTGGAACAGACCTGGGCAATTGCCGGCCCTCCAGGTGTTTTGGACTTCAACTCCCAGAAATCCTAGCCAGTTTACCAGCTGTTAGGATTTCTGGGATTTGAAGTCCAAAACACATGGAGGGCCAGTAATTGCCCAGGTCTGCTCTGGAACATCTGGAAAACCAAATATTATGGCCCCTTCTACACTGCCATATAAAATCTATTATCTGCTTTGAACTGGATTATATGGCAGCGTAGGCTCGGGGCCCTTCCACACAGCCATATAATCCAGAATATTAAAGCAGATAATCCACAATATCTGCTTTGAACTGAGTCCACACTGCCATATAATCCAGTTCAATGTGGAATTTATACAGCTGTGTGGAAGGGGCCTCATATAATCCAGTTCAAAGCAGATGTGGATTATCTGATTTGTTAATCTGGATTATCTGATTTGATAATCTGGATTATATGGGAGTGTAGAATGGGCCTTAGGCCCCTTCTATAGTTATCTTATATCCTGGGATCTCATCCCAGGTTATCTGCTTTGAACTGGATTATACGAGTTCTCACTGACAGACAGGGAGGTAGCCAGGATTTTGATTTGGGAGGGGCTGAGTTTGATTCAGGGGGGGGGGGCTGAGAGTCTCTGCCCTAGCAAACCTTTTGTAGTTATCCCAATACCCCCATGCATATGGGATATACTGAGCATTATATGAATAAACATAACCGTTTAAATAATGTACCAGTAAGGCCTTCTTGTGGACCACCCTGAGAACTTCGGGGGGGGGGTTGAAGCCCCTCAAGCCCCCCCTCCCCGGCTACATGCCTGCTGACAGATAATCTGGGGATAATCAGATAATCAGAGATCAGATCCTGAGATATAAGGCCACTTCTACACTGCCCCTATATCTCACAATCTGATCCCAGATTATCTGATTATCCCATATTGTCTGGAAATGGAGACTCATATAATTCAGTTTAAAGCGAATAATCAGGGATCGGATCCTGGGATCTATGGCAGTATAGATGGGGCCGTAGAATCATTGATTTGGCTAGTCCATTAGTCTGTATTGCTGTCATCTTCATCACCATGCCATGTGACAAAATGTATTTGTCAACCTTGTAGAGATTTGGCACATTTTTCAGGACTAATTTTATAAAGATTAGAAAAATAAAATAGTTGTGTTATTGCACACATAAGTAAAAGTAATAGCATTCAATGGGTTGTTTATATTTGTATAAGCAATCAGTCCTTTCTTTCATGTTGTTTCTGTGCACAGTGTTCCCTCACTTATTGCTGGGGTTAGGTTCCAGGATCTTCCGCAATAAGTGAAAAACTGTGATGTAGGGATGCTCTATTTATTTTAGTATTTATACATTATTTTAGTAGTTATACACTATTTTAAGTCTTTATAAACTTAAAAAAGTGAAGGAAAGGAAGGAAAGGCCCTTCAATGATGGAAGGAGGGAGGGAGGACTGAGGAGGGAAAACACCTTGGAGAGTGGTGGTGGCAAAACCCCACAAAACAGCAAAAATACCATGATATATATTTTTAATTAATATTTTTTGAAATCCGCGAAATAGTGAGTCCACAATAAACGAACTACGAAGTAGCGAGGGAACACTTTATATATATGTGTGTATTTATCTTCGCAAAGCTAAGAGGACATTAATTTTGAACATACTGTAGACAGTGCTTTGGCACAAAGTATAGTTTATATAAATTGCAAGAATCATAATAGAAGGAAACCCGATGTGATGTCTCAGTTTTGCACTGGAATTGTCACCTTTCTAGGGGCCTGGAGAATACTTGAGACACTAGCTCACATTATTTGGATACTGACACTTGCCTAAAGTGTCAGTATCCAGATATGAAGAATTACTTCTTCATATCCTTTGATATGTCAAGACTCACTAACCTACAAAAGTTAACTGGTGGTGAACCCCACAGGAACAGAATAATTTAATTTTAAAAGCTGAAATGGCATGACATTATTTTCAATCATCTAGTCTTTCACACAGCCCAATGAACTACAGTAAACCCTATATATTAGCGATATGAATGCACTTTTTCATTCTCAAACAGAAAGGAATAAACATTAATCTACAGGCAAGCATCTATGGGGAGAAATTGCCTTTAAAATATTGAGATCTCCAGCTGGTTAGGTCTTAAATTGGAATCACTATTGTCTGTGTTTGGCCACACACGAGATATTTAATTTACACAGACAACTGTATGAAAACAAATCGGTCTGATCAAGGGTAAACCATGATCTTGGACTTCAAATTATTTTGTCTAAAAAGAGAAGGAGGAAGTCATGAAAGAGAGGGTCACAATCTGATAGGATCATGAAGGAAAGGCCACATAATAAACAATTTATTTTAGTGTTGATTAGCACAGGTCTTCATTCCTCTGCCCCCCTCCCAAAATAAAAATATACTTGAATTCTTTGTAAATCAAAAAGGCCCCATTCAATGATATTTACATCCAAAAATATACACATAACTGAAGCTAATGATGGACAGAGATGTTCTGTTTCTTATCTGGGACTGGAAGTGTGTCTATGACTGATCCTTGTGGTGAATCCATGGGCCTTTGTGATGAGGTCCTATAACGCTTATCATCCCCATAGGGATGATGACAACTGTAGTCCCACATATACGAAGGAAGCTAGGTTGGGAAAGATTGAATGCACATTCCCCTCTTTACTGTAACACTGTGGGGGGAAATACCATCTTGGGATAAGCAAAGCATTTGGGATTGTTGTTTTTCCGTTAAGCTCCGCAAAGCCCCATTTTGAAGGTAAATGGATGATTTTCAAACCCCATCACATGATTTCCCTCTTTCCACTTTCTTTTCTAAGTATCTGTTTGCCTTCTTGTAGCGGAAATCTGGAGTCCCAAAACTCCTTCAGGCAGTTACTTTCTGACTCACAAGCGGCGGCTTTCGTGCGGGCACAGGAACGAAGGACGCAACAATTGATACTGGTCCAAATGAAGCCAACTTTATTGTTCACATCAGCTGATGGGGTCTGCCTAGCATAAGGTAGCTAAATGGCAGAGCCCAGATTATTCCCAGCACACAGGTTTTATACAATCAATGGCTGCAGAGCCCTGGTCCCTCCCATCTTCATCACTTGCAATTGGCTGATACACATGAACTCATTTTATTACCCAATCAAACAAAGCATTCTAGCATCTCATTCCTATTTGTTAAAAGGCATGGCGTATGTATTAATTCTGATTCTCAGGCTATGCTATCTACTCTGGTTTTCAAGTTGTTACAAATCTATGCAACTTCTCCCTAGCATTCACGGAGAAGTCTCTAATTGCCATGCGCACTATCTATTCATTCAAGAACATTGTACACAAAAGCACGTTGCTAGCATTCGGCCTATCAGGGCCGCTCTTATCTAAAAGGCACTTGATGTTCCCTGGCAAATCACTGCTTGTGCCTTTCTACTAACCATAGTAGCTTATTCCCGTCATTATTACTTGGCAAACTACCCCAGTATTCTGAAGCCTATACTGAGCAGCACTCTCTCCTAGCATTATTTCTGCTAAAAGCATCAATTCCGCTTTATTCTCATTACACAGGAGACGTATTTCTCCTCCCACTGTCCCCTCCCTCGTTTTCTTTGGCTATTACACTCTCTCTTTATAAGTACATATAGCTATTAATTCAAAAGGTAAATGTATTTATTTTACATTTTAAGAGAGATATAAATCAGTGATCTTTCCTCCTCTGTCCCAAAACGGTAATGGCGGAGGAAAGGAATCAATACCGCCCATTCGGCTCCTCCCTCCATGATGACTTCATCATTATGTTTGCAAACGAGCATGGGGGAATTTCCATCACATGGTAAGTCGGGTGATTTTACATGTCTCTACGCAGGGAATTAAAAAAGAAGGTTATTTATTTATTTTTATTTATTTATTTGGGCTTGTAGACCGCCACTCCTGTTGCACCTCAGATCTGGAACGAACTTCCCTAGATCACACACACAAGCAAACTCTATAAAACTCTTTTATTTAGAATAGAATAGTCCATAGAATGAAAGAAGTAATGCAAAAAGTAAGTCCATAGGTAAAACTTGTAAAGTCCTTAAACTGAAGTAAATCCCAAGGAAAGCAAATCCAAAACCATGGCAAGCCGCTCCGGCGGCCAAAACAGGGACTTAGAGTCCCAAGCAAACCGTGGCAACGGTTAAACAGGAACTTAGCTCAGCAGGGCAAACCGGCTCCTGCAGCCAACTTGAAACCTGGAAACTTAAGCATGAACAATCCAAGCCAAACGTAGCTTCAGCTCTGGCGAGGTCTTTCTCAGGCCAGTCTCTTAAAAGAATCTATTTTCTGTGGGACCACTGAATTCCCCGTCGCAAATTCCAATCCCTCCGGAAGGATCTGATAATAGCCCCTTCTATCAAAATCCAACAACTCGTTAGCGGGGCCAGGTGGACTCATATCTTGCTGAGAAAGCTCTTTCTCCCTATTTCCTGGGAGCTCAGCTGACAAGGGAGTAAAGTTCCCGTGAGAGTCAAGGTTACTGGAGTTCTCGCTAGCTGTCTCAAAACTGACTTCCATTGAATCTTCATTAACCCCTTCCTCGGGCCAATACCCATGCAGCCAGTCATTATCCCAAGACAAATCCCCATTTGCAGAAATGTCCCCCTCTGGCCATTCATCCTCTCCATCTTGGCCCTGATCCACTGACACCACTGGTGCCTGTCTCTGACCACTAGGCTGAGGCAACACACTGCTAGGCTGAAACACCACAACTCCCAAAAGGCTTGGGGCAGTTTACAGTACAATTCAGTAACAGACAACGAGTTAAACCATAGAATAAAATACACATAAAACAGCAGATAAAGCATGTTTGAATCACCGGCTTTCAAACGCTTGTCTAAAAAATGCGTCTTGCAGGCTCAACGGAAGGTGACTAAATTTCGTGGAGCCCGCATTTCTGATGGTAGCATATTCCAGAGAGCCAGGGCAATAATAGAAAAGTTGACTGCCAATTGACTTAGGGAGCATAGGGAAAAACACCTGGAACCTCCTGTACGCGCTTGCATCATGTGATGGGCTCTGTCAGTAGCAGTTTCTTAAATGTGTAGAAACTCTGATTTAATCACATGTGATGAAGTCTTAGATGTTATTTTCACCTAATTTGATACCCAGCAACAATATATACTTAGCTGGAGCAGGGCTGAAGGACGAGTTTGGAATGGCAAGGCAGAGCCTCCCTTCAGTGATGCTTTGTGAACCGGATGGTGTCAGGTCATGCCCCAGCACCAGTGGCTACCTAAGCAAAGGTCCACCTGATAAAATTCTCATCAGGACTCCACAATTTATTTGTAAAGAACTCTGTCTCCAACCCTCCCTCCCTTCTTGTTTCCTGATTCTTCCTCACATACTAAGGTAAGGTTTGTAAGGAACCGAGATACCAAGGAGGTATCTAGCAAGCATGTTACCTGAGTAGAACAAGTTTCTATGCCACCATTCAGCCTTTGTGTTGTATTTCCAGAATACCGAAAGTAATTTCTACATGTTAAAAAACGTTTAGTATATAGTGTATTTTCTAAGAACCTTTGCTTGAAGGATTGGGGGAAAAAACCCATCTTTGTCACTTGAAAATTATCCAGTTGGACATTCTAAACATTCAGACATGGCGTGATATCTGTTTGCTACCAGTTGATATTACAGAAAATCACAGTTTTAGTGCCCGGGGAGCGCGAACCTGCCAGCTCTTATTCCCCCCCCCCTTTTTGGGGACCTTCCGCTTTTCCTCCTCTTCTCCCTTTCCTTTTCCTCTCTCCTTTTCTAGATCGTGGAGATGCCGCGCATCTATATCAGCCGCTTAAGCTACCATGTGCGGGAAAAGGACCTCCAGCGCTTCTTCAGTGGCTATGGCCACTTGCTCGAGTTGGACTTAAAAAAACGGGTATGGGTTTGTGGAGTTTGAAGATCCCCGGGATGCGGAGGATGCCATTTATGAGCTGAACGGCCAAGATCTATGTGGGGAGCGGGTGATTGTGGAGCATGCCCGTGGTCCCAGTCAGGATAGAGACGGCTACAGCTACAGCAGCCGCAGTGGAAGATACAGCAGTTGAAGAACATCAGGAAGAGATAAATATGGGCCACCTGTTCGTACCGAATTCAGATTAATTGTTGAAAACCTTTCCAGTCGCTGTAGTTGGCAAGATTTCAAAGATTTCATGAGGCAAGTTGGTGAGGTCACTTATGCGGATACTCACAAACAACGCACAAACGAAGGAGTCATTGAATTCCGGTCTTACTCTGATATGAAGCGAGCTCTGGACAAATTGGATGGCACCAAAATAAATGGACGAAAGATCAGGCTGGTTGAAGACAAACCACGATCAAGCCACAGACGATCTTATTCTGGGAGTCGATCAAGGTCACGTTCTAGACGACGATCACATAGCAGAAGTCGTAGGAGCAGCCGCAGTAGATCTTGTAGTGTCCCCAAAAGCCGATCACGCTCTAAATCTAGGTCTCGGAGCAAAGATCGTTCACGTTCAATATCTAAAAGTAGAAAGTCTAGATCAAAGAGCAAGACTGAGGTGAAGTCTGACAGAGGTTCACAGTCCCGCAGCAGATCCAAAGAGAAGTCTGAGAAGTCTCGCAGCAGATCTAGGTCTGCGTCTCTATCACCCAAAGAAAATGGTAAAGGGGAAGCAAAATCTAAATCGAGGTCAAGAAGCAGATCTCGTTCCAATTCTCCAGAGCAGCAGCAACCTGACGAGGCCCATTCAGTGTCTCCGCCCAAAAGCATTGCATCAAAGTCACAATCATGATCTCATTCAAAATCTCGCTCACGCTCAAGATCCAGCTCACAAGATTAAGGCTGGAACTCTTCTCTTTTCAAAATAATGTTGGAAAATCACAGTTGCACTCACTCCCTGATATTTTTTTTCTTATTGGTGCAATAAAAACGGTCTGTCACCTAACACAACTTATAGATAAGGAACATTTCACTCTTGATAAGATCACTGTCTGATTGCCCTAGTAAAGAACATTGTTGTTTAAGAAAAAGGAACAGTGACAAAGTCTCAAAGTTCAACAGTTTTATGTAGAAAATAGGTGTGGAAAACCTGCTCGTTTCCCTTTTTCACACATCAGAACTTTCCAAAACCTTCACATTTTTATGCCCAAAACATAACAATTTGCAAATGCTGATAAGAAAAGGTTTGGAATTAAAAACTTGGATGTTCCATCGTGCCTTTGATTAGGCATTTTCACCAGAGAACTATCTCGATCCTATTCGAACCCTGCACTTTATTTTCAGCCCTCCTATCAGTTACCTTGACACTTTTCTTTAAGGGTATCCCATGGCCCGTGTTTATTTGAATTTCACACTTTCCATTGGCTCCATTTAGGAATCATGGCACTTACTTGAGCTGGACCCAGCTTCGACTTTTATCTCAGCCATAAGACTGTTTTATGATGATGTTTTGTGATTGTGTTATGTTTTTAGTTGTTTGATTTTATTGTGGTTCTGTTTTTATCTGTAATTTATTTATTTATATTCCACTCTTCTCACCCCGAAGGGGACTCAGAGCGGATTACAGGTACACATACTTTAGCAGACAATTCCTGCTGTTTCACATACACACATATAGATGAATAGAGGCAAACTCTGGTCACCAGGGGGAGCTGATGCACTCATCTCTCAGCGTTTCCAGTGTCCCTTGTTGTTCTTCCGCATTCCTCAGCATTCCTGGAGTTCTTTAATGGCCTCATAATTCAGTCAAAATTTGCCTCCCCACTTAATGTGGTACCTTTATCTCCTACTTGACAGATGCAACTGTCTTTCGGGCTGCAAAGGTCGATAGCAGGCTACACTTAAAGGTCGAGCACCCGGGCAGGCCTTGAAATCATGACCTACTGGTCAGAGAGATCTTATGAAGCTGACACTTAGCCAGCTGCGCCACATTCCCAGTAATTTATCTGTCCCCTTGTAAGCTGTCCCGAGTCCCCTTGGGCACATGGTGGTGGGGAATAATAACAATAATAATAATTTGGAAGAAGCAGTAAGGAAACATGGGAGTGGATCTCTCTGCCCCAAAGTGTGGTGGAGGCTCCTTCTTTGGAGGCTTTTGAACAGAGGCTGGGTGGCCATCTGTTGGGGGTGCTTTGAATGTGATTTTCCTGCTTCTTGGCAGGGGGTTGGACTGGATGGCCCATGATGTCTCTTCCAACTCTATGATTCTATGATTCTATAGATAGAAGATGGTGAGATCTATCTCAGCCATCTTCTGTCTATAGTCCTCCCATGTTTCTCAGTGGATAGGGAAAGCTAATAGTTTTGCTTTCTCTTGCTCTAAAATTTCTTTAAAGCTCACATTCTTTTGTCCTTAATAGGAAGCACTCTGGAATGTATACAGTCAGTCCCTGGGTTACAAACATCTGACTTACAAACAGCTCACAGTTAAAAATGGGACTGAGACAACAAGAAGTGAGAGAAATCTACTACTGGAAGGGGAATTGAATCCTGGAAGAGTTATCATGGGGAAATTTCATAGAGAAATGGTCTCTCAACTGAAGCTTTCTCATCAATGCTTTTTCCACAACAAGCCAAATTTTTCAAAATTCAACACAGGGACAGAAAGTGAGGTGAAATCTTTTGAACAGAGGCACAGACAGCAAAACAAACACCACAGGAGAGTTAACTCTTCCCTGTGCTATCCAAAGCATATAGATATACATATAGATATTAGGCATGGTTTCGAACCCAAAAATCGTGATTCTAAAATCAAATGGGGGGGGGGGATTTTTTTTTATTAGTAATAGAAAGACTTACAAAAAATTTTCCAATTTTTTTTTCAAAATCTTCTCTATGAGCCCGGGATTCTGCAGCAAATCCCCCCCCCCAAAGAATATGTATGTGTGTGCACCCAGGCAGCAAACGCTGTGCCCGGGGTTTTGGCTTTTCCCGGGCTCATAAAGAAGAGCCTTTTGCAGTTTGCACCGCTTGAGGAGGGACCACAGTCAGAGTACTTCAGTTTGAATTTTACCTCTTCTTATACCCATTGTTATTACTGCTGTATTATTGCATGTGCATGGAATGTAGGTATATGACCAATTGGATTACTTATAATATTAGGCACTTACAGTAGCATTCATTCTATTATACATTAGGTTGGTTTCTCACCCCAATACTCTTTGATGCTTTAGATCCTGGCAGGGCAGGAGGAGTGGGCGGCTCTCCCTGCCCCTTCTGCCTGCCAGGATCTAAAGCCTTGAAGAGGCTTCATGAGGGGCCAACTTCAGCCCTCCAGGTGTTTTGGACTTCAACTCCCACCATTCCTCACAGCCTCAGGCCTCTTCCTTTTCCTTTCAGCCTGGGCAAACTTGGGCCCCCTCGCTCCCTCAGGATCGGGTGAGAGAGAGGCAGCGAGGAGCGAGGGGGGGGGTCCTCCTCCTTTTTTTGCTGCTTCCAAGAATAGAATACCCCCTCCCTCCCTCCCTCCTTCCTATTTGGAGAGTCCCATCTAGAATTCAGTGTGATTTATTCAAGTTTTGGCCTACAACTCCCAGAAATCCCAGCCAATTTACCAGCTGTTAGGATTTCTGGGAGTTGTAGGCCAAAACCATCTGGAATGCGCATGCGCTGGCATACGAACTACTAACGAATTTCGTTAGTAATTAAGTTACATTTTAGAAATTTTTGAATTTTTTTTGTAAGTCTTTCTTTTACTAATCAAAAAATCCCCCCCCATTTGATTTTAGAATCGCCATTTTTGGGTTCGAAACCATGCCTAGTAAACAGCAGGCAGAATCAAATGGGATTTGGTTTTTGTTTAGTTTTCTTAAGATTATAGTTGCTTTCTTGCTTGTATAATTTACATTCATTTGGCTCAGATTGCATAAGGACTGTGCCCAAGACTTTTAAATTAACATAAATGAATAGGTTCGTTGACTGACATTTAATGAACACTACTATCTATGCAAATCATTATCATTATATCATCTGTTATTTCTATGTTAATTTGGCAGATGATGCCCTGATCTTGCTCTATATAAACAGTAGATGTTAGATACATACTAGAGATGAGAAATTATGCTTGGATGATACTTTTTATGGTCTTGATGATTTCTCTGATAGCTGTGAATGGGTCCAAACAAGATGAACAAAGATATCAAGCAAGGAGAACGAGATTTTGAGGCGGAATTATGGAAGAGTACAATGTAATCCCTCCATAAATGTGGAAAATATATTCCTGAATGTTGCAGGGATATGTGAAACCATGGATGAGTGAGCCCCATTGAAACGAAGGACTTCAGCCAAAGAATCAATAAAGCGATTCACGTTTATATTGCTTTTGAAATGTAACTTCTTTACACACTGGTTGGGAAACCCTGCCCTAGAACAACTCAGTGGAGTTGTTCTAGGGCAGGGTTTCCCAACCAGTGTGTAAAGAAGTTACATTTCAAAAGCAATATAAACGTGAATCGCTTTATTGATGCAGTGAGACGGCATTTCAAAATCTACCTTTAAAGCACATTTTCATTGGCGGCCTCACAGGAATTTCTCAAACTGTATGTCAGTGTTTCCCAACCAGTGTGCCGCGGCACACTAGTGTGCCGTGAGCAATCATCAGGTGTGCCGTGGGAAATTGGAACCTCCAATACCCTTTCTTCCCCCTCCTGCCGAACATTTTTTCTTCTCTACTCGGGCTCCCTTCTTCCCAGCTTTGCTCTGCTTGCTTTGCTCTGGGGTGAGTCTGCGCAGTAGCGCCCACACAGGTCACATCTTCCTCCCTCCCTCCCCCCCCTCCCCTCCTGAACACCCTCACGCTGCCCCCTCGGATCAATAAGGCGGCAGAAGCGGCAGTGTAGAAGAAAAAGTAAGTGTTCGGCAGGAGGGGGAAGAAAGGGCACGAAGGGGGAGGAAGAGGTCTCTGTCAAAAGCTGGCATGGGCAAACTTGGACCTTCCAGGTGTTTTGGACTCCAACTCCCACCATTCCTATCAGCTTCAGGAATGTGTGTTAACTATAAATCCCAGAAACTGTAACTCCCAAATGTCAAGGTCTATTTTCCCCAAACTCCATCTGTGTTCACATTTGGGCATATTGAGTTTTCATGCCAAGTTTGGTCCTGATCCAACATTGTTTCAGTCCACAGTGTTCTCTGGATATAGGTGAACTATAACTCCAAAACCCAAGGTCAATGCCCACCAAACTCTTATAGTAGTTATGGGAGTTCTGTGTGGGAAGTTTGTGTCTTTCTGCCATTCCTGCCAGGATATCTATGTTGTGTTCATCGAAACAGGCCCAGGTTTCACACTGACTGTATAAATACATTTAAAAACATATTAACTATATGTATTACTGTGTTAGAGTGTCATTTTGTGTCATTTTGGTTGGTGGTTTTGCAAATGTAAAAAATGTGCTCAAAAAATGTGCTCAAAAAAGGTTGAAAAACACTGTTCTAGGAGACCTAGAAAATGCCTAAATAGCATGTTTTGTCAGATATGGATAGATGAAAACACAGGTACCAGTGCCGTTGATATTGGGGTCATGCTAGATTGTACACAGCTATACAATACCCCAAATACAGTGAATGTATCTTGTTACAAGTATTTCTCTCAGGCACATGTCTGTCTCCTTGAAGAACCAATACAACTACAAAGTAAATAATTAACAATTTGCTACCTTTTCATGACACTAAAAAGGCTTCCTATGGCATCCACCTCACTCTCATTCATAGCAGGATCAGCCCTGACTGTATGACAGTTTAATTGTATGGAACAGTTAAGGTTAGGCTACAGATTATACTGTGTTTCCCCGATAGTAAGACACCCCCGATTGTAAGACGTATTGGGGGTGTCAGAGGGGTCGGCTAATATAAGCCATACCCCGAAAGTAAGCTGTACCCCCGGCCGCCGCATCACTCGGTCCCGCCTCCTCCGCCGCCGCCGCCCGGCCGGCCCCACGGGCTGGCCGCAGCACGCCTCCCAAAGAACAGCCGTTTCTGCGCCCGCGCCAGGCGCGCTCTGCACCTAGTGCCCATGTGCGGGCATTCGGCGCATGCGCAGAAACGTCCGTGCTTGGGACTCCCAAAGCACGGACGTTTCTGCGCATGCGCGAATGTCCGCGCATGGGCCCTAGGTCCCGAGAGCACCTGGCGCAGGCGCAGAAACGGCTGGTCTTTGGGAGGCGTGCCGCGACCGGCCCGTGGGGCTGGGCTGGCGGCGGTGGCGGAGGCGGCGGCAGCAGAGGAGGAGGCGGGACCGAGTGACGCGACGGCCGGGGATACGGCTTACTTTCGGGGTACAGCTTACCATCGCCCAATGTAAGACATACCCTGAAAGTAAGACGTAGTGGGGCTTTTGGGGGTAAAAAGAAAGTAAGACACTGTCTTACTTTCGGGGAAACACGATATGTATAGCATCCATGAAGACATATGTACACAGATAGCACATCTAGTCCAACACAACCACAGCCCACAAATTCAATGACAGGCCTACATGTTGCAAAATTCTGCTAATCTAATGTGTGAACTAGAGGAGTGGAGAACTTGGATCCATTGTATATTGTCTTAAACCAGGGGTGGGCAATTATTTTTTCCAAGGGACCACACGAGAGCCAAAAAATATTATGGAGGGCCTCACCTAAAGGCTGAACTACATTCTACATAATATAAATTGAATTTCTTTAATAATAATAATAATAAGGCACTAAATTGCATTTTTGATATATTAATAAGACTGATAAGAGTATATGTTATGAGCAATGAAAAAAAAGGTTGTCATAGGAAAAAATGACATTTATTCACTAAAATTTTACAAAACAATAGTTAACAAAATGTGAACATTTGTATCATTTGTGATTCATTATATCAGGGGTCAGGAACCTTTTTGACTCAGAGAGCCATAAAAGCAAGATATTTGGAAATTTATTTCAGTGAGAGCATTTTAAGACTGAATTCAACTAAACGAGAGTATAATAAGACCCTGAATTTATTCATAATAATAATAATGATAATATTCATTCAGCCTCTGCTAATAACAACAACAACATGTTCCGAGAGTAGGAAGAGATCTCCAAGGGCCCTCCAATGCAACCTCCTTCTGGCATAAGGGAAAAACACAATCAAAGCATTCCTCACAGATGACCATTTAGCCATCTTGAACCAAACTTGGCACACTGAACTCTCATGAGACCAACAGAAAGTACAGAAAGGGTTTGCTGGGCATTTACCTTGAGTTTGGAAGTTGTAGTTCACCTACATCCAGAGAGCACTGTGGACTCAAATAAGATGGATCAGGACCAAACTTGGCACAAATCCTCAATTTGCCCAAAGAGGCAGAAGAGGAAGAAGACGAGGAAGGAATGGAAGGGAACGCGCTCCGACCCCGCCCCTTTCCTGCTCTGGCCCTGCCCCATCTCCATCGCTGCACTCCCGCTCCTTCCCTCTTCTGTTCAGGTGGTGGAAGGGGGAGAGAATGAAATGGAAATGGGGAAGGAAGGAGAGAGAGAGGGAGGGAAAGAAGGAAGGAAACAGGGAGGGAAGACAGGAAACAGAAGAAGGGAAAGAGCGCCAGGCAAGAGTGAGGGGGGGAGCGCGCGAGGCGGAAGTGAAGCGAGGAGGAGGGCGAGGGCGAAGGCATGATCTGTGTGTAGCCGCCCCAATGGGAGTTCACCTCCCTCTCTTCAGGACGAAGCCTTGAGGGAGCCCCGGGATGATCAGCATTGGCCGGTGAGTCGCATCCAGCCCGCGGGCCGCAAGATGCCCAGGTCTGTCTTAATCCATGGCTTTGAAATCACTACTTTGTTGTTGCTATGTGCCTTCAAGTCGGCTCCATCATCTGGCAAACCCATCAAAGATTTCCCTTACAGGATTTCTTCAGGGGACTTAGAATTTGCCTTTATTTGAGACTGAGGTGTGACTTGCCAAAAGCCATCCAGCATGTTTCCATGACCAAGCAGGGATCGGAACCACATCCCCTTGTTGCCCTACCACCTTATCACATTGAGAAATTTCCCAGTCATAGGACACTTCAGCCTTTTTCCAAGCACGGAGAGCCACTGAGCTCATCACATGAGTTAAAATACTTCTGGCAATCATGTAAAGTCCCCCATGGTTGAAAAGGAACAGCAGTGTGCTGAAAGGAGGGCACTTCGGCAATTAACCTCATCACATTGAGAAATTTCCCCCTTATAGGACACTTCAGTCTCTTTTCAAGCATGGAGAGACACAGAGCTTATCACATGTACCAGGGTTGAAAAGAGGCAGAAATGTCCTGAAAGGAGGGAATTCTGAACATAGGCCAGCAATCGTGTTCAGAACTCCTACTTCTTATTGTGCTTTACTCCCATGCATACAACTAAAAAACAGGTGGGATGGGAACCATCAAAAGTTTTCTGCCCTGTTTCATTTGCCCGACCATCAGCAGCCTCTTATGTCCTATGGGGTTTGATGTAGAACAATAGGATTCTATGGAAAGAAATAATGTTAATCTGAAGCACTGTTTCTTGTATCCTATGGGGTTGGATGCAGAACCATAGAATCCCATGGAAAGATGAGGTTGTAAACTGGTGTCAGTCTCCTTCCATGTAAGGGGCTTTGCCCAGGGCAAGGGATCTCTTGGGTTTTGGACATTGTTGTTTCTCCTGATTAAAAACAAAACAGTAATACTGACCTTCTGATGACACCCAGCTGGGATTGAGGATGGAAGGCCGGCCGGACTCTGTACCCGATTATTTCCATCAGTGCCTGGAAGCCGTGACTGGGTGGCTACGGGCCAGCAGGTTGAAGGTGAACCCATCGAAGACGGAGGTCCTGTGGCTGGGTCGTCCTGGGGGGCTCCAGCTCCCAATAATGGACGGCGAGGTGGTTAGCCAGTCGGCCCTGGTTAAAAGCCTGGGGGTCCAATAGGACCCTCTGCTGACGATGGAGGCTCAGTAATCCAGGCCACAGCAATCTTGAGACTGGACTACTGTAATGCCCTTTACATTGGCCTACCTCTGTCGGTAATCCGGAAACTTAAGCTGGTGCAAAACGCTGTCTCTCTTAAGGAGACAGTCACCCATGCTTTGCTCTCTCAATGTGATGAGATGGCAAGTACAACATTCAAATCACAACAGGTTGAGAATTCCTTATCCAGAATTCTGAAATCCAAAAGCTACCAAAATCTTCCAAAATCGTCCACATGGATGACTGAGATAGAGAGACCTTTGGTTTCTGATGGTTCAGTGTACATAAACTTCCTTTCATGCACACCATTATTAAAAAATATATTGTGCATAAAATTACCTTCAAGCTATCTGTCTAAGGTACATTTGAAAGATAAATCAATTTTGCGTTTAAATCTCATCTCCAAGATCACCAACATGTATATACAGGTATTCCAAAATCTGATAAAACCAAAACACTGATAAAAATCCAACTTGTATATCCAGTTTGCTCTAATATAATGCATTTCTCCTCTGCTTTTCTCCTGGGATTGTAGAGAATTCATAGCAATGATTCTTTTTAATTAAAAGGTTGAAATATCATTTCGAGATACAGTACATCAGATTTTATAATTGATTAAATGGCAATACAAAGTAACAATGGTACAGTAACCAACATTGGGAATCAAAGTGTTTTACGGAAATATGATTATTTGTGCCCTGAGGTGGCAGCATCTCTTGAAAACACAGCTGGATTGGAAACACTTCTTAAGTTTATTTAGTGTGAAGTGTGTGTATTTTACACATCCGAGTCAAACACATTCCTCTTGCTGTTGATTACACTCATTTGTTTGCTACAGTGACTAAGTGAGTAAAAGAAAAAAATCACAAAAACCATAAAAGAAAGGCTTGACAACACATAGAGAAAGACCATTTGTTGCCATTGGCTATGCTGGTTAGGGATACTGTGAGCTGCAAGTTCCCTACATCTAGAACAGTGTTTCCCAACCTTTTTTGAGCTGCGGCACACTTTTTACATTTACCAAATCCTGGGGCACACCACCAACCAAAATGACACAAAATGACACTCTAACACAGTAATACATATAGTTAATATGTTTTTAAATGTATTTATACACTCAGTTTAAAAAATCACCTAACGACAACCGATAAAAAAGCCACCTCGAAGAAGAAGGGCGAAGGTTGGTTTGATGAGGAATGCTGATCAAATAGGAAGGCTCTGAGAATCTGTCTCAGGAAAGCGAGAAAGACAGGGTCAGCCGAAGATCAGAGTTTAATGCTGAGTTTAAGGAGGAAATACAAAACAGTTATAAAGGAGAGAAAAAGAATATATGCAGCCTCGGTTTGGCGAGATTTGGAAATAGCAGCAAAAGGAAATAATGCAACTATCTTTTGGAACTCAGTCTTCGGCCTATTACGAGAGAGGAAATCAATAGCAGACAATCAAATTCCAGCAGACAATTGGGAACAGTACTTCTCCCAACTTTTTGCTCCTCCCACAATTAAGACTCTCTCCCAAGTGGGTGAAACGGGCGCAATAGAAGTTCTCCCCAAGTGGCCACCAATTGCGACCTCAGAAATAAAGAGTATTATCAATAATCTAAGAGCCAACAAAGCCCCGGGTGAGGATTTCCTCCCGAGTGAGTTGTTCAAGGAGGAGATAGAATGGTGGGCCCCGCTGATCGCAGGTCTCTGCAACCACATCAATAACACACTTAACATCCCAGAGAGGTGGAAAGTGGCCATTGTGGTCCCAATACATAAAAAGGGATGTGGAAAAGATCCTAGTAATTATAGACCCATCAGCTTACTGAATATAATAGCAAAGATTTACTCGAAAACCTTACTGTCCAAATTAGAAGCATGGGTACAAGAGGCCTGTATTCTACCAGAAGAACAAGCGGGGTTCAGAGCTGAGAGATCGGCTACTGATAATTTCTATCCCATCTTATCGACAAGCACCTCTCCCACAAAAAACCCCTATACGCAGCCTTCATAGACCTCTCGGCAGCCTTTGACAATATCAGTAGGGAGATCCTATGGCAAAAACTGACCACCTTTGGTATAGATCGCAGACTGCTAGCTTTGATTAGGAATTTATATTCAGACAACAGTATACTGGTCAGATTAGGAACAGGAGGTGCATTGTCAAATAGAGTGGACATACACAAAGGGGTCAGACAAGGCCGCCTGTTGGCACCTCTTTTGTTTAATCTATTTCTTAGCGACCTCCCATCGTCACTTAAGAATAGAGAGCTCCACATGCCGAAAATCGGCTCCATTCATTGCAACTCTCTATTATATGCTGATGACATTGTGCTGCTTTCCCACACTCAGGTTGGCTTAAGGAGGACCCTGAAAACATTCCAAGGGTATGCCCAAAAAAATGGTCTATCCATCAATAAAGACAAATCCAAAGTCATGCGCTTTGCAACAAGATCAAAGAAGCACAAATGGTTCTTAGATGGAGTAGGCATAGAACAGGTAGCAACCTACACCTATCTAGGCCTCACCTTCTCAGAGACAGGCAAATGGCTAGACCAGTGCCACTCCTGCACAATAAAAGCGAGTGCCCATTCCAACCAATTGCTACGGTTGGTAAATCACCATCATCCCGGATCTCTTAGCCCCATTCTCAAAGTGTACTCAGCCAAAATCATCCCTTTACTGCTATATGGAGCCGAATTATGGGGACCTTTTAAAATGCCCATGTTTGATCAGAACCAAACACATTTCTTAAGACAGGTGTTGGGAGTTAATAAAAGCACACCAGCAGCAGCAGTCAGAGTTGAGACGGAGATGCACCGAATAGAAGGCCTTGCTTTGGCCAGGGCCTTTAACTACGGTAGCAAAATCCATAACCTTGAAGCTCACAGACTCCCCCGCTGCTGTCTAGAAGAACAACTTATCTACTTGGGCAAATAAATTAAGCTACTCACTAAGATCATGTGGGCTACCCCCAGACTCCTTGAGCAATAATACCATCAAAGTTAGAGCAGAGGTGAAACAGAGAATTTTAGACATTCAAGCCCAAGAGGACTTGGCGTGCCTCGCTAGTGCAGGCTCTTTGAAATGGCTAGCGGCACTGAATCCCACCTACAGTCGTGCCCACTATCTGACGGCCAATCTACCAAGACACCTAAGAGTGGCTCTTACAAGGGCAAGGTTTGAACAGAATGAATCAATGGTTAGATATGGTAGATACCATTCCATCCCTTACACAGAGAGAACATGTGTCTGTGGGGCCCAGGAGGTGGAAGATCTAAATCATATCCTCCACCAATGTGTAATATATGAAAAAGAAAGAAAATTTCTACTTGAAGTTTTCTTACTCAACAAATCCCACTGGGCTCCGACTAATAGAACTATATTCCTCCTTTCTAATCCCAACCGGTTATTAATTACCAAAGTAGCAACATTCTTCTACAAAGCTAGTAAAAGTAGGCAACGATATATTGCCTCAATTGGAATTGATTGCAGAGGGGATGAAGATACTTGAGGAACAAATAGATGGGTATCTAGGCTAGGAATTTTGACCAAAATGAAGCAGAAAGGCAGAGGTGCCAGGAGAGTATTTGTTATTTCATTACAGAACGGTTGTTTAATGTACTGTTGCACAGTACGGAACCACTGTTCAACGCTTGATACATGTATTTCTTTTGCATGGTTTGTTCTGCTTGATATGGCCTTGTGGCTAATGCAATAAACTAAACTAAACTATACACTCAGTGTGAAACCTGGGCCTGTTTCGATGAACACAACATAGATATCCTGGCAGGAATGGCAGAAAGACACACACGAAGGTCTTGCTCAACAGCTGGGAGTTATAGTTCACCCGCAATCAAAGAGCATTCTGAACTCCACCAATGACAGAACTACTACAACCAAGAAAAAATACTATAAGAGTTTGGTGTGCATTGACCTTGAGTTTTGGAGTTGTAGTTCACCTATATCCAGAGAGCACTGTGGAGGGGAGTCAGGAAGGCGTGGGGCGAGTCTGTGCAGTAGCGCCTGCATGGATCACGTCTTCCCCCCTCCTGCAGAAGCGGCAGTGTGAGCAAAGCGAGCAGAGTGAGGCTGGGAAGAAGGGAGCCCGAGTGGAGAAGAAAAAGTGTTTGGCAGGAGGGGGAAGAAAGAGTATTGGAGGTTCCAATTTCCCACGGTACACCTGATGATCGCTCACGGCACACTAGTGTGCCACGGCACACTGGTTGGGAAACACTGATCTAGAATACCATACACTTCTCATCCCTAATATACATTGGTTATATAATGTACAATGCTGCCCTTGTCGCCCATTCAGAAGCAGCCCTGCAGCACCTAACATCCTGCTTTGCAACAGCTGCAGAGCTGTTTGGGCTGGAAGTCAGCCTAAAGAAAATGGAAGTTCCCTACCAGCCCGCACCACAGGAAGAACACCATCATCCCTACATCAGCATAGGCAAATCTCTGCTTAAGTCCATTCAGCAGTTCACCTACCTGGGAAGCATAATCAAAAAGTTCTTCAGACGCCAAGATCGTAAATATTATTATATTTATTATTAATTATAAAAAGACATAGATCACAGATTAGCAAAGGCCACAAAAGAGTCTGGAGCAACAAGCACCTGAGGCAAAGCACCAAAATCAGTGTGTACAGAGCTATCGTACTGTCTATTCTTCTATATGTGTCTGAAACATGGGTCACCTATCGTCAACACCTACAACTCCTCGAACGCTTTAATCAGCGCTGTCTTTGCACAATCCTAAATATACACCGGACTGACTATGTGACTAATGCTGCTGTCCTTGAGCAAGCAGGGATCACCAGCATTGAGGCCATGCTATTGAGAACACAGCTGCGCTGGGCAGGGTATGTCTCTAGGATGGAGGACCACCGCCTCCCAAAGATACTAATCTATGGTAAACTCACCACGGGTCAGCGCAAGAGAGGTGCCCCCCCCCAAAAGATATAAGGACTCCCTGAAACAACATCTCAGGCTCGGCCAGATTGATCACCAACAATGGTCCACCCTGGCCTCACATCAGGAGGCATGGAGACGCACTATCCACAATGCTGCGGCCTCTTTCGAGAAGACACGCCGAATGGATCTCGAAGAGAAATGACAACGCAGAAAGAACCGCAACTTGGAAACAACAACAGGGATTCCCCTGTTTAATCTTTTTATGGTGTTTTATATTCTGTTTTAATCTGAATGTATTGTGTAAGTCTCCCCGAGCCACTCGGGAGTGGCGACTCACAAATTTGAACAATAAATAAATAAATAAATAACAAATATAAATAAACATCACCCAAGGAGACTTTCTGCTGTGCTTTCTGCAACTGAACTTGCCTGTCTCAGATTGGCCTTTTTAGTCATCAACGCACTTATAAAAAGTGTGGGATGAGTCCTTCCTAAGAATCTTCGTTCGCGAAGTAATGCCGAGAGAAAAATATAATACTAAATTCACCCATTAGGTGGTAAATACAGTACAATTCCCATATCTGCAGAGGATACATTCCCCATGGATTACTGAAACCATGGACTATAGTGAACTCTATATTTTGACTATGCTTGTATTAGACACATATAGAAAATTTGAGGGCAATTATTAGTGAGGCCCACAAGCACTCCCGAGTTGTATTTGTTTCATTGTTGAATGTAATCTTCATTCCTGTTATTTGTGAGTTCATTACCAAACCTGTATGTCACACATACTGGTTACATAGATATATTGCTGCATGTTGATTAAATGTTGTTTATTTGGGATGCTCATTTTGAAATCTTTCTGTTTCAAACACGCTATCAGTGATTGAGAATTAAGTGTCTATTCTTTTTGAATGGGCATTGTGATCAGGACTAGTTTGTAACAACAGATAGAACACACCCAAGTTCTGCATAAACATAACATTTTCAACTTGTCAGTGTGGGATTTGAATTATGGAGTTTCTGCTCTTTGTAGTAAAACTATATTTCCCATTACACATTTAAGTTGGTGGCTGTTTTTCCGCCCTTTGAAGTCAAAATAAAAGACACAAGCATATTAATCTGGAATATCAGTATGTAAAGAGAGTGAGGAAGTAGATGTATGGTGCACTTATACTGAAGATTTAATACAGTTTGATATAGCTTTAACAGTCATGGCTAGGGAATCCTTGGATTTGTAGTTTGGTGAAGTACCAGCACTCTTTGGCGGAGAAGGCTGAAGGCCTTGTAAAACTCCAACTATATTCCATAGAATTGAACCATGGCAGTTGTAATGGTGTCAAACTACATTCACTCTATAGTATGATGTACCCTTAGTCTTAAGCTGATGCTACCAACTTCATTTCTCAATTAGGACCAAATGCAGGATCACCCCTCCATTTCTACACACTTTAAAAACAGTTTAAAGATGGAGTCCTACAGAGCCCATTATGTGATGCAAAACTACTTCCAGTGGGCTTCAAGGAGGAAGCGTCCTGGCAGCTTGCTAGAGTGCTATAGTCCCCTCGTGCAGTGTTTCCCAACCTTTTTTGAGCCGCGGCACACTTTTTACATTTGCAAAATCCTAGGGCACACCACCAACCAAAATGACACAAAATGACACTCCAACACAGTAATACATATAGTTAATATGTTTTTAAAATGTATTTATACACTCAGTGTGAAACCTGGGCCTGTTTCGATGAACTCAACATAGATATCCTGGCAGGAATGGCAGAAAGACACAAACTTCCCACACAGAACTCCCATAACCAAGAGAAAATACTATAAGAGTTTGGTGGGCATTGACCTTGGGTTTTGGAGTTGTAGTTCACCAATATCCAGAGAGCACTGTGGACTCAAACAATGTTGGATCAGGATAAAACTTGGCATGAATACTCAATATGCCCAAATATGAACGCAGATGGAGTTCAGGGGAAATAGACCTTGTCATTTGGGAGTAGTAGTTGCTGGGATTTATAGTTCCCCTACAATCAAAGAGCATTCTGAACCCCACCAATGATAGAACTAGGTCAAACTTCCCACACAGAACCCCCAGGAGGCAAGAGGAGGTCTCTACTTGGGGAAAGGGAGGCGGGCCTTCCCAATGCATGGCGAGGGAGAGACCAAGTAGACAACGGGTGGGGGAGGGGGGTGTTTTTTTAATTTTGTGCCTTTACCGAGGTAGGTTTTTTAGGGTTTTTATACTTCAACACACTAGACTCTCCCCCTCCCTTCCTGGAGGTTCCAATTTCCTACGTCACACCTGATGATCGCTCATGGGACACTAGTGTGCTCCGGCATACTGGTTGAGAAACTCTGCCCTCGTGTGATTAAGTGATAATGCCAACTTCAAATAAAAAACTGTTTTTCTGATACTTACTTCACTTAGGCGATCCTTCATAGCCCAAGGATGATGGTCCTCCAAGTCTAGTGTTTTGGCAGTGGGTTCATAGTTGGCCGTGGAGCCCTCTTCTTTTTTTTCTTTTTTCCCCCTTTTTTTTCCGTGGAGTCCTCTTCTTGATCTGCATGTTTTCCTGCAGTGAGGACATCAGTTTCCAGGTGGAAGGCAGTCCCGATCAGAGTTGGCTTGACATGTCTTCTTCTCAGCACATTTCTCCCTTTTGCCCTCCATTCATGCCTCTTCAAATTCCACAGCACTGCTGGCCACAGCTGACCTCTAGTTAGAGCACTCAAGGGCCATGGATTCCCATTTCCCAGTGTCTATGCAACAGTTTTTAAGGTTGGCTTTAAGTTTATCTTTAAATCTCTTTTCCTGTCCACCAATGTTACGTTTCCCAATCTTGAGTTGGGAGTATAGTAACTGCTTTGGGAGACAGTGATCAGGCATTCGGACAATGTGGCCAGTCTAGTGGAGTTGATGGGGTAGGAGCATCACTTCAGTGCTGGTGGTCTTTGCTTCTTCCAGCATGCTGGCATTTGTCTGCCTGCCTCCCAAGAGATTTGCAGGATTTTTAGAGGCAAAGCTGATGGAATTATTCTAGGAGTTCACGTCTGTAAACAGTCCATGTTTCACAGGCATATAGCTGGGTTGGGAAGACAATCTTCTATCTATCTATCTATCTATCTATCTATCTATCTATCTATCAATCCTCATTGTCGTGTTTCCTGGCTCAAAAACAAAGAAACCACACAAGGCAGAAACAAAAATACAGCCCTCATACACCCAAAACCCTACTCGGTATGTTGTTAGCCAAAAAAAACCCATAAAAAATTAATTGACAATGGCCAAAAACCCTTAAAAACGTTTTGGATTACAACTCCCAGAAACCCCTGGCCCTGGCGCGCGAAACAGTGCCTACTCTTCCCCCTCCCAAACAGAAAAAGTAAAACCTCCCTTTAGGCTCCCCCCGCTCGCTCGCTCGGCCCCTCCCTCCCGCCTCCACTCCCCAAAGAAAGAGACCCCCGCGGCCTCCACAAGTGGCGGCTGTGGCCTGCTCGCCCTGGGCGGCCATCGCTTCCGCCTCCTTGGGGCCTGACCGAGGAGGAAGGAGGAGGAAGCGCCGCCACCGCCTGGAGCTTTGCCATCGTGACGCCCAGGAGGAAGAGGAGGAAGAAGCGGAGCCCTTGGCAGCACGGGCGGGGGAAAGCGGAAAGCACCCTCCCCCCTCCTCCTCAGGCCCTCCTCCTACTTAGGGAGGAAGGGAGGAAGGAAACAACTGAGGAAAAAGGAAGGAAGCAAAGGAAAGTAGGATGGATAGATTGATGGAAGGAAGGGAGGAAGGAGAAAGGAAGGGATCAAAACATGTGCATGGGGAGGGGGAGGACGGGGTGAAGGGAGAGAAAGGAAGGAAGAGGGAGAATGGAGGAAATAAGGAAGGGGAGATAAGGAGGGAAGGGAAAGAAAACAGGAAAGGGTGACGGGGGAGAAAGAAAGGAAGAGGAAGGAAGAAAGGAAGAGGGAGAATGGAGGAAAGAAGGAAGGGGAGAGAAGGAAGGAGAGCAGGAAAAGGTGACGGTGTAGAAAGAAAGGGTTGCACACATACACACACATATACATGCACATATACATAGGAACACACACACAATATACATATACACATATACACACAAACATAAGCACACACACATACACACATATACACATGCACATACACACACATACACATATATACATGCACATATACATAGGAACACACATATACACACAAACATCAGCACACACATACACACACATATACATACAGACATGCACACATACACACATATATACATGCACATATACATAGGAACACACATATACACACAAACATAAGCACACATACACAATATACACATACACATACACACACAACATCAGCACACATGCACATACATAGAGACATACACATACACACATACATGCACATATACATAGGAACTCACATATACACACAAACATAAGCACACACATACACACACATATACATACAGACATGCACACATACACACATATACACATGCACATACACACACATACACAATATACATATACACACAAACATCAGCACACACATACACAGACATATACATACAGACATGCACACATACACACATATATACATGCACATATACATAAGAACACACACATACACAATATACACATATACACATATACACACAAAAATAAGCACACACATACACACACACCCCATGTGGGTAGAAGGGGTTAGCCACAGAGTATGGCACAGCAACGCATGCACGGGACAGCTAGTAGCTTTATAAACAAGCACCTTGGTCTCCCTATAGATGTCCCAGTCCTCAAACACTCTCTGCTTCATTCGGAAAAATGCTGCACTGACAGAACTCAGGTAGTGTGGTATTTCAGTGTCAATGTTGACTTTTGTGGAGAGATGGCTGCCAAGGTAGCAGAAATGGTCAACCTTTTCTAATGTTACACCATTAAGCTATATTTCTGGCATTGGAGAGGGATTGGCTGGTGACTGCTGGAAGAGCCCTTTGGTTTTCTCAATGTTCAATGAGAGGCCGAGCTTCTTGTATGCTTCTGCAAAGGTGTTTAGAGTGGCTTGTAGGTCTTCTTCTGAATGCGCACAGACAACGTTGTCATTGGAATATTGGAGTTCTATAACAGATGTTGCTGTGGCCTTGGTTTTGACTTTCAATCTGCTGAGGTTAAATAGCTTGTCATCTGTCTGATAGATGATTTCCACTCCGGTGGGAAGCTTCCCATCAACAAGATGAAGTATCATAGCGATGAAGATGGAAAATAAAGTTGGGGGAATAACACATCCCTGTTTGACACCTGATTCCTACTCCTAGTTTCATGTCTTGCCTCAGAAACATCAAGGATATCGATCTGACCTGACCAGTGTACCAGGAAAGGAAAGGGAACGCAGCAGAGTGGTTCAACTGGAAAGCACTTGCACTGCAATATTTTGTAATATGTAATCTTGATATTCCATTCTGTCAATATATCACAGCACAATGGGAATTTTCCCAGGACTCTTCTGTATCCTTTTAATTTACAGCATACTGGGATCTTACTGTTGGACTGGGACTGGGTGGAGCACAGTGGCGGCAGCAAGGGGAGGGGTGGAAATGAATTCATTTAAATGTGTTGCAGAGTAAGTGCGTGGGCCTAAATATATAGAGCTTTTGACAGGTAAATACTGGAATCCCGGATGCAAGATCAAACGGGTTTTTACCTGCCTTTCAGTCAAAGGAACTCATCAGGTTCTTAACGCCCACCTGAGGCAGCACTTGCATCTCCAAGTTTACTACAAGCTGATCCGGACAAGTGCAGAGGTGTGGGTGTTGTTTATGTGTATGTGTTCGAGTAAAAAGGGAGGGGGGAATGAGATTACGAGTTGATAAAAGACAAATAGAGGTGGAACAGGGTTTGCTGTTATTGTTGTTGTTGTTATTAACCTAGATGTTTTTGCAAAAAGACGTGTGTTAGACCAGTGTTTTTCAACCTTTTTTGAGCCGCGGCACATTTTTTACATTTACAAAATCCTAGGGCACACCACCAACCAAAATGACACTCTAACACAGTAATACATATAGTTAATATGGTTTTAAATGTATTTATACACTCAGTGTGAAACCTGGACCTGTTTTGATGAACACAACATAGATATCCTGGCAGGAATGGCAGAAAGACACAAACTTCCCACACAGAACTCACATAACCAAGAGAAAATGCTATAAGAGTTTGGTGGGCATTGACCTTGAGTTTTGGAGTTGTAGTTCACCTATATCCAGAGAGCACTGTGGACTCAAACAATGTTGGATCGGGACCAAACTTGGCATGAATACTCAATATGCCCAAATGTGAACACGGATGGAGTTTGTGGAAAATAGACCTTGACATTTGAGAGTTACAGTTTCTGGGATTTATAGTTAACACACAATCAAAGAGCATCCTGAACTCTTGCAACAATGGAATTGAACCAAACTTGGCATATTGAACTCTCATTACCAACAGAAAGTACTGAAAGGGTTTGCTTGGGAATTGACCTTGAGTTTGGAAGTTGTAGTTCACCTACACCCAGAGAGCACTGTGGACTCAAACAATGTTATGTTATGTTGTTGTTAGTTTTCTATCCAGAATCACAATGTTGGAAGGAGGCTCACCACTTTAAGGTCCCTAAAACAGGCATGGGAAAACTTGGGCCCTCTGGGTGCTTTGAACTTCAACTCCCACCATTCCTAACAGCCTGAGGCCCTTTCCTGCTTAAGTGGCTGACGGAGAAAAAGGAAAAGAGCCTGAGGCTGCTAGGAATGGTGGGAGTTGGAGTCCAAAACACCTGGAAGGTCCAAGTTTGCCCATGCCAGCTTTCGACAGAGACCTCTTCCTCCCCCTTCCCCTTCGCGCCCTTTCTTCCCCCTCCTGCCGAACACTTACTTTTTCTTCTACACTGCCACTTCTGCTGCCATTTTGATCTGAGGGGGCAGTGTGAGCATGTTCAGGAGGGGAGGTGGGAGGGAGGAAGACATGACCCGTGCGGGCGCTACTGCGCAGACTCGCCCCAGAGCAAAGCGAGGCTTTGGACGTCAACTCCCACCATTCCTAACAGCCCGAGGCCCTTTTCTGCTTAAATGGCTGGGGGGGGAAACAGCCTGAGGCTGCTAGGGATGGTGGGAGTTGGAGTTTAAAACACCTGGAAGGTCCAAGTTTGCCCATGCCAGCTTTCGACAGAGACCTCTTCCTCCCCCTTCCCCTTCATGCCCTTTCCTCCCCTTCCTGCCGAACACTTTCTTCTAAACTGCCGTTTTTAATACAAGGGGGCAGCGTGAGTGTTTTCAGGAGGGGAGGTAGAAGGGAGGAAGACGTGACCCATGCAGGTGCTACTGCTCTTACCCGCCCCAGAGCAAAGCGAGGCAAAGTGAGCAGAGTGAGTCTGGGAAGAAGGGAGCCCGAGTGGAGAAGAAAAAGTGTTCGGCAGGAGGGGGAAGAAAGGGTACTGGAGGTTCCAATTTCCCCCGGCACACCTGATGATCGCTCACGGCACACTAGTGTGCCATGGCACACTGGTTGGGAAACACTGTGTTAGACTATGATCCCATCAACATTGTCATATAATGCACTTACTTTTGAAAGTAACTGGCAGTGTCGATGAATCCTGTGTTTTGTTTAATCCAAGTTCTGAACTTTTAAAAATCACTTTTGTCCTTCTCTTTCAATTCAGTATAAGCATTCCTTCATGTCACCTATTTTCACATCAGGTTTTGAAAGAGTCTCGATTCTTTAACTGTTTTATAAACTCTCCCAGACACAATGCGAGTCTGGGAGAGTAGTGAGTCCCATGGAATAAACAAATGTTCTTGAAGCCAAATTTCATCTGCAGTGAACATGTATACACATCTAATTAAATGAAATTAGCCCTCGGTGCTAACTTGTTTTAACAGTGTGACCTCTGGCAATGCAAATGAGAGTTATTGAGTGGCACCTCCAAAAGCAGAGGTCACTATAACTTGAATGCAAATCACTTTAATATAATGTCTCTTTCCTTGTACACTTTCCTAATGAAATCTCATGTGATGTTTGAGAGCGTAACACTATAATTTGACATTTTTTTTATCTTCACTGAAATTTACAATCAAGTGATTGATGTCATAAGCTTTATCCACAAGAAAACTTCATCAGCTGAAAAGAGAGCCAGGTGCATAGTGTGTAGATTTCGACACAAACCATTATATAGACAGGCATTTCTGTATGTTTCTGAGGTTTTAACTGATGAGTCTCTGATTCATGTAATTTTACTCAGTTCATGCCTAATGGATGCATAGCAGTTGTTAGTTACCCATTGCGTGTGCAAGGGTGACACGCCTCGCGCCAAGACAAATACACAGACACAAGTGGTTGGATGAAAATGGCCACAACTCATTTATTGAAAACAGGAACAAAGGGTTGGCGGTCACGCATGGGTCTTGGATCACGGTCGAAGAGCCCCCACGAATGTCCAAAGGCGTTTGCAAGCCTGGAGTGCGAGCGGCCCAATGCCTGTCCATGGAAACTCGGCACCCCAGTGGGCCAGGGCATTATCCCCCCTTACAACCAAGGGGCGATAAGCCACCCTGATCCAGGGGCCATGTCACACACCAAACACGGAGTTGTGACAGAGAACATAATAACGCGAAACCATGAACACGCAACAATAAAGTAAAAAAGAACATAATGGACATAAACAAGCAATGCAAAAGTAGGGGGGGGGAGGAAAAACAAGACTGGCCCCCACATGCACCCAGTCCAGTCCCGGACAGACTTAAATGGGCTGCCCAGGTGGAAGTGCAGGCCAGCCGGCTGCAAAGAGGGGGCAGGGCGGAGGCCAGCCCCCTCATTGGCCGGCTGGCGTTGGTGGCGGGAACCTTCCCACCACCCATGGGGCTTCTGGGGAGAAGAAGCCCCTTCTCACTTCCCAAGATGGCGCGGGGGCAACCCCGCCCCGCAGGCATGTAGCCAGGGGGGGGCTAAGGGGGCTTCAGCCCCCACCCCGAAATTCTCAGGGTGGTCCATGAAAAGGCCTTACTGGTACATTATTTAAACTGTTATGTTTATTTATATCATGATCTGATCACCATACTCATTATATCCCACATTAATGGGGTTATTGGGATAACAAAGAAAAGGTTTGCTAGGGTAGACCCTCTTCCACCCAGTCTCAGGCCCGAACCAAACTCAGCCCCCCAAATCAAAATCATGGCTATGGCCCTGCCGCCCCGCAACCAGCTCGGCCGGTAAGTCGGCCCAAGCCCATTATCTGAAAAATACCACCTGAACAGTTAATCTTTGAATTTTAAAAGTTGTGGTTTTTGGAACTCTTAAATTTTTTATATAATTCCTTCCCTGCCACCACTTACCGTGTTTCCCCGAAAGTATGACACCCCCAATTGTAAGACGTATCGGGGGTGTCAGAGGGGTCGGCTTATATAAGCCGTACCCGAAAGTAGGAACGTACTGCGGGCGGCATGGCGTGGCTTCCTGGCTGGGCGACGAGAGGCTCCCAGAGGGGGCTCAAAAGGGGCCGGAATCCTCTTCCTCCTCGTCCTTCCAGCGGCACCTTCCATCCTCCTCCTCTTCCTCCCAGCGGCGCCTTTCCCTCTCGCCGGTTCCGCCCCCTCCCTTCAGTGAAGGGAGGGGGCGGAGCCGCCGCCAGCGAGAGGGAAGAGCGCGGCCGGAGTCCCGCCCGCAGGGCGACTCAGGCGTCTTTCCCGCCGCCGCCCCACTCACCCGCGCTCCAAACACGAGGCGGGGCGAGTGGGGCGCTAAAAGCGCCTGAGTTGCCCTGGGGGCGGGACTTCCCGCCCGGCGCCTTCTCCCTCTCGCGGTTCCGCCCCCTCCCTTCACTGAAGGGAGGGAGGGGCGAGCCGCCGCCAGCGAGAGGGAAGAAGGTGCCGGTGAGTCCCGCCCCAGGGCGACTCAGGCGCTTTTGCCGCCGCCCCGCTCGCCCGCCGCCTCGCTCGTGTTTGGAGCGCGGGCGAGTGGGCGGCAGGGGGGAAAGACGCCTGAGTCGCCCTGCGGGCGGGACTTCCGCCGGCGCTTCCCCCCGCTGGCGGCGGCTCCGCCCCTCTTCCCTTCACTGAAGAGAGGGGGCGGAACCGGCGAGAGGGAAAGGCGCCGCTGGGAGGAAGAGGAGGAGGATGGAAGGCGCCGCTGGAAGGACGAGGAGGAAGAGGAGGAGGATTCCGGGCCCCTTTTGAGCCCCTCTGGGAGCCTCTCGTCGCCCAGCCAGGAAGCCACGCCATGCCACCCGCAGTAAGTCTTACTTTTGTCTTACTTTCGGGGTACCGTCGCCCAATATAAGACGTACCCGAAAGTAAGCCGTAGTGGGGATTTGGGGGTCAAAAGAAAGTAAGACACTGTCTTACTTTCGGGGAAACACGGTAGTACAGGGCTGCCCAACTGGTGGCCCGGGGCCCATATACGGCCCCCCAGCCCCTTCCCTACGGCCCCCTAAGCTTTTTAATAAAAAAATAAAATAAATCAATTAATTAAATTAAAATATTTTTTAAAATTACCCACTTCCGGGTTTCGGAGCAAGTATCGCGAGACTACAGAAGCCACACGGGACTTCGCTCTCAATGCGAAATCTCGCCTGCGGTGAGATCGAAATCCCATGTGGCTTCCGTAGTCTCGCGATACTCCTGTTGCCGAAATCTCGGCTACGTAATCCCTGTTTTGAATGCCCCCCTGCATTTAATGTTAGTAAAATATTATATTTATTTTATAATTAATAATGCAACTAGGAATTGTAAGTAAATTGGAGCCGGGGGAGGGGCGGAGCCGGGGGCAGGGGCAGACCCTACGGGCCCCCAGGTCATCAGTGACCGGAATTCAGGCCCCTGGGCCGGTAGAAGTTGGACAGCCCTGACTTAGTACATTTAAAGACGTAAACTTCTCTGCAAGCTATCATGGCTAGCAATGTAGCATATCAGTTGCAGAAATGCATTCAAATAATGGCAAGGGTAGTTGTGAGAATTAGAATTTCCCATCAGTACTTCTACCATGCAATAATGTAGCTTTCCTGGCAGGACCCACCTTGTAGATGGAGGATGTGTATCTCAGGGAGGAGGGGTTATTTGCTAAAGTGTCCTTTGCTTGTTTACATTGTCCAAACAACTGATCCTCCTGCCATGGGATCCTTTATGTATCTTACAGTCACGTTCACACACACAAATGCAGAGTTTCAGTGCTGTTCAGCTCTGGTTGCTTTGTGGCACTTGTCTGAAATGATGCATGCAAGCCAAATACCTAGTCTAATTATGCCTCTAAAACAAATATTACTAATTTGAGTGTCAGAGCAGCTTATAGAACACACATATGGGAAACATTCAATGCCAATAATAATAATAATAATAATAATAATAATAACTTTATTTTTCTACCCCGCCTCCATCTTCCTGAAGGGACTCGAGGTGGCTTACATGGGGCCATGCCCAGACAACATACAGTTAAAAACAGAACAACAAAATATAAAACACCATTAAAACAACATAATCATAAACAATAGAAACAGGCATCATAAACAACAACATAGATACCTCTAATCTCATTTTTTGGGGAAAGGGATCAATATGCAACATGAGTTAAAGGATAGGTTGGTCAAAAAGATGGATAGAACAAATAGTAGAATAGGAATAGAGCAATTATAACACGATCATAACAGCTTAAAATATAGTAATCAAATATCGGAACTGAGTTCAGGTTATGGCTACAAGTCTTTTAACAAGAACAGACAACACAGAGTTAAATTTGATTTTGCATTATATTGTCAGTTTAGACTCATATTATACAGTTCAGTGCAGTTAAGCTGCTTTTTATGGGGCCCCATCTACATTGCCCTAAACTGGCTATTGATTCAATGGGTCTACTCTAATCTGGACTCACCAGCAGGATTCCAGCCATTATTTGAATTCATTTCAACTGAGACAGCCCAGACACATGTTATTATAAGACTACAATTCTCAATGGAGATTCTAGATTACCTACAAGAATTACTGAAAGCTCACTCATTTTTCACAAGTACCAAAACATAAGTAGAGGTACACCTCAGATATGTTCTTGAGCATAACTTTTTAAACAGAAGCTTTAGTACTAGAGGCAAAAATAACTTGAATAGTGATAGATACCGATATAACACACAAAAAGAACAACTAGAACACGTTTCAGCAAAAATATTGTTCGAAACAAACAACACGTACTGTATATGTGAAATGAAAGAGATCAGGTAAACTGTATTAATAATCAAAAACATTCTACGGACGTATTCAAGGCTTCTTCAAAAATACATCCAGAGATAATGATTCCTCTCACAACTCTTCACTTTTCCAAACATTTCATCCTAGTGACCAAATTTATCAATCTGCAATTTTAAACATTCTTGAGGGAGCAAACCGAAGCTTATTTTCTCTTTCTTTTCCTCTGTGGACGGTTCCAGACAGGCCTTTGTCCCAGGAGAATCCGCGTTTTAAAAATGCGGATCTTCCTGGGGGCCCATCTGCACTCACATCACAAAATGCGTGCTTTCTGGGGTGGGTATCTAGATGTTCTACTGGGACCTCCAAGTAGAACACTGGGACATTGTAACTCCCTTCCCAAAAGCCCCCTAAACAGAGTAAAAAGAAAAGAACTCACCCGGGTTTCATAGGATGGCTGCTGCAATTTTCCTCCTCCATCCCGGTGCATCTCTTGTACGCACCACGAGAACTCCAGGAGCCGTCCCATGGAGCCCAGGGAGTTCTTTTCTTTTTCTTTTTACTCTGTTTAGGGGGCTTTTAGGAAGGGGATTGGTATTCCCACAGTTTTCCGGGTGAATTTAGCCTGGAAAACCATGGGCATACTGTCTGGACTGCAGTCCCGACACTTGGAAGTAGTGGGTTTATCCTACACCAGTGGTTCCCAAACTTTTTTGGCCTACCGCCCCTTTTCCAGAAAAAAATTTACTCACCCCCCCCTCCTAGAATTTTTTAAAAATTTAATAGCAATTAAACAGAAAGATATATGTATTAATGCAGTGGTTCTCAACCTTTCTAATGCCATGACCCCTAAATAAGGTTCCTCATGTTGTGGTGACCCCCAACCATATTTTCATTGCTACTTCATAAATAATTTTGCTACTCTTACCAATTCTAATCCAAATGTCTAATATGCAGGTCAAAGCAAAGTGGGCGGGGCCAAAGAAGAGGGCTGCGTGACCCCCTCCTAAATAGCCAATCATTCACCGCCCTCTTAAAGGGGTTCACCGTCCGTCCCCCCAAATTCCCCTGAGCCTCCCATCGTCCCCTTGGATCGCCTCACCACCCACCAGGAGGCTGTACCGCCCACTTTGAGAATCAGTGTCCTACACCTTCCAAGAAGGCACAGAATAAACCTACCATCAAATTAATTTGCCACAAACCAGGGTTTTCCTAGTTTGTGGTGGATTAATTCCGGTTTGTCCAGGACATCATCTGGACAGCCCCCTTTTTATTGCTGTAGTTTCCACATAAAGGGGCTGTCTAGAACTGCCCTGTGTTTTGTTGTTGACAGATGCTCACAGAATGTAAATAATCAATGAAATAGTATCTTCCAGGTCCCATCTACACTGCCATATAATCCAGTTTCCAAATCCAGATTATCTGTTTTGAACTGTATTATATGAGTCACTGCCATAGAAGGAGCCCCCAGTGGTGCAGAGGGTTAAACCCCCGTGCTGGCAGGACTGAAGACCGACAGGTTGCAGGTTCGAATCCGGGGAGAGCGGGGATGAGCTCCCTTTATCAGCTCCAGCTCTTCATGCGGGGACATGAGAGAAGCCTCCTACAAGGATGGTAACACATCAAAACATCTGGGTGTCTTCTGGGCAACGTCCTTGCAGACGACCAATTCTCTTGCACCAGAAGCGACTTGCAGTTTCTCAAGTCGCTCCTGACATGACCAAAAAAAACCCCAACACAAACCTGCCATAGAGTCCAGTTCAAAGCAGATAATCTGGATTCAGAAACTGGGTTATATGGCACTGTAGATCCAACTCCAGTTTCCCCACTTATTTTATTCTTTGAACATATCTCTATCACTCTATCCTGATATCCCGAGCCATTGGGAGGGGCGGCAAACAAATACGAATAAATAAATAAAATAAATAAAAAATAAATATTGTAAAGTCAATCATTATTTTACAGCGTGGAAGGAAAATGATACGCACAGGTTTAGAAACCTGTATGTGAACTCTCAGTTGTTTATATATAAGCAAAATTTCAAAAATGCTATCAGATATTATGTTAAACTGGCTTACATTTTTTTCACATTAGACACTTCAATTAATTCTACCACAATTCAGCAGTTCTCATGTGCTCTATCTGGTTTTCAACTGCTCATAATTCAAATCTCTTCAACATGGAAGGGTTTGGTTTCTTAATTTAATAATGTTTTAATTGACATCTCTTGTGGCTCAGCAGAACACTTAATGATAACATGAGAAAATTACACATGTGACCCTATATCATTAAGAGGTTAGATAATGTCTGGAATAATTAAGTACTAAAATGATTTCAGCTACGATATGAGTTATATTAATTATAACACATTCCGCTCTGAGGTCCATCGGCACCAAGACCTCCAGAGATCCATAAAAATCTTTTTGTTGCAAAATTAAACCAGCTGCAGGATTAGTCCGGTTATGCTCAGGGGAGCTCAGTTCATCTCCTTTGTGACAAAAGTTACATTTTCACAAGAACTTTCTCAAGGGTCTATTTTCATTCCCCAGCCCAAGTCTTCCTCATCATCAGAACTTACATTTTGATATTTTCCAGGATAGTTCCCAAATTTATGTAGGACCCCCAAAGCTGTCACTAGGCAGAGTGAGTTTACTAGTAATTGTGGTTGCTATGAAAAAGTTAGAAATTCATTATTTATTTACTTTTGTTGTACAGGTTGAGTACCCTTTAGCAAATCCTTCAGACCAGAAATGATTTGGATTTCAGATTTTTTATGAATTTGGGAAGACTAGCATATACATAATGAAGTACCTTAGAGATGGGAATCAAGTCTAAACCTGAAAGCCATTAATTTTTCATTACACAATATTTTAATAATGTCCATGAATGTTGCACCTCATATCACGGACAGCCCCCCTAGATCTCACACACCAGGAAGATGCAATAAATGTACTTTTATTTAGAATAAGTAATAGTCCAAAAGTTTAAAGATGTAAAGAAAAATCAAACAAATCCAAAGATAGTCCCAAAAGTTCAAAAGCTGTCGAGCCAAATTGGCTTAAGTCCCATGGAGTGCAAACGTGAATAACAAGGCAAACCGCTCCTGCGGTCAACATGAATTTAGAGTCCTGAACGAGAGTCTTTCCATGAACTTAGAGTCCTGAACAAGAGTCCTTCCAAACTGAACGTAGCTTCAGGTCTGACTAGAAAGGCCTGAGCACAATCTAATAAAGGGAACTAACTCCGAGGTGCCCACCGCACCCTCTTCCTCCAATCTCTCCGGGAAGATCTAATGCTGGCCCTCCTGTCGAATTCTGGTTCGTTAGCATCCCCAGATGTTTCACTATCAAGCTGGGAAACTCGATCCTCCCTATGCTTAGAATCCTCGCCTGCCAAAGGAGTGTAGAAGTTCTCGTGGGACTCAAGGTCGCTGGGCCTCTCACTGAATTCAGAACTAAAGTCCATGGAGTCATCATTATCCTCATCTGCAGTCACATACCCATGTAGCCATCCATAATTCCATGCTAAGTCTTCCTCTGCAGACCCATATCCATCAGGCCACCCATCATCCCCGATCTGATCCTGATCAGCTGGGACCCCCGGTGCCTGTCTATGACCACTAGGCTGAAACACCACAATGAAACAAAGTTTGTGCCCATTTTGGACTCCTGTATTTTGGTTTTTGGATTTCTAGGTAAGGGATTCTCAAACTGTATCTTTACTGCCACAGAGAGGAGCGTTTAAAAGATTTCCTCCTTCAGGTGCCAATCTGTAGCAACCCAGTTCTCTTTTGTGCCTGGGGGGCAGGGGGCAACACCGGGGGTCCCACTTGCATTGGAGCCAGCCGCAGCTGATGAGGACATGGAGGAAGGGGTTAATGAGTTAGCTGGCCCTTCCTCTCCCACAGAGAGCTTGGCCTGGGATGATGGATGGCCTGACGGCTACAACAACTGGGAAGGTCAGGAGGATTCTGAAAGTGTTGATAGTGACGATTGTTATGAGAAGCCAGGTGGTTTTGGGTCGCAGGAGAGAATCAGGGAAACAGTGGAGGATGAACCCATGGAAGCTGAAAGGGAGTTTGTCTCTCATGAAGATAGCGAGCCAGGTGCTGGGAGGCAAAGACGGGCTTCGATGGGAGAGAGCATCGAGTCCAGCAGGAGGGGTTGGCACCGCAGCCTAGAGCGCCGCATCGTGACACAATGCTACCTGGCTAAACTTGGATACTGAGCATTATTACCTGTGCCGCCTCTCAGATAGCACAATGTTTTGACCTAGCCCAGGTTTTTTAAAAATCTCAAATAGATTACTGTCAGCTCCTGGCAGATTTTAGAATAAAAACAAGCTCACAAGGATGGTTCCTTGGATACACTTTTATTATCCGATCTTACCAAGGCAAAGCTAGTTCTAACTCTGTTCCCGCCAAGCGGTAGTATTTTACCTAACCACCCCGTGACCTCCCCCCTTATCTATTCTAGTTCCCATAAAACATGCAGCATCTTCCCCCATAGCCCAGATGACCCTTATCAGACTCCAGTATTCTACTCCCATTTTGTCACAGAGTGGATGGGCAGCTTATTGATTTAAGCTTGGACGGACAAGTCCTGACATGACTCCCCCTCCGAATAAGATGGCCTTGTTGAGAAAGAGACAAAAAAACCCAATCAAGTAAAGAAGTCAAAGACCAGGGTTGTGAGGAAAGGCCCTGTGAAACAGTTTGGTTAATCTGGGGGCCTTGACATGTTCAGCTGCTACCAATTCAGAATGTAAGGCCCAAGAAGTCAATTGTACCAAGTAATGCAGCTTTCCACGGGACAACTAAGAGTCCAAAATTTCCCTAATTTCAAAGTGAGTGTGGGCCCTGATCATGATAGGCACTGGGTCAGAGTCAGGTTTAGTCCACTTGTGAGTGGTACATGCTTTTTTAAAACAGGCTGACATGGAATACCGGACCTTTCTCCAGGTGTGGGGCAGTAGTAGCTTCACAGCTATAGGGTTTATCACTCCAGAGACAGCAATCGGCCCCAAAAACTTGGCTCCATGTTTCCGGGGTGGCTGCGTAGACCTGAGGTACTTTGTGGACAGATATACCATGTCTCCCACCTTAAAGTTTGGCTGAACAGTCTGTTTCTTGTCAGAAAGCTTTTTGTAACCCTGTTTCGCTAGGTCCAAAGCTTCTTTGCTCAGAGGCCATGAGGCTGCCACTTTAGCACCCCAATCCTTCGGAGTTTCCTCCCCAGAAGTCTGGAGGGAAATCCCTGCCCCCCACTGCTTTAAAAGGGGAAATTCCAATCGAGGCATGATCTGAGTTATTGTAACAATATTCTGCCACATCTAAAAGGGAGACCCATTGGTCTTGCTAGTATGTAGAATAACACCTCAAAAATTGTTGCAAAGTTTTCTGGACCCGCTCCATTGCACCGTCCATTTTAGGGTGAAATGCCATGCTTAAAGCCCTCTTAGTCCCTAACAGATCCAGAAAAGACTTCCAAAACCAGTATGGTATCAGTATGGGCTGGCTGGTGAATCTAAGCTTGAGCTCTTCAAAAGCCTTTTGGCAGTCAGGAGTCCACATTAACTTTGCTCCTAGGACCTTATCTTTTTAGTCTCCCCCTTTCCCCTGGTTTTCAACAAATCTGTCAAGTGGAGGGCAATCTTTGCAAACTCTTTGATAAACTGTCGGAAGAAGTTAGCAAACCCCCAAAACCCTTGAAGCTGCTTTCGGGTCCGGGGAGGCTCCCAGGCTAACACATCCTGAACTTTGGCAGGGTCCATTGCTTGCCCCCTAGTGGAGATGCGGAAACCTAAGTAGTTGAGTTCTGTTTGGTGTAACTCACGTTTGGGAAGTTTAGCATAAAGCTGATTTTCCATTAAGATCTGTAAGACCCTTTGGGTCATTTCAGTGTGTTGTTTGATAGAATCCAAGTAAATCAGAATATCATCTAAATAAATCTGCACCCCTTTGTAGAGCAGCTTGTGGAAAATTTCATTGATGAATTGCATGAAAACTCGGCAGCAGGCCCCACCACACCTCCTCATTGGCGGGGGGGGGGGGGTTTACCATTTTACCAGTGCTGCTACAGGCTACGGTGCCTGCTTTTGGTGATCCGTCCCACCCGGGAGATTGTTTGGTCTGCTTTCCTGTTATAAGTTTGCCATGTTTGGATTATGTCACAACTCATAGGTTGGTGCTTGGCATGGGCCAACTGGGTCTGGCTGGCATATCCCCCCTTACAAGAAGGGGTGGAGCAGGGGGTGCTATGTAAATAGTTGCCCAGTATTGTGCTGGCAGCACCCTGGCGTGGAAATTGGTATCTGTCAGCAGCGGGCTGTTCGATATTTGATCCAGAATCCATGCATGGTGGCCAACCCTTATTCCTGTAATCAATAAATACATTGTGGCCAGTTTTCAACCCAATCTGTTCTATATGTCATCTCTATCCGCTGGTAGAAGGTGTGTCACCCACGCAACTCTTTCAGGGTGGTTTTCCCTTCCTAGAGTTAGATTTCTCTCACTTCCTATTGTCTCATTCCTGTTCTTAACTATGAATCATTTGTAAGTCAGATGTTTGTAACTCAGGGAATGCCTGTAGTTATTTATTTATTTATTTATTTATTTAGCCGAGAACTATAAGTCCCCAGGGATCAATCCTGAGTCTCCAGTTTTCATGAGTCATCTCCAGGTAGGAAATGTAGGTGTGAAGTATTCAGTTGTGGTGGAACCAAATCTAGTTGAAATAGCTAGTTGCAAATATTTATCTCAACTTGTAGAACAGACATTTGCTAAACCATTCAAGGATTAATGGCTGTGTTACTGAATTTTTCAAATAATCTATGTATTTATTTATTTGGATTCCTCCTTCCCTCCCAGTTGTTGTGGTGCCAGGGTTCGTTCCCTGCTCTGCTTGAATCCAGCTTCTGGCTAAAACAAGTACAGTCAGCTTTCCATGTTTGCAAGTTTGACTTTTGCAGATTTGATTATGTGTGGATTTGATTTAAAAGTTCTCTGTAGGAATCTCCCGATGCTCCAATGCAACCCATTATTTAACTTCTGCCAGAGGACCTAGATCTCAGTCCTCCAGTGAGGTTCTGTGGTTAACATCTGGCAAAAAGTGACTTTCATGGGGATCCAGTGTTCCTAACTCCAGCAAATGTGGAGGACTGACTCTAGACTAGATTAAAAGTTCCTTATTCTGTCTCGCCAACTGCAGACAGAGTAACTGCAGGTGCTTCTTAAACCAAGACGTTTAATGACATGACCAGGAGCTGTCTCAGATTTTGGCTCTGAAAACTCTGTCTGGGACAATACTGAACTGGCAACCCTAGAGTTAGTCATCACTGCTTTATGCCTTCTGGACTTTCAGAGATTTGCAGTGTACTAGGTGCATACGTACAAAAAGTACAAAAAGCAGTCATAAACAAGAGCATTTGCAAGCAGAACTTCTTTTTTTAGTGAGTCCATGACAAAAAAAAAAGTTCACATCGTAAATAAAATAAAATATCTATTTCGTAACTAATAGGCCTGCGAATGATTGACAAAATGGAACCAGAAAATGAGTTTTCTTGGTGTTTTCTTTTTTTTTAAGCAAATATTGACACTGAGCTTTTTAAAAACAGAACTGCCCTAAAATGTGTCATGAAGTGCTTGTTTCATCATTATCTTCACACCTTTCTTGTTATTTCATAAAATGTCATGCTGCTTACTTGCTTGTGAAATCTTTCTCCAGGTCACATTTGTTCAGACTATGCATTAAAAAGAGGGATGAGAGAGAGAGAGAGAGAGAGAGAGAGAGAGAGAGAGAGAGAGAGAGAGAGAGAGAGAGAGAGAGAGAGAGAGAGAAGACTTAGCAGAAATCCCCTAAGGTAAAATGCATTTAGTACATAACCTGTTCTGTGATAGAAAACTTGAAGAGATCAATTCTTCTCTATACCCCTTACTGCAAAAAAGAAAAAAAAGAAAAAACTTTTTTTTGCCCCACAAAGCGCAATCACCCTCTACAGAAAATGGAAGTCATTCCTGCCATGTTTTGGCCTTCCTAGGCCATTTTAGGGCCAGAAAAGAACTTCTTCAATATCAGAAAGTGAGCTAAATTAATCTTTGGCTCACTTCTTATTTCTGGAAAAAGTCTCACCTAGAGTAGAGTCTTGCTTATTCAACATAAACGGGCCAGCAGAAGGTTGGAGAAGCAAAAATGTTGGATAATAAGGAGGGATTAAGGAAAAGCCTATTAAATATCAAATTACATTATGATTTTACAGATTAAGCACGAAAAAAATCATGTTTTACAACAAATCAACAGAAAAAGCAGTTCAATACAAGGAAAAGTTACGTAGTAATTACTGTATTTATGAATTTAGCACAGAAACATCGTAATGTATAGAAACAGCTGCGGATCCGGGTGGGAGGCAGACTGTGTTAGATAATACAGAACGTTAGATGAGCAAAGATCGGATAAGCGAGACTCTACTGTAATAATAAATTGGTGATGATGGGGAAGTGTTGTGGAAATGCCCCCTGCAACCCATAAAGGTCATTTGGGGACCTTACGGAGCAGCCTTTCCCACCTTAGTGGGAGAAAGTAGTCTATTTCTTATCTATGTACATATGACATGTACATTCAGTCCCGTGCCTGTTCTGTTTCATCTCTGCAAATCTTGCTAAGCACCCATAAACATCTGTATTAAAAGAGCAAACAAAATTACTTTTTAGAATCACATATCCCAGAAGGAGGTTCTGTGGGACAGATGCAATTTTAACTTTTCATATTTCTTCATTTCCTTTAAAGCACTGATTCTCAAAGTGTGTTCCACAGAGCCCTTAGGGCTCCATGAAGTACAGTTAGAGACTCCGCTCTTCCCTCGCCCTCCAAGCACACGGCAGCAGGGAAGGAGGCACCAGTAGAATGGTTGCTCTCCCAAGACCAAAAGTGTGGCCACCGGAAACATGGCAGAAGGGTGTTTGACTGAATGGCCCTTGGGGTCTTCCACTGAAATACTGTTAAGTTTATGTTGGTTGAAATTGTTCCTCATTTTAAATATTGTTTTGTTTTTATTTTTTGCACTATTAAAGAGATATGTGTGGTGTGTATAGGAATTTGTTCGTTTTTCTCCAATTACTTCACACAAACATTTTCCATCCATCTGCCACTAGCCCAGCCTATCTCAAATTTTAAAATACAATGCGGCCCCTGTGTCCAAATGTTTGCCCATGACTGATACACACACACACATATATATACATACACATATATTATATAGTATAGTATGGGATATATGGTACTGATATCAGTCATGGGCAAACACACACACACACACACATATATACATACACATTATATATGATATAGTATAGTATGGGATATATGGTATTGTGTGTGTGTGTGTGTGTGTGTGTGTATATATATATGTGTATATATATATATATATATATATATATAGGAGCCCCCGGTGACGCAGTGGGTTAAACCGCTGAGCTGCTAAACTGGTTGACCGAAAGGTCGCAGGTTCGAATTCAGGGAGCAGGGTGAGCTCCCGTTGTTAGTCCCAGCTTCTGCTAACCTAGCCGTTTGAAAACATGAAAATGTGAGAAGATTAATAGGTACTGCTCCGGCAGGAAAGTAATGGTACTCCATGCAGTCATGCCGGCCACATCTCCATCTCAAATGGAGATGAGCACCAACCTCCAGAGTCGGACACGACTGGACTTAATGTCAGGGGAAAACCTTTACTTTTACCTTATAGTATAGTATAAAAAAATAATATAATAAATATAATCTATATATAAAAAAGAGACATGTCATGGTGAAGGGCTTATAGACAGCAAAACCGCTGAACCCACAAACACCAAATCAGGCCACAAAACCCCCACAGAACAAAGTATGTTTATCACCCGAAAAATTCCATTTTTTAAAAACAAAATGGTCAAATCTACAAGAATCCAATGGGACTACAACTCCCATGATCCCCCACGCTACTGCAGCACTGCGCATGCACGGAAATACTTCCAGCGCACGCAAACCCCTCCTCCCCCCGCCATCAAAGAGAAATGGACATCCAAGTGCCACCTCTGTGTTGATGGAGGCAGGCAGGATTTTCCCCGGGTACTGGTTGTGGGGGGTCGGGAGCAGGTGAGGCTTTTGCCCTCCTTTCTGCTAGAGATCCCTGTGTACAACTAGTGGGCCACTGTGTGACACAGAATGCTGGACTAGATGGGCTGAGGCCCGATTCAGCATGGCTCTTCTTATGTTCTTATGTTCTTATGTTAAATGAGGAAGAAGAACCGCCATCTTCCCCAAGGCCCGCAGCTCGACTGCTGCTTTGTCCCGGCCTCCCTGTCTCCTGCGGCGGACCCAACACCAGGCCAGCGTGGGAAATGTATCTCTCTGTGAGGTGCCGCCCCCACTGGTTGCGAAACACACAAAAGGAGAAGGGGGACCCATTGTCTTCACCAAAGCCAGGGCCTTGATTGCTGCCACGGAGGCCTCCGGACCCCAGGCCGCAACACCAACTGAGGCCCCGGCTTCGCAGAAGACAGTGGGCCTCCCTCCTCCTTTTAGGTCTTCAGCAGCCAGTTCCGCCGTCAGCCATTCCCCCGCTGGCCAGCTTTTTGGTCCGCTGCAAGAGAAAGGGAGACCAGCCCGAGGCAACAATCGAGCTCGGGCACTCGGGGAACATGCTGAGCCTTCAAATGGCTCCGGCCTCCTCCTTTACCCCACCCGAAGGAAGGAAGGAAGGAAGGAAGGAAACAGGAATCTAAGGAAGGAAGAAGACAATGTAGAAAAGAAAGAAAAATGATGGGCAGGAAAGAGCTAAAACACAAAGGAAGGAGAGAAGAAAAGAAGGATGAACAAAGGGAAGGAATGAAAGAGGGAAAGGGGGGAGGAAGGAAAGAGAGAAGGAGGGACGGAAACAGGGAAGGAGGAAAGGAAGGACGGAAAGAAAGAAGGAAAGAGGTCATGCAGGAAGGAAGAAGAGAAAACAGACAGGTAAGAAAAGGCAATACAGGAGGGAGAAGCTTTTGAAGGGAGCAGCAAAAGGAAGGAAAGAAAGGTAGGAAGGGAATGGAGGGAGACAAGGGGAGCAAGGACTGATACAGAAAGGGGAAGGGTGGCAGGAAGGAGGGAAAGGAAAGATGGAAGGGAGGGAGGAAAGGAAGGAGGAAAGAAAGAAGGCAAAAGCTGAAGGATGAGAGGGAGAGGGAAGAAAGGAAGTACAAAAGGCAGGAAGGGATGTTATTGTTGGTCTTCACCACATGCACATGCACACACATATATACATATATACACATGCACCCACATATATACATACACACACATATACATAAATACATGGACACATACACACATATATACATGCATAGAAATATACACATGCACATGCATATACATACACAAACACACATATACATAAGTACACACACATACACAATATACATATACACATATACACACAAACATAAGCACACACATATACACAAACACACATGTACACATACACACACATACAGTATATATATATACAACATACATATACAGACACAAAACACATATATACAGACTGAGCCACAGGAAAGAGAAAAAGAAGGAAGAGGGGAGAACAGGAAATAAAAAGTGAAAGAAAGAAGGAAACATTGAGGGAAGAAAGGTAGGATGCATGGAAGGAAGGAAGGAAGGAAGGAAGGAAGGAAAGGAAGGAAGGAAGGTGGGAAAGTGGGAAAGTGGGAAAGTGGGAAAGTAGGAAAGAAGGAAAGGAATACTATTTCATTTTCTACTTCTTTCTTTGCCTCTTTCCTGTCTTTCCTCCCCCTTTTCTTTCCTTTCTACTTTCTCTCCTTCCTTCCTTCCTTCCTTTGGTACCTCTTTCTTTCCTTCCTATTACTATTACTATTGTTGTGGCTGTTGTTCTTAAGCAGACCTTCTTATTACTTAATTTTCCATACCACCACACAACGCCACAGCAACGCGTGGCTGGGTATAGCTAGTGTAATATAAAAACATTTCCTTCAAAAAGGGCTCTGCGGCTAATAAAGTTTGAAAACCCATTCCTTAAAGGGATTTTATTATCCACAAAGCTAATTTTCCTGAGCTATCATTCCAAGCATCCATGTGATCACCTAAATCATATATACAGTATCCAGTGGAGAAACTTCTTAGGCTGCAGTCTGCCTGCTGTTCTGTTGTCTTCCATAACTTGTGCAAGAGCCTTGTTGTTCGGGTTCTTCGATGTACGTTCCCTTCCAGACCTCTGGACCCAGTCCAGACTCTGTTTGGGTCATGCTCCTGGAACAGCAAGGGTGTGGCTGAATACCTGAATGCAAGAGTCACTTTGCTCTTGAAGCAAGCAGCTTGTCTTAAAGACATGTATGATTATGTTTAGATTTAACTATGAATGCTTGGCGATGAACATAATGTAGCTTATAGCTCAGAACATGTGTGGCTTACTTTAAAACTACCTATGCTTTCTCTCCAATTTGTCAATATAATTGCCCTTTGTACACTCCTTACTAAAGAACACTTAAATTAGCAATTGATTGTGATTAGAAGCACAATCTTCTCCCTAGGATCATTTGAAGAGGAAACCAGCTCTGCTGTTTTTCAGGAGAAGCTGACTGTAGATCAGTGTTTCCCAACCAGTGTGCCGTGTCACACTAGTGTGCCGTGAGCGATCATCAGGCGTGCCGTGGGAAATTGGAACCTCCAATACCCTTTCTTCCCCCTCCTGCTGAACACATTTCCTTCTCCACTCGGGCTCCCTTCTTCCCAGCCTCGCTCTGCTTGCTTTGCCTCGCATTGCTCACGCTGCCGCTTCTGCGCAAACTCGCCCCACGTCTTCCTCCCTCCCCTCCGCAGTGCTCTCTGGATATAGGTGAACTACAACTCCAAAACTCAAGGTCAATGCCCACCAAACTTTTATAGTATTTTTTCTTGGTTATGGGAGTTCTATGTGGGAAGTTTGATTCCATTCCATCATTGGTGGAGTTCAGAATGCTCTTTGATTGCGGGAGAACTATAACTCCCAGCTGTTGAGCAAGACCTTCGTGTGTGTCTTTCTGCCATTCTTGCCAGGATATCTATGTTGTGTTCATTGAAACAGGGCCAGGTTTCACACTGAGTGTATAAATACATTTAAAAACATATTAACTATATGTATTACTGTGTTAGAGTGTCATTTTGTGTCATTTTGGTTGGTGGTGTGCCCCAGGATTTTGTAAATGTCAAAGAAGGTTGAAAAACACTGCTGTAGATGACAGTTGAGAAAATCATGACTCTGGTTTCCAGGCAATTTTGAGTTTGATAAAAGGTAGTTTGGGTATTTAGATGGGAACCATTTTGTCTAGCTATGCTATAATATATTGGTCATGAGGCAGCTTGGTATGTTCTGTTTGATTTCAGAATTGCACTATGTTCTTAGGTTATAAATGTCATGGAAAAAGAACGTTGTTTTTGAGGGAACATCCTGCAGCACATTTTGCTATAGTTTTTCTAAGAATAATAACAGCAACAGCAACAATGTTAAATTTGTGCCCTGCTTCTATCTCCCCAAAGTGACTCGGGCGGCTTACATGCGGCCAGCCTGAGGTTCAACTTATTTAAAATGTTTTATATTCATAAAACATTTCAACAATATAAAACAACCACAAAATACAATACATAGCAAACATCTAACAACCTTCGATGGTCTGAGTAGTGCACACTTTTGAGTTTGGGTGGGCGACTGGTGCAAATCACTCGCCAAAGGATAGGGTTGATTGATAAAGTACGAAAGGCAGATGACAAAATTAGGACCTGGGGGTAGTGAGGAGAGCACTATGTCTCTAAAAGGGAACAGTGGTAATATGTAAGAACTAGATACGGATCAAATTGGGAACCTGAGTTATTTGGGGAACTATCTAGTTGAAGGCATAGTAGAACATCCACATCTTTAGTTCTTTTCGGAAGGTGGACAATATGGGTGCCAGTCTGATCTCTCTGGGGAGAGAGTTCCAGAGCCAGGGGTCACCACCGAAAAGGCCCCATCTCTCGTCCCCACAAATCATGTTTGTGATGGGGGTGGGAGTGAGAGAAGGAGGTTCATAGGGGAAGATGCGGTCACGAAGATAAGCTGGTTCTAAACCATGTAGGGTTTTATAGGTGATAACATGCACCTTGAATTGAGACCAGAAACTTATTGGTAGCCAATGGAGCTGTTTGAACAGGGGGGTTGACTGCTCCCTGTAGTTCTCTCCAGTTATCAACCTGGCTGCTGATCTTTGGCCGCCTTCAGGGGCAGCCCAATGTAGAGTGAATTGCAGTAATCCAACCTGGAGGTAACTAAGGTGTGGACTACCATAGTCAAATCAGACTTTTTGAGGTACAGTCGCAGCTGGCGCAGAAGTCTCAATTGCGCAAAGGTCCTCCCAGCCACAGCCTACACATGAGCATCAAGTGTCATTGCTGAGACTAGGATAAACCCCAGACCTGTGTCTTTAGGGGGAGTGTAATCCCGTCAAGCACAGGTTGCCACCCTATACCCCGATCAGTCAAGCAACTGACCTGGAGGACCTCTGTCTTGTCTAGATTAAGCTTCAGTTATATATGAATATCTCATAGTCTCAATCAATTTAACATAGTTTGTGGTATCCACAAAAACTAAGTTTCAGGAGTATAACAATGACTTTTGAAGTAAGTACTGCACAATTAAACAGGAAATGACACTTTAAAAATGGGGGGGGGAATTCAAATTTTGTTGCATAGTGTTACGGATAAGAAGTTATTCAGTTAATCAATGAGAGTTAACCACCACTGTATCTGATGTTGTCAAATGTTTTGGACTACATGTGCCAGAATTCTTGACTCTTGGCTATGCTTGGTGGAACAGATGGTATTTGAACTTTGAAACATCTGGAGGGGATTAAAGATTTGTCTAGAGCAGGACTACACAATCTGCAGCCCTTAGATATTTGTGCTTCCAACTCCCAGAAGCCCACGTCAGCTTGTCCAATGGTCAGGAATTCAGAGAACTGAAGTCCAGAATACCTGGAGGACCACGAGTTGTGTAGGCCTGTTCCAGGGCAGTGTTTCCCAACCAGTGTGCTGCAGTGATTATCAGGTGTGTCGTGGGAAATTACAGTGTAGATTGAGAGAGAGAGAGACTAGCAGGAAACTTCAGGCAGTGGAAATGAGGCTTTCCTGGCCAAAGCAGCAATGCCAGCCAGCCTGGCTGCAGTCAGGGAGAGCCCTCAGCGTCCAGAACTTTCCTCTTTTGCTCCTCTCTCTCCTTCCCTTCCTTCCTTCCCTCCCTCTGTGCGCTAAGGGCTACCTGGCCGGGCTGCAGCTCCTCCTACTTCCTGGCTCCTGGGCGCTCTTCTGCCCTCCTCCCCTCCGGCAGCAAGGAGGAGGAGAGGGAGGAAGAGTCCGCGGGAGCTGCCCCCGTCCGACCCCGCTCCCGGGAGGCTCGAGGTGAGGCTTTCTGCCGTCTAGCCCCTCCACACCGGGAAAGGGGAGCAACCCCTCATATCCTGGCCTCTCCTGGCTGGGCTCCGGGTTCACAGAGGCCGGGATGCGCAGCTCCACAGCCCAGCTTGGTTCCTTCCGGATCTGGCCCCAAGGCGACAGCAGGGAAGCTGAAGGGATGCATGGGAGGGGAGGCACTCCTGTGGGGGCTGAACGCCTTCGGGAAGAAGAGCTGGGGGTGGTGACGGCTGCGAGCCTCCACTGCAGTTTATTCCAAGGCTCAGAGCCACCCCCTGTGCTCAATTCCTATTCGTCCTGCTCAGCTGAGCTCGCGTGCGCTTTGGCCACTCAGTGCAACCCCCTGCAAGGCGGTGATGGGCCTCCTGCGCGCGGGCCTCTCGAGGAGGGGTGGGAGGGGGGTTGGCGGAAGCAGCCGCGTCACAAGGGGGGAGGTTGAATGTCAGTAAAATGACAGAGTGTCATTTTGTGTCATTTTGGTTGGTGGTGTGCCCCAGGATTTTGTAAATGTAAAAAAATGTGCAGTGGCTCAAAAAAGGTTGAAAATCACTGTTCTAGGGTATGGTGCACTTAGTGTAAAAAAAGAATAGAAAAAGTAATGATCAAGTATTGAATAATGAGGCAATTTACTAATTACACTGTGCTTTTTTTAGGATGAAAAACAATTGCATAATGCTTCTGGAACAGCAGTTGGGCCACTTGACGAAAATGGTAAGAAAGGGACAATAAGTGAAGACAAGGAGATTGCTGAGCGGCTAAATGACTTCTTTGCCTCCGTTTTCACACAGGAGGACAGACAACATATGCCTGCAGCTGAGTCAGTTTTTTCAGGGAGGAAATTAAATGAATTAAACCAGATAGATGTTCTCACATGCCTTACTAAACTAAATGTCAACAAATCACCAGGGCCAGATGGCATCCACCCCAGAGTTCTTAAGGAACTCAAGTGTGAAATTGCTGAAATTCTAGCCAAAATATATAACCTTTCTCTAAGATCAGGCACTGTACCCGAGGACTGGAGGGAGGCAAATGTAACTCCGATCTTCAAGAAAGGATCCAGAGGTGATCCAGGAAATTATAGGCCAGTTAGTCTAACCTCAGTTTCAGGCAAAGTGATGGAAACCATTATTAAAGAAAAAATTACCAAGCACATAGAAGAACAGGCATTGCTGAAGGAAAAGCAACATGGTTTCTGCAAAGGCAAATCATGTCTTACTAACTTGATAGAATTCTTTGAGGGTGTAACTAAACACATAGATAAAGGGGACCCAGTCGATATTGTTTACCTTGACTTTCAAAAGGCTTTTGACAAAGTCCCTCACCAAAGGCTCCTAAATAAGCTGTTCAGCCATGGAATCAGGGGACAGGTCTTGTCCTGGATTGGAACCTGGCTAAACTGTAGGAAACAAAGGGTGGTAATAAATGGACACTTCTCTGGGTGGAAAGAGGTGAGAAGTGGCGTACTCCCAAGGTTCAGTTTTAGGACCGTTACTTTTTAATTTATTCATAAATGATCTGGATGTAGAAGTAAATTGTGAGGTAGCAAAGTTTGCAGATGACACTAAACTGTTCAGGGTAGTTAAAAATGAAACTGACTGTAAAGAGCTCCAGAAAGATCTCTCGAAATTGAGTGAATGGGCAACAAAGTGGCAAATGCATTTTAACATAAACAAGTGTAAAGTCATGCACATCGGGGCAAAGAACCCCAAATACACTTATCAACTGATGGGATCAAAGCTTTCTGAGACAAACCAGGAAAGGGATCTTGGGGTTTTGGTGGACAGCTCAATGAAGATGTCAACCCAGTGCGCTGCAGCAGCGAAAAAGCTAATTCTATGCTTGGCATGATCAGGAAGGGAATCGAAAATAGGTTGGCAAATGTATTGCCTCTCTACAAATCTATGGTGAGGCCACATCTGGAGTACTGTGTACAATTCTGGTCACCGCACCTCAAGAAGGATATAACGGAACTGGAAAAGGTACAAATAAGGGCAACAAAAATGATCCAAGGGATGAAGCAGCTCCCTTATGAAATCAGGTTGCAACGCCTTGGTCTTTTCAGCCTCGAAAGACGGCGTTTAAGAGGTGACTTGATCGAAGTGTATAAAATCATGCATGGGATAGAAAAGGTGAATAAAGAAAAAATATTTTCTCTGTCACACAACACTAGGACTAGAGGGCACTCCCTAAAGCTCCAAGGTAGGAAAGTTAGGACTAATAAAGGGAAATATTTCTTCACCCAGAGGGTCATTGGGTTATGGAACTCACTTCCAGAGGAGGTTGTGACAGCTGTCAGCCTGGACAGTTTCAAGGCAGAATTAGACAGATTCATGGATACCAAGGGAATCAGTAGTTACTGAAATGGACATCCAAGTGCCACCTCTGTGTTGATGGAGGCAGGCAAGATTTCCCCCGGGTACTGGTTGTGGGGGGTCGGGAGCAGGTGAGGGTTTTGCCCTCCTTTCTGCTAGAGATCCCCTGTGTACAACTAGTGGGTCACTGTGTGACACAGAATGCTGGACTAGATGGGCTGAGGCCCGATTCAGCATGGCTCTTCTTATGTTCTTATGTTCTAACATGGCCATACAGCTCGGAAAACATATAGCAACCCGATTGCATAATTGTGAGCTTTCTTCACAACATCTCCTTTATCATTTTGTTTCTTTGCATCACCTTGCATTACTTTCCATCACTCGAATGGCAAATCTTGCTTTTCTTAAAATCAGGTGATGGCGCCGATCATGTCACTTCTCCTCAAATGGCTTAGGTGTGGTTAGGTGCTACTATATAAACAAAACAGCTGATGAACCAATTCCCAAAGAAAATAAACCACAAGAGTTATGTTGAAATATCTCTGAATGCTTGACCTCAACCTTTTCAAGAGCAAGACGCTCACAGCTCAGTTGTGATTCTATCCTTGAATCACCTTCTCTTGGAATTGTATGCATTTCTTAAGAAAAAGGCCACTCCCAAAGCATGGCCTGGCTTAATAGCCACAAAACCGAGAGCCAAGGAGAACCAAGATTAAGTTTACATTTTCTGTACTGACAGGCTATGTGTATTTATAGGGCTGGTTGACAATTTGATTTCTATTCATCCTTGAAATAAGAACCGATGAGCGGAAAGCACAGAAACAAATACTGGCAAATTTATTTATGCAGACTCGGGACTTTGCATACACTCACACTCTTTTTGTTGTCTCCCATTCTCCAAATCCTTCTCACAAACTTCTGAGGTTCCTAAAGTTTTAACACCTATATTCAGCCTAAGTATGATACAAATATTGCAGACCATCTAACATTTCCCAGATGTAAACCAAATTATATATAGTCAAATGAAATCAGAGTGTAGTGAAAATGGTAGAAGGTATGAATGAAAAATGCACAGACAAGAAGAGGTTGCAATAGTTTGCTTTTGCCTTTCCTCTTCTCTCTCTCACTGCTGCTCTTGCACCTTGAACTCAGGGTCATGCCTGGAATACCCATAAGGCCAACGAGGCCTTGGCCTAGGGGCGCAAGCCGAGGGGGGGGGGGCACAGATCACAGACCAAAAAACCCAAAACTGGTCTGCGCCCCTCTTTCCCCCTTTCTCATGCCCCTCATTGCTTCTTCTCCTGACAAAGTCTCTGCTCCGTCCCCTCCGTCTCTTGCTCTCTCACGCGCTCTCTCGCGCACACTCTCTCTCTCGCTCTCTTGCGCGCATGCACTCTCTCTCGCTCTCTCTTGCGCGCATGCTCTCTCTTGCTCTCTCTCGCGCATGCGCTCTCTTTCTCTTGCGCGCACCCTCTCTCTCGCGCGCGCACGTTCTCTCTCTCTCATGCACGCTTTTTCTCTCGCGCGTGTGTGCTGTCTTTCGTGCGCACGAGCTCTCTCTCTTTCTCTCTTGCTCTCTCTCTCTCTCTCTCTCTCTCTCGTGCCTTTGGAGCGAGTTAGCACCTGCTGCGCTCTCCCCAAGCCTCCCGACTCCCAAGGATACCTTCAGAGCACAGCGGAGCTTTCCAGCCGGTGGGAATGGGGACCTTGGAGGTGGTGGGAGGTTGGCTTAAAGGGGGCGTAATTCCAAACTTTGGCCTAGGGCGCAAATAAGTGTTAATCCGGGCCTGCTCAGGGTCCTTCCAGACATGGCAGAAACCCAGGAGGAAGCAGGTTAAAATAGCTCACTTCCTCCCGTGTTTCTGTCCCCACCCCTGACCCAAACCCTTGAAGGGTGGCTAGATGCCATCCCGGGTCAACTAAAGAGTTCAATATAGTTACAGCTCTAGGATAAAGGTTTTCTCACAATCTCTTTATCCTCGTCTTTGTCAGTCTGTACCATCTGACAGATGGTTGTTTTTTTTTAAAGAGTACCACAGGCGAGATGGGTCCTTAAGAATGTTCTGAGCTTTCTTAAGGTTGCAGGACTTATAAAGTTTTTTCCAAAGAGGGGAAAGGGCAACCAATGATTCTTTATGCAGAAGTGGTGAACCTTTGGAGTGTCTTCCTATTTGCCAGTGTGCAGGGGAGGGAAAATGGGGGGTGGAGGCAAGGCAATGGGCACCTACTCTTTCAGGCTTCAGTAACTGAAGAACTGGAATGACTGTGGGCATAGAACCCTGGAACTGCGGAAGTCAATCCTCACAGGTTCAGCACCTGGAAAGCTCCGGATCTTAGCTTAAGGTCCGGATCTTTCCAGGGGTCAAATTAATGTGGAACACACTGGGAAAAACCAATTTTCTCCACATTTATTCCCCTTTACCCAGGGTGTTGTTTGGATGCCTCAGGTGAAAATGGGACAGTTCCCGCATTTGAGGCCTGTCTGGAAGGGGCCTCAGTTTGCGACAATTAAAGTCAGCAGAGGACAAAGGGGGAAAATTGAAGGAGAGAGAAACAGGGGCATTTTAAATAGCTGGGGAAATGGCTGGTGGAGGGACAGTCAGGGCAAACCCTGCCAAATAGGGGGCAGTTGGAAGGTATGTGGTCGTGATTTCTGAATTTACCCACCAAGGAACCCATGGTTTTAGATCCGAGCAGGCTTAACTCTGACATGATTAGACAGATTCATGGATACCAAGTGTATCGGTAGTTACTGAAAAGGACATTCAAGTGCCACCTCGGAGTTGGTTGAGGTAGGCAGGATTTCCCTGGGTACTGGTTGTGGGGGGTCGGGAGCAGGTCAGGGTTTTGCCCTCCCTTCTGCTCGAGATCCCCGTGTACAACTGGTGGGCCACTGTGTGATACAGAATGCTGGACTAGATGGGCTGAGGTCCGATTCAGCATGGCTCTTCTTATGTTCTTATGTTCTTATGACAGTAAATATATCAAGCTCAAAAAAGGGTTCTAGTTTTAATCTCTCTGTCATTGGGAGGAGGAATATGAGTCACTGACACATTAAGCTTGCCATCTTTATATTTCCCTTTTTGTACCATTTGTACCATTTAGTATAGTATAACGATCACACAAAGCATACTCACAACATACCGTATTTTTCGCACCATAAGACGCACTTTTTTTTCCTCCCAATGTGGGAGGAAAAATCTGCCGCGTCTTATGGTGCGAATATGCAGGCGCAGGGGGGCGCTGGAGCAGAGGGGAGGGAGGCGGCGATATACTCACCCTGTCGCCGCCTCTCCTCTTCTCTGGTCCGTTGCGGGCGGGAGGGGGACGCTAGTTCGCTCGCCATCTGCCTCCTTTTGCTTCCCCACCTTTGCTTCCCTCAGGAAAGGGCGGAGGAAGCAAAAGGAGGCGGAGGAGGAGCGAACCGCTCGCGTCACAGCTGACGCGACGCGGTTTGCTCTCCTTCGCCTCCTTTTGCTTCCCCGCCCTCAAGGAAAGGGCAGAGGAAGCAAAGGAGCGGAGGAGGAGCAAACCGCGTCGCGTCACAGCTGACGCGACGCGGTTTGCTCTCCCTTCGCCTCCTTTTGCTTCCCCCGCCCTCAAGGAAAGGCGGAGGGAAGCAAAGGAGGCGGAGGAGGAGCAAACCGCTCGCGTCACAGCTGACGCGACGCGGTTCGCTCTCCCTTCGCCTCCTTCCCCGCCCTTCCAAGGAAAGGAAAGGGCGGAGGAAGCAAAGGAGGCGGAGGAGGAGCAAACCGCGTCGCGTCACAGCTGGCGCGACGCGGTTTGCTCTCCTTCGCCTCCTTTGCTTCCCCGCCCTCAAGGAAAGGGCGGAGGGAAGCAAAAGGAGGCGGAGGAGGAGCAAACCGCTCGCGTCACAGCTGGCGCGACGCGGTTCGCTCTCCTCCGCCTCCTTTTGCTTCCCCGCCCTCAAGGAAAGGGCGGAGGGAAGCAAAGGAGGCGGAGGGAGGAGCAAACCGCGTCGCGTCACAGCTGGCGCGACGCGGTTTGCTCCCCTCGCCTCCTTTTGCTTCCCCCCTCAAGGAAAGAGGCGGAGGGAAGCAAAAGGAGGCGGAGGAGGAGCAAACCGCTCGCGTCACAGCTGGGCGACGCGGTTCGCTCTCCCTTCGCCTCCTTTGCTTCCCCGCCCTCAGGAAAAGGCGGAGGAAGCAAAGGAGGCGGAGGAGGAGCAAACCGCGTCGCGTCACAGCTGGCGCGACGCGGTTGCTCTCCCTTCCCTCGCCTTTTTGCTTCCCCGCCCTCAAGAAAGGGCGGAGGGAAGCAAAAGGAGGCGGAGGAGGAGCGAACCGCTCGCATCACAGCTGACGCGCGCGTTTTGCTCTCCCTTCGCCTCCTTTTGCTTCCCCGCCCTCAAGGAAAGGGTGGGGAAGGAAAAGGAGGCAGAGGGCGAGCGAACCAGCGAGCCCTCTGAAGGCACCGGATGATAAGACTAACCTAGATTTTAGAGGGGAGCGAAAATATTTTTTTCCTATTTTCCTCCTCTAAAATCTAGGTGCGTCTTATCATCCGGTGCGTCTTATGGAGCGAAAAATACGGTACTTAGAACGCTAAATGTCAAAGTGTAACAGACCTATAATTTTTATTCTGGTTACATTTTTAAAATGCCAAGTGCTTAATTGCTGTTCATGACCCACAATCAGTTTATAAGATTTTTCTTCAGGTGGAGACTGGGTTTGTTTGCTTTTAGCATGACAGCTAGTCTAAGAATGTGGGGCTGGTTAACCAAAGGGGTGCGGATTGCCCTGAAACATGCCTGTCTACTTGAAGGGGGAGAGTTGAAAACATACTTAAATAACCTAACTTGCCCACAACCCTAATGAGCCAAAAGAATTTAAACAATGGGCAAATGCCAGTTTGCCTCTATATACTCATTGCCTTGATGGTATGTGTTAGATCAACCTGTACTGAAGGGGTTTGAGCTGTAGTCTGTAATCAAGGTTTTACAGGTAAAGGTAAATGTCAGTCTCATAGGTATTAGAAGAGATCTGTGTGCTTTAATTCTGCCTAATCCTTCGGATAGCTAGAGAAGCAGAGCTACAAAAGATAATTCTTTTGGACTATACTATATATATATATATATATATATATATATATATATATATATACACACACACACACACACACAGAGTATATATATATATATATATATATATATATATATATATATATATATATATATGGCTTGGCTTTTCTTCGCGAACGGAGATTCAGGAAGGACTCCTCCCACGCTTTCTACAAGCACGGACGGAAGTTGGATGTCTCCTTTGAACCTGTGCAGTAGATTTTTCTGGTGGAGCGCAGCATGCACAGAACTGGCCTCACCCTTTAAACCAAAGGTTTGTCTGCCGGGGGCCTAGCAAGCTTGGACAGTGGCAGAGAGGTTCTCATGTTATAGGTTTGGTTCGAGTTTCCTTCTCTTAGATAGTTGACCTTACAGGGTTAGACGAGCACCATCTGCCCGGGTTTGAATTTAGAGTTTTCCTTCTCTTAGGTTGGTTGCCAAAAGGCTAGAGAGCCCATCCTGCCCTTGGACGCTCTTTGTCAGACCCTTCGGTTGTGACCTGTCAGGCATGGAAGACCCTACCAGTGGCTATTTTGCCACCACCTCTTCAAATATACACAACAGTCAGTGATGGTTAGAAAATCAATAATCAAATATTATATATCTCCACAAAAAAATAACGTATGTAATATGTAAACAATACCAGACCGCTATAGATACCATTTCACGATTCCGAAGTGAAAGTATATACCATGGGTTCTTCAGTCAAAGAAATGGTGCCAATGTAGCAAATGTCGTAATAAGTCTCGTGGTCATAGAATCCTGAGTAGTACTCCCGATATGAAACAGAATTCCCAAAGTTTTAATATCCAGGAGACTGAAGACAAAATGGATCAAAAGCAGTATATGTATGGGTAAATCCACCAAAATAAAGCAGTCGGGATGGTAGAGTCTCCAAAGTAGAGGTGCAGTATAGACGAAGCCACCAGGATAATGCGGGATAACAGCGAATGCAAACAGCAAATGCTCAGGACGCGGAGATCACAAATTGATGTCTTCAGATACAAATAAATTCACAGAAAAGCCGACGGCATGCTTATGCTTGATCTACGGCCAAGAAACCGTTTCACCTTTTGGCTTTTTCAAGGCTCAATAATATTTAATTAAGCGTCCATCATGTCTATAGAATAATCAAAAAGTCATAAAGGCAGCCATATAGAATCTCATCACTCAAAATAGCCCATAAATACATAAAAACATCAAATACATACCATTGTGCTGTGGATGATGAATTTAATGGTATGTATTAGATGTTTTTATGTATTCATGGGCTATTTTGCATTTGGTGGGGATGAGAGACAGGGCCTTCTCCATGGTAGCCCCTTGGCTGTGGAACTCCCACCCTAATGAGGTTAGATCCACCCCCTCCCTTCTCACCTTCCAGAAGAAACTTAAATCCTGGTTATGGGATCAAGCGTTCACGAAATAGTTGTTTTACTGGGAAGACAAGATTTTATTGGACCGTACTTAGACTGTTTAGGATGACCATTTTAATATAGCAATATTAATCTGGTGAACTAGTTCGAATGTATCTTTAAAAAACTATTTTATTGTATATGGATGTATTTATTATATGTTTCATATCATGTTTGGCATTGAATTGTTGCCTGTTTGGAAGCAGTTCTGAGTCCCTCCTCGGAGGTTGAGAAGGACGGGGCATAAATGATTGAAATAAATAAATATTTTTAATATATAATGACTAATGTACAGTACAGGAAGTCCCCAAGTTATGAACAAGATAGTTTCTGTAGGTTTGTTCTTGAGTTGGATTTGTTTGTAAGTCAGAAGAGGTATATTTTTAAGTGAAACACCAGATCGATAGATAGATAGATACAGATATCTGTCTTGGATAGCAAAAGGAAGGGTTAACATCCCTTTGGTGTTCGTTTTGCTGTCTGTGCCCCTGTTCAGGGGATTTCACCTCACTTTCTGTCCCTGTGATAATTGGATTTTGAAAAATTTGACTTGTCATTAGGGTTGCCATATGTCCCTTATTCTAAGGGACGTCCCTTATTTTGGCCCTAAAATTTGTGTCCTGTTTTTTCAGTCCCTGTCCCTTATTATTGACTAACAGGACAGGATTGGGCAGGGTTGACCAGAGGAAGACGCGCATTGCGGTTTCCACAGCAATGTCTGCCCGGGGATTCCAACTCGCAGGGCAGGCTGATAGTCATGCGCTTGTGAGTGTGTGCCTGCCTGTATCCCTGTTGGAAGGAAGAGGCGATACAGGACTTTTTCAAAGTACAGTAGACTCAATTAACCGTTACCCAAGGGGAATGTTAGATCATGTTGGATAAAGATAGTTTCTGGTTGCTTGAGAGTTACTCTTAAAATAAGCCTAGCTGTGTATCCCAATACTATACAATGCTGTGTATCCCATACTATACTATACCATTAACTATTGACATAATAATGAAGATGTACTGTCTTATAAAATTTATTTTATTTTAATGTTTAGACAGTGCTCTTTTAAAGTCAGCAAAGTCAAGTACTAAATACAGATGGAGAAAATTAGGTAGTTCTAATAATGTTTTTTTCTGCATGACAAAACAACAGAAACATACCATGTACTGTTAAGAGAGTGTAAGTCGGTTTCTTTTGTGAGTTTCAATCATTAACTTATTCTGTTAATAAAACTATTTATACCTAACGTTTGAGTTTCAAGTTTTTAATTAAGTGTCCCTTATTTTTGTGAAAAATCCCATAAATGTCCCTTATTTCTTATATCAAAAAGTGGCAACCCTACTTGTCATAGAAACAAGGCTTGGTGTAAAAGCTTAAGTGGGGAAACCTTTTCCCCATGATAACTGTTTCAGGAGTGAATTTACCTTCTTAGGGATTGATTTATTTCACTTCCTGCTTTCTCACTCCCATTCTTAAGTGTTGTTTGCAAGGCGGATGTTTGTAACTCGGAAACTGTCTGTACTCACATTGACCCATAGATAAGTTGGTCCAGGTTTTGGGGTTGATTTTTTGACAGCAATATCTACACTTATACAATCGTATATAGGGTTGGCTCTGGAGTCTTCCAACCATCATAGCCAATGACCATTTAGGAATTTGGACAGTGTAATCCACAACAAAAGTCGACTTACACAAGTAGTTGGTTGGTTAGTCCCAAGTAGAGTAGACTCATTGAATTAATTGGTGAAAGGTGAATTAACACATAGGAAAATCCATTACTTTTCTCACCATAAGATCACTGCTTCTGTTTTGCTTAATTCATTACCTGATTGCAGGAATCTCTCCCAAGGAATGTATGTATTGAAATGATCTTGGATGCAACGTGTGCATCCAATTTGACTCCCCATTTGACTCGTAAAAGCCAATCAGATATGAAACAATGGAGGTCTGTTCTGCTGGTGAATGAAGTGTCATCCAGTCCAGCAAGGGCCATCCAATCCAACCCCCTGCCATACAGCAAAGCACTTCCAACAGATGGCCATCCAGTCTCTGTTTTAAAATCTCAAAAAAAAGAAAGAAAGAAAGAAAGAAAGATAGAAAGAAAGAAAGAAAGAAAAGAGATTATACTCTATGGTAGCATAATTCACTGTCAAATGCGTCAAGGTGTTCTTCTTAATGTTTAGATGGGATCTCATTTCCTGTAGTTTGAATTCATTACTCCATGTCTAGAGTCTCTGGAGCAACAGAAAACACGTTTGCTTCATCTTCAATATGACAGTTTCAGGTTCTTCTGGTATCTGAAATATACTGGATCTTACTCATCACCAAAAAGGGAAGAACATATCACAACAAAAAAGGATGCTGTTTGCATGAAACCTGAATACGTTAATTTATATGTATGGTGCAGATTTAGAAAGAGATATTCTAATTTACATAGAAATATAACAATCCTAGCAAATTCGGAAGACTATAATCAGGTAGCCTCTGTTCCTGTTCAATCTGCTGTCTAGAGCAGTGTTTCCCAACCAGTGTGCCAGGGCACACTAGTGTGCCGTGAGTGACCATCAGGTGTGCCGTGGGAAATTGGAATCTCCAGGAAGGGGGGGGGGGGGAGTCTAGTGTGTTGAAGTATAAAACCCTAAGAAACCTACCTCGATAAAGGCACAAAATTACAAACAACCCCCTCCCCACCCGTTGTCTACTTGGTCTCTCCCTCTCCATGCATTGGGAAAGCCCTCCTCCCTTTCCCCAAGTAGAGACCTCCTCTTGCCTCCTGTGGGTTCTGTGTGGGAAGTTTGGCCCAGTTCTATCATTGGTGGGGTTCAGAATGCTCTTTGATTGTAGGGGAACTATAAATCCCAGCAACTACAACTCCCAAATGTCAAGGTCTATTTCCCCTGAACTCCATCTGCGTTCATATTTGGGCATATTGAGTATTCATGCCAAGTTTGGTCCTGATCCAACATTGTTTGAGTCCACAGTGCTCTCTGGATATAGGTGAACTACAACTCCAAAACCCAAGGTCAATGCCCACCAAACTCTTATAGCATTTTCTCTTGGTTATGGGAGTTCTGTGTGGGAAGTTTGTGTCTTTCTGCCATTCCTGCCAGGATATCTATGTTGAGTTCATTGAAACAGGCCCAGGTTTCACACTGAGTGTATAAATACATTAAAAAACCTATTAACTATATGTATTACTGTGTTAGAGTGTCATTTTGTGTCATTTTGGTTGGTGGTGTGCCCCAGGATTTTGCAAATGTAAAAAGTGTGCCGCGGCTCAAAAAAGGTTGGGAAACACTGGTCTAGAGCAGTGGTTCCCAACCTTTTTTGACCAGGGACCACTCTCCAACATTAGAACCAAAGGTGTTTCAAATCAGTTTGCCCCCATGTAAGCTGCCCCGAGTCCCCCCAGGGAGATGGAGGGGGGGGGAATAAAATTAAGTTGTTATTATTATTATTGGACAATTTTAGATTTGGTTTGGTGATGTGGGGTGCTGATTCAGAAAGGACCACATCTAATCTAGTTTCTGATACCGAACATATGCCATCCAGTAGTCGCCATCTGCTCGCCCACAGAAAACCATATCTAATAAGCCTGAATTGGCACTATAAGAGAGTTTTGTGAGACCAGACACTCTTGTTGCAATGGTGTAGTAATTGTGAGGCCGCGGACCATAATTTAGTTCTTGCGGACCACTGGTGGTTCATGGAGCACAGGTTGGGAACCACTGGTCTAGAGGCTAAGCTTTGATCAGCAATTTTGGGGACACTTCTGTTCCTACTTATATTTCTTTTCATTGACTTCGACGGACTTCAATTAAAGAATGCTTTCAAAAAGGGAATTAACAATTATTACATATAAAGACTGTCTCTTGTAACTATGCACCATTCTAGCACACATATGCGCATGGCTTAATTAATTTGGCTTAATAATTAACCTTAACTTAATTGGTAATGAGCGTTATCATCATTAACTAGATGCATAATGACTTAACTACGACCTTGATTTCAATGTCAATTTTTTTCACAGAGAGAAACAACGTGGTCTTTAAAGGAAAAAAAATCATACTTGTAACACATTTCCAGGTGTTTCCTTCATGATATAAACCCACCTTCTTCAATAGTTTGCATGGCACATGTATTTTAAAAAATCAAATCATCCATCCATCTGTCAGACTTACTTTTATCCCATTCATCAGTGAGACTTGTTTTTGTCTTGCAAAAAATAGATCCACGTATTTCATGCAAAAGCACCACCCGAGTTGCTCCACCACAGTCTGAAATTTGATGGGGGAACACAAAATTCTTTTTTTTAAAAAAAGCAGGCATCTTGGGAAGATAAAGTCCAAAGTTGAGAAGGCGCTGCTTCTTCCAGAAGATGAGGCGGAAGACCGAGCTGTGTACAGGAAAAGAGAATCAACCTAAATGTTAAGGAAGACTTCCTGTCTGTAAGAGTTGTCTGATGGTGGAATATGCTGCTGTCTTGGAGTGTGTGGTGAAGTCTCCTTCTCTGGAGTTTTTTTAGACAGAGGCTAGAAGCCTATCTGTCAGGAACAGGCCCGGATTAACTCCTTCTGGCACCCTAGGCCACTTTGGTAGCCCCACCCCCGGGACGCTGTTGGGCATGTGCGGCAGCGGCCCCGAGGGCGGGGCTTCCCTCCGCCTCTTCCTTGCCGCGATCAACTTCCTTCAGTCAAAGAAGGCAGTCACGGGGAGGAGGAGGAGGAGGAGAAAGGGAAGCCCCGCCCTTGGGGTGCTGCTGGGCATACACAGCAGTGGTCCCGAGGACGGAACTTCCCTCCGCTTCTTCCTCACCACGATCGCCTTCCTTCAGTCAAGGAAGGCGGTCGCGGGGAGAAGGAGGAAGGGAAGCCCCGCCCTCGGGGCGCTGCTGGTCATGCTCAACAGCGGCCCCGAGGACGGGGCTTTCCTCCGCTTCTTCCTCACCATGATTGCCTTCCTTCAGTCAAGGAAGGCAGTCGCGGGGAGGAGAAGGAGGAAGGGAAGCCCGCCCTCGGGTGCTGCTGGGCATGCGTGGCAGCGGCCCCGAGCGGGGGCTTTCCTCCACTTCTTCCTCACCATGATTGCCTTCCTTCAGCCCAGGAAGGCAGTCGCGGGGAGAAGGAGGAAGGGAAGCTCTGCCCTCGGGGCGCTGCTGGTCATGCTCAACAGCGGCCCCGAGGACGGGGCTTTCCTCCGCTTCTTCCTCACCATGATTGCCTTCCTTCAGTCAAGGAAGGCAGTCGCGGGGAGAAGGAGGAAGGGAAGCCCCGCCCTCGGGGTGCTGCTGGGCATGCGCGGCAGCGGCCCCGAGGACGGGGCTTTCCTCCACTTCTTCCTCACCATGATTGCCTTCCTTCAGTCAAGGAAGGCAGTCGCGGGGAGAAGGAGGAAGGGAAGCTCTGCCCTCGGGGCGCTGCTGGGCATGCGCAGCAGCAGCCCCAAGGGCGGGGCTTCCCCCCACCTTTCCTCGCCATGATTGCCTTCCTTCAGTCAAGGAAGGCGGTCGCGGGGAGAAGGAGGAAGGGAAGCCCCGCCCTCGGGGCGCTGCTGGTCATGCTCAACAGCGGCCCCGACGACGGGGCTTTCCTCCGCTTCTTCCTCACCATGATTGCCTTCCTTCGGTCAAGGAAGGCAGTCGTGGGAGAAGGAGGAAGGGAAGCCCCGCCCTCGGGGGTTGCTGGTCATGTTCAGCAGCGGCCCCGAGGGCGGGGCTTTCTCCGCCTCTTCCTCACCGTGATGACTTTGCTTCAGTCAAGGAAGGCGGTCGCGGGGAGAAGGAGGAAGGGAAGCCCCGCCCTCGGGGCGCTGCTGGGCATGTGTGGCAGCGGCCCTGAGGGCGGGGCTTCTCTCCGCCTCTTCCTCCTCCTCGCCCCGCCCTCCTTCCTTGGGTGCGAGGAGGATGAGGCGGTGGGAAGCCCCGCCCCTGGGGCTGCTGGGGGGAATGCGCATGCCGCAGGAGGGCGCCTCTGCCTCCTCCGCCACGTTCCTGGGTGCCGTGGGGGCAATGACAAGGGGGCACGCCATTCCCTCCTTCCCCCCCCTCGCAGCGCTCTCCCCCCCCCTCCCCGAGAGAGAGAGTCATCATGCCACACATTGCCATTTTGTTTGAACCTTTTTTTTTGGTCCTTGATCTGGTGCCCCGCTAGGCCTGCGCCCATACGGCATGGCCTAGTGTGGCCTTATGGGTAATCCGGGCCTGGCCAGGAATGTTTTGATTGGGTGTCCCTGCATGGACTGGATGGTCCTTGGAGTCCCAGTAGAAGATTCTTTCACTTCCCGTTGTTGAGGGAAGAGGCAGCTATGAGTCTTGTCAATTTTTTGGCATGGAATGAGAGAAGGGCCAGCAGCCATGCCTTCTTTTCTCACCTGTGTTCTGCAAGAGGCAGGAATAATTTTCATGCTCTCTGAATCAAAATTCAGCATTTTCACAGGTTTTCATCTAAATTACTTATTTTCCTAGCTGTTGGTAAAGTGTCATTATGGCAACAAAGGATTTTACTATCAATATGTTATATATGTATGGTACATGAATGTACTTGAACTTGTTTTTTCTACCCCACCCGATGTTTACATCCACATTATTATTAGGTTTGGGATACATTATGCACTAAAATCATACTTCTTGCTGTATGCTCTACCTATTCTCCAGGTTAATGCATTAATTCAACCACTATTCATTGATTTTTCAAGGTGAAGTAATTGGTCCTATATAACCATAGCCTTGACTTTTATTGAAAGCTTCCATAAATGAAAGTGTTTGGGAAAGTTGTTGTTTTGGTCACAGCTTAATAATAGAATTAATTTAGACTCCAAAGGGGAGGGGACATTTCATTATGTCCTACAATATTTAGCCAGACAATTCTTCAAGTTATAAAACGAGGTTTATAAAAAGGGATGATAGCAGAAGACTAAAGAATGAATGAAGGATGTGATTGGGAGGAAATCTGTTTATTTTACCTCGTGGGCAAGTTTAATGTGACATAAACACACCTGAATGTAGAATTAGGACTGAGATATGACAGCATTTGCATAGGGATGCTTCACTGAGCAAATAGCCCTTCTTAAGTTCACATCAGTAAAGCCTAAGCTCCTTCAGGGTGGTTGAATATGTCTTAAATGTGCTCAAATCTTCCTCTTCTTTTGTCTCGGGGCAGAATGCCTTACAGTAGATATTGGTGTTGTTACCGAACAATATGATTAGGGGACCCTTCCCATAAGGGGACAGAGCCCTGACCGCCTCTAGATAGCGAGGATTTTGGTCGGAGTCTAGGTGATCCCTTGAAACTACAAATCCCACCGTAACCCAGATCAAGCTCACCCAGACCGGAAGAACGCCAAAACCGAGAGAAGAATCTTAATCAGCTGAAGAAGGATGATAGCAGGACATACAGGTTCCAAAAAGCTGACATGTTTTTAATGGGTTGTACAGACAAATATATAGAAAAGCAGTCATTTACATTTGAATTGCGCGCCCTCCCTGCCTACGTGCGGCTCCAGCCGATAGGCTGAGATGTCAAAGTCAGCTGGGCCAGAAGCCGGCCGGCGCGCCTGGGCCAATCAGTGAACAGCAAGTTCTTTTGAATTAGCCAATCCTGGCCGGGCTGCACAAGGCGGGAAAGGGCACAAAGGAATGGATGGGTGAAGGAGGAAGTTACCTTTGTTGAAATGTTGCCTTGGGGTGGGCGAGCGTCCGTTGGGAGCTACGAGCCCACCCGGTCTATTGTCAATTTGAATTCCTTAATGGCTTTCTTTGTCCAGGCCGAAACTTCCTTTGTCTGGAAGCTTTGGCTGAGCGGGAAATATGGTTTCTTAGTAAAATATGGTCCTGAAAAATGTCTATTTGGGTTGGCTGTGAGGTTCCGAATCTCACAATGAAGCAACCATATTTTTGGGAATATGGCAAAATGTCCAGGCATATACTCAATCAATGGCCAAGCTCCGATGTTGACAGAAACATGCGGGGAGACCTGAGTAAAGACTGCAGGGCGGTGACTAGCCTGGAGTTTGCAGGATACTATCAATAGTTTTGTAATTTATTATTTATTTATTTATTTATTGGGGCTTCTTCGCCGCCGACTCCCGAGGGCTCGCGGCGGCTCACAGAGCCAGTGGCACAGCGCCAAAGGGTTAAAACATAAAACAGTTAAAAACACAGTTAAAACAATAAAATACAATATAACCAATAGAACAGCAGCAAATATCGCAGCCCAGAGAGTGTAGATGTGGCCTACTCGCCGAAGGCCTGCCTAAACAAATGGGTTTTGCAGGCCCGTCTAAATGGAAGTAGGTCTCTCAGGGCTCTGGCCGGCCGGGAGGGCGTTCCATAGCGTGGGAGCTATAACAGAGAACGCCCTCCGGCGGGTAGATGTTAAATGTGCCAACTTTACAGATGGTACTACCAAGAGGTTGGCCTCTTCGGACCGAAGTGATCTTGCTGGGCAATATGGAGTGAGACGGTCCCTCAGATACGCTGGCCCCAGGCCGTGTATGGCCTTGAAGGTAAGAACCAGCACTTTGAAGGCGACCCGGTGCTCAATAGGCAGCCAGTGCAGATCCTGCAAAATTGGTGTTATGCGGCAACCTGCTGGGGCCCCAGACAGGAGCCGGGCGGCATTGTTCTGCACCAGCTTGAGCTTCCGGATCGACAACATAGGCAGGCCAACGTAGAGCGCGTTACAGTAATCTAGCCTTGAGATGACCGTGGCTTGGATCACCGTGGCTAGGTCGCTCCGGGAGAGGTAGGGGGCCAGCCTCCTTGCCTGGCGGAGATGGAAAAAAGCAGCCTTGCTGGCCATGGAGACCTGGGCCTCCATGGTCAGCTGGGAGTCCAATTGGACACCCAGGCTCTTCACGGACGGCGCTGGATGCAGCGCCGCACCGTCCAGGGTCGGAAGCCGGGCACCCACCCCGCCCGGGCCGCCCAGCCACAAGATCTCCGTCTTCGCCGGATTCACCACCATCAAGTAATGACTTGTTTTGTTGTTGTTGTTATTGTGCACCTTCAAGTAATTTCTAACTTATGGCAACCCTAAGGTGAACCTATCACAGAGATTCCTTGGTAAGAATTGTTTAGAAGGGGTTTACCTTTGCCTTCCTCTGAGGCTGAAAGTGTTATTTGCCTAAGGTCATCTAATGGGTTTCCATGACTGAGCTGGAATTTGAACTTTGGTCTCTGGAATCATAGGTGAACACTCAAACCACTGTATGACACTGATTCAACTTGCTTCGTAGGATGATACATATTTGATTTAAAAGGTCATACTTTAATTCTTTTATGTAATTATAGTTTTGCATAGTTCAAAATCACATGGGATCTGATAGACACCAATACTTGTGAAGGCTAGGCTTACGTTGTTGGTTATTCCACGCATGAAAATCAAAAATACTTCTCAGTACTTGGAACACTATTGTTGAAAACTAACTGTTGTTCAACATCTTTATTAATGACTTAGTTGAAGGGTTAGAAAGCGTGATCATCAAGTTTGCAGACAACACCAAACTGGGAGGGATTGCCAATACCCCAGAAGACAGGAGCAGAATTCAAAACGATCTTAAGAGATTAGAGAGATGACTGGCCAAAACTAAAAAAAATCTATTTCAACAGAGACAAATGCAAAATACTCCACTTAGGCAGAAAAAAAGTGAAATGCAAAGATACAGAATGAGGGGTGCCTGTCTCAACAGCAGTACATGTGAAAAAGATCTTGGAGTCCTCGTGAACAACAAGTTAAACACGAGCCAACAATGTGTGGCTAGAAGAGCCAATGGGATTTTGGCTGCATAAATAAGAGTATAGTGTCTAGATCCAGGGAAGTGATGCTACCCCTCTATTCTGCCTTGGTCAGACCACACCTGGAATATTGTGTCCAATTCTGGGCACCACAATTGAAGGGAGATGTTAACAAACTGGAATGTGTCCAGAGGAGAGCAACTAAAATGATCAACGGTCTAGAGAACAATCCTTATGAGGAGTGGCTTAAAGAACTGGGCATGTTTAGCCTGAAGAAGAGAAGACTGAGAGGAGACATGATGAGGGCCATGTACAAATATGTGAGGGCTGAGGGGAAGTCATAGGGTCTGTTTTCCGCTGCCCTGGAGACTAGGATGCGGAGCAATGGCTTCAAACTACAGGAAAGGAGATTCCATCTGAAGATTAGGAAGAACTTCCTGACTGCAAGAGCTGCTCACCAGTGGAACTCTCTGCCCCTGACTGTGGTGGAGGCTTCTTCTTTGGAGGCTTTTAAACAGAGGCTGGATGGTCATCTGTCAGAGTGCTTTGAATGTGATTTTCCTGCTTCTTGGCAAGGGGTTGAACTGGATAGCCCACAAGGTCCCTTCCAACTCTTATCATTCTATGATTCTGTAACTCACTAATATTAGCATTGTTTTTCTGTTTCATATATTACAAAAAACTCAAAACATTTTCATTGCTTGTTGATATTGAGAGCAAGTGTGGTGAAATAGTTTGAGCTATACATTATGATTCCTGGTCTATGAGACGCTGAGATTTGTATTTTATGGTTTTAACTACGAATTTATATTGTTTTTATGTATACGCTATCGTACTGATGGCAGCTTGTTCAACTTAAGCCGTCTGAGAGCTCGCACTAAGACTCAAAACTATCTAGTCCGTGAGCTGCTTTTTGCAGATGCTGCTGCCCTTGTTGCCCATTCAGAAGCAGCCCTGCAGCATCTAACATCCTGCAATGCAACAGTTGCAGAGCTGTTTGGGCTGGAAGTCAGCCTGAAGAAAAAACGGAAGTCCTCTACCAGCCCGCACCACAGGAAGAACACCATCATCCCCACGTCAGCATAGTCAAATCTGTGCTTAAGTCCGTTCAGCAGTTCACCTATCTGGGAAGCATCATCTCTTCAGACGCCAAGATTGATAAAGAGATAGATCACAGATTAGCAAAAGCATCTAGTGCATTTGGAAGGCTTCACAAAAGAGTCTGGAGCAACAAGCACCTGAGGCAAAGCACCAAAATCAGTGTGTACAGAGCTATCGTACTGTCTATTCTCCTTTATGGGTCTGAAACATGGGTCACCTATCGCCAACACCTAGGACTCCTCGAACGCTTTCATCAGCGCTGTCTTCACACAATCCTAAATATACACTTGACCGACTATGTGACGACTGTTGCTGTCCTTGAGCAAGCAGGGATCACCAGCATTGAAGCCATGCTATTGAGAACACAGCTGCGCTGGGCAGGGCACATCTCTAGGATGGAGGACCACCGCCTCCCAAAGATACTACTCTACGGTGAACTCACCACGGGTCAGCGCAAGAGAGGAACCCCAAAGAGATATAAGGACTCCCTGAAACAACATCTCAGGCTCAGCCAGATTGATCACCAACAATGGTCCACCCTGGTCTCATCAGGCATGGAGATGCACTATCCACAATGCTGCGGCCTCTTTCGAGAAGACACGCCAAACAGGTCTCGAAGAGAAACGACAACGCAGAAAGAACCACAACTTGGAAACAACATCACCCAAGGAGACTTTCTGCTGTGCTTTCTGCAACCGAACTTGCCTATCTCAGATTGGCCTTTTTAGTCATCAACGCGCTTGTAAAAAGCGTGGGATGAGTCCTTCCTAAGAACCTTCATTCGCGAAGTAATGCCGAGAGAGATATATGATTATTGTATTAATTGGTCTTGATTGTGTTTTATTTCATGGGCTTTAATTGCCATATGTAAACCGCCTCGAGTCGCCTCCGGGCTGAGAGGGGCAGTATAGAAATATAGTAAATGAATAAATAAATAAATAAACAAATAAATATTTCACAAAAGAAACCCATGAAAGTGCAATTCATCTAATTGGAGGGCAATGGTAAATCTCCTCTAAATAAATGTATGCCAAAAAGAAAAATCAGAAAAGAAAACCCATTGGTTAGTATCACAACCAAAGCCCTGGCAGACAAGATGGCAGCGTTTCAACGTACCCTTCTTGCCCCGGATCCCTGGGCACCCAGCTATGCTTTACTAATGTTGCCATTATTTGTAAGAAGAACAATATTTCCTTCCTTCCTCCTTGAGCCAGACTTCAAGGAAACAAAACAAGATATGTAAGTTCATTGTGGCTTTTTTCTGTAAATACCAGGTGGTCTCAACAGATAGACTGAAAAAATAAATCTGCTGTTTTATGATTAATCTCCTATTTTGGTCATTTATATGCTGTTTACTTTATAGACATTCATTGTGCTTTGTATCCTCGCCATATTACAAGGGGTTAATGCTCATTTTCAATGTAAATGCTTGGATTTGAATGAGAAATTTACTACGCATTACGTTTAATTTTAAAAAATACAATGGGCAAAGTCTGTTGCCTAGAAAAGTGTTTTTCAAGCTTTTGTGAGCCGTGGCACATTTTTTACATTTACAAAATCCTGGGGCACACCACCAACCAAAATGACACAAAATGACACTCTAACACAGTAATACATATAGTTAGTATGTTTTTAAATGTATTTATACACTCAGTGTGAAACCTGGACCTGTTTCGACGAACACAACATAGATATCCTGGCAGGAATGGCAGAAAGACACAAACTTCCCACACAGAACTCCCATAACCTAGAGAAAATACTATAAGAGTTTGGTGGGCATTGACCTTGGGTTTTGGAGTTATAGTTCACCTATATCCAGAGAGCACTATGGACTCAAACAATGTTGGATCAGGACCAAACTTGGCATGAATACTCAATATGCCCAAATGTGAACACAAATGGAGTTTGGGGAAAATAGACCTTGGCATTTGGGAGTTACAGTTTCTGGGATTTATAGTTAACACACAATCAAAGAGCATCCTGAACTCTTGCAACAATGGCATTGAACCAAACTTGGCCTATTGAACTCTCCTTACCAACAGAAAGTACTGAATGGGTTTGCTTGGGAATTGACCTTGAGTTTGGAAGTTGTAGTTCACCTACACCCAGAGAGCACTGTGGACTCAAACAATGTTATGTTATGTTGTTGTTTGTTTTCTATCCAGAATCACAATGTTGGAAGGAGGCTCACCACTTTAAGGTCCCTAAAACAGGCATGGGAAAACTTCAGCCCTCTGGGTGCTTTGGACTTCAACTTCCACCATTCCTAACAGCCTGAGGCCCTTTCCTGCTTAAATGGCTGGGGGAAGAGCCTGAGGCTGCTAGGAATGGTGGGAGTTGGAGTCCAAAACACCTGGAAGGTCCAAGTTTGCCCATGCCAGCTTTTGACAGATACCTCTTCCTCCCCTTCCCCTTCGCGCCCTTTCTTCCCCCTCCTGCCAAACACTTACTTTTTCTTCTACACTGCCGCTTCTGCCGCCATTTTGATCCGAGGGGGCAGCGTGAGCGTGTTCAGGAGGGGAGGGGGAGGGAGGAAGATGTGACCCGTGCGGGTGCTACTGCGCAGGCCCGCCCCAGAGCAAAGCAAGGCAAAGCAAGCAGAGCGAGGCTGGGAAGAAGGGAGCCCGAGTGGAGAAGAAAAAGTGTTCGGCAGGAGGGGGAAGAAAGGGTATTGGAGGTTCCAATTTCCCACAGCACACCTGATGATCGCTCATGGCACACTAGTGTGCCATGGCACACTGGTTGGGAAACACTGGCCTAGAAAGTACTCCGCCAGTTGCAACACTCTTCAATATCCTGCGTTATCCTTACCAACTACATTTGCAAAATATTTTGCAATAAAACTGGTACAGTTTATTACCCAGAAAGTCTTATATTAATTTCAACACAATTGGAAGCCTTGGATTATAATTTAGCAACATCGTCTGTAACACACTGTCAGTAGTTGGTAAATTGTAATCCAAGGCACTGTTGCAGTGTAATTACTGTAATACTTTATGGCAAATAAACTCTTGACAGTTTTATACAGGACTAAAGCCTATGTGTCTTCACGCTCCCAGCATTTCCCATGCAGTTAAAGCAAATTGCACAATGTTGTATTAAGCATCTGCTAGGCTAGACAGCCAGGTAGACATTCTTTTCCATACTATTGCAGGTTGTCCACCAGATAATGTGAGCGTGCAGTAGTTGCTGTATTACAAAACATAACTACAGAGCCAGGATGAAACTGCTTAAATAGTTTGGGGTTGTGGCTGTTGTGGTGTTTCGCTTTACTTTTTGGTGAACATTTTCATTGGATCCTATCATCAGCTCACCCTTTCCACAACTCCCTCTGAAAAATAACATTGGGCTGCTAAACCAGCAGACCAGATAGAGATGGGGGAAAGGAAATCTTAGGGAGAACACTAGCTCAAAACAGTACAGAATTAGGTAAATCTCATTAGAGTTTTGCCATGGTGGCTTGTGCTGCTGAACTGCTGACCTGAAGGTTGGTAATTTGAATCCACAAGATTGGGGTGAGCTTCCGTCTGTCAGCTCCTGCCAACATATACCTGAAGGACCGTCTCACCCCGTACGTTCCCCTGAGATCACTACGTTCAGAAGAACAACATCTTCTGATAATTCCATCAGTCCGCTCTTGTCACCTCTCTGTGACAAGACAACGAGCTTTCTCCGTGGTGGCTCCGACTCTATGGAATGCATTGCCAGACGATGTTCGTGCCATCACGGAGTTAGACCCCTTCCGGAGGGCATGCAAGACAACTCTGTTTAAGCTGGCCTTCAACTTAAGTTCTCCCGGATAAATTCTGACCATGCCCTATTATCTGGTAACAAATGTTTTATAAATATTTTATGTATTTTATGTGTATTTTAATTTATTGTTTTGTGTAAACCGCCCCGAGCCTGCAGGGAGGAGCGGTATATAAAATCAAATAATAAATAAATAATAATAATTTTTAAAAAAACATAGCAGTTCATAAAGATGCAAATGTGAGTAGATAATTAGGTACCGCTTCAGCGGGAAAAGGCAAGAGATGCGCCAAGCAATCTTGACAGTCATGCAACCAGGAGGTGACAACGCAAACTCATCGTCTTGAAAATGGAGAAAAGCATCGCCTCCAGAAGCCAGAAATGAAAGGAAAAGACTCTGCCTTTGTTTGTGTAACTTTTTTTCTTTCTTGATCTACTCCCCCCTCCACTTCCTCTCAATTTCCATCCTGGGAGGTTTTACTAGAATTTCCCATGCAAAGATCCCTGTGTGGGAACTCCTTTTCTCCCACTTGACTTCATGCCATATCATTACTATGCCACATGATAATATTCACCTGATGGGTGCATTTTGCTTGCCCATGAATAAACATTCTGGAATGAACCTAATCAAATGGGTGGGAGCCCCTATCTATGATGATATGCTAGCATTATATTTCCCTGAAACACAGATTAAGGTTACAATGCTATGTACACTTACCTGGGAGTAAGTCATATCGAACATATTGAACACAGAGGGACTTTCTTCTGAATACACAGGATCCTGCTGTCTTCCCCACCCACTTTGATACGGCCAGATAAGACAATGAGTTGCTTGCGCCATGGGATAAGATTTTATGTCCTCATGTCCATGACCATGCAGACACATAGGCTCAGCAACTGAATTTTTGTTCAATAGTAGGAATAGGACAATGTCCTGAAGTGCACCCAAAGTCCACAGGTGACTTTAAGAGTGGTATTATTGGTTTTGTAATGTGTACACCTCTGATCTCAAATAGCAGGGAGTAACCTGAAGGTTCAGGAAAAATTACCACGGGGTTGCTGCCTTCTGGCACCTGCTCTTATGTCACTCGCCTAACCATGGTTACTTTTTGAACTATAGGCTTGATAGTTTACTGAAGAGCTTCAGTTGAAGAAGCGGGAAAAGAGACGCCTAGAGGGCGTGTGGCAGAGGTTCCGTGATGAAGCATCAAAATCAGCTTATAGGTCATTTTTTGAGACCCATGAGCATGCCATCATTGAAGTAAAGCAATCTTATAATGCTTCCTTAATAGCGTCTGCTGTTTCCCACTCGGCTCAATTATTCAGGATAATTCAGTCATTGACGACAGTCCCTACCATCCAAAAAGAGAGTGATCTAGTCATTTCTGCCGATGCTTTTCAGGGATTTTTTACAGACAAGATTCTGGCGCTCCGTCATGACCTTCCTGTCATGGTTGATATAGTGGGTGAACTTGAGACCCCATGGCCAATTGCCGGGCCTAACCTTGACCGTTTCACCTTGCTGGACACAGAGGCTGTCAACAGAATCTTGACTGCAGCTAGGCCTACCACCTGCTCCCTCGATCCATGCCCCTCTTGGCTGGTCAAGGCCTGCCGGGACGCGTTACGAAGCCCTCTGATGAACATTATAAATAGTTCCCTTGAGCAAGGAACATTTCCAGAGAGGCTAAAAGAGGCTGTGGTATGTCCGCTGCTGAAAAAAACAGACTTAGATTGTTTGGTTTCTTCTAATTACCGACCGGTGTTGAACCTTTCCTTCCTGGGTAAGGTAATTAAGAGGACAGTAGCGGAGCAGCTGCAGCAGTTTCTGGAGGACACAGCCTGGCTTGACCCCTTCCAGTTCGACTTCCGTATCAGGCACAGGACAGAGACCATGCTGGGGGCCATCGCAAATCAGCTCCGATGCCAGCTTGACCAAGGTGGATCTGCGCCGCTTGTTTTATTAGATCTAACAGCAGCGTTTGATATGGTCGACTACGATCTATTGACCCACTGCTTCGCCATAGCTGGAGTTCAGGGGACAGTCCTGAAATAGCTGTCCTCCTTCCTCCGCTATCAGGGACAGCGAGTGGAAAGGGGAGACCTGGTTTCCGAGAGGTCTCCACTTGTTTGTGGAATTCCCCAAGGGGCCATTCTCTCCCCCCTGCTTTTTAACATCTATATGCGACCTCTTGCTCAACTGGCTCGGAGCTATGGACTAGAGTGCTACCAGTACGCTGATGACACTCAGCTCGTTTTGTGAATGGACAACTGGCCGGACTCTGTGCCTGATAATTTCCAACAGTGCATTGAAGCCGTGACCAGATGGCTGCGTGCTAGCAGGTTGAAGGTGAATCCGGCAAAGACGGAAATCTTGTGGCTGGGTCAGGAGAAAATGCTTCTAGAACATGGCCATATAGCCTAAAAAACCTACAACAACCCAGTCATTCTGGCCATGAAAGCCTTCACCAATACATTCAATCCATTGAATCCTGCAGTACTTCATCACCATTTCCGCCCCTCGATATCTGCATCTGAGGCCACTTCCCCGTCTGTCTAATGGTAGAGACAACCCTTGTTGCACTGCTTTATTATATACTAGCTTGGGGACCCGGCCCTGCCCGGGTCATTTGAGAAGTGTAGCAGGATGTAGAGTGGGTCATGGGGGCTCTGTGTGCCAAGTTTAGTCTTGATCCATCATTATTGGGAGTTGCAGTGGTATCATGAGATTACTGAAGGTAGTGCAAGTCCCATCATCTCTGTGTGTCCTGTCCCCCCCAAAGTGTAGTAGGATGTAGATTGGGTCATGGGGGCTCTGTGTGCTAAGTTTGGTCTGTATTGGTGAATTGATGAGGGATGCATTGTTTTTCGGAAGTGAGTGAAGGTACTTCAAGTCCCATCATCCGTGGTCCGTCTCACAGTAAACTGCACCAGGCTGTAGAGTGGGTCATGAGGGCTCTGTGTGCCAGATTTGGTGTTGATCAGTCATTGGATTAGGTTTGTAGCAGGATTGGGAAGTGAGGGAAGGTACTGCAAGTCCCATCATCCATGTTCTGTCCCCCTCCAAACTTCAGTAGGATGTAGAGTGGGTCACTGGGGCTCTGTGTGCCAAGTGTGGACTTTCTCTGTGTTTGTTGGGGGGCCACAGTGGTCTGTGGGAACAGAGGGGTGTAAAAGTACTACAAATCCCATCATCCATTGTCAGTCCTCCCCCAAACCTCACCAGGACGTGAAGGCAGTCATGGGGGTTATGTATGGCAAGTTTGGTCTCGATCAGTGATTGGATGAGGGTTGCAGGGGACTTTGGAAGTGAGTAGAGGCACTTCAAGTCCCATCATCCATGGCCCACCCTCCTCCGAACTGCACCAGGACGTAGAGTGGGTCATGGGGGCTGTGTGTGCTGAGTGTGGTCTGTATTGGTCCTTTTGGTGGCCTCAGTGGTCTGTGGGAACCAAAGTCTTGGAAAGTACTACAAATCCCATAATACGTGGGTCATGTCATAGGGGGGTTATGTGTACCAAGTTTGGTGCAGGTCCATCACCCGCGCTGGTCGCTGTGGCCTGTGAAAGTGGCTGCCACATATCCGCCCTGGCCTGTGAAGTGGCTGCCACATATCCGCCCTGGCCTGTGAAAGTGGCTGCCACATATCCGCCCTGGCCTGTGAAAGTGGCTGCCACATATCCGCCCTGGCCTGTGAAAGTATACCGGTGTAAAACAGAAAGGAGTGAAAAAAATGGAAAAGGTCTGCATGGAATGGATTCTGGGTTGCTGGCTTTTTTCCCCTCAGTGGGAAGAAATCCTGTTGTTTGAATGTAAAGGCCTGGACTCTGGGTTGCTAGCTTTTTTCCCCTCAGTGGGAAGAAATCCTGTTGTTTGAATGTAAAGGCCTGGACTCTGGGTTGCTGGCTTTTTTCCCCTCAGTGGGAAGAAATCCTGTTGTTTGAATGTCAAGGCCTGGATTCTGGGTTGCTGGCTTTTTTCCCCTCAGTGGGAAGAAATCCTGTTGTTTGAATGTAAAGGCCTGGATTCTGGGTTGCTGGCTTTTTCCCCCTCAGTGGGAAGAAATCCTGTTGTTTGAATGTAGAGGCCTGGACTCTGGGTTGCTGGCTTTTTTCCCCTCAGTGGGAAGAAATCCTGTTGTTTGAATGTAGAGGCCTGGATTCTGGGTTGCTGGCTAATCAGCGGCTATCAATGCCCTCTGTCTGGTGCCTTAGAATTTTGGAGTGGCGAGGCTGTCCAATCAAAGGACTTTATGCAAATAGCTGCCACATATCCGCCCTTCCGCCCTTCCACCCTCCGCATACACACACACATACACACATACACACATACAAACATTCCGTTTTATAAAGGTATACAGATGTTTGGCTTGACTGTGCAGACTGGGGGATTCTGATTGGAATGAATCAAACTTTTCCAAGATGTGCTATTTTCTTTTTCATTTACCTATCTCAATGCCATAATGAGGTGTATAGTATAGAAGCAGTTGTATGGTACTTATCCAAGCATTTAAATCTAGGCAAAATGTTTCCTTAGAGATGTCATATGCTTTTAAACATTAAATTATTTTATTTTTAAAATGTTCAGTATGCCATATTCTCCACTTGGAATCTCATCACGTGGAGGTCGGGAAGCCAAGGGACAGCATAAGGCTTCGTCCCCTTACTGTCGGTGGTCGTGGGACCCCATCCCAATACGTTTCCGTGCTGTCCCCGGCTTCCTCCTCAACTTCTTTTATGAGGGGTCAGGTGTACACCTGACTCCTCTGGGCTCCACTTCTTGGTGCTGCCAGCATACTGCTGGCACGGAGACCAATGGAGCCTTGTTGGAAGTAGCCCTGCATCATCTGATGGGCTCCAGGGGACTCTGTGCTGGCAGCATGTCAACAGTGCTGAGAAGCAGAGAAAAGCATCAATGTGATGAGGTGGTTGTACACAGCCAATAGACCCAGAGAGCTGGGGATATACAGATTTGACAAAAGCCAACCGCAAACTATATGCCCTCATTTCTCATTCATTGAGTGAATCTCGTGCGTGTCTACTAGAAAGTAATCCCCCTTCAGTTTAATTGGGCTTAATCCCAAGTAAATATGTATAGTCTTGAAACCTTAGAAGTACTTTAGGCCTTTTCTGTGCCTTGCGCATGCAGCTTCAAACTTTTGTTTTGTTGTATAAAAACAAAAGTCAGCTTTGCTGGAGAGAGAAACAAATCCCCCAAAACATGTGTGTTTGTTGTTATAGCTCATGTCATTTTGTACCTTCAAGTCATTTCTATTTTAGGGAGATCATCGCAGCGTCTTCTTGGCATGAGTTTTTGAGAAGGCACATCTCTGAGGCTGAGAGATTGTGGCTTGCCCAAGGTTGCACAATGGATTTTGATAATCCAGTGCCAGTTCAGACTCTGGCTTTGTAATGAGGTCACTATGTGTATTGAGGATTTTAACTTTATTTTAGGGTTAAATATGTAGTTTGTATTATTACATTTGTATTGTGTTAGATGATTAAATGTTAGACAGACCACAAAGAGTTAAAGGGGAATATTACTGTGCACAGCCTCTAAAAAGTTCCGTTGCTATAGCAACAGGAGGCGGAGCCTATCACTAGCTTTTAGAATTTCCAGTTTGAATTTCTTCAGTTAGTCAGGAGCAGTTAGACTAGCTGATAGCAATTTAAACAGTTGCTGTTGTCTTTTCTGAGGGAAATAGAAAAGGCTGGTTTTAGATACTGCAGAAAGGCAGTTGGGCTTAGAAAGCCTATAGGGACCGCTGTTTATAGGTTAGGCTGGGAAGCTAACCTAATATATAGATAGGAAGCCTATTGGGGCAAAATATCTATTGTATTATTGAATTAGTATTTGAAGAGATACAATCAAACATTGTGTTTAGGGAATAAGAAACCTTAAGATCTGTACCTCTCTGAAGTTACTGTAACCAACTAAACTCTGAATACTTTGAAACCTCCACGCTGTTGTTAAAAATAAACTGTTGAAGTTCCTCCTCACAAATCTCTCTGTGACTTCATTTCAAAACACAAGCCTCAAAATAAACCCCTCACATTGGGTGGCCAAGATTGTTATGGTGGCAGCTTGATTGAAAAAAGATCCTCAAGTGAAGACGCTAGCTGTAGGCGGCGATTGTTTACAGCAGTGTTTCCCAACCTTTTTTCAGCCGCGGCACACTTTTAACATTAAAAAATCCGGGGGCACACCACCAACCAAAATTACACAAAATGACACTGCAACGTAGTAAAGAACGGCTGGGGGATGGTGAGCTGCTGGGAGCAGCTGCTGGGAGTGCCGAAGCCAGGGGAGGAGCCAGGCCACACCATGCCCCGCCCCCTCCCCCTGGCTTCAGTTCTCCTACAGCTTTGCCAGCCTTAAGGGGGCAGGCTGCATCATGCCCCCCTCCCCCCGGCTTCAGCTCTCTCACAGAGGAGGAGCATGAGTGGTGGACGGGCTTCAGTAGGTGGGGCTCCTCCTCCGCGTGGCTTCAACAAGCAAGGGGTGAGAGTCATGGCAGGAATCATGGCAGATTGGAAGCTGGTTGGGGAAACGGCCGAAGGAGGCGGTGCCCCGGTCCCTTCTTCCTTTTCTTCACCGCTGCCCGTCCCTTCTCCTCCTCTCCCAAGCAGCAGGAGTTCGGCAGGAGGAGGGGGGAAGGAAGGGGGGCAGAGAGCTTTTCTCGCGGCACACCTGATGATCACTCACGGCACACTAGTGTGCCATGGCACACTGGTTGAGAAACACTGGTTTACAAGCTTCTACAACCATTGCCTCATGCTGGTGTTTCATCTTTATTTCCAGACCAACCAAAAGACCTTCTGTGCTTTTTGGTTGGTCCTAATAAAGGTTTAATGTCCATCTTTATACTTTGGATTATTTTGATTCATTGTTTTTACTGGACTACCTGCATTAGCTGTTTGCAGATGGTACTATTAAGAACCATTTAGATATAAATTTTGGTTTGCATAGCAATTTAAAACTTGCACGAAGTGATGTAGAGATTATATCTAACCCCAAATAAACCATCAAAAATGTTCAAACCAATCTTGGGGATGTCACAATAAGGAGAACTGCTTTTTCGTATCTAATGGAACTGTAAGAAGGTAAAGATGCCAATCCAAAAATTGTAAAGAGAGATTAAGTAATATTTCCAGAAATGTTTCTGTTGGGCAATATGGTTACACATTTTTGCTGCAGTTGTGATGTATTGAAAAAGTGACCTTGTAAATATAAATCACTTGTTCAATACATGGCAACAGCAGCAAGAATACCGTTTGCTCAAACTTAGATCAGACCGAAGCATCAAAAATGGAAGAACAAATGGTTAAGTTTGATGGGATGATCCAAATCAGCAGATTAACGTAGGTCCTAAAAAATGAGCTAATTGAAGACTTTCTGAAAGATTGGAAGCAGTATACATGGATTTATTTTGTTTAGTTACAAGAAATCTAACAATGTAATAATCTGTGATTCTGGTTGTTAGTAATTTGTAAGGTTCTTTAGTTGGATATATAAGGATAAGAGCTTTATTGTGTTTAAGCTATAATTTTGTCCCCTTCTTTTTTCTTTCCATTTTTATTTTTCTGAGTGTATACAGTAATCCTTCACTACTTCGTGGTTTGCTTTTCACGGACTCACTGTTTTGCAGTTTTTCCTTTCTGAGGCCAACGGGCCTGAGAAAGGGAGGCTGGTATGCGTGCCAGTCCTGAGGTGCGGCGGGGAAGGCCTGCTGGTCACGAAATGCATTACAAAACAATGGGTTAGGCTGTACTACCTTAAGACTACGCAACAACGTGGGTGTGATAAGGAATTTCTACTAATCAATAGGTGATAACCATTAGACAATCAATTTATATCATATGTATCAACAATTAAGTATACACAGTATAAGGAGGAGCGATAGCTTATCTGTAGTGCCTACTAAAATATATGCATATAAGTCCTACTACAGGTAGTGCAAGTTCATAATATACTTAGCATAACCGGCAATCATTGAGCTGAGAGTCTGTAGTCCAAATATTCCAAAGCACTGAGAGTTCATGCAGGAGGTTCTCTTCTGGATTCTGGCTATGTCAAAGATAGCCATTTGTATGTATCCTCGATCGTATGTCCTGTTGTAAAATCCCAGTTGATTATACTCCGATGTGGAAAGAACCGTTATATGTTCTTATGTGTATATATTTTAGTAGGCACTACAGATAAACTATTGCTCCTCCTTATGCTGTGTATACTTAATTGTTGATATAAATTGATTGTCTAATGGTCACGAAATGCAGCCTTCTGCACTACCCGGCCCCGGCATTTATTGGGTGGACTCGATGCAGAGGGGTAAGAAAGCACGAGGTACAGACTGCCCATGCGCATGTGAACACTTCTTATATACTGTATGCCCAATGGAAGTGGAGCGCTTTCTAAAAGTTGCTGCTCAAATAAAGTGACTGAAGGATTTTGTATATAAGGTAAAGGAAAAGGGTTATGTTGTGCAGTGTTTTTCAACCTTATTTGAGCCGCGGCACATTTTTTACATTTACAAAATCTTGGGGCACACCACCAACCAAAATGAAACAAAATGTCATTTGGGAGTTGTAGTTGCTGGGAGTTATAGTTCACCTGCAATCAAAGAGCATTCTGAACTCCACCAATGATGGAATGGAATCAAACTTCCCACACAGAACTCCCATAACCTAGAGAAAATACTATAAGAGTTTGTTGGGCATTGACCTTGAGTTTTGGAGTTGCAGTTCACCTATATCCAGAGAGCACTGTGGACTCAAACAATGTTGGATCAGGACCAAACTTGGCATGAATACTCAATATGCCCAAATGTGAACACAGATGGAGTTTGGGGAAAATAGACCTTGACATTTGGGAGTTGTAGTTGCTAGGATTTATAGTTCACCTAAATCAAAGAGCATCCTGAACTCTTGCAACAATGGAATTGATCCAAACTTGGCATATTGAACTCTCATTACCAACAGAAAGTACTGAAAGGGTTTGCTTGGGAATTGACCTTGAGTTTGGAAGTTGTAGTTCACATACACCCAGAGAGCACTGTGGACTCAAACAATGTTATGTTAAGTTGTTGTTTGTTTTCTATCCAGAATCACAATGTTGGAAGGAGACTCACCACTTTAAGGTCCCTAAAACAGGCATGGGAAAACATTGGCTCTCTGGGTGCTTTGGGCTTCAATTCCCACCATTCCTAACAGCCTGAGGCCCTTTCCTGCTTAAATGGCTGGGGGGGGGGGGAGGAAAAGGGCCTGAGGCTGCTAGGAATGGTGGGAGTTGGAGTCCAAAACACCTGGAAGGTCCAAGTTTGCCCATGCCAGCTTTCGACAAAGACCTCTTCCTCCCCCTTCCCCTTCGCGCCCATTCTTACCCCTCCTCCCAAACACTTACTTTTTCTTGCTGCTTCTGCCACCATTTTGATCCGAGGGGGCAGTGTGAGCGTGTTCAGGAGTGAAGGGGGGGGGGGAGATGTGGGGCGAGTCTGCGCAGTAGCGTGAGCAAAGTGAGGCAGAGCGAGCAGAGTGAGGCTGGGAAGAAGGGAGCCCGAGTGGAGAAGAAATAGTGTTTGGCAGGAGGGGGAAGAAAGGGTATTGGAGGTTCCAATTTCCCACGGCACACCTGATGATTGCGCACGGCACACTAGTGTGCCATGGCACACTGGTTGGGAAACACTGATGTAGTATATGAGTGTGTGGGGAGGGTTTATAAAACTTAAAATAGTGTATAACTACTAAAATGTATAAATATTAAAATAAATATAGTGTCCCTACTTTGTGGGTTTCATTTTTTGCAGGTGATTCTGGAACGTAACAGCCGCAATAAGTGAGGGAACACTGTACTACTTTGTTTGTGATTCAGTTTTTTAGTGTTAAAAATAAATAAACCAGTCACTAACTGAATTGCAAAAGAACTGTTTTTGAAGAGTTTTCTTTTAATTTTAATTACTTTTATTCAATTTAATTTAGTTTTTATCACAAAGCAATAGCAAAGAACAAAATTTTATTTATTTATTTTTTAAATGGTTTTTATTGATAAAAACAAAATACAACACAAAGTGGAAACACAAGGGGCAACCGGTGTCAATAGGGTTGGAGGGACAGGGAAGATTGGGTAAGGGAAGGGGGGAGGGGCGGGAGAGGGAAATGAAAGGGTGTGATGGGGTTGGGAAGTGTTTACATCACACATAGACAAGAAAAACAAAATTTAGACTTCACATCTCGATACTTTTCTGTCAAAATTAATGTTACAAATATCTTAATTCAGAGGGGGTAACCTCCTTTAAAAATTAAAACCTTTTAGATCTATATTGTAATTCTCTTTAATAAACTTAATAAAGGGTTTCCACGTGTCCTCAAATGCCGTATTGGAGTTGTATCTTAGCCAACAGGTAAGTTTGTCCATTTCGGCTATTTCTATGATTTTTATGATCCAGGCCTCTTCTTTTGGAGTTTCCGGGGCTTTCCACATCCTAGCGTAGATTATACGGGCTGCAATAATGAGGTAAGTTAGTAATTTATCATTTGGTTTACTCAATCCTAGTCCCGTTATGTTAAGAAGGTACAATTCTGGTTTTTTTGACCAGTTTTTTTGAAAGATTTTTAGAATATTTTTGTGTATCATATTCCAAAAGGAGCGGGCCATCTTACATGTCCACCACTGATGAAAAAAAGTTCCCTTTTCTTTTTGACATTTCCAACATAAATCCTGATTGCTCTTATTAATCTTTGCTAGTTGGTGGGGGGTAATGTACCACCTATACATCATTTTGTATGTATTTTCCTTTAGGCAATAAGCGTAATTAAATTTTTGCTTCACTTTCCATAAATTCTCAGATGCTCCCCATACTAAAAAATACGCAAATCCTGAAGAGATGGCAAGCAGATTTAGCTAAATTTATTTGGCTGGGCAAAAAACCCAGGATAAAACAAAAAGACCTCATGGAAAAGACAGAATTGGGGGGCTTCGGCCTACCCAACCTGATTAAATACTACGAAGCAAATTGCCTCGAGGGAATGAGAATGTGGGCACTACTAAACAACAGAGAAATGCTCAATCTAGAAGGCCCAAAGAACAGACATGGATGGCATGGCTATCTGATCTACAATAAAGCGGCTACAGACTCGAATTTTAAAAACCATATAATTAGAGCGGCCACTTTAAATACTTGGAATAAATTTAAAAAGATTATATACCCTAAGATCCCCCTCTGGACATCCCCCCTTGAGGCTTTACAGATAAATAAAAGGCAAGAAGGAAAATGGCCGACCTACGCAGAACTAACAAAAATTGAGGGACCCCCTATTGGAAAAAGAGTTTGAAAGAAAACCAACTAAGGACTACATGAAAAAATGGGCGGCAAATTTGGGATTTGATATCCCTAGAGAGAACAAAATTTTATAATACAACACCAACGCAACAGAAAAATATTTCATATTTTAAAACACATTATCCATATGCAAATGCTACAAATGTATTAATTTTTTATTTATTTACTTCGTTTATATTCCACCCTTCTCACCCCGCAGGGGACTCAGGGCGGATTACAATGTACACTAGGGTTGCCACTTTTTGATATAAGAAATAAGGGACATTTACGGGATTTTCCACAAAAATAAGGGACACTTCATTAAAAACTTGAAACTCAAACATTAGGTATAAATAGTTTTATTAAGAGAATAAGATAATGATTGAAACTCAAAAGAAGCTGACTTACACCCTCTTAACAGGACATGGTATGTTTCTGCATGCTTTGTCATGCAGAAAAAAACATTATTAGAACTGCCTTATTTTCTCCATCTGTATTTAGTACTTGACTTTGCTGACTTTAAAAGTGCACTGTCTAAACATTAAAATAAAATAAATTTTATAAGACAGTACATCTTCATGATTATTATGTCAATAGTTAATGGTATAGTATGGTATGGGATACACAGCATTGTATAGTATTGGGATGCACAGCTAGGCCTATTTAAGAGTAAGTCTCAAGCAAGCAGAAACTATCTTTATCCAACATGATCCAACATTCCCCTTGAGTAACGGTTAATTAGTCTACTGTACTTTGAAAAAGTCCTGTATCGCCTCTTCCTTCCAACGGGGACGCAGGCTGCCCTGCGAGTGGGAATCCCTGGGCAGGCATTGCCGTGGAAACCACAGCGTGCACCTTCCTCTGGTCAACCCCGCCCAGTCCTGTCCTGCTAGTCAAAAATAAGGGACAGGGCCTGAAAATAAGGGACACAAATTTTAGGGCCAAAATAAGGGACGTCCCTTAGAATAAGGGACATATGGCAACCCTAATGTACACATTACATTTAGACACACAAACAAATAAGACAGACAGGGGCAATTTTACATCTGGCCACCAGGGGGAGCTGTCGCACTGCTTCATTCCGCGTCGTGTTTTCTGGAGATCTTTTTATGGCCTCGTAAATTAGTTAAATTTAGCCTCCCCACTAAGTGGTACCTTAATTTCCTACTTGACAGATGCAACTGTCTTTCGGGTTGCAAAGGTCGACAACAGGCTACACAATAGGTCGAGAGCCCACCTCAAACTCATGACCTTCTGGTCAGTAGAGATCTTATGCAGCTGACACCCAGCCAGCTGCGCCACATTCCTCGGTGTTTTTCTCCCACCTTTTTGTCAAGTGTTGCTTTACAATCTTGAAAAGCTATCAATCCCAATCTTAAAATATTAGTCCGGATAGAATTAATTTAAAATAATGCAAAAGCAAGTAAATATATATACCCACTTAATAGCAAATATCAATGACAAAAAGTGACAGCAGGACAGAGGAGAGGAAAAGACGGCAAACGGATCCTAAAAGGTTGTAAATGGTTTTTTGGGGTTTTTTTTTAAGGTTGTCCACAAGCTTCCTTGTCTTTCTTCAGGTGATGGATGTTCCATTGAAGCCATTTCAGGCAAGCAAGATAGATTGGAATGATCTTGGGGCAGAGAAGTCGCCTTTTGTTGAACAGCAAGCTATCAGTGTTGGTTAATTCAGGTGCGGCAGATAATCAAAAGTAATAGGCAAGGCTTTCTTATTGTGAAAGGTGCCACAAAGCCTTTGTACAGGTGATGCCGTGTTGATGGGCAGGTGTTTTCTTATATCCTCAACAATGTGTAAGCTTCCTGGCCTCTACAGGAAGTTTACACAACCCCTCGCAAACAAAATCTCCTTTGTTCCCTTTGACCTCCACTTGGAAATAGAAAATGTGCTGAAGTAAAACAAGCGTCAATGGGGGAGAGAAGTGGGCGCTGCTTTATGGAACAGTACATCCTTATTTTTTCTTTCTTTTGTATTTTTTTAGTTTACAACCTATTGGGTTTGCCAACACTATCTTTTGCTTCCAGTCCATTATCTGGTGATTTTTTTCTCCCCAAAATAAACAATGGACCCAGAATGGGCAGATTTATCAGGAAAGGTCAAAGGTTTAATTTGTTTTTCTCCCGTAGCCATTTAGGACTGCCTTCCGGAAGAAAAACTGCCAATAATTTTCAAAAATGATCTGCATGTAGACAGCTTCTAGTAAGCAACTAAAAAGGAAAGATAAAGAAATGCACAGTTCCTCTCTCTTTTTTTTTTTTAGACAACAGGCAGAGGAGTCAAAGAACTTCAGATGTTTATGATCTGCTCTCAGAAATTTCTGAAATAGTTCTGCAGAATGAATGATAGTTGGGGGCAACTTGGATGCTAGCCAGTAGCTGCCAGGACAAGTATGTAGCTATGTAAAATATGGGTTTGCCTTGGTGGGCAGGATGACTTGAGAACTACCTTTTGGTGTACAGAAGGTGGAGAAATGATGAGAAACAGGCTCTATCTCATTCTTTTGGCAGTGGAAAGACTGAGGCACTGGGGTGGTGGAAAATACATCCATTTTCCATGAGCAACCTAAAATAGACAGTGAACTTATTTATTTATCATATCAGGAGTGAACTAAGGGTACAGTTGTAATGTGTTTTTAAAAACACAAAGTATTATTATTATCTATTACATATAATAAAAGTCAGTGTTTGCGGGCGGTGGGCGGGTGGGCCGAGTGACGGGAGGAATATGTGCCAGTGTTTCGATTGGCTGCCACTGCGGAGTTATTTGCATAACGGCTCTGAATGGCCAACCTCTCAACATTCCAACAATCCTAGGCAGCAGAGAAAGGAAGGGAAAGGGCCTGAGGCAGACACACAGAGCCCACCTGACCCATTCTACATCCTGGTGCAGTTTCAAATAGGATGAACCATGGATGATGGGACTTGAAGTACCTCCACCCACCTCCTGAGAACGCTGCCAGAGAGGGTAAAAGAAAGGGCCTGACTGAATTAACACAAGATTTTTCTGGACTAGGCCTCAGTTACTCCATAAAGGGCCTGAAAGGGCCTGACTGAATTAACAGTCAGGCTTCCTAAACTTCATTTTCTGGACTAGGCCTCAGTTACTGGGCTACTATGCAAGGACTGAGTTAACAGTAAGGCTGCCTTAACTTGATACTCCAGATTAGGCCGCCAATCATGGGATCCTGTGTATGGCCTGAATTGACAGTAACACTTCCTCAACTAGATCATCATGTCTAGGCCAAAGTTACTGGGATACTGTGTAACGACTGAAATAACAGTAAGGCTTCCTAAACTTGCTTTTCCTGACTAGGCCTCAGTTACTGTGATACTGTGTCAAGACAGATCCCGCTGTGACCCTCATCCAGTGCATGATCATGACCACACTTGGCACACAAAGCCCCCATGATCCACTTTACATCCTGGTGCAGTTCGGAGGAGGGTGGACCACGGATTATGGGACTTGAAGTACCTCCACTCACTTCACAGATCGCTGCCAACTTCATCCAAAGACTGATCAAGACCAAACTTGGCACACAGAGCCCCCATGACTCATTCTACATCCTGGTATAGTACTGAGGAGGATGGACCACGGATGATGGGACTTGAAGTACCTTCACTCACTTCCCAAGACTGCTGCAACCCTCATCCAATAACTGAGCAAGACAAAATTTGCCACACATAATCCCCATGACCCACTCTACATCCTGGTGCACTTTGGAGGAGGATGGACCATGGACTCCCAGCACCTGCCCTCACTTCCCGAGACCACAAGCCACATAAACAACTGATAAGGACCAACCTTGGCACAAAATGCCTTTCACAAATAACCCGGGCAGTGCACAGTCCCCAAGCTAGTTAATAATAATAATACAAGATGGGTCCACAGCAAACAAGATCACTCTGCTGGCTGTTATATTGGATCATATCTCAGATACTTCCCTAGTGTCTAGAACTGTGTTATGTATCGGCGAATAATGTGTGCAGATCCCAGTAGGGTGGCCTTTTGCAGCTGGCAGCTGGTAATTTTGTCAGTGCCGACTATGTTTAAGTGCAGGCCAAGGTCTTTAGGCACTGCACCCAGTGTGCTGATCATGACTGGGACCACCTTGACTGGCTTGTGCCAGAGACTTTGCAGTTTGATCTTTAAATCCTCATATTATGTCAACTTTTCCAGTTGTTTCTCTTCAATCCTGCTGTCACCTGAGATTGCAACATTGACAATCCATACTTTGTTTTTTTAAACACAATTGTGAGGTCAGGAGTATTGTGCTTATTATTATTATTATTATTATTAACATTTACTACAGTTCTGTGTTGTAACTGCTAATGCAAAACCACAATATTCTAGTACAGCCTACCGCACCTGCTCTCCAAATGTTTTGGACTGCAACCACTATCATGCCTGGAGCCCAAAGGTATGAGATGGCAGCCACCCTCTCCCCACCCTCAACCCCAAACTAACCTTACATTTTTAAAAAACTTACCTGGCCTCCATTAAGCTGTTCTGGTGGTCCTCCTGGCACATTGAAATCACGCACCAGGAGAGGGAAGGAGCAACATCCGGTAGTTTATTCCCCAGGAAAGCCCAGGGGTTCTTTGGGGGGGGCTCAAATCCATGCCAAAGTGGGTTTTTAAAACCCGCCTTGCCATGAATTACAGAGCTGTCTGGAAGTGCTCAGTGAGATAGTAACCAGGGGCCCATTCACACATTACAGAAGTATAGTACTGTTAATTCCACTTTAACTGACATGATTACATTCTGTAGTCTCTTAAGAATGGTACCCTTGTATAACACTGAAGAGCCTAAATGCATATCCCTAAACTACAAATCCCAGGATTCCATAGAATGGAACCATGACAGTTAGAGTCTTCTTCTTGGCTTTTCTTCATGAACGAAGATTCAGGAAGGACTCATCCCACGCTTTCTACATGCGCGTTGATGATTCAGAAGTTGGATGTGTCCTTCGAGCCTGCGCAATGGACCTTTCTGGTGGAGCGCAGCGTGCACAGTACAGGCCTCACCCTTTAAACCAAAGGTTCGTCTGCCGGGGCCTAGCAAGCTTAGGACGGTGGCGGCAACGTACTCAGGTCGTAGGTTTTGGTTCGAGTTTCCTTCTCTAGATGCTTGACCTTACAGGGTTAAACGAGCACCATCTGCCCGGGTTTGAAATCAGAGTTTCCCTTCTCCTAGGATGGTTGCCAAAAGGTAGGCTAGAGAGCCAATCCTGCCCTTTGACACTCTTTGTCAGACCCTTCGGTTGTGACCTGTCTGGCATGGGAGGCCCTACCGGTGGCTATTATGCCACCGCGAGCATAACTCACAACCTCATTAGGGTACGCAAGCCTCTCCCCTATGACAAGGGGGCGCCAACGGAAAGGACGGTTAGAGCAGAGTTTCACTATAACTATGATGTGGATAAGCTCCATTTCTGATGTACCCTTCTGATTCCAGATTGAGATTCCTATGATGGAAGGATCTTCCATAGTAGATAAATAAAATCCCTGCACACAAGGAAGGCAAGATGTTGGAGAGAAGGATTCTAGACTAGCCGCCTTATTGACATGCTGATGTGGAAGATTCTTCAGCCACATGAGGAGCATCCCATGATGTGAATTATTCCCTATTGTCCAAATGTGTAGAAAATTGTACACCGGCAGTCCAAAATGGCGCAAAAAGGCACACAGCTGTACTGCCACACTGTGTACTAAAGCTACTTGATCTCTCTCTTTTTTAATAAATAATCTTTATTGAATTTTTTCCCCATAAAAACAGTTAAAAAAACAACAGAGGTAAAGAGATAAGGTAAGAGAAAGAAAAGAAAAAAGATAGAAATAAAAGGGCTGTGCCATAAAGCAGTGTTTCCCAACCAGTGCGCCGTGGCACACTAGTGTGCCGTCAGCGATCATCAGGTGTGCCGTGGGAAATTGGAACCTCCAATACCCTTTCTTTCCCCTCCTGCCAAACACTTTTTCTTCTCCACTCGGGCTCCCTTCTTCCCAGCCTCGCGCTGCTCACTTTGCCTCGCTTTGCTCTGGGGCGAGTCTGCGCAGTAGCGCCAGCACGGGTCACATCTTCCTCCCTCCCCCCTCCCCTCCTGAACATGCTCACGCTGCCCCCTCGGATCAAAATAGCGGCAGAAGTGGCAATGTAGAAGAAAAAGTAAGTGTTCGGTAGGAGGGGGAAGAAAGGGCGCAAAGGGGAAGGAGAAGGAAGAGGTCTCTGTCGAAAGCTGGCATGGGCAAACTTGGACCTTTCAGGTGTTTTGGACTCCAACTCCCACCATGTCTAGCAGCCTCAGGCCCTTTTCCTTCCCTCCCCCTCAGCCACTTAAGCAGGAAAGGGCCTCAGGCTGTTCGGAATGGTGGGAGTTGAAGCCCAAAGCACCCAGAGGGCTGAAGTTTTCCCATGCCTGTTTTAGGGACCTTAAAGTGGTGAGCCTCCTTCCAACATTCGTTGGAAGGAGGCTCACCACTTTACACAGCAATTGAATTGTCATTTTGACATGTACAAAAGAGGCAGGTCTTGTCAGAAATGATTGGTCATCAGCTGACCAATGGAAACCTTCAGCCAAACTGGATCAACTTTGATTCTGGATAGAAAACAAACAACAACATAACATTGTTTGAGTCCACAGTGCTCTCTGGGTATAGGTGAACTACAACTTCCAAACTCAAGGTCAATTCCCAAGCAAACCCTTTCAGTACTTTCTGTTGGTAATGAGAGTTCAATATGCCAAGCTTGGTTCAATTCCGTTGTTGCAAGAGTTCAGGGTGCTCTTTGATTGTGTGTTAACTATAAATCCCAGAAACTGTAACTCCCAAATGTCAAGGTCTATTTTCCCCAAACTCCATACTGAGTGTATAAATACATTTAAAAACATATTAACTATATGTACTACTGTGTTAGAGTGTCATTTTGTGTCATTTTGGCTGGTGGTGTGCCCCAGGATTTTGTAAATGTAAAAAATGTGCCGCGGCTCAAAAAAGGTTGAAAAACACTGCCATCGGGGCCGTAGCCAGGATTTTGATTTGGGGGGGGGCTGAGTTTGGTTCAGGGGGCTGAAACTGGGTGGAAGAGGGTCTACCCTAGCAAACCTTTTGTATTGTTATCCCAATAACCCCATTAATGTGGGATATAATGAGCATGATGATCAGATCATGATATAAATGCACATAACAGTTTAAATAATGTACCAGTAAGGCCTTCTCGCGGACCACTCTGAGAATTTCGGGGGGCTGAAGCCCCTTAGCCCCGGCTACATGCCTGACTGCCATAAAGAAAAGATAGAACAGCTCCACCCCCTAGCTACTTGATCTCTTAAAAGAATGTTTTTCCTAACATGCTGTTAAATTCTTTGGTTTGTTAAGTGGTCCAAGGCTAACCTACGAGCTTCATAGCTGAGTGGGGATTTGAAACTTAGTTCCTCTAAATAAAACTTTACATATTGCAAGTGTGGGGAATTGTGTAAAGTAAGGCACTAAGCACTTAAATAAAACCAGCTCTCTGGAATAGATGGGCTATTGATAATACATCATGACAACCTAATGTTTTGAAAGCACTGTGGGATTATCTTAGAAAACGTCATGCTGTTACTGTTTTGGAGGGAGCAATGGCTAACTGTGATGACATATCAAGGTCAAAGTTGCCAGATTTTACAACCTATGTGATAGATGAAATACTAAGTAATAAAACAGAGTGATGACAGCTGCTCTTAACTCTGTTGATTAGCACTAATCTGGTTCTGGAAGCAAACCATGCTACTCTTGGTATCAGGAAAAGACAAGCAGATAAGATAAGCTAAAGCTATGCACAAGATCGGGAAATGTCTGAGGGTTGTACTTTTTAATAGTGCAAACATATGTAAAGCATATTTTAAAATATCAAGTGTATTTCGGAATAATAAAACTTTTTATCCGAGTTTAGAAACTTCCTTAAAATATTGATGGCATCTAAGGAATGGGAGGAATTACTCAGTATCATCCCAAAGTGTGATGCTATCAATGCTTCAGTATATTCGTAAATTAATTGATTTTAAAAGGAACTTTTGAAGCTTTCATTAAACTCTTTATTCTTAAAACTATTTATCTTTAAAATAAAATCCATATTATATATATATATATATTAAATTTAAAGCTATCCAAATACACACAAATATGTGCATGCTTTTGAAACCTACATGCCTCTTCCACCAGCAAGATGCTACTAAAGCAAACAAAACAAAATTCCAAAACAAAAGAAACAGGAAAAGGAAAAGGTGATGACTTGTCATGTTCATGTTGCCTGCATGTTGCCTTTAAGATGTAATGTTGAGAGAAGGACTGTATGTATTTATTTATTTATTTATTCATTCATTCATTCGCATTTATCTGCCGCCACTCCCAGTGGCTCGGGGCGGCTCACAACACAGTCACAGAAAGAACAGCTAAAACACAGCTAAAAGAGATTAAAATGTTACAATAAGAATACATTAAAAGCACCGCAATCACACAATAATACATGATGCAAGATGGAATTACGTAGAGGAAAACTGCCGCTAGTCAGACTCCGAAAGCCTGCTGAAACAGCACAGTCTTGCAGGCTTTCCTGAACGAAAGGAGATTCTGGATAGCGCAGACGTCGGCAGGCAGTGCGTTCCAAAGCACTGGAGCAATAATAGAAAAAGCCCGCCGACGGGTTGCAGTCAGGCGTTATGTCTTAGGGCTAGGAACGACCAGGAGGTTCAGTTCTTCAGAGTGGTGGGATGATATGGGAGGAGGCGGTCCTGTAGATACACTGGCCCCAGACCATTTAAGGCCTTAAAAGTCAGAACTAACACTTTGTAGATAATCTGGCATTCCATAGGTAGCCAGTGCAGCTCGTGCAGAATTGGAGTGACTTGGTGACTTGCCGAGACCCCAGCCAGGAGTCGAGCTGCAGCATTCTGCACAAGCTTAAGTAGACTCTCAGGGTCCCCTGCGGGGGTGAGAAGAGCGGGGTAGAAATGATGTAAATAATAAATAAATAAATAAATAAATAAATCAGGGCACTTCCAGACAGGACATAAATCTGCTTGGTAGCTGGTTTAAGAAACCCACTCCAAAGTAGGTTTAAGTCTTCACGTGCATGCTAAAGAACCAGGTTTTCCCAGGGGTTTTCCTAGGGGTTGTCCCCATTTCAGCGGCGTAACTACTGCACTGGAATGGGGCCACCCCAACACCCCCCCCCCCAAGCCTTAACATTAAAAAAAATCCTTACTGGGTCACCATGTGGCTGCTCCTGGGGAGTTGGAAAGGGGGGCTTTGGAAAGGGGTGAGGCCCGAAGAAGCAAATTGAGCTGTGGGGACAGACTCCTGGGACTGCTTAAAAGCAGATATTGGGTTAGTTTGGCAGGATTTTTTGTTGACAAACCCATATTGGTTCCTACTAATCACTGCAATGTCACCATAATACCTGCAACTAGACTCCTTTTGTGATCTGTTCCAGGATTTTTTTGCTAGTATTGATGTTAGGTTGACTGGCACTAGTTTCCTGGGTATTCTTTTTTGGCCCCTTTGAAAAGATCCTCTTTGACCTGAGGTGCCGTTTGGATGCCTCTGGTAAAAGTCCAACAGGGCCCTCAGGTTACCAGATATTTGGTTTCTTGCTTCATTTTAAATGGCCCTGAGGCTTGCTGGGAACTGTAAAAAGCAACAAAAAGAATTAAAGTTGACCCTCCATTCAGGAAATGCAAACACATACCTTGAAAATGCAAAACTGTCATTAGTCACTTTCAGATTGCTTGGAAAACAGTGAAGACAGTAACAAGACATGAGATGTTTTTAAGTGCTATATCAGATAGTTTTTTTAAAAAAGCAATGTTGGTTGACTATAAAAGCTCATTTTCTGAAAATCAATTTTCTCAAACCAAATAGGTTAAATCCCAGTCGCAAGTGGTATGCAATCCTCTTCCTCCGGTGTAGGTACTCATCACAGAATAGCTAAACTTAGTATTCTACATCAAACAAAAGTCATAGGAATCTGGCGTTTGTACAGGATGCAGATATCATGTCTTTAAAGTCAAGTCATTTTATTTATTTATTTGAATATTTATATCCAACTCCTGAGCCTCAACGAGTCTCAGAACATTTTACGAATTGTTAATTTGACAGTCCTCTGTCCTCAGGCTTACAATCTAAATAAGGATTGTCACACAAAAAGGGGGTGGTTGGTTCTTCTCCCTGTCTTCTAAAGTTACAGAAGGGTGTGCAGAGAAAAAAAGTGCATTTCCTTTCTTGTTGGGATTCTTGGTAGTCCAAGAGTAACCTTTCCATGCTCTGACTCAGATTCAACTTTTTCTGACTCACTCGTGAGTCAGGAGGAGCATTAATCTCACAGTTATACTCTGGGAGATGTGTTTACCCAGCTCTTGATAGAATTTGATTTAAGAAAGCCGTTTCGAACTCTCTTGGACTTCACAGTTCCTGAAACTTACCTAAAAATCCTAGAAATGTTGGCAAATCTACTTATAATTTGTTACAATGTCTTTTTAATGTTTTTTATTATTTATTTTATTATGTCCTTCTATTTTAATGATAACAGTGACCGACAACTGTTTTCTCATACACTTGTTGATGCATAACTGATTTCAACATGGCCGCTGAGACTGCAATTGTATGTTTTTAATTGTTAATTTGTTGTTATATGGTTATTTTTTGGTTTGTTTGCTTGTGTTGTATTGAGGGCAGAGACTGCCTTGTGTAAACCCTCCCGAGTCACCTTCGGGCTGAGAGGGGCGGTATAGAAACATGACAAATAAATAAATAAATAACTGTGGTTTTAAAGGTTCACCTGCTGAAGGTTTTGGAAAGAATGGCCACATTTCCATATCAAGTATAAAAATATTTGAATCAGACATAAAATATTGGTCGTAAACAGACCATTTTGTACACAACGTTAATGTCAATCATACTCAAGTGTAACCCACAATCCTATGCATATTTTATTGTGAATAAGCACAAATGAACTCAACAGTATTTTGTTCTAAGCGTGCATATATTTGGTCTTGCTCAAAACATATACATGGAATTCAAACCATCTTGCCTTCTTTTTTCATGTTTTGAACTGAAATTCACAGCCCCAGACAGCTTCACAATAGTAACAGCTTATGGAAACTGTATTCCAAAACACTGAGAAGGAACATGATACCCTAAACAAATATAGAATCCATCTAATAATCATATACAAGGTGTCAGCAATTGCCAGGAGCACCTTCACACAGTTAAAATTTTTGCGCCTGTCTTGGCCATGGTAGTCCACACCTTAGTCACATCCCGTTTGGACTACTGCAATGCTCTCTACGTGGGGCTATCTTTGAAGATAGTTTGGAGGCTGCCCCCTCCCTCCCCGCTTTCAAAAAACAGCTGAAGATGTACCTCTGCTCACTGGCTTACAAGGAGGAGGAGGAGCACTTGGTAATACTACCATTATACCTCTGATTAATAGTTACCATCGGTATCCGTGCCCTGCTCATCCCACCAGCTCAATAGATATCTTGAGCAATGATCAATCTATTTGCCCCAAGGAACTGGGAAATTGTTGTTTCTGTTCAATGTTTGATGTTTTGTCTTATGTCTGTTGTAACAGGCTGTGTTTTTAATTTAATTTTAGTTGTAAAGTCATAATTTTGTGCTTAGATGGAACTCAGGTGAGATTAGATCAGCCCCTTCTCTCCTGACCTTCAGGAAAAAACTTAAGACGTGGCTTTGGGTCTAAGCTTTTGGTAAGTAGTCGGAGCACTGCAGTAAGTGACTATGAAACAATGTGATTGACAAATGGAACAGCCCTGGATTATGTTTTGGTTGGCATGATTTTAATTGTTGATTGTAATAATTCTGGTTTTAATTGCTTGGTTTTAATTGTAATTGTTTATCTGATATATGTGTGTATGACATCAAAATGCTGCCTGTTGTAAGGCTGTCTTGAGTCCCCTTCAGGATGGGAAAGGCGGGATATAAATATGGTAAATAATAAATAAATAAACTGGGTTTTTTACCATTCTAAATGTGAAATGATAATTAAGTAATTTAATATGAATGATCAAGAAAAATGAACATGATTGTTCTTTCCAATGGAAAAGCAATGGAAAATTTATTTGCTTGTATTTTCAACTTATCACTATTGTATACTATGAATGATGGCCAGTTCCACCCATTGGTCTAGCTAGCTCTTGAGCCAATTTATTTCATAGAATTGGCAGAGCTCCATTGACTTGCTCAGACAGTACAGCAAAGTCTTTCTAAGCCTTCATGCTTAATTATTGCATTAAACTTGTCATCATGCTATTTGAACTGACAATTATGATTGGATTTTTGGAAATATAAACTCATTTTATCTAAATGGCCAGTGGGAACACCCAAAGTGTGTAGATAAATGGGTGTGCTGTTTACACAAAGTCCTACTTCTAAGTAATACTGGCTTAACCCTTTACTTTCCATGTTTGTTGTCTCTTATATTCTCTCTTACCAACTTGCCTGTGCTTTGAGATCTGGGGATTCTCTTTTCTCTTTGTGTCGCCACCTTCACAGGTACATTTGATGGAAACATGGAAGAGGGTCTTTCCGGTAGTTGCTCCCAATCCCTGGAAGTCTGATCCCGGAGAACCTAGTCTCACATCCTCTTTACATTTCTTCTGCATGCAGCAAAACTGTTTTTATTCTAGCAGACCTTTGGAAACTGATTGTCAGGGGAAACTGGCTATGCTGGATGTTGGATTGCTTTCTACCTTTTGTATGATGTTAGTTCTTTAATTGTTGTAAACTGTTTTAAAAATAGGTGTAATAAAATATAATGACGATGATGATATAATTTGACCATCCAGTGAAACTAAGCTTAAGTACTGAATAGGCATTCATTCCTTGTTACAAGAGGTATTACAAGTCAAGACACAGTCTGAATGTCCTAGTATCCTCTTGATGTTTTGGACTACAACAACATGCTCAGTGACTAGGCATGATAGGGGTTGCAGTCAAAACATTTGGACAGCAGGTGCGGTTGGCTGTACTAGAATATTGTGATTTTGCATTAGCAGTTACAACACAAAACTAGTAAATGTTAATAATAATAATAATAATAAGGAGCACAATATTCCTGACCTCACAATCATGTTAAAAAACAAAGTATGGATTGTCAATGTTGCAATCCCAGGAGATAGCAGGATTGAAGAGAAACAACTAAAAAAGCTGACACAATACGAGGATTTAAAAATAGAACTGCAAAGACTCTGGCACAAGCCAGTCGAGGTGGTTCCAGTGGTGATCAGCACATTGGGTACAGTGCCTTAAGACCTTGGCTGCACTTAAACACAATTGGCGCGGACAAAATTACCATCTGCCAGCTGCAAAAGGCTACCTTACTGAGATCTGCACGCATTATTTACCGATACATCACACAGTCCTAGACACTTATTCATTTATTTATTTATTTCGATTTATTCGTCACCACTCCCGTCAGGCTCAGGGCGACGTACAAGTGTTAAAAAACCATAAAATACAGATAAAACACAAGATTAAAACTATACAATTAAAATTATACAATAGTGCACGGGCACCAGAAATTATTCCCATGGCCTACGGCTACATAGTAAAGGCCTGGGGTTATTTACTGACCGAATGCCTGTACAACCAGAAAGGTCTTACAAGCCTTCCGGAAGGCTAGTAAGTCAGACAACGCGCGAATTGCGGGAGGAAGATGGTTCCAAAGTACTGGAGCGATGATACTGAAGGCTCTCTTCCGCGTTGAGGTCAGGTGAAGTGTTTTACAGCTTGGCACAGCAAGAAGGTTCAGGGACTCTGATCGCAGTGGTCTTACGGGACAATAAAGGGAGAGGCGGTCCCTTAGGTACACTGGCCCCAGACCATTCCAGGCCTTAAAGGTTAAAACCAGCACTTTGAAGGTGATCCGGTGCTCGATTGGAAGCCAGTGCAGTTCACGCAGAACGGGCGTAATGTGGCAGCAAGATGGGAAGTGTCCAACTTGTGATCCAATACAACAGCCAGCAGAGTGATCTTGTTTGCTGTGGACTCATCTTGTTGTGTTTCAAATAGATATAATAATAATAATAACAACAACAACTTTATTTTTATATCCCACCTCCATCTCTCTGAAAGGACTCGGGGTGGCTTACAAAGGGACATGCCCAACAAATACAGGTTAAAAACAAGCACAGAAAATACAACCAAAAACAAAAATCAATAAAACATCATAATCAGATAACATCATAAAAATAATATCATGGCGAAACAACAAATGATGGGTTCGGACTCATGATTTCTGAGTGCAATGATTCCTACGTAGAGCCGAGGGAAAGTGCATTTTCAAGGTGCTAATACTGAGGACAATAATGCAATAGCTGTGGTATCAAAAATAGCATATATAATAGGAATGGCTAAGCAGCAAAGTGATGCAACATAGGTCTACACATTTGAACATATACAATGCATTATAGCAGAAACATCAGTATCAATTACTGCATGGGAATATATGTGACATATGTGAACATACTATGTATTCAAGCATGTACAACATATCATGGCAGCATTATCAGTGTCAATATCTACATGCAAGTATATGTAACATATATAACAGTACTATACATTCAGGCATGTGCATCCAGCCTTTGCAACGTTATCAGTGAAGCCATTCGTTACTTCACCATGGTCGCTGCGACACCCTTGCGACACTTTGCGGCTTCTCCGGTCCTTTCCGGCAGGCTCGCCAGGCTAATGTGGAAGTAATCCCGTTCCGCTCGCTGCGGCGGCTCGATTCCCCGCTCGCCGCCTCCACCCTCGAGAATGCGGAGTGGATTTTTGCGTCCTTTGACTTTCCCTGGCACCCATTCTTCAAGTGACTCCTTCAAAGCTTTCCCATTCTTCCCCCATTCGAGTTTGATTGCCTTCTGAAGAGCCTACGCGGCTGCATATGGGCCAGGTTTGAATTGACCAAGTTATCCAACAGATTCCCTTTGCATTGTCTCTCTACATTGTACTGTCTTTGTAAATGCATCTTATCTGCTTCACTTCTCAGTTATATGTGGCATATACATGCATGTATCTATTGTTATTGACAACTTTACTATGATGTATTGCACATGCCTGAATGTATAGTACTGTTATATATGTTACATATACTTGCATGTAGATATTGACACTGATGATGCTGCCATGATATGTTGTACATGCTTGAATACATAGTATGTTCACATATGTCACATATATTCCCATGCAGTAATTGATACTGATGTTTCTGCTATAATGCATTGTATATGTTCAAATGTGTAGACCTATGTTGCATCACTTTGCTGCTTAGCCATTCCTATATATATATGCTATTTTGATACCACAGCTATTGCATTATTGTCCTCATTACTAGTGCGAACCTGATCATTCACTGTGGTTCTCCTTGTTGCTCCTTTGTCTTTGTAAGCTCCCCCCTTTTTTGTAGTTTAAGGTGCTAATACTGCCATCAAATATGAAATTTCTCACGAGGATCCAGACATCCATTAATAGAGCTGGCAGGTATTTATTTATTTATTTATTTATTTATGGCATTTTACCCTGCTCTTCTCAACCCCCGAGGGGGGACTCAGAGCGGCTTCCAAAAGGCATAATTTGATGCCTACATCACAATTGCAGCATAAAACACAATATAAAACCCTCCAGCATTTGACACTAAAATACATTAAAATATAATTATATATTCACACATCCTATGCATTCACCTATGTTAAAAACAGTGTTCCATCCATAAAAGCATTGAGCCCTATTCACCAACTTTCCATTATGGCTCATATAACCAGAGTTGCCAGGCATCTGCCTTAAAAATAAAAATAAGGTACACTCAGTAGGCTTAGGCAGAAGGGGGGCAGCTGCATCTTTCTCTGAGCTTGTGTGCTGTTCTTCATAATAATCTTTGTCATCTTGACTACTGATATTGCCTGATAACACATGTTCTAGTATTTTCTGTGATATGTTGAAGAGTCTGAGATTGCTTTACAGCATCATATTTGCGGTGAAGCTACGTTCAAATCAACCGGCTGGACAGGGTGGACCCTCTCTTAAAGATCCCACCGCTGCCGCCAATATGTGACCACTCCACTTCTTGACCGGCCTCAGACTGGACAATCTTTCTATGTCCACACTGCTGACCTCCAATCCAAGGAAACCTCGAAGTTACCTCAGCAACTTCACGTTTATTGGCAGGGTACTGTCTCACCCCTTCACCATTTAACTGACTGGAGTTTTAAAACTTCTCAGTGACCACTTGACCACGCTGCCACCATTTATCCGGCTGACCACTGACTTTGAGGGCCACCACCAATAAAAGAATCAGGAGAGGTGTTTTCCTTTTAAGATGCAAACAATTTATTTTGACACAAATGGGTACAATCTTGGTTGGTTTCAAACTTCCTTTAGAGGCACAACTTTCTCTGTTACATAACACAATGGGGACCTATTATAGGGTTTCCACTAAACCTCTATAAACCCCTGCAACTTTAACTAGGGTCTCTATACCCTTTAACTGGACTGCTCACTGGCAGACCTTAAGACACACACTAACACTGGACCGTTCTCTTTCAGTCCTTAGGACACTCTCAACTAGAACATAACTCCTCCCCCTCTCATTTGGCAGTTGGCTTCCCGCTCTCTTTTTCCAAGCAAAAGTACAGTCAGAGAGTGATGCTACCTGCGCGTCAACTCTGAAAAAGAGGGTTTTGGTGTCTGGAATCAATCAGGCACATGTTATAGAAGACTAACACCCTGATTAAATGCATTTTAATCCACTCTGTGCCAAGTTATACCATATATGCTATATGAGTGGGAATATAGTGCAGTTGAGCTATGAAAGTTAATGGAATTTTTAGTGCTAATGGGAGAACATCATTGCGCATGACAGAGCCGGTCTGGTTTCACTGCTGGCAGGAAGCCCAGACCTAAAAGGTGCAAAGAGAGAACAAGGAGGCTAAGCATTGATAAGATAGCCTGTGAGAAAGGAATACGTTTATAGATGGCTATTGTTCTCATTTTTAGTGATGACAGAGAAATGATGTAAATGATTTGAATGATGTTTATTGGATTATTGAAATGTCATGTAACAACATCAATCACCAGCCAATTATGATTGTTTTAACCATGAAGAAGGGGTGGGTTTAACTGACTGGAATCCATTACGAGTATAAATGCCTTTGTATGAAATGTATCGGGGTCCTTTGCCCCTACCTACAGCTGCGTTCTGTAGGCAAAATACCCACCAGCTGGTGATAGAAAATAAACCTTTTTGTTTTTCATCCTACTTCACAGTTGTCACGCGTTCTCCCTCTTCCTAGTATCCGCACGTTCGGGCAGCGTTGGTAAGGTTAACTTGGTACTTGGAGTTCTAGAACTCCCGGTTCTGCTTCAATAATACCTGCAACTAGACTCCTTTTGTGATCTGTTCCAGGATTTTTTGCTAGTATTGATGTTAGGTTGACTGGCACTAGTTTCCTGGGTATTCTTTTTTGCCCCTTTTGAAAAGATCCTCTTTGACCTGAGGTGCCGTTTGGATGCTTCTGGTAAAAGTCCAACAGGGCCCTCAGGTTACCAGATATTTGGCTTCTTGCTTCATTTTAAATGGCCCTGAGGCTTGCTGGGAACTGTAAAAAGCAACAAAAAGAATTAAAGTTGACTCTCCAGTCAGGAAATGCAAACACATACCTTGAAAATGCAAAACTGTCATTAGCCACTTTCAGATTGCTTGGAAAACAGTGAAGACAGTAACAAGACAGGAGATGTTTTTAAGTGCTATATCAGATAGTTTTTTAAAAAAAGTAATGTTGGTTAACTATAAAAGCTCATTTTCTGAAAATCAATTTTCTCAAACCAAATAGGTTAAATCCCAGTCGCAAGTGGTATGAAATCCTCTTCCTCCGGTGTAGGTACTAGGCATGAGAATAAAGTTATGAAAATGAAATGATTCGTAAGAAATTCGTAAGAAATGCTACTTTTGAGTATTTCCGCACCTGGAACGCCAACCAGGAAGTGGACTTTCTTTATAGAACTTTGGGGGCCAGGATTTTCTTAAGTGTCGTTATTAGGTCGTAAGGGGGGGGGGCACCCTCCTTCTCTCTCACCACCCTCCCGCCTCCCTTGCCAATAAGTATTATGGCAAGGCAAGCCCTAAACTCGCTCCTTCTTTCGGCTGGAAGCCCGGAAAAATGTAAACAGAGAGGATTACTCAGAAGTAAATCTGCAAAGGAGGGCACTTTGGATGAAGTGCCCTCCTTTGTGGATTTACTTCTGAGTAAACCTCTCTGTTTACATTTTTTCCAGGCTTCCCTGCCTCTCCTGCCTGCCAGGATCTAAAGCATCAAAGAGTATTGGGGTGAGAAACCAACCTAATGTATAATAGAATGAATGCTACTGTAAGTGCCTAATATTATAAGTAATCCAACTGGTCATACCTACATTCCATGCACATGCAATAATACAGCAGTAATAACAATAACAAGAGGTAAAATTCAAACCGCAGTATTCTGACTGGTCTCTGCCTCATGCGGTGCAAACGGGCTCTTCTCTTATTAGCCCGGGAAAAGCCAGCGTTTTCTGCTTGGGTGCACACACATACATATTTGGGGGAGGATTTGCTGCAGAATCCTGGGCTCATAGAGAAGATTCTGCAGCAAATCCCCCAAAGAATATGTATGTGTGTGCACCCAAGCAGAAAACGCTGGTTTTCCCCGGCTCACAGAGAAGAGCCCGTTTGCACCGCATGAGGAGGGACCAGTCAGAATACTCGGTTTGAATTTTACCTCTTCTTATACCCATTGTTATTACTGCTGTATTATTGCATGTGCATGGAATGTAGGTATATGACCAGCCTGGGCAAACTTGGGCCCTCGCTCCTCGGGATCGGGGTGAGAGAGAGGCAGCAGCGAGGAGCGAGGGGGGGGCTCCTCCTCCTTTTCTTTTGCTGCTTCCAAGAATAGAATACCCGCTCCCTCCCTCCTTCCCTCCCTCCTTCCTATTTGGAGAGTCCCATCTAGAATTCAGTGTGATTGATTCAAGTTTTGGCCTACAACTCCCAGAAATCCCAGCCAATTTACCAGCTGTTAGGATTTCTGGGAGTTGTAGGCCAAAACCATCTGGAATGCGCATGCGCTGGCATACGAACTACTAACGAATTTCGTTAGTAATTAAGTTACATTTTAGAAATTTTTGGAAAATTTTTTGTAAGTCTTTCTTTTACTAATCAACCCCCCCCCCTTTGATTTTAGAATCGCCATTTTTGGGTTCGAAACCATGCCTAGTAGGTACTCATCACAGAATAGCTAAACTTAGTATTCTACATCAAACAAAAGTCATAGGAATCTGGTGTTTGTACAGGATGCAGATATCATGTCTTTAAAGTCAAGTCATTTTATTTATTTATTTGAATATTTATATCCAACTCCTGAGCCTCAACGAGTCTCAGAACATTTTACAAATTGTTAATTTGACAATCCTCTGTCCTCAGGCTTACAATCTAAATAAGGATTGTCACACAAAAAGGTGGTGGTTGGTTCTTCTCCCTGTCTTCTAAAGTTACAGAAGGGTGTGCAGAGAAAAAAAGTACATTTCCTTTCTTGTTGGGATTCTTGGTAGTCCAAGAGTAACCTTTCCATGCTCTGACTCAGATTCAACTTTTTCTGACTCACGAGTGAGTCAGGAGGAGCGTTAATCTCACAGTTATACTCTGGGAGATGTGTTTACCCAGCTCTTGATAGAATTTGATTTAAGAAAGCCGTTTCAAACTCTCTTGGACTTCACAGTTCCTGAAACTTACCTAAAAATCCTAGAAATGTTGACAAGTCTACTTATAATTTGTTACAATGTCTTTTTAATGTTTTTTATTATTTATTTTATTATGTCCTTCTATTTTAATGATAACAGTGACCGACAACTGTTTTCTCATACACTTGTTGATGCATAACTGATTTCAACATGACGCTGAGACTGCAATTGTATGTTTTTAATTGTTAATTTGTTGTTATATGGTTATTTTTTGGTTTGTTTGCTTGTGTTGTATTGAGGGCAGAGACTGCCTTGTGTAAACCCTCCCGAGTCACCTTCGGGCTGAGAGGGGCGGTATAGAAACGTGACAAATAAATAAATAAATAACTGTGGTTTTAAAGGTTCACCTGCTGAAGGTTTTGGAAAGAACGGCCACATTTCCATATCAAGTATAAAAATATTTGAATCAGACATAAAATATTGGTCGTAAACAGACCATTTTGTACACAACGTTAATGTCAATCATACTCAAGTGTAACCCACAATCCTATGCATATTTTATTGTGAATAAGCACAAATGAACTCAACAGTATTTTGTTCTAAGCGTGCATATATTTGGTCTTGCTCAAAACATATACATGGAATTCAAACCATCTTGCCTTCTTTTTTCATGTTTTGAACTGAAATTCACAGCCCCAGACAGCTTCACAATAGTAACAGCTTATGGAAACTGTATTCCAAAACACTGAGAAGGAACATGTAGCACAGCAGTTCTCGTTTGTGCCTGGGGGCCAGGGAACAGCACCGGGGGTGCCATTAGCATTAGGGCCTGCACCCGCAGAGATAGATTCTGAAGAGGATTTGGAAGGGTTACCTGAAGGAGCGTTTCCCATCACTGGGCCCCTCTCTCCCACTGAAAGCTTGGCTTGGGATGAAAGTTGGTTTGACCCCTATGCAGACATAGATGAAAGCCAGGTGCAAATGGAAAGCAGTGATAGTGGAAGTTATGAGCATCCGGGGGAGGGTCACAGGAGCTTCTAAGTAAAACATGGAAGAAAGCGGCTGGGAAGATTCTAGGGAGGAGAGCTCTCATGGAGATAGGGACCCAGCTGCTGAGAGACAAGGTCGAACCTTTGATAGGAGAAGTAGCATTGAGTCCAGGAGAAGGGGATGGCACCGCAGCCTAGACAGGCCGAGGTCCATCAGCAAAGATTGGAGACGACAAGGCCTAGAGCGTCGGGGACCTCGGCCGAAAGATTAAGTATAGCATCCATGGGACGAATCCCCAGTGCTTCGGCCACGTCTCTTCTGAGCAGATGTGTAGCGAAGTGGGTCTACGGAGCTAAGTTGGCTAGTGGCCACCAAGTCTTGCCTTGCATTTACCTTGCCTTGTTCCTGAATCCGCATTGCTGCGCGGAGCCCTGCTTAAGCCTTTGGATTGCCTTGCCAAGCTGTTTTGGACATTAATTGCTTCAAGCCTTTTGGATTACCTTGCTATTCTTATGGACAATATACCTTTTGAACTGTTTTTATATACAATAAAGTAGTTAGCCTTCAGTCTGTCTCTGTGTGTGTGATTAAGGGGCCGGTCAAGTCCGTGCATCGTGACAGAACATGATACCCTAAACAAATATAGAATCCATCTAATAATCATATACAAGGTGTCAGCAATTGCCAGGAGCACCTTCACACAGTTAAAATTTTTGCGCCTGTCTTGGCCATGGTAGTCCACACCTTAGTCACATCCCGTTTGGACTACTGCAATGCTCTCTACATGGGGCTATCTTTGAAGATAGTTTGGAGGCTTCAAATGTACCAGAGGTCGGAAGCCAGGTTACTAACTGGAGCGCAGTTCAGGGAGAGAACCACTCCCATGTTGCGGCAACTCCACTGGCTGCCGGTCTGCTTCCGAGCTAAATACAAAGTGCTGGTTCTTACCTTTAAAGCTCTAAACAGCTCAGGTCCAAGACTATTTGATGAACCACATCTCCCACAATAGACCAACTCGGACACTGCGGTCATTGGAGGAGGTCCTCTTCTCAGTCCCACCTCTGTCCCAAGCACAGCTGGTGGGAATGAGAGAAAGGGCCTTATCCATGGTTGCACCCCACCTCTGAAATTCCCTTCCTAAGGAGTTAAAGATTGCCCCCTCCCTCCCCGCTTTCAAAAAACAGCTGAAGATGTACCTCTGCTCACTGGCTTACAAGGAGGAGGAGGAGCAGTTGGTAATACTACCATTATACCTCTGATTAATAGTTACCATCTGTATCCGTGCCCTGCTCATCCCACCAGCTCAATAGATATCTTGAGCAATGATCAATCTATTTGCCCCAAGGAACTGGGAAATTGTTGTTTCTGTTCAATGTTTGATGTTTTGTCTTATGTCTGTTGTAACAGGCTGTGTTTTTAATTTAATTTTAGTTGTAAAGTCATAATTTTGTGCTTAGATGGAACTCAGGTGAGATTAGATCAGCCCCTTCTCTCCTGACCTTCAGGAAAAAACTTAAGACGTGGCTTTGGGTCTAAGCTTTTGGTAAGTAGTCGGAGCACTGCAGTAAGTGACTATGAAACAATGTGATTGACAAATGGAACAGCCCTGGATTATGTTCTGGTTGGCATGATTTTAATTGTTGATTGTAATAATTCTGGTTTTAATTGCTTGGTTTTAATTGTAATTGTTTATCTGATATATGTGTGTATGACATCAAATTGCTGCCTGTTGTAAGGCTGTCTTGAGTCCCCTTCAGGATGGGAAAGGCGGGATATAAATATGGTAAATAATAAATAAATAAACTGGGTTTTTTTTACCATTCTAAATGTGAAATGATAATTAAGGAATTTAACATGAATGATCAAGAAAAATGAACATGATTGTTCTTTCCAATGGAAAAGCAATGGAAAATTTATTTGCTTGTATTTTCAACTTATCACTATTGTATACTATGAATGATGGCCAGTTCCACCCATTGGACTAGCTAGCTCTTGAGCCAATTTATTTCATAGAATTGGCAGAGCTCCATTGACTTGCTCAGACAGTACAGCAAAGTCTTTCTAAGCCTTCATGCTTAATTATTGCATTAAACTTGTCATCGTGCTATTTGAACTGACAATTATGATTGGATTTTTGGAAATATAAACTCATTTTATCTAAATGGCCAGTGGGAACACCCAAAGTGTGTAGATAAATGGGTGTGCTGTTTACACAAAGTCCTACTTCTAACTAATACTGGCTTAACCCTTTATTTTCCATGTTTGTTGTCTCTTATATTCTCTCTTACCAACTTGCCTGTGCTTTGAGATCTGGGGATGCTCTTTTCTCTTTGTGTCGCCACCTTCACAGGTACATTTGATGGAAACATGGAAGAGGGTCTTTCCGGTAGTTGCTCCCAATCCCTGGAAGTCTGATCCCGGAGAACCTAGTCTCACATCCTCTTTACATTTCTTCTGCATGCAGCAAAACTGTTTTTATTCTAGCAGACCTTTGGAAACTGATTGTCAGGGGAAACTGGCTATGCTGGATGTTGGATTGCTTTCTACCTTTTGTATGATGTTAGTTCTTTAATTGTTGTAAACTGTTTTAAAAATAGGTGTAATAAAATATAATGACGATGATGATATAATTTGACCATCCAGTGAAACTAAGCTTAAGTACTGAATAGGCATTCATTCCTTGTTACAAGAGGCATTACAAGTCAAGACACAGTCTGAATGTCCTAGTATCCTCTTGATGTTTTGGACTACAACAACATGCTCAGTGACTAGGCATGATAGGGGTTGCAGTCCAAAACATTTGGACAGCAGGTGCGGTTGGCTGTACTAGAATATTGTGATTTTGCATTAGCAGTTACAACACAAAACTAGTAAATGTTAATAATAACAATAATTATAATAATAAGGAGCACAATATTCCTGACCTCACAATCATGTTAAAAAACAAAGTATGGATTGTCAATGTTGCAATCCCAGGAGATAGCAGGATTGAAGAGAAACAACTAAAAAAGCTGACACAATACGAGGATTTAAAAATAGAACTGCAAAGACTCTGGCACAAGCCAGTCAAGGTGGTTCCAGTGGTGATCAGCCCATTGGGTACAGTGCCTTAAGACCTTGGCTGCACTTAAACACAATTGACGCGGACAAAATTACCATCTGCCAACTGCAAAAGGCTACCTTACTGGGATCTGCACGCATTATTTACCGATACATCACACAGTCCTAGACACTTATTCATTTATTTATTTATTTCAATTTATTCGTCACCACTCCCGTCAGGCTCGGGGCGACGTACAAGTGTTAAAAGACCATAAAATACAGATTAAACACAAGATTAAAACTATACAATTAAAATTATACAATAGTGCACGGGGACCAGAAATTATTCCCATGGCCTACGGCTACATAGTAAAGGCCTGGGGTTATTTACTGACCGAATGCCTGTACAACCAGAAAGGTCTTACAAGCCTTCCGGAAGGCTAGTAAGTCAGACAACAGTGCGGGAGGAAGATGGTTCCAAAGTACTGGAGCGATGATACTGAAGGCTCTCCTCCACGTTGAGGTCAGGTGAAGTGTTTTACAGCTTGGCACAGCAAGAAGGTTCAGGGACTCTGATCGCAGTGGTCTTACGGGACAATAAAGGGAGAGGCGGTCCCTTAGGTACACTGGCCCCAGACCATTCAAGGCCTTAAAGGTTAAAACCAGCACTTTGAAGGTGATCCGGTGCTCGATTGGAAGCCAGTGCAGTTCACGCAGAACGGGCGTAATGTGGCAGCAAGATGGGAAGTGTCCGACTTGTGATCCAATACAACAGCCAGCAGAGTGATCTTGTTTGCTGTGGACTCATCTTGTTGTGTTTCAAATAGATATAATAATAATAATAACAACTTTATTTTTATATCCCACCTCCATCTCTCTGAAAGGACTCGGGGTGGCTTACAAAGGGACATGCCCAACAAATACAGGTTAAAAACAAGCACAGAAAATACAACCAAAAACAAAAATCAATAAAACATCATAATCAGATAACATCATAAAAATAATATCATGGCGGAACAACAAATGATGGGTTCGGACTCATGATTTCTGAGTGCAATGATTCCTACGTAGAGCCGAGGGAAAGTGCATTTTCAAGGTGCTAATACTGCCATCAAATATGAAATTTCTCACGAGGATCCAGGCATCCATTAACAGAGCTGGCAGGTATGGCTCATATAACCAGAGTTGCCAGGCATCTGCCTTAAAAATAAGGTACACTCAGTAGGCTTAGGCAGAAGGGGGGCAGCTGCATCTTCTCTGAGCTTGTGTGCTGTTCTTCATAATAATCTTTGTCATCTTGACTACTGATATTGCCTGATAACACATGTTCTAGTATTTTCTGTGATATGTTGAAGAGTCTGAGATTGCTTTACAGCATCATATTAAATTTTGTTCACTTGGATAAAGCATGACAGAAATGCTCAGAACAGACCTTTTATACCAAAGTTAATTTTTCTATAATAGAACATAGTAAGTTGCCTTATGCCCACTATCTGGAGGGATGGGGCAGATCTAATTTTGCTTGGGAGGGAGTTCCACAGTCCAATAGCTTTGTGATTCATCATCAATTTCACAGAAAACAAACTGATGGTAAGTAAACTTGCTAGAGGTGGAGCTTAGCACCAAATTCCAAATGGGATATTTCTTCCCTTCATGCACAACAAATTATGCATTTCAAAAAAAAAATCAAATGAGTGAAACGCAGAAAAAGGTGCACACTGCATATGCCGTCACACCAGGTCTGTTTAAAATTAAAATTGGCAGATGTGTTGTCCTTTCTACCTGGTGGACTGCAGAGCGCTTGCTGAAAAAGCTAGGTGGTCTGGCAACCCAAAAAACACTCCAAAATAAAGTTGAAAATCAAACAGTTTATTCAATAACAAAGTCTTTGCAGGACTTGGCACAGCTTCTTAATGGTTGCAAAAAAAACAGAGTGGAAATGCCTTGGGTTGTTGCTCAAAAGATTCCTACTGCTTCTTTTTGGATGGCAGGAAACCCGATATTTCCCACCCTGGTCCTAGGTGTTTGGTAGAAGGAACCACTCCTTCCCCCCTCTAAACCTAAGCTCAGTCCAAAAGGTGACCTAAAGCTGGGCTGGTAACCAGATGTCTATCCTATACAGCATGCAAAGCCAGTCTCTGCAAGGTACCATAAACTCATCTGGTTCCAGCAGTCCCCCAGCTAATGGTCAAGCAAATAGCAATCAGCAGGTCAGCATGCAGGTTAGCACCCAGTAAGCACCCAGGTAAGCACCCAGTAAGCACCCATTACTTACGGTGACCCTTTCGGAGCCAATCCTGGCTGGCCAAAAACACATCTGGCTTCCTTCCCTCTCTGAAAGGGAACTAAAACCCTTTCTAAAATGGAGGCCAATCCCCAGGAAGAAAAAGGGGCGGACACCAACTAAAAAGATACATTTGCAGAGCTTTAGGTGGCAAATTCTGCACCAGGCTGCAACCTTGCTAATAATTAACAGGCAAGGTGCCAGTGTGTCTGGAACAGTCCCAGTAAAAAATGCAAAAGGAAAAAATGCTGCCTTTTAAAACAAAACTATGGGGCTATGCATATGAAACGTCTGGAGGACGGAACACTGCATTCACAAATACATACAATGTTCTTCAAACTGGAAAAACACACAGATGCATCTACACTGTAAAATTACCTCAGTTTGACACAATTTTAACTCCCATAGCCCCTCTCTACCAAGAGAGCTAGTGTCTCACTAAACTACAATTCTCAGGACTCCACAGGATTGAGCCATTAATGTGGTGTCAAACTGCATTTATTCCACAGTGTAGGTGCACTTCCTCTGTGTAAAATATGAGGCCTAATACCTCTGAACTATGAGGGACTCCTCTGAAATTAATGCCATGTCTACACTGAGCCAATTAATCTGAAGTAAACTGCTCTGGAGCTGCCCCGAAGCAGCTCAGGAGCAACCACAGAGTCCTTTGAGCATCCAGATGTCCAACTAGACTTAGGGTGCATTGGGTCCTCCATTGTGTCAATGGCCACAAGCAGCTCACTAGCAATGGTTTATGGTGATGTCACATTTCCTGGCCAGATAGCTGGGTGTCCTGATGTGAGCTCACCAGAAGGAACATTGTCAACCAACCTATGTCAGAGAGCTACTTGTGGCCCGTAGCACAGCAATGGTTCTGTTGGAAGTTTGGACAGCATATCAGGCCAGCTCCAACCTGATCCAACTGTCCTCGCTTCCAAAACTCTAGGATATTCAAGAGATTCTAAGAGTTCCATTTTCCTGTGAGCCGAATTAATCAATGCAATGCATCTGCTGCAAATCCAGTTGTGCATCATATGGACTCCCTGCAGCAGTTGTGAATCCATATTATTTGGCCCATGTTGAAACAGCATGAGTTTCAATAAAAGAAACAAGATACATGTAAAGGTTATTTCCAAGAAGCTTATAGTGCAGGACAATAAGCTTTGAGTCTCGAAGAGAAATGACAACGCAGAAAGAACCGCAACTTGGGAACAACATCACCCAAGGAGACTTTCTGCTGTGCTTTCTGCAACTGGACTTGCCTATCTCAGATTGGCCTTCTTAGTCATCAATGCGCTTATAGAAAGCATGGGATGAGTCCTTCCTGAATCTTCGTTCGCGAAGAAGAAAAGCCAAGCCATAGTGCAGGACAGGATTTTGCAGAACCCAGTACAGGTTAAAATTTTATTTTTCAGTAAAAACCTCACAACTGTGATTGATTGTTATGACAAAATATTAAACAGCCATTGCCTTCAGGCCTGACTGTTTATATCGGCACCTTTGGGGACTGGGAAAGTGGATGTTTTGATCTTGCGCTCCTTGAGACAAGTTCAGCCCTTTTGAGTAATCCAAGCAATCAGATCTAGAGGAAGCAGACAGTAGGGCATCTGCATCTCCAGTGAAAAGGCCTCCCATGAAGTTGCTCGCTGATCTTTGGAGAGGTCAGCCTAAGTCTAGGCCACCCCCCATTGTTTGACACATGGAGAGCTTGGAGGGTTCTGGTCTTTGAAAAAGGAGGAAATCTAATTGCCTTTGAAAGCAGGCAGCAGGACAGGATGCAGGGATGTTTTCTTTCTTTTGAGAAAAGTCAAACAAGTTACTATTTTGGTACATGAGAGACTGAAACCGAGCAACTGAAGAGAGCCCCCCCCCTTTTTTTTTACCTGCTCCTGGGAAGAGTAGCAAAGATATTTAGATGCAAAGAGAGGTGAAGCTATATTAGAGAGCAAATGATATGGAACCCTTAGAACAGTAGATTTAAAAAGCCAAAGTCTGTCACAACCATTCCAAGATGATAGCATAGGGTATGTTGGTGTTCCTTCCCCCTCCTTCCCAATTCCAATGAGACATGGGGGGTTATGGGAATTGTAGTTATAATAATAATTGTCTCATTATCATCATCTTCATCGGCTATCGCTCATGACCAAGTATGATTGCCTTCCAAGTGTAGGGTCTTGATGGTGGGTCTGTAGGTGACTGTAGAGATCTATTCTTGAACTGCATGTTCTTTTACAGTGAGGACATTGATTTCCAGATGAAAGGCAGTTCTGAAAAGAGTTGGTTTGATGCACCTTCCTCTTGACTCATTTCTCCCATTCGTGCCTCTTTGAATTCCACAGCACTGTTGGTAATACTGTGTTTCCCCGAAAGTAAGACAGCGTCTTACTTTCTTTTCCCCCAGAAAAGTCCCCCTACGTCTTACTTTCAGGGTACGTCTTATATAAACTAAGACGCGTACCCGTCGCCACGCCACGCTGCCATGCCGCCGTCACGCGCTGCCAGCCCCATCGGTCATGCTGCGCAGCTTTTCCGCGAAAGAAGGGGAGGGGGCCCCAGGGGCGTGGCCGCGCGTCACTCTACACGCTCCGCCACGCTGGCTCTTTCCCTTCCTTGGACGAAAGAAGGGAGGGGGAAGAGCCAGAGGCGTGGCGAAGCGGCGCCGCGTCACTCTGACGCGGCGCTGCTTCGCCACGCCTCTGGCTCTCTTCCCCCTCCCTTCCTTGGACGAAAGAAGGGAGGGGGAAGAGCCAGGGGCATGGCGAACCGGCGCCAAGTCACTCTGACACGGCGCTGCTTCGCCACGCCTCTGGCTCTCTTTCCCCTCCCTTCCTTGGAGGCTTGGCAGAAAGGTGCACCGCGGAGGTGTGCCGCGGCCGATGGGCCGGTTGCGGCGGCGGCGGTGGCGGCGCGGCGACGAGGTACGGCTTACTTTCGGGGTACGGCTTATATTAGCCGACCCCCCTGACACCCCCGATACGTCTTACAATCGGGGGTGTCTTACTATCGGGGAAACACGGTAGCTTACCTCCCGTTAGAATGGTCAATTGCCAGTTCTCTGTGTTGATGCCACAGTTTTTAAGGTTAGCTTTAAGCCCATTTTAAAATCTCTTTTGCTCTCCAACAACATTCCATTTTCTGTTCTTGAGTTGAGAGTATAGTAACTCCTTTGGGAGACAGTGATGAGGCATTCAGACAAAGTGGCCAGCCCAGCGAAGTTGATGGCAGAGGATTATCGCTTCAGTGCTGGTAGTCTCTGCTTCTTCCAAAACACTTGACATTTTCCCGCCTCTCTTTCCAAGAGATTTGCAGGATTTTTCAGAGACAATGCTGATGAAATCATCCCAGAACTTGAGAGTGACTTTTCGCAGTCCACATGTTGCAGGCATATAACAGGGTTGGGAGGACAATAGCTTTATAAACAAGATTCTTGGTATCCCTACAAATATCCTAGTCCTCAAACGCCCTCTGCTTCATTTGAAAAATGCTGCACTTGCAGAGCTCAGACCATATTGAAATCCTCTACGGTCCGTCCTCCATCCCCCCCCACACACACACACACACATCGCTACAGTGCTCTACTTGAGGTTCCATCAATCAGGACTAGGAAACATTATGAGGTGCATGGGAGAGGCTTTTATTACAATCAGGATATTTCCTCAGTGGGAGCCAACAAAAACAGTATAGAAGATTTCTGTCTTTCTCAACAATCATGCAGAAACTCTAACCCTTGCTCTAACTAGGCAGGCAACTATTGGTCTTTCCCAATTTCCCTTCTCATTCTCTCTGAGCCTTCTTCCCCTTGCGAAGCAGCAAGTATACAGCAACTTCTTCCACCACTCCCTGGGCATCCTTGCTTCTTCTTTCTCTCAGGTATCCCTCAACCTCTGGCCTCTATAGTCACCATTCTTAGTCCTGCCCCCATCTTCCCCCAACATCCTGCTCTTTCCACTACTGACTTCTGGCTAACTCGCTGTCTCTTCTCCATGAATTTCTTTCTTTTTCTCTTTCTCCATTCCACTTTCTCCCTCTGTTCAGCCTCATCTACATTGCCAAATAAAATCCAGATTATCTGCTTTGAACTGGATTATGGATCAGTGTAGACTCATATAATCTGTTCAAAGCAGATAATCTGGATTTTATATGGCAGTGTAAATCCAGCCTTCAACACCATGTCTAAGGCCCTTATTACACATGCCTATGAATTCGCCACCCATGGATTTGACCACCAGCGGAGGAAGCATCACCACTCGGCTTCCCCCCATTGCTCCAAAGGCAACACTGGAAGCCTCCTGTGTTGTCACAGCAACGGTGTATGTAGCTTGCTCTTCTCTTTCACCATGATGACCTTTAACACATTGCATACCTCCAATATTTCATGGATGAAAACCAGAACATGTATGACAAAGCAATATCAGAGTATAGTTCAGATGGCAAAAGTTATTAGAGAAGAAGGACGTGACATAGAACGACAAAGGTGGAACAAAGGTATACAAAAAACCACCATTTTTTAACCTGGGAGAACACTCCCTAGGATAATCTAGGTCCGCCAGTGCAATTTTATGGTCAGCTTCTGAAAGGACCAACAAAGGCCTAGAGAAGGTCTCTCCAGTTAATACAGTTCTTCATGTTGTGGGGACCCCCAACCATAAAATTATTTGTGTTGCTACTTCATAACTGTAATTTTTCTACTGTTATGAATCGTAATGTAAATATCTGATAGGATGCATTTTCATTCACTGGACCAAATTTGGCACAAATACCCAATACACCCAAATTTGAATACTGGGGGTGTTGGGGTGTATGTGGATTAATTTTGTTATTTGGGAATTTTAGTTGCTGAGATTTATCATTAACCTACAATCAAAGAGCATTCAGAACTCCACTGATGATGGAGTTGACCCAAAACTTGGCACACAGAACTCCCATGACCAACAGAAAATCCTGGAAGGATTTGGTGGACACCTACATCCAGAGAGCTTTATTACATATAAACTCAAACAATGATGGATCTGGACCAAACTTGGCATGAAGACTCAAGATGCCCAAATGTAAACAGTGGTGGAAGTTTGGGGAAAATAGACTTGACACTTGGGAACTGTAGTTGCTGGGATTTATAGTTCACCTGAACCCCACCAACGATGGAATTGGGCCTAACTTCCTACACAGAACCCCCATAACCAACAGAAAATACTGAGTTTTCTGAAGGTCTTTGGCGACCTCTCTGACACCTCTCGCGACCCCCCCAGGGGTCTCGACCCCTAGGTTGAGAAACACTTCTCTAGGTCTTTCAGCACATCTCTATGCAGAATATAACCACAGTGACACACAGCAGAATCTAGAGTTCCAAGAGAGATCATATTAAAATCTAGAGTTCCAAGAGAAATCAAAAGTGTAACCTGCATACGTATATAGCACGCCTACTGTATTTGTAGGGACTGCAAAAGTTAATAGATACTTTCCTTCCTCATTCTAACACCAACAAGATTTTCACGCAACATACATCATTCCAAAGAATGTTAACAGGTGTAAATGTGATGTTTTTCTTCAAAATCACCGTGTGAAAACTTTAGGTTCAGTACAAAAGGGGAAAGAGAAAGATTTTTGAGATTTCTGAAATGGACACGTCAAACTCCCAGTTCAGTCACAAAACCAAGTTCTATGTAGGGCAAAGAGGATCCCTCTATTGCAATAAAACTGCTTAATATTGTTTTTTTTTTCACACACACACACACACACACACACGAGTCTCCCCCCCCCCAACACACACACAATTTTTGTATTTCATGATGACACATGAGATAAAATCAGGGCTGGATTCCAGGTAGACTGAGGCGATGGAGCAACAGTTAGGAATCCCAAACTCTTGTTGCTGGCAGAGCAGTAAAATAAATAGCACCAACACCTACTTGCGTGGGTGGTAATTAATCATATCAATCAAGAAAGCCAGTTTTCTTTTCTGATCCTTGCCTTCCTCCTTTGGCAGTTTTCCTGGTTGTTCTTGCTTCTTGCTGTGGCTCTTGACCTCATCTAATAGGGAATTGAACGTTGTTAGAAAGGTCCTGGCTTTTTCTTCCTGGGGAATTTGCTCATGGCCATTGTCTGGCTTTTATCTTGCTTCTGAAGCTGAATTGAAGATGCTAGTTTTCACATGTAGTCTTGAAAGTTCAATGGCAGGATATCTAAAAGAATGCTCTTCCCTTGGGAAACTACTCAGAATTCCAGATCATAGAATCATAGAGTTGGAAGAGACCTTGTGGGCCATCTAGTTCAACCCCCTGCCAAGAAGCAGGAAAATCGTGTTCAACGCACCCCCAACAGATGGCCATCCAGGCTCTGTTTAAAAGCCTCCATAGAAGGAGCCTCCACTATACTTTGGGGCAGAGGGTTTCATTGCTGAACATCTCTCAGAGTCAGAAAGGTCTTCCTTGTGTTCAGGTGGAATCTCCTTTCCTGTAGTTTGAAGACATTGTTCTGCATCCTAGTCTCCAGGGCTGCAGAAAACAGCTTGCTCCCTCCTCCATTTGACTTCACATATTTATACATGGCTGTCACATCTCCTCTCAGTCTTCTCTTCTGCAGGCTAAACATGCTTTTTAAGGCACTCCTCATAGGGCTTCTTCTCCAGACTCCCAGGCCCGGATTACCCATAAGGCCACCCTAGGCCATGGCTTAGGCAGCAGCTAGGCATGGTTTAGAACCCAAAAATAGGGAATCGAAAATCTAATGGGGGGATTTTTTAAATTAGTAATAGAAAGACTAACAAAAAAATTTCCAAAAAGTTCTAAAATGTAACGTAATTACTAACGAAATTCTTAATTAGTTCTAAAGTAGGCAAAGCAGGGAAACAGGACTGACACTGTTTTAAGCACAGGCAAATCAAGGGGCAACATTTCCCTTGGTTTCCTTGCAGGGAGATATAATGCATTAATATATTATTATTATTATTATTATTAAATAAAATAGTTGCCCACCTCTGGTCAAGGCTTGCGAGTAAATATTATTATATTTATTATTATTATTATTATTAGAATTAAATGGCCAGGGCCCTCATTCCAGGAAATTAGAAGGAGTAAATATTATTATATTTATTATTATTATTATTATTAGAATTAAATGACCAGGGCCCTCATTCCAGGAAATTAGAAGGAGTAAATATTATTATATTTATTATTAATTATAAAATAGTTGCCTACCTTCTCCAGAGCTCTTCTGACTGCAGCTTTCCCCCATTCAGTTTCCCATAGTTCTCTAGGAGGTTTGAACTCTATGGCTTTTCCTTGATTCTGCACTTTTCCTGCTCCTCTCCGGGCTATTTTCAACCCCTTCTCCCATTGTTTCAGCCTTCCTCATGTCCTCCTATCTAGGCTTCTTTCCCTGCAGTTTAAACCGCTTTTCTCCTGAGTCCTCCAGCCGCTCTAGGACTCCCGCTCCGGATCTCTCTATGGTCCAGCTCCTTTTTCACTTCCTGGAGGAAAGGCCTTTCAGTTAAAGTAGGCTCCGAGCATGGAAAGGCCCCATCTGACTGTGAGTAATGCCTGGGAAGCTATTTTGGAGGGGATAATAGGGGAGCTTCTGAAATATTTACAAGTGTAACGAAAATTTGGGCCCAGGAAGTGCGAAAAAGAAAGTCCACTTCCGGGATCGCCACTGCGATGCGTATAAACTTGAAAGTCCCATACATACGAATCCCTTCCGATTTCTTTCAATTTTCATAACTTTTTTCTCATGCCTAGCGGCAGCCATGACACCACAACAAATCCAGACCCCCCAAAATTGAAAAAAAAATTCTTTTTTAAAAATCCGATCTTCGGGTGCTTGCTTCTGCGCCTGCGCAGTGAAGGAAGGAGGGGTGAGGCCGGTGTGAGCGAGGAGGAGGCGGGGGAAGCCACGTCAGACGCCCTAGGGGCGGGACTTCCCCTGGCTCCTTCTCCCTCACGCCAGCTCCACCCCTCCTTCCTTCACTGAAGGAAGGAGCGGCGCCCGCCCACGTGAGCAAGAAGGAGCCGGGGGGATGTCCCGCCGCCCCTAGGGCATCTGATGTGGCTTCCCACCACCACCTTCTCGCTCGCGCGGGCAGGCACCACTCCTTCCTTTAGTGAAGGAAAGAGGGGCGCCCGTGCAAGCGAGGAGGCGGTGGTGGGGAGCGACGTCAGATGCCCTAGGGGCGGGACTTCCCCCAGCTCCTCCCTCGTGCCAGCTCCACCCCTGCAAGCAGCCCCACCCCTTGCAAGCAGCCCCACCCCCCCCTCAAGCGGCCTCACCCCCCAGGGGTGGCACTTACAGAGTGTGGCCTAGGGCACCACAAAACGTTAATCCGGGCCTGCAGACTCTTGATCATTTTAGTCACCATCCTCTGGACACATTCCAACTTGTCAATATCTCTCTTCAACTGTGGTGTCCAGAATTTGACACAGTATTCCACATGTGGGCTAACCAAGACAGAATAGATCTTCAGGGTAGTGTCCTGCCACCCTAAGAAACCATGCTGAGGATCACACGAGTATATGTCCTTTATTGTCCAAGGGAAAATGGGAGTTATCCTCACTGTGTTTCTGATACACAAAAACAACAATCTCCTTATGGATTCCAACCAGGCACCATATATGCTGTTTCAAATGTGGACAGCCCTATGTGAGGTTTCTATACAACTGAATCTGACTAAAAATAACTTTGTGTGTGTGTGTGTGTGTGTGTGTTCCCTTATCTAACGTGAACTGGTCAGACAGGACTGAGTTAGGACATGTTGAAGCCCCAAGCTATATCAAATATAAGCGTCGGTATTCAATTATCCAGAATTATGCCTCATGTAAAACTTGAGTTTTAGCATTTTGTGATGTTTTTAATGTTTTACAAATGTATTCAGTGGCTCTTTATGATCCAAGATCCCAACCTATAATTTAGCTAATTTATACAGTACATAAATCCAGCACGGTGGCCAAAGAATTCAGAGTAGATGCAGGTTTGCTTTTCTATGTTTTTCTGGAACTCAACTTAGTTTATTGGTTCTTAGTCTTGGAAATGGCCTGGAGATTTGACTAGGACCTTCAGCATTCAAATCATTATTCTACCATTGAGCTTCATCCCTTCCCTGGAGGCAGCAAGCTTCAGACACCATAAGGGGAACCGACGATGCCACTGCCTCCTGGTGGATTCTTTAAATGCATCTGACCCTACAAAATGCATATTCTTGCTCACTTTGGACAGTGATGTTGCATGCATTGTACTACCACTATTAACTCATCAGACCTGGATTGAGACTAATGATCAGTTGACACAAAGAGTGAGATGGATTACAACACTAAGTAACCCTGCCAATGCTTGATCTGAGATTGTATTTGGCCACTGTAGTGGAAAGTATGTATAGTGAGGGTTGCTGTGAGTTTTCCATGCTGTATGACCATGTTCCAGAAGCGTTCTCTTCTGATGTTTCGCTCACATCTGTTCTCTCCTCAGAGATCTCACAACCTCTGAGGATGTCTGCCATAGATGTGGGCAAAACATCAGGAGAGAATGTTCTGATGGATTATATATGTTCTGATGGATTATATACTTTAAGACCATTGGGTCTTTTCCAGACTGAGGACTTTTACCATTGAACTCTATTGTAAAATTGCGTTCAGAGACTGATTTCCCTCGGTTGCATTTGGATACGGTAGTGTGTACGATTGTGTCCTTTACATGCTAATATATGTTACTAGCTGTACCCGGCACGCGTTGCTGTGCCCTATTTAGGAGATGCGAGAAAGTCTGAGTATGTAAGGGGTGGAATTGATGTTACTTACAGTCTTGGTGGGGTCATGGCTGTGTCGTTGTGGGTTGTTCTGGTGGGTGGGATGTTAAAGTCCTGGGGAGTTGTCGGTGTGTGGTGTTGCTGGTGTTCTGCAGAGCTTGTGGATATACAATGTTTTTTGTCTTTCCGTCTGCTATGTTGATGTACTGTAGAGGTTGATGCTTGTGTGGGTGGGGTACTTTGGAAGTGAGTGGAGGTACTTGAAATCAGTCTTGGTTCTGGGCCACAGTGGTCTGTGGGGAATGAAGGGCTTGAAAGTACTACAAATCCCATAATCCATGGAGGTTCATCAAATCCCATCATCCATGGTCCACCCTCCTCCAAACTGTAGTAGAATGTAGCATGGGTCATAGGGGCTCTGTGTGCCAAGGTAGGTTACTATAAATTCAGGCCATACACAATGTCCCATGAGCTGAGGCCTAGTCAGGAAAATCAAGTTAATGAAGCCTTACTGTCAATTCAGGCCATACACAATGCCCCATGAGCTGAGGCCTAGTCGGGAAAATCAAGTTAATGAAGCCTTACTGTCAATTCAGAGCTTAAACAGCATCCCATTAAGTGAGGCCTAGTCAGGAAAATCATGTTAATGAAGCCTTACTGTCAATTTTGGGTGTGGTCTGTGATTTGTAGGGGTTTAAATTTTCTGTGGGAAGTGAATTGGGTGTTCGTGTTGGCGACTGCCTCAGGCCTTTGCCTTATCCTCCTCTGCCAGTTTAGAGGGTCGGAATGTTCATGTTGGCTGGCCAATAGAGGCGTTATGCAAATACTCCCTCACTGGCAACCAATCATGTTGTCAGAATGTGGAGGCTGGGAGATTCGCTTGCGGCCGCGGAGGACGCTGGGAAATGTAGTTTTTTTGTACTGTTGTTTTGGGGGCCTTCTAGGTTTGGGGGCGGGGAAGTTTCTTTGCTAAAAACCTACCTTGCCTGAGGCCTATTTTTGTTGGCAAGTTTGGTGTGTCTGCCTTGGGTGGTTTCTCTGTCTATGGCAGTCGTTCCATGACGGGACCTCCTTTATATAATAGATGTTCAATACAATCTATAGTTTTGTGCTACTCTGTGCTAACTCTTTTTGTGTTGTATCTCACTCTAACCCTGACTCGACCTTTTAGACAAGAGAAAGAAGCCCATGCCAAAAGAAAAGGTAATCACAGAAGTAAAAACAAAGCACCAGAGGGAAATGAAAACAGATAATTGATTCGGAAAGTATTTTGAGGGAAGAGTTCTTATTCATCCCCACTCAAAAAGCAAAAATCCTCTGCATTTTCTGCAAAACTGGATGAGTATTTGAGTACTGTTTTTGATCCAGACTATAATTTTGATTGATGACTCATAAATTCTGGTTTTTAAGATTTTTTTTTTACAGATTTCAGAAGTTTTGCCTTCTGAAATCAGATTCTTCTTCTTTTCTTCAGTATTTATCCAGCTTGATGGCAGGGTCTGCTTTACCAATTTGCTGGCACCATCTCACACGGTTGTGCATTTCACCTTGTCAGGGTGTATGCCAGCAGTCTTCAGATCATTGTGGAATGTGTCCAGTCACATTCAGTCATCCCGTTAGTCTCTTTACAGGCTCTTCTAAATCAAGAGCAATCTTGCAAATGGACTCATCTTCACCTCGGAGACTATGACCATACCATTTGAGGTATAATTCTTGGAGTTTGTCTGTTATTGGAGCAATGCCAAAGCATTGCCGGATGTCATTGTTGCAGATGTGGTCAAGGCATGTGACACCAGCTGAAAATCATAGCCTCCTCATCTCCATAACACCGAGGTGGTGTTCTGCTTCCTTTGTTGTTAGCCAACATTCAGCTCCATATATTGCAGCAGGACGTACAGCAGTTCGGTAGATTTTTGTTTTAGGTCAGGGCTGTCCAACTTCTACCGGACCTGTGGCCGGAATTCCAGTTACTGATGACCTGGGGGGCCGAAGGGTCTGCCTCCGCCCCCGGCTCCGCCCCCTCCCCAGCTCCACCCCTGCCACACCCCAGCTCTGCCCCCTCCCCGGCTCCGCCCCCTCCCCGGCTTCGCCCCCTCCCCGGCTTCGCCCTCTCCCTGCCTTGGAGGTGTCTGTGGAGGACACCAGGGCTTTGACTTGGAGATAGAGATGAACACCAAAGTCCCAGTCTCAAGTCCCAGTCCCTGCTTTGAACTGGATTATATTGCAGTGTGGACTCAGGGCCCTTCACACAGCCATATAACTCAGAATATCCAGGCAGGAAACCCCACAAAACCTGCTTTGAACTGGATTATATTGCAGTGTGGACTTAGAGCCCTTCCACACAGCCATATAACCCAGAATACCTGCTTTGAACTGGATTATCGGAGTCCACACACAGGCCTATAACCCTGAATGATAAGGCATAATATTCATTCTGCCTCTGCTAATAATAATAACAACAACAACAACAACAACAGGTTTCTGGAGTAGGAGACCTCCAAGGGCCATCCAGTCCAATCTCCTTCTGCCATAAGAGGAAAATACAATCAAAGCATTCCTCACAGATGACCATTCAGCCTCTGATGATGATGATGATGATGATGACAATAATTACAATGGGTTCCTAGAATAGGAGACCTCCAAGGGCCATCCAGTCCAATCTCCTTCTGCTGTAAGGGGAAAACACAATCAAAGCATTCCTCACAGATGACCATTCAGACTCTGATGATGATGATGATAATAATAATAATAATTACAATGGGTTCCTAGAATAGGAGACCTCCAAGGGCCATCCAGTCCAATCTCCTTCTGCTATAAGGGGAAAACACAATCAAAGCATTCCTCACAGATGGCCATTCAGCCTCTGATGATGATGATGATAATAATAATATTAATTACAATGGGTTCCTAGAATAGGAGACCTCCAAGGGCCATCCAGTCCTACCTCCTTCTGCCATAAGGGGAAAATACAATCAAAGCATTCCTCAGCCATGTTGAATCAAACCTAAACTCTCATGAGAGCAACAGAAAGTACTGAACCTTGAGTTTGGGAGTTGTAGTTCTCCTCCATCCAGAGAGCACTGTGGACTCAAATAATGATGGATCAGGACCAAACTTGGCACGAATCCTCAGAAGAGGAGGAAGCCGGAAAGGGAATGGATGAGCACCCTCCCGCGCGCTCCGAACTCGGCCCTGCCCCTTTTTCGCTCTGGCCACACCCCCTCTCGCTTGGTGCACTCTCTCCTTCCCTCTTTCTTTCAGGTGGTGGAAGGGGGAAGGAATGAAAGGGGGAAAGAGAGAGAGAAGGAGGGAGGGAGGGAGGGAGAGGGGGGAGGGAGGGAAGTAGGAGGAGGAGGAAGGAAGCCTGCTCCTCCTCCCTGCCCCGCCCCGCCCCTCACCCCCCCTGCCGCGATAAAAAATAAATAAATAAATAAAAAATATTCAAAAAAATATTTAAATTTTTTTTAAAAAAATCTTAATAAGCAGATATTTTGCAGGAGGGTAGGGGGCCATGGGGAAGGGGCTGGGGATTTGCACTGCTGCCCCATGGATGCCCCCACTTTTCCCAGCTTGAGGACCTCAATGTGATAAGGTCCATATACACATTAACTCTTAACATGTTAGCAGAGAGAGAATCATGTGGATAGGAAAAAAAATACTACAGTTTCCCAAACATGGATTCTCAGCTAAAATGGGATCTTGTTGCACATCTGAAATGAACTGAAATCAATTATTACTATAAGCTTTCATAGGTTATGGACTTTAGTGCATTCAACAGGCAAAGCATTGTTGATGGTAGATATTTATTTATTTATTTCACGATATTTATATGCTGCCCTTCTCAACCCCGAAGGGGACTCAGAGCGGCTCACAAGCAAAATGCAAATACAATGTAACTATAATTATTGCCACAGCACAACATCAATATTACATATCACATTGTGCTATAACAATATCACATTGAACTATAACAATTATATCGCAATATTATTAGTAATATTGCATGTAACACAAAATATATAGTTATAGTATCAAATTATTAGTAGTAGTAGTAACATATTGCATTACATTACAACATTATCAATATTATATGTATACACAATATATTATACCATACTATATTATACTATAATATCAAATACAACATACTATGTCATTGTCACAGTACAACAATTACATATCACAAATATATAACAAATTATATTGCAATATTATTAATATTACATGTAACGTAAATATACAATTATAATACCTTATTATTAGTATTATTATTATATTGCATTACACTACATTATCCATATTATATGCATATACAATATTATACCATACCATTATACTATATTATATTATATGATATTATATTACATTATATTATAAATAATAAATAAAATATTTATCACATGATATTGTATGCATTCCATCCCGATCTGCCTCTTCCCCAAAATTAACGTGTAACTTGCTAGTGATAGGCAAAACTTTTGAATCATTCACAATCTTGCAATGTTCCCATCATCTCTTGGTGCAATGGGTCCATTTCCCTTCTGTGTTGGCATGAAAGCAGTAAAGTGACATTAAAGGAAGTGTTCCTTCTCCTCTTCTATTCTCCCCTCTGCCCCTTTCTATTCCTGAGCTGTCTGTTTTCTGTTTTTTAAAAACTATTTTGTGGTTATATTTGCCTTTTTTGTTGCTGTAATTGTGAAGCTGCTCTAAAAATTACAGAGCGGTTGAAGTATGTGAAGCAGAGATATGGGGGTATGCAGAAGTACAATCACGGGAACATGGTTTGTTGCATTGGCGAAATTTTGAAATGTAGCCACTATGAAAGTGTGATTGCCGTGAAATAGCATCTTCATGCAATAAAGTCCTATCAGGTATAGTTCTCAGATTATGTTGAATTAGCAAAAGCTCTAGCCAGCATCTAGTCCAGGCCCCTGAAGTTATAGACTCTCCATGTATTAACTATATGCACAGTAGAAACATTTGCGCAGAAATTAATATAGATTTCAAAAAGGATAAGAACCACAAGTTAGAAAGAAATTGATGGAAATAACAACAAAAGAGGTTTAGTTGTGTGTGTGTGTGTGTTCCTGCAAGACTATTTATTTATTTATTTATTTATTTACTTTATTTATATTCCGCTCTTCTCAACCCAAAGGGGACTCAGAGCAGATTACAGGTACACATACTTAGCAGACAATCCCTGCCGTTTCCACACACACACATATAGACGAACAGAGGCAAACTCTGGCAACCAGGGGGAGCTGACGCACTCCTCATCTCTTAGCGTTCCCAGCGTCCCTTGTTGTTCCTTCCGCATTCCCCAGCGTTACTGGAGTTCTTTAATGGCCTCATAATTCAGTCAAAATTTGCCTCCCCACTTTAATGTGGTACCTTTATCACCTACTTGACAGATGCAACTGTCTTTTGGGCTGCAAAGGTTGACAGCAGGCTACACTTAAGGTCGAACACCCACCTCAACCCAGGCAGGCCTCGAACTCATTACCTACTGGTCAGAGAGATCTTATGCAGCTGACAGCCAGCTGTGCCACATTCCCGGTGTTGCTGAATTCACATGCCTGGCCTGCTGAATGTTGATTATCCATATTCAAAATTAGAATGACTATTCTGACTGAGAGATTTTGGGAGTTGCAGTCAGAAAAATGTATTTTCCAAGCCCTGCTCAGAATCTGATTTTTATCATTGCATCCCTGTGAAGAACCTGCTCTATTCGGAATACACCTCTTTCTAAGCTGGACAACTTTTTTCATGCAGAATCAAACTGCTACGCATCTTGGCAACTTCACTGTCTGCCATGTTGACATTCCATTTAAAGAATGCATGTGTCACCACACATCTTCAACTTTACACTTCTAAAATTTCAGTTTCATTGTAATCAGATCTTATTATTTTAACCACATCTCGGAATATGCAGGCCCGGATTAACAGCTTTTTGCACCCTAGGCCACACTTTGGAATTACGTCCCCTTTAAGTCAACCTCTACCACACCCCCAACTCTCCCCCCCCCTCACACTGCTGCATCTTTCCCATCCTGTGCCAATGGGGCTGAGGGGAAAGGTGCGCACACGCTGTCACTGAAGAGAAGGGAACAGGCCCCTTTGTGTGGCGGGGAGCGAGTTCGTTACCCCTCGGGAAGGAGGCAGAGGAGGGCGAGCGAGTTCCGCAGAGCCGAGGCCCAAAGGGATGGGCAAAGCCGGGCTGGGTCCAGAACATGCTCTTCATCCGGGGCAGCGGCTTCGGAGAGTCGGGGCCTTGCTCCGCCTCAGGCTCCCCTCCGGGCCTCCATTGCACACACCGCCCTTCTTTCCCACGGCCTCCTCTTCCCTCAGCAGCCTGCGAAGGAAGACGCTTTGAGCTAGGCCAGGCGCCCCCTCCCCTCCCCTCGGGCGCAGAAGCACTGGCTGAGAAGCAGTGGTGTAGATGGATGGGCTGAGGCTGACGTGGCGAGCACGAGCGCTGCCTCCGCGGAGCCTGGCCTTGGCTCCGCCTCCTTTTGGGTACCAGGCGGCCTGAGCCAATCGTGGTGTGATTTTTTTATTATTTTATAACACTTTGTGATCCGTGATTCTGCGCCCCCTTCGGCTTGCGCCCCTAGGCCATGGCCTAGGTTGGCCCTGTGGGTAATCTGGGCATATAATGCTTATGATTTCCTTTCCACAACTCCATCAAGTACTTTGTTGTTGTCTAACAATATTGTCTCTGCCAAGAACAATCCAATGCCTGCTGACAAGAGTGGACCCATTGGAACTGGCATTGATATAATAACCACACCTTATTTCTGCAATCTCTCTTTTTAAAAAAACTGTTAACACAGGACATTCAACTTGTAAATTAATGGGATTAAATGTATTATGGGATGAAAGTTCATTCAAGGCAGGCCAAGGTCCAGGTCTGCATTTTCTAGCTTTTTGTTGTCTAATGAAGACCCAATGAAGAGGAACAAAAAGCACTTTTGAAGCATGCCACTATTGAATATACTAAAAGCTGCACTGCTGAATATTGATAGTCTGGATGTCACTAGCTATGTTTTTTAAAGGAATTAAATGCAGTTAGTGTCAACAAACAGGCTGCTACTACTGGGTGACAATCGTGTCCTTTCTGCCCATTAGCCGGTCTGAGTCCCTCTACGGAGGTGGAGAAGATCGGGATATAAAAGTTTTAAATAAATTGAAAACATTTTTAATGGAGATGTTTCAAAACAAGGATTATGCCAGGTCACCTTGAAAAGGTTTTGTTATCAAAATAGCACAAAGTACAGGTGGTAGAGGTGGGAGTAGATGCAAACATTGCTTTTTAAAAATCAACCAAGGATGAACGATTTGGCAAAGGATTATAATCCCTCAAATGTGTGTTGGTACCATCCTCTTCTTCCACCATATTTCATTGCTTCTCCTTTAACAGAACAATTGCAAATTCTTCTCTAGTTTAGGGATGCAATATTGGCTTTGCAGTGCACCAAAGTGAAAAGAACCACAAATATGTGTGCATCTGATACTTGGAATATAGAGGACAAAGTTAGAAATGGCTAGCACAAATTGTTTAGAAAAGATTCAAGAATGTAGTAATTTCATGATTAGAAGAGAGCAAAAATATCAGTAGCTTGCTGGGGAAAAAAAATCTGCAGCCAACAATTTAGGAAAATGGTTATATTATACTATTCTGATTTCACTTCAACATCAAATGCAAGCATGGTGTGACCGGTTGGCACAATTTGATCTTTACCTAAATGTCAAAAAGTTGGAGTGTGTGACGACCAATGAGGAGGAGACTGGTACCATTCAGGTGGACAGGGTGGATTTCCCAAAAGTCAACACCTTTAAGTATTTCGGATTGACGATATATGCAGATGGCAACCTTTTTGACAAAGTCACCACATGGATTAACACAACCTGGGTGAAAAAGTGCTCAGTAGTGGATATACTCTGCAACAAGAAGATGTCCAATCACCTAAAACAGGGCTGTCCAAACCGTCGCCGGTGACGTCGCCCTACGCGCCTGCTTCCTCCGCCTAATGGACGAACCGGCCCTGGTCTGAGAGAAAACTTTGAGGGAAATGCTGATTTTCCTCACAGTATTATTTGGATATAGTTTCATATTTAATTTAACATGAATAATCCCTACTTTTACATGTCTGTCTAGTATAGCTATAGTCACCATCTACTCAATATTTCTCTTCCTCTGATAAGGTAAATTTGCAAAATTATGTACGAATCTCTGATTTAGTTACAGACACTGTAGTATGGCTCTCTATCCATGTGGAATATGTTCTAGGACTTTGCATAGATACGTAAAAGAGCTTCTTCTAGTGACTAGTCAATAGAGGTTGTTGTTATTCATAATCTTAAAAAGAAACATTTCAATGCACTGAACTTAAGTAGTGATTAGCTTTAATTTTCCCCCTGGGAATTGACATTAATGTCACTGTTTAGATCAGTGTTTTTCAACCTTTTTTTGAGCCGCGGCACATTTTTAACATTTACAAAATCCTGGGGCACACCACCAACCAAAATGTCACAAAATGACACTCTAACACAGTAATACATATAGTTAATATGCTTTTAAATGTATTTGTACATTCAGTGTGAAACCTGGACCTGTTTCGATGAACACAACATAGATATCCTGGCAGGAATGGCAGAAAGACACAAACTTCCCACACAGAACTCCCATAACCAAGAGAAAATACTATAAGAGTTTGGTGAGTATTGACCTTGAGTTTTGGAGTTGTAGTTCACCTATATCCAGAGAGCACTGTGGACTGAAACAATGTTGGATCAGGACCAAACTTGGTATGAATACGCAATATGCCGAAATGTGAACACAGATGGAGTTTGGGGGAAATAGACCTTGACATTTGGGAGTTACAGTTTCTGGGATTTATAGTTAACACACAATCAAAGAGCATCCTGAACTCTTGCAACAATGGAATTGAACCAAACTTGGCATATTGAACTCACATTACCAACAGAAAGTACTGAAAGGGTTTGCTTGGGAATTGACCTTGAGTTTGGAAGTTGTAGTTCACCTACACCCAGAGAGCACTGTGGACTCAAAAAATATTATGTTATGTTGTTTTTTGTTTTCTATCCAGAATCACAATGTTGGAAGGAGGCTCACCACTTTAAGGCCCCTAAAACAGGCATGGGAAAACTTCGGCCCTCTGGGTGCTTTGGACTTCAACTCTCACCATTCCTAATGGCCTGAGGCCCTTTCCTGCTTAAGTGGCTGAGGGGGGGAAAGGGCCTAAGGCTGCTAGGAATGGTGGGAGTTGGAGTCCAAAACACCTGGAAGGTCCAAGTTTGCCCATGCCAGCTTTCGACAGAGACCTCTTCCTCCCCCTTCCCCTTCGCGCCCTTTCTTCCCCCTCCTGCCGAACACTTACTTTTTCTTCTACACTGCCGCTTCTGCCGCCATTTTGATCCAAGGTGGCAGTGTGAGCGTTTTCAGGAGGGAAGGGAGGAAGACGTGACCCGTGCGGGCGCTACTGCGCAGACTCGCCCCAGAGCAAAGCGAGCAGAGTGAGGCTGGGAAGAAGGGAGCCTGAGTGGAGAAGAAAAAGTGTTTGGCAGGAGGGGGAAGAAAGGGTATTGGAGGTTTAAATTTCCCACGGCACACCTGATGATTGCTCACGGCACACTGGTTGGAAAACACTGGTTTAGATTACTTTAAAAAAAACAGCCATTTGTAAGCTTCAGAGATTTCCATAGTTAAATATGGTTTTGCAATTAACAAGAAGGCCCCTTGAAATGAACTTGGCATGCAAGCAGGATCTTATTGGGGGGAAGTGGCTCTCATCTTGAAATTGTAGGAGATTTCTCATCTTCAGATGTTGACCCACTATTACTACCACCATTGGTTAGACTGGTTAAGACTACCAGGATCTGAGGTTCTCTTTATTTATTTACATCATTTTATATTCCGCCTTTCTCACCCTGCAGGGGACTCAGTGCAGATCACAATGCACATATGCAGGCAAACATTCAATGTCATAGACATTCAACATACATAGACAGACAATGAGCTACATAATTGGTCGAGAGCTCACCCCGACCTGGGCAGACCTCGAACTCATGACCTTCTGGTCAGTAGAGATCTTATGCAGCTGACTCCTAGCCAGCTGCGCCACATTCCCGGTCTGGTTGATCTGGTTGCTGGTTCCCTTTTTCTGCCTTTTTCGTATACCACAGAGGGGATAACAGTTCATTTGTTTGGTTTTATGTTGTTTTCCTATAGGATTGTGCCCAAAGCAATTTCAAAACACAGCAAAAGACTAATAATAACTATAACAAAAGTATGATCCCTGATTATGTTATCTTAGGCATTTCTGGGAGTTAAGATCCACAAAAGTAAATTTTACGAGCTTGAGAGAACACAATTAAAACAATCCTGATATCTGATTGTTATCAATCCTGATAACAATCAGATAACATTGTATAACCAAAACTTAGAACTGGGAATGAGCAAAAGACAAAGCCAAAGTACTTGTTTGTGCAACTACGTACCATTTGGCTCGACTCAAGAAACTAGATGTCTGTTGTTTGGAACAGGTTGAGACGTTTGTAAAGCAGACTCATGCTGAAGGCACTGACATATTCCAATACTAATATAATTTATGGTCAGGCTCAACCAAACTATTGTCTTATATCAAAGCCAAGCCAAAACATTCAGCTGGACTTGCCGGTTAATGTTATATAATGATACAATACCAGTTGTTTGGTATGGCAGATGTGTCTGAAGCAATTTGTTTGACTCCACTAAGCGTACACTATTTTTAAAGCTCACCTATACAACTTAAATGACCGTTGGTGTCATCTAATGCAGGGCTGTCCAACAGGCGGCCCTGGGGCCGTACACGGCCCCCGAGCCCCTTCCCTCCGGCCCCCTAACTTGTTTTAATAAAATACAAATTAAAAATTAAAAATAAAAAATAAAATAAAATAAATACCTCCTTCTGGGTTTAGGCAAGCATCGCGAGACTAGGCCAGCCACAGACGGGATTTCGAGGGAGGTCAAAATCCCGCCTGTGGCTGCATAGTCTCGCAATAGCTGCTGAAATCTCGGGTCCCGCGGGATTTGCGGCCAGCCTGGGCGCGCCTCCTCCCTCGCGGCTGCTTCCAGGCCAGCCCCCATTCCCTCAGAGAGAGGGAGGAGGCGAGTGAGGCAGGGAAAGCCCCTCCTCGCTCCGTCCTCTTCCTGTGGAGGGCCCTCGCTTCCCGCCCCGCGGATGGGAGAGCCGCCGCGCCCAGCCTGAGCTTGGCCTCGGCTCCAGCGGGGCTCTTCAGGGACGGCGGCGGCGTTGGCACTTCGGCCCTGTATGGGTAAAGAAGAGCCTGGCTCGAATCAATCAATCTAAAAACAGTGGGACGTTGGGTGAGGGGGGGGGAGGGGGTCCCTCAGCAGCGGTTTCCTTGGCGACGCTTTCTTCCCCTCCTCCGCGCCCCCTCCCCCTTGTTGTGCTGCCTTCCCCCACGTGCAGGGCGCAATGTGGCTTCCTTTGCGCCTGCCCCCGTGGCTTGTTTTCCCTTCAGGGAGGGAGGGAGCTCTTTGGGCTTCCTCCACTCGCCTCTGGGAAAGGAGGTCCCATCAAGCCCTGCGACGGCATTGAGGTGTTTGGGTTTTTTTTTTGTGTGTCCCAATTTGAGTGTGCACTCAAATAACTCAAAGGTAGTAGGAAACATTCCCCCAAATCCACCAGTGTTCCCATTTGGGTATATTGAGTATTCATGCCAAGTTTGGTCCAGATCCATCATTATTTGAGTCCACAGTGCTCTCTGGATGGAGGTGAACTACAACTCCACAACTCAAGGTCAATTGTAAGTAAAGTGGAACCGGGGAGGGGGCGGAGCCGGGGAGGGGCAGGGGTGGAGCCGGGGGAGGGGGCGGAGGCAGGGCGGAGGCAGACCCTTCAGGCCCCCAGGTGATCAGTGACCGGAATTCCGGCCCTTGGGCCCGTAGAAGTTGGACAGCCCTGATCTAATGTATACATTCAACTGCAAATGTGAATATATTTTTTCTGGTCCATAAGTGTAACCTATAATATAGAGCTTTATAAATTGTAGTAATTATCTTTTTGACTGACGCTAAGAGAAGAAAATGCTCTACCCAATAAAGCACACTCATACCCCCTTCCTTAATCATTCCTCTGTATCTCTTCTTTCTCATTCTCTTTCCCCCATTCTCTCTTTTTGCTTGACTAAGCTGGTGTTACTCCATAAACATTAGCCTGTGGCGCTGTGGTGTAGTCAATGACTCATGCTTTTCTGCTTCAACATGCTTGAAGGTGGGAACCAAATATTTAACTCATGGAAGTTACCAGGGAGACTGTATCATACGAGGGCAGGTCAATAAGTCCGTGACTTTTTGAATTTCCCGCCTCTTAACTGAAAGGGCAACACTGCTCCTGTCAACAGGCACCTGTCAGTTGACTCCTGTCAAAATTTGACCAAGCTGCGTCATTTAGTTTGTGTTTGACAGCCATTGATAGCAGACTATCGCGTAATTTGAGGAGAAAATGGAAAAAAGTGAATTTCATGTGCTCATTAAGCATTAGTTTTGTGGGGAAAAACCATCACTCAAACCAAGGCTAAGCTTGATAAATACGATGGGGACTCTGCACCATCAATTTCAATGGTAAAAAAGTGGTTTACTGAATTTTGTTGTGGCTGTACAAGCACGGAAGATGCCGAACGTTCTGAATGCCCAGTTGAGGTCTCTACACCCGAAACAATTGAAAAAATTCACGATATGGTGTTGGCCGATCGGAAATTGAAAGTGCAAGAGATTGTGGAAGCCATAGGCATCTCACATGGCTCAGTGGTTTCAATTTTAAATGATCACTTGGGTATGAGAAAGCTTTCCGCAAGATGGGTGCCGCGTTTGCTCACAATCGACCACAAATGCAAGGGTGCACACACGTGCAGTTTCCATGGCAAAAATCCATGATTTGGGATACGAATTGCTCCCTCATCCGCCCTATTCTCTAGATAGAGCACCGAGTGACTATTTTTCTCCCGATACCACTCTTCCAATTGGCATTCCCCTCCTTCTTTCCATTTTATAAAGCTATTAACAATCTTGCTGCTGTTACCAGGTTGGCAATTAATTGTTTTAGTTCTTTTCGTATGTTAATATTAACAATAAATGGCTATCTCTGGTGTTCCTGTTATCTCTGTTTGGGTGATTCTTCTTAGTTCTTGAAATACATTTCCCCAAAATTTTTGAACATATTTACAAGACCACCACATGTGTATATATGTGCCAGTTTCTTGACAGCCTCTCCAGCACTGCTTAGAATGTTTCTTGTCGATTTGATTTAGTCTAATTGGTGTGAGGTACCATCGCCACACCACTTCGTAATAATTCTCTTTTATTCTTATTGACATATTTTTTAATATACGCATGTTCCACATTCCTTTCCAGTTTTGAGGGTGTATTATTTTTTACAATCTGACTCCCATATTCTTTTGAGGTGGTCCTGTTCCTGGACTCCCTCTGACAGCATTTTGTAGATATCACTCAGTCTCTTTCATGTTGATCTATCTCACAAGATTATTATGGGGATATTTATTTTTTATTTATGACATTTATATGCTACCCTTCTCACCCTGAAGGGGACTCAGAGCGGCTTACAAGTCATATCTACATAAAACATACTATATTATTAGCATAATACTAATACAGATAATACTAATGCTAATAATACTAATAATACAAAATACTAATACATAATACTAATACATAATACTACTAATAATAATAATTAGCATAATACTAATTCAGAAGCAGCCCTGCAACGCCTAACATCCTGCTTTGCAACAGCTGCGGAGCTGTTTGGGCTGGAAGTCAGCCTAAAGGAAACGGAAGTTCTCTACCAGCCCGCACCACAGGAAGAACACCATCATCCCCACATCAGCATAGGCGAATCTGTGCTCAAGTCCGTTCAGCAGTTCACCTACCTGGGAAACATCATCTCTTCAGACGCCAAGATTGATAAAGAGATAGATCACAGATTAGCAAAGGCATCTAGTGCATTTGGAAGGCTTCACAAAAGAGTCTGGAGCAACAAGCACCTGAGGCAAAGCACCAAAATCAGTGTGTACAGAGCTATCGTACTGTCTATTCTCCTATATGGGTCTGAAACATGGGTCACCTATCGCCAACACCTACGACTCCTCAAATGCTTTCATCAGCGCAGTCTTCGCACAATCCTAAATATACACTGGACCGACTATGTGACTAATGTTGCTGTCCTTGAGCAAGCAGGGATCACCAGCATTGAGGCCATGCTATTGGGAACACAGCTGCGCTGGGCAGGGCAGGTCTCTAGGATGGAGGACCACCGCCTCCCAAAGATACTACTCTATGGTGAACTCGCCATGGGTCAGCGCAAGAGAGGCGCCCCCAAAAAGAGATATAAGGACTCCCTGAAACAACATCTCAGACTTGGCCAGATTGATCACCAAAAATGGTCCACCCTGGCCTCACATCGGGAGGCATGGAGACGCACTATCCACAATGCTCCAGCCTCTTTCAAGAAGACACGCCGAATGGGTCTCGAAGAGAAATGACAACGCAGAAAGAACTGCAACTTGGAAACAACATCACCCAAGGAGACTTTCTGTTGTGCTTTCTGCAACCGGACTTGCCTATCTCGGATTGGCCGTTTTAGTCATCAACACGCTTGTAGAAAGCGTGGGATGAGTCCTTCCTAAGAATCTTCATTCGCGAAGTAATGCCGAGAGAGAGACTAATACATCATTAATAGTATTAGTATTATATAATATTATATCGTTGCTGGGGGAGGAGCTTTGATGCCGCAGGAGACGAGATGGAACTGTCTTCTCTGCTCTCTTCTTCACTGTGGCCCCAGAGTGGCCGTTGGTGGAACATGTACTGTACACTGCTCTAAGTTCGTTGGAAAAAAGATAACCCAAACTAATTTAAAGGAAAAGGACAGAAAGCAAGACTGTCATTTTTTACTTTATTAAGTTCCGTACCTCTGCTTCTAGTCGCTACATAATTCACGAACAAACATACTTTTGCTCCATGTATTTTTATGAGTGTTTTTGTGTTCATTTTGGGAAGAAGTTTGAATTTATTTTACACAGAAAATGGGAAAGGACAGAAATTTCTTGTTAAAAACAACAACAACAAAAACAACAGCAGCAGCAACAACAACAACATCTTATTTCTAGACCACCCTCTCTCCCAAAAGAGACTGAGGATGGTTTACACCAGGGCTGCCCAGGAAGTCGATCGCGATCGACCAGTGGATCCCAGGACCGAAGGAGGTCGATCCCAGCCGGATGGGGCGCTTCTCAGAGGGGGCGGAGCCAGGCCGCACCAAGCCCTGCCCCCTCCCCTGGCTTCGGCACTCCCAGCAGCTTCTCCAGGCTTGAGGATGGCAATGCCAAGCCAGTGGTGGCATAGCTAGCACAAGGCTGGCTTGGCATTGCCATCCTCAAGCCTGGAGAAGCTGCTCCAAAGCTGGGAGCTTCCAAAGCCAGAGGGGCAATGCCAAGCCAGTGGGGCATTAGCCACCTGGCCTCCTCAAGCCCCTTGGCTCAAAGCCAGAGGGAGGGGCCAGCAGCTTCTCCAGGCTTGAGGATGGCAATGCCAAGCCAGTGGTGGCATAGCTAGCACAAGGCTGGCTTGGCATTACTGCCATCCTCAAGCCAGAGGGAGAAGCTGCTGGGAGCTTCCAAAGCCAGAGGAGGCACAAGGCAGGGCATTGGCACGGCCTGGCTCAAAGCCAGGCCCCCCCTCTGGCTTCCGCTCTACGAGCAGCTTCTCCAGGCTTGAGGATGGCAATGCCAAGCCAGTGGTGGCATAGCTAGCACAAGGTTGGCTTGGTACTGCCATCCTCAAGCCTGGAGAAGCTGCTGGGGGTCGGGGTAGAGCTGAAGCCTGAGGGGGGTGGAGCCAGGGCACACCAAGCCCCACCCCACCCCTTCCTCTCTCCAGCCATGAGGAGGTAGGTCTATCTTTCTGACTTGGTTTTATTATATGTAGCTCGTATGCTGATAAAGTGTGGGCACCGCTGGTTTACACACAGAGACAGGCAAACATTCAATGCCTTCACGAATTACCTTGCGACTAGAAGCAGGGGTACAGAACTTAATAAAGTAAAAAATGACAGTCTTGCTCTCTGTCCTTTTCCTCAAATACTGTTTAGACAGTTTCGGCAGCAGAGAATATGGTGTCCCAATGTCAATACTTAATTTTGATATTAATTTGCCATGTATTGAAATTGACATGACCTTTCCTTGTCAACCTCCCATCTTCATTTGTGCCTTGTCCCTTTTGACATTTAACTTGTCAGTTTCTTTGGGATAGAAATCTATTCTTGCTATTTTAATTACTAACCTGTGGAACAATAAAATAATAATGGTCCAAATTCTATATATCATTGTATTAGAAGCATATTGGATATAGAACAGAACCACACTACCTTGGCTTCTGATTTGACTTCCATTAGGAAACCTAACTGGTTTTCTTGAGTTCCCTTGACCTAAGTGATCCACCACAAATATGTATTCTGTTCTCAAAAGCAGGTCCATATTTATGTTGCTCTTGAGTTCTTTATTGGGTAGCAATCCACGCACCTTGTTCCATCAACATCAGTTTATATGAATATTCTTGGGTTTACAACATAAATTATTATCATAATGACCTTCAAGGAGAAGTACACAGAATGCAAATGCATTATTTTTCAGAGGACTTGCTATTGACCTTTCAGCGTTCATTTGACTCTGCCATTCAGAATAAAAGAATAGAATGCTTTTTTTTCCTCTTCCTGCCCCCCTAATGACAAGTTACTTCAGTGAAGAGAAGACATATTAAAAGCCATTAATAAAAGTTGCTATGGGTCATGGTAGGCTTGAAATCTCTTTTTTAAAAAGATGGATATTTTCACCCATTACTTGTAGAAGCACTACTTCAATACATTGCAGGATGCAAGAGACTGCTGTAAGAATATAATGTATTTATCAACAACCCCCCACCCCAGTCACATATTATGGCGAAAATGCATGCTTCAATTCCAATGTCTTTCTTGCTAGTCCTTCTTACCTTCTCTTAGGCGATCCCTCATAGCTCGAGGATGATTGTCTTCCAGATGTGGTGCCTTGGCGGTGGGTCCGGAGGTGGCTGTGGAGCCTTATTGATCCGCATGTTCTCCCGCAGTGAAGACATTGGTTTCCAGATGGAAGGCGGTCCCACCTTCCTTTTCAAATTCTACAGCACTGCTGGTCACAGCTGACCTCCAGTTAGAGCACTCAAGGGCCAGGGTTTCTGTCACGACCCAGACGTTGGACCACAGTGGCAGGGCAGGCCTTTAATGAAATCCCACTGCTGGTCACTAAAAATGTCACGACCTGGGCTTTGACCACTTGGGGCTGGGTGGGCCCTCCTATTTTATATCCCACCACTGCTGTCAAATAAAGTAACGACCTGGCCCTTCCTGACCACTGGCTGTTCTGGTAACGCTGCCACCAACCTAAAATGTCTTTAGGATTTTTGTTAAAGTTGTAGATAAGCTAGGCTCCTATTCTAAACATGAACTGAGAGGATTACTGAGGTGAAATCTCTTCTCCTAAGCTGGGACTGGTACACTGTTTGATGTAATGAGGCACACTGGAAGCTTCTCTTTGAGAGTTAACAAATAGAATGTTTATTGAATTAACAGGCAGAGCTTGAAAGGCACAAATGCGTAACTTGTGAGAAAAGATGTTATTTACAGCCGTTGGTTACTGAAGATTGGTTCCTTAAAACTTAGTTACAAAACTAGACAGTTGGTGTATGGTTCACAACTTGTCTACCTAAACTTCCTCACTCTAATTCGCAGACTAGTAGTGAGTAGTCCAACTAACTAAATTTTAGTTAGTTCCCTGAGAATCCACTCAGGCCTTCAGGAACACCCTAGCTACCTAACTCTCCTCCAGAGTTCCCTGTAGCTGGCTTCCCAGAGATGTGAGCCAATCTCTAAACCCCTAGAGATCAAAAGCCTGTGTTCTGACTGCCTGTCAGCTCCTCACAGAACTTTTCCTGTCAGCTTTCCAAGACACCTCTGTCTTCACTGACTGCTCACTCTAAACTCCCTCCACTGACTGAAAAAGCTACACTTTTTCCCTCCTAAGATAGCTGGCTCCTCCCCCTCACTCTGAGCCACTCCCAGGCAGCTCTCTCCCCCTCCTCCCTCTCTCTCTGAGGAAGTTCCAAGCCACTCCCCTTTTCCTGGGTATCCCTTCTTAATATGGATGCCAAGCTGTTTCATAGGCGGACCCCACAGGGGTCCCAGTTCTCTGTGTCTATTCCACAGTTTTTGAGGTTGGCTTTAAGCCCATCTTCAAATGTCTTTTCATGTCCACCAACATTCCATTTCCCGTTCATGAGTTCAGAGTAGAGTAACTGCTTTGGGAGAAAGTGATCGGCATTCAGAAAACATTGCCAGTCCAGCGGAGTTGATGGCGGAGGAGCATCGCTTCAATGCTGGTGGTCTTTGCTTCTTCCTGCATGCTGACATTGGTCCGCCTGTCTTCTCAAGAGATTTGCAGGATTTTTCGAAGGCAGCGCTGATGGAATCATTCCAGGAGTTGTGTATGACGCCTGTAGACAGTCCACATTTCACAGGCGTAGAGCAGGGTTGGGAGGGCAATGGCTTTATAAGCAAGCACCTTGGTATCCTATGGATACTGATGTAGATCAGGGTAAAATATGAAATACAATTTAGGGTTCAACAGAATGAGTCAATGAACTTCAAGTGGATGTACCATAGGCAGGAGAAAGTGCTGGCAGAAATTAGGTATCTGAAGTCCCAAATCCTTTGGTCACAGAACTACAATAACAAATTCCACAACCTTCCAATACAGTTGCCCTGTCTGGACAGTGCTAAGGTGTCAGCTGTGTTTGGAAAGCTCACTGCCCACCCGTGCCCAGAAATTGTTTATTATTGAAGGTTCGTTGGTTGTTGGTTTGATGGTTGCTCTTATATTCTGTTATAATGTTGTTGTTTTGTTCTGTTTCATGGTGTTGCTTTGATATTTTAGCTTGTTATATATTAACCATGTTTGTTTCTATGATGATGATGACAAAAAGTAATGACCAAAAGCCAAAGATTTGCTGTACTATTCTTTTGTGTACATTATTTTGGGTCCTCATTCCCACCTCCTATTTTTTATCATTTCTGCTATATTGATTGCTGTTCTGTAAAGGTGCATTAATAATACAGAAAAGTGGTATACATAGGCAGAGAATAACAAATGATCTCCTGATACCATTTTGTGGCCAGTTGTGTAATTGAGTGATACCTTTAATATGCAATGTTATGCAAACCTTTAGTGACAAGGACTATGATTGACAATACCGCACAATCATATTTAATCATTTAAGCCATGTGCACTTTTCCAGAGATTTGGAGTGCATAGTTGTTTTTATGAGGAGTATTTATATTTAAGTCCCCATAGGAGAGTCATCTGTTTGGCATGTTGTTTAATCCAGGCAAGGCTTAGGACGTACACTTCAAGGATGAACTTTCTTTTGGTGCAATGTTCATAGTATTCAAGAAGTGGCCTTCTTTATCTTTATGATTGTAAACATCCTAATGAGCCGCACGCACACACCCGGCCCCAGCAATTGCTCATGGACCACCTTATAATTTTTCACTACCAGAAAAGATTCATCTCATCTCTCTGGAAATATCAGTGCCCAAAATTACCTTCCTCTACTCCAGTGTTTCCCAACCCTAAATTTAACTAATTTCAGGAATGTTAAATTGCCTCTATGTCTGTCTATACATGTTGTATGTCAATGGCATTGAATGTTTGCCTGTATATGTGCATTGTGATCTGCCCTGAGTCCCCTGCGGGGTGAGAAGGGTGGAATATAAATGATGTAAATAAATAAACAAACAATACTGTAAATAATAATATTAAATAATAATAATGCCAGCAACACGACCAGGAGGTGTCAATACAAAAAAAACCTTATTATGGTCACTGACAGGAAAGCTTAGAGAAGACAATGATGCTGGGGAAAATGGAAAGAAAAAAGAAAGCGGGGCCAACCAAGGGCAAGATGGATGGATGGTATCCTTGAAGTGATTGGCTTGACTCTGAAGGAGCTGGGGGTGGCGATGGCCAACAGGGAGTTCTGGCGTGGGCTGGTCCAGGAGTTCACGAAGCGTCGGAAGCGACTGAACGAATAAACAACAACAAAGGTCACTTACCAGCACAGCCAAGAGGCTCCTTGGCTTGGAAATGGATAAAGAGCACCTCCCCATGGCCAGTGTGGAGCACTGCCCCCAGAAGCTGGAGATGGAAGGGGAAACCTTTACCTTTGTTATGTGTATTTGTGTGTCACTGTATTATTTCACTGTATGAAAGGCATTGAATGTTTGCCTATCTGTGTATGTTGAAATCTTCTCTGAGTTTCCTCGGAGAGATAGAGTGGAAAATAAATAAAGTGTATTATTGTATTATCATTAGCATGAAATGGCACTTGAGCCACCCCTTCCTTCTGGATTCCCACTCAAAAATCTCAGATAGAAGGAAAGAAACCCCGAGTGATGTCTCCAATATAGAAGATTTTCTCCTCTACCGGTCCAAGTGTCTGTTCAGTTGTCTAACTTTTGTTTTATAATCCCCTGGGGCTGTAACTAAAAGTCAAAGAACCTGGAAATAACTAGTTTTGAGGAGAATCCTAAAGCACAAGCCAATTAAATGCAAATAAAAAGGGACCAGGATTAGGAAAAAAAAGTGTTAATGAAATCTAGTATAAAATGTACACTAACTGGTTTCGACATGCACCAGCTGGTCTTTCCCTAAAGAGCAGTGTGAGTAGGCAGTTCTAGCATCCTTTATATAAGGTACAGACACGTATGCATTTTATTTTTCAAAGTCAGGCTCTATATTTTGGAAGTGGCAAGGCCAATCAAATGTGTCCCTTGAGGCATATTGGCTGGGCAACTGAATCAGATTTTCTGCTATTTATATCCTAGCATCTACTCAGCTTTGCACTGCTCCTTCTTTCAACATTATGTAACTTTTAAGAGAACACTGCGAGCGTTCTCTAAACTGAACAAACTGATTAAAGAAAAGATATCTGCTCAGCTGGAATGCAAACACAGGTGGGATTTCTGCCATTCGCATGCAAGCCATGACTTGCACATACCTTGGCAACTTGAAACCATTCACTCCTAAAGATAATTAGTATCTACATTTTGAATGTTTATATACAATTTCCTTGATGTCCACCTTTGTCTCTTTTGACCAAGCAGGTTTCTCCATTCAGTTCGGTGGAAGATGTAATAAAAGCAGTTTAAATAGGACTGCCATGTTTAGAAGCAATATACCGTACTTCTGAATTCAAATGACGTTGGAGTAAACAATGTGGGACAGGTTGTTGGTTTTTGGCCTATGCTTATAGGCTTCACTGAGAGTGATTAGCTTCCATGGGCAAGAGAAGGATGGACTGGATAGATACTGTAGATGCTCAGTTTTATCTAGTCAGGCTGTCTTTATGTTTCTAATTCTCTGCAAGACAAGAAATAGGCCCCAGTGTTCTTAAATGCTATCCATAAAAAGGTGTGAGGGCACGCAGACTAAACCTCCAGCTTTGACCCTTCTGGCCATATTGAACAGTACGGGTTCTAAGTACATTTATTTATTTCGGACATTTATATGAACGGGGCCTAGAGGCCAGGGAGGACAGAGAGCCCGTTTGGGGATTGACTAATCGGACCGGATCATCGGTGGCGACCCCGGCATTTATTTATGGATCCCTGGGAATCGTGTTATCCTCGTGTTATCCTCACGTCATGTCCAACCCTGACGGGGATGCTGAGGCGGTGGCTGGTGGTCCATGGTCGGTTGGGAGTGATGTTGATCGGCCCAGCTGCCCGGCGTCAGCAGGATGCCTCTGGAGAGACCAGACACCTTTGGACGTTACTGAGGTCCTAGCCTGTGCTCAGAGACCCCGTCCCCGACATCGTGGCCGCCTGGTGGCGGCGAGTCGGGAGCTCGGGGGGCTGAGCAACATGGCGGATGGCCTTGAGGACTTCCTCCTCCTTGGACCCAGACCGGAAGAGACAAAGGCACAGGCGCTGGAAGAGACGCCGGAGGAAGAAACCGAAGGAACACCCAATTTCTGGTCTGTCAGTGGACTATCCGGGGACAGCAAATTTCCAAGAGGCCGACGTTCCTAGGGAGTCAAGCCTCTCCTCACTGAACAGAGTCAACCCAGAGGGCTGCCAAGGACATCGGGCTGCCCCCATATGCTCCGGTATGAGCAATGGAGATGAGGACAGCCCTGGAGCCGATCCTGGCCATACTTTGGGGAGGAGCGAACATAAGAAATATAAAACCAGGACCTTCTGGGGATTGGGCTTCGGGAGCTGGGCCAGATCAGGCTCCCATAGCCCCTCAATTAAAACCAATAAGGCTCAAAACACCCTGAGATCACTGAAACTAAGGAAAGAAATTTCCCAAGCTTTGACTGATCCCTCCCTTAGACCTTGCAGTTGGAAGATCTGTTAGAGTTAATTGGGAAGGGCATAGTCCGGCTACAGTGTATTATTACTACGTTTAATGGTAATTTATTGTTAGTTGAATTTGTATTGTAATTTTGTTGTTGTTTTATCTGTTCTCATACTGTGTTTATTCTTCAATTCTGTAAACCGCTCTGAGGCCTCGGGGAGTGGCGGTCTAGAAGTTTGAAGTATAATAATAATAATATCCCATCCTATCTTGACCTCTACAGAGGGATTAAGGGCAGCTAACAACAAAAGCATAAATATACATCTTAAGTAAAACCAGTATAAAACATTTTTAAAACATCATTAAAACATTAAAACATTAGAACCATCGCCAGTCCATCAGAGTCCATCAAAATCCATTAAACCATAGCTCTACTATCACGTCAGTCTAGTCCACAAAGGCCTGATCCCACAGCCAGGATTTCACCTTTTTCCGGAAGGTCAGGAGGGATGGAGAGGATCTGATTTCACTTGGAATTCCATAGCTGAGGGGCCGTCACAGAGAAGGCTCCATCTCTTGTCCCCACCAACCGCGATTGCAATGGTGGTTGGACAGCGACCAGGGCCTCCCTGGATGATCTTAAGGTCCTAGGTGGTTTGTAGCAGGAGATACTGAATGTTGTTACACAACCTTCTCTGTTACTAGGAAGGATTTTACAGTTGGTCCTCCATATTTATAATTTTAACTCCTGTAGATCTGATTTTCGGAGTTTTGATTAATATATATTAATATATATTCTCCAGGAATTTCTGGTTCTTCCAGTGCAACTCTAGAAATTGAACATAGAATACCAATGGAGAACTAAGAGATTTCTAACAAGAACTGTTCTCAAGGCATTTGTAAGTCATCCAACACTATTTTATGGTCAGTTTTTGGCAGAAGTTGGCCATACTTAATTAATTAATTAATTATTGTATTTATATTCCACCCTTCTCATCCCGAAGGAGACTCAGGGAGGATCACAGAACACATACACGGCAAACATTCAATGCCGTTAAACAGACAGGACAGACAACAGATAGAGGTATATGTTGGCATTTTCCCCACTTTCGTCGTCCTTGAGGTTGCGCTCGATTCTGGCTCTTGATTACAGACTTCCTCCTTCCTTTGATCGTTGGCATTTTCTGGTTCTTCCTTTTTATAGTGCTGTAAAATACCTCCCTGCTTAAGCGGTGCCTAATTTCTCTACTCACAACACATGGCTGTTTTCAAACTGCTTAGGTGGACAGTGAGTTGGGCTGAAAGTCAGGTGCTCACCCTGACCCAGGCTTCCAACTGTCAACCTTTTGATTTGTGTGATGTATTGCTGCTGGTTATTAACCAGCTGTGCTAAGGCCTGGCCTAAACTAAATGACTTAGAGGTTCCTAGAGAAGTGTTTTCTCAGATTAAAAAAAATTACAATTTTATTTGCATTTTTACCACTTTCACGGGTGTTTTGTGCTCCTAACACCTGCAATAGTAGAAGGCCTATTGTAAAGACATTACTCTGAACACCCTGGATTCAACAGATGCTGCTAAACCTCTTTGCTGTCACTATAATCAGTGACGTTCTCTGTGTCTGCAATACCCATGCCCAGTAAAAACATATATTTGAGAAATCTTATAGAGAAAGTGTTTGATAACAACATCTGTGGCAGTGTGGAAGACCAAGAAAATCTCCATTCCAGTACTACTGGAAGCACATTGTTAGATCTTGGCCTTATGATCCTCTTCCAGATGTCCCCACTCAACTTGACAAGGCTAGAAATGTATTTGGATCCTCTGTGTCCTCTGTTGACCATTTATCCTTTGAGACCAAAAGTTGGAATAATGTGGAAATGAATTACTAAAAAAGAGGATGGGAGAGAAGGGAAAACACATGTAACACTTTCACACATTAATTATGGCAATGCACCAATTGTTATGCTAGTTTAAAGAGAAAGGCAACCTGTAGTCGCCATGGGGTGACGTGAGCTTGCTCAGTCTGGTGTTCAGTTGCTCACAGTAGGTGCTGTCTTGGTTAATTTATTTTTATTACTTTTGACTTCCTCACACGGGGCTTTTTCTCCATCCTACGATGCTGCCAGGACATAGTCTGCTGTAGCCCATCACATGACGCAGGGCTACTTTTGGCAGGCCTCCATCCTGTCCATCCTGGCTGTATCTCAGTGAGTCAGCCCTGAGAACATGTGTAATTACCCATGTTCTCAATGTCTAAGCCAGGGACAGCAGTGAGAGGAAGCTGGGGTCAGACGGAAAACCTCGTGGGAAGGTAAGGGGATGAAGCGATGCACTGCTCTACTGTTTTCCCCGCCGCTGCCAGGCCCGGATTAACAGCATTTTGCGCCCTAGGCCACACTTTGGAATTACGTCCCCTTTAAGTCAACCTCTACCACACCCCCAACTCTCTTCCCCCCCCCTCACGCCACTGCATCCTTCCCATCCTGTGCCAATGGGGCTGAGGGGAAAGGTGCGCACACGCTGTCACTGAAGAGAAGGGAACAGGCCCCTTTGTGTGGCGGGGAGCGAGTTCGTTACCCCTCGGGAAGGAGGCAGAGAAGTGCGAGCGAGTGCCACAGAGCCGAGGCCCAAAGGGACGGGGAAAGCCAGGCTGGGTCCAGAGCAAGCTCTTCATCCAGGGCAGCGGCTTCAGAGGCGGCCCCACGTGCGGCTCATGGCCCAGTGGCTGCAGAGAGTCGGGGCCTTCCTCTGCCTCAGGCTCCCCTCCGGGCCTCCATGCCACATGCCACCCTTCTTTCCTGTGGCCTCCTCTTCCCTCAGCAGCCTGCAAAGGAAGCAGCTCCGAGCCAGGCCAGGCCAGGCGCCCCCTCCCCTCAGGCGCAGAAGCACTGGCTGAGAAGCAGCGGCATAGATGGATGGGCTGAGGCTGAGGTGGCGAGCACGAGCGCTGCCTCCACGGAGCCCGGCCTTGGCTCCGCCTCCTTCTGGGTACCAGGCAGCAGGAGCCAATCGCGGCACGATTTTTTATTATTTTATAACACTTTTTTTGGTCCGTGATTCTGCGCCCCCTTTGGCTTGTGCCCCTAGGCCATGGCCTAGGTTGGCCCCATGGGAAATCCGGGCCTGGCCGCCCCACTGATTCCCTCAGCTTATGGACTTCCATCTGATGAGGTCCTTAGAGTCAAAAATTGATGCTAAAAACCAGACCTGGAGGGTGGTCCCATGGTTAGGTAAAGGTAAAGGTTTTCCCCTGACATTAAGTTCAGACGTGTCCAACTCTGGGGGTTGGTGCTCATGTCAATTTCTAAGCCGAAGAGCCGGTATTGTCCGTAGACACCTCCAAGGTCATGTGGCCAGCATGACTGCATGGAGCGCCATTACCTTCCCGCTGGAGAGGTACCTATTGATCTACTCACATTTGCATGTTTTCAAACTGCTAGGTTGGCAGAAGCTGGGGCTAACAGCGGGAGCTCACGCCTCTCCCCGGATTCGAACCTGCGACCTTTCGGTCAGCAAGTTTAGCAGCTCAGTGCTTTAACCCACTGCACCACCGGGGCTCCATAGGTCTCATTTTTAGAAGATACCTAAAACATGAAATTAACCCATGAAGATTCTCTATAGCAAGTGTTGCAATAATATTATTCAAAAAATGAAAACAGACATTGCACCTCACTGTGTAGTATTTCACTTACATATTGCAAAACCATAATGACACTCTTGTCTAGAATGTTTTGCTGTTGTCGAAGCGGTAGGTGAGACTTGTAAGAAACTATCTGAGATAAGATTACATGGAGTTTTTGAGAATGACCCCATTTTACTCAAATGCCTACTTATATGCTAGCTTTTCAATCTATTGTGAGACCTGGAAAAACAGAGTGGTATTTCCTTTCATTTTGCACATGCGTTGACTGATTGGTTGATACAGCCTTCTCCTTAGGGTCATACTTGGTGAAAAACAGATCTCAGTCTCACTTTCATACAATGCCCTGCATTAATGCATGGAGCTATGCTTTCCTCCCTTCTATGTGTCCACTCATTGTGTGGCTAGAAAATGGGAAGAACAGGCTTGGTTCAATCTCTCTACTAGAGCCCAACTGGGTACAGTACGAACTGGTTGTTGCCCATGGTGTCATGTAGTCCCTACCTCTTTGAAATGGAGATTTACAGCATTTTTTAAAACAATGGTTTTTTAGGTGTCTGTTTTTTTTTAATAAAGGCAATTAATTTAAAAGCACTTAGTAAAATTAACACAAAGCTGGGCTTTTAAAAAATAATAACGGAGAGCTAGCACACGGTAGATAGAAGGTTTACTACTGCATGCTTACCAGGATTCACACGCCTGAGAAGAACAGCACAGGCAGAATATTCCAAAATCCAAAATTGTCTGCTTGGTGACACCTTGTTTTCTGATAGATCAATGCACCCCAGAAAATTTAATGCACAAAATTCCTTAAAATACTTTATTATTATTATTATTATTACCATTCAGTGCTTTGGCATTAGGGTTAGTTTTCTTGTCCAATAAGACCTTTGCAAATCGCTTCCGGTGTGAGCGAATTGGCCCTCTGCAAGGACATTGCCCAGGGGACACCTGGATGTTTGGTGTTTTACCATTCTTGTGGGAGATGTTTGGTGTTTTATCATTCTTGTTGGAGAGTTCCCTGATGTCCCCACATAGGGAGCTGGAGCTGACAGAAGGAGCTCAACCCAGTGTTTCCCAACCAGTGACGCGGCACAGTAGTGTGCCATGATGGACCTCGTGCTGTGCTGTGAGAAAAGCTCTCTGCCCCTCCTTCCTTCTCCCCTCCTCCTGCTGAACTCCTGCTGCTTGGGGGAGGAGGAGGAAGGGCTGGGCGGTGCTGAAGAAAAAAAGAGGGGGCCGGGGCGCTGCCTTCTTCGGCCGTTTCCCCAGCCAGCCTCCAATCCGCCATGACTCCCACCCCTCGCTCACTGAAGCTGTGCGGAGGAGGAGCCCTGCCAACTGAAGCCCATCCACCACTCATGCTCCTCCTCCTACGCGCAGCTTCAGCGAGCGAGGGGCGGGAGTCATGGTGGAGAGCAGCGCCGGGGGCCATGACTCCCGCCCCTCGCTTGCACTGCCCCTTCAAGGCTGGGGGAGCTGTGGGGGAGCTGAAGCCAGGGGGAGGGGCGGGGCATGGTGGGCCTGGCTCCACCCCCTCCCCCACTTCAGCTCTCCCAGGCAGCCTTGGGCCAAGCCAGCATTGTGCTGGCTCTGCCCCCGCTGGCTTGGCACTGCCCCCTCAATGCTGGAGAAGCTGTGGGAGAGCTGAAGCAGGTGGGAGGGGGTGGGGCATGGCATGGGCTGGCTCCTCCCCCTCCCCGGCTTCGGCACTCCCAGCAGGCCACCATCCCCCAGCCGTTCTTTACTTTGTTAGAGTGTCATTTTGTGTCATTTTGGTTGGTGGTGTGCTCCCGGATTTTTTTAATGTTAAAAGTGTGCCGCGGCTCAAAAAAGGTTGGGAAACACTGGCTCAACCTGTTCTCCCCCCGATTTGAACCACTGATCTATTGGTCACCAGTCCTGCCAGCACAAGGGTTTAACCCATTGAGCCATCAGGGACTCCTAATACTGTATGTATATAGATTTACCTTTGGCCTAGGTGTATGAAACATACATGAGTTCTGTGTCCCATCTCCAAGACACATCTTTCTGTACATGCAAGTATTCCAAAACCCCACCCCCCTCAAAGACCTGAAATATGGAACACTTCTGGACCCAAGCATCTTGGACGAGGGATACTCTACCTGCACTATCATCATGTGTATTGGAAAGGGAGAAACCCAGCTCACAAGCATGGGGAAAATGTTTTGCGACTGTCATGTAGAGAAGCAAGTGGAAGAAAAATATTTCCTCACTCAAGACCTCCAGCAAAATATTGTTATATTGCACAAATTATATGTCTTCAGTTTTACATATGAAATCTGGAATAAATTAAAAATACAAACTTCATTTGGGCTGGTTATATTTATGCAATGAATCCCATGAATACTGCAGTTTCAGAATGAGAGTTCAGTGAGTATTCATTCCAGGGATTATCTTGTGAATGCTAAGTTTATTTCACATATTACAGTTCAGGGAGCATTCATTTCAGGGGTGTTAAATAGCCAAACAGTTCTGACATCTGACCTTAGAAAATTCTTTACTACTTAACTTTAAAAAAAAATACAGCCCAGTGTGAAAGAGATCTGTAGTAATAAACTTATCTCATAATGTCAAATGATTAAACACTGGATTCTTTTTTACATTTTAAATATACAAGAGTTTCCATTAGGGAGCTCAGCTGAACTGATAACAGTTTCCTGACTCTTAAGTTTATTTCTACTTCTATTTGTCGAAAGCTAATAGGGAAAAATAATAGAAACTAATTGAAAAGGAAAGCAAACACATGGGGCTCCACACTGGTTCAGTTAATAAGCAATAGGGGTTGTACTATTGATTTCAAGTTCATAAATAACATTAATTCTCAGTGACAATTAATGTGTACACAGGTTGTGTTCAGCTCTTTGATAAGATGTTATAAGCAGATATGTACATATTCAAGGTTTAATTTGAGAAATGTTATCACAAGTTGATACATTGCCTTGCCCGCAGAGTATTGTGCCAAATGTCATTTCAAACCGGTGTAGTTATTCTCTCTGCTTGTTTGATTATTTGTACTTTTCTCAATCTATAGTTACAGGCCTAAGTCCCCTAAACAGTGGTTCTCAACTAGTGGGTCCCGAGATGTTTTGGCCTTAACAGCTGGTAAATTGGATGAGATTTCTGGGAGTTGTAGGCCAAAACATCTGGGGACCCATAGGTTGAGAACCACTGCCCTAAAAGGACCAGATCCCATGGGATCTTGCCCTAAAAGGACCAGATCCCATGGGATCTTGGAAGCTAAGCAGAGTCAGTCTTGAGTTATACTTGAATGGTATACTGCCAACCAGGTGCTGTAGGTTCTATTTCAAAGGAAGGAAGTGCCAAAACTACAACAAAGTATTCCTAAGCTAAGAAAACCCTATGAAATTCATGCAGTTGCCACAAGTCGATAGATAACTTGATGACACAAACACACAACCTGTACTCGACATTAATCACAGTTCTGCATTCATGAAAAGGGCTGGCAGGTTTTACTTTAAATATTGTGATGTTGTAATATACTGATCTTGTACGATTAATTCATATATTCTCAGTGAGGAAATCTCAAATGGATTTTCTGAAAATAAGCAATGTTGTTCAGTGACAATTATTTTCCAAAGGGTGCAATGAAAAAGGACCGAAGAGCCACCACTATGAATTTGTTGAATATTTGCACATCACACTATTCAAAATTATATATTGCACCCATGTTTTGTTGTTGTTTAATCGTTCAGTTGCTTCCAACTCTTTGTGACCTCATGGATCAGCCCACGCCAGAGGTCCCTGTTGGCCGTCACCCAGAGCCGGATCTTGCACTCCGCAAAGTAAACATTTGCTTAGCACTTGCCAATATTCAGGGGCGCATTTTACATTGTGCCCATCGCCCCACACCACGAGGTCGAAAAAAAGGAGCACTCTGGAGGCAGCCTGGGGCGGAGCGCCCCCGGCTGCAAAATGCTCCTCCCTCCCGGCCCCATGGTGCAGGGCAATCAGTGGCTACGGGCAGCCAAGCCCACCCCATAGCAATGGCGCACGCGCGGAAGTTTCATGCATGCGCCATTGCCGCAGGGCAAGCCCAGCTGCCCGGAGCCGCCAACCGCCCCCCCCCACCTAAAAGGAGGAGCGCCCCGTAGCCGGAGGTGCCCCGCCTCCAGCCGCCCAACAGTCCTCCCCTTTGCCCCCGCGTAGGGCAACCACCGACCCCGGGCAGCTGGGCCTGCCGCGTGGCAATGGCGCATGCATGAAACTAGCTGGCCCCGCACATGCGGACTCCGGCACGCGCATGCACCCTCCACGAGGCTGGAGAGTTAGGGGGCACCAAAATAAGGTTGCTTACCATTTTATATTACCTTAGTCCAGCCCTGCCGTCACCACCCCCAGCTCCTTCAGAGTCAAGCCAGTCACTTCAAGGATACCATCCATCCATCCATTACAGCCATGTGAAGAATAAAAATAAATCAGTAAAACAACAACAGAACTCTAACAATCCTTGTAAAAAACATGAAAACTGTCTAATTCAACTAAATAAACAGTGCAGCAAAAACTATAAATAAATACAGCCAAATAATTTCCCAAGGCTAAATGGAAAAAAAGTTGCCTCTGACAAGAAAGCAGGTAGATGCAGGAAGAGCTTTTCCTGGAAGGGGCTGCAACAGAAAAGCAATTGCTATTAGTAGATATTAATTTATCTCTCCCATAGAAGGGAATGTAAATTCAGATTCATTTGAACCTGGAAGTTTCGAACAGAAAAAGGTGCTTCCTGAGATAATGCAGAGCCAAACTGCTAAGGACTTTAAAGAAATAGCATTGAGATCCAGACAAACTGGAAGACCAGATGCAACTCTCCCTCTGTGCATGTATGTATGTGGGAAGAGCGACATAAAGTTAGTATGCATGATTTCCAGGAAAGGAAAACAGACAGCGAGCAGCTATTCCCAGGGCGTGGCACTTCAAGGAAGATTAAGCTGTTCCTTGCCCTGGTTGACCTTCCTCATCACTTTTAATTAAATTCTTTTAAAAGATGATGATTATGATGATGATGCATTTCTTTATACCCTTTAAAGTTCAATTTGTTGTGAGATAGCATGAGTCACAGTTTGGGGAGAAAGGTAGAATACAAAAGCCCTAAAGGGCGCTCTTCGTTGACCTTCCGTATCTATGTTCGCATGGTCTCTGAAAACCTGGAATAACAGAGGTGGACAGATGTAAAATTCCCAACTCTCAGAGATCCACGATTCGTAGAGAAAACAAACAATCGAAAAACAGGGGCATGTTTGAAAATGAGTAATTTACCAATTGGGAGGAGTTAGCTGCAGTCAGCTAATGTGCTTTATTTATTTATTTATTTCGGATATTTGTACCCTGCCCTTCTCACCCCCTGGGGGGGACTCAGGGTGGCTTCCAGCCAGCACATATTCGATGCCCACACATAAAATACAATAAAATACGCATCAAAATCAATATTAAATAGTTAAAACATTAAATTACTACAGTAAAGTTTATTTAAAAGGGGGTCAGTCTGGTGGCCGTCGTCTCATCGAATTCTGTAATTGCCATCTCGATTAAGCTTCTTTTGCCTCCAGGGCCTAGAAAATGGGCTTTAAAGGGATGGACATTGCAAGCTATGGCCCTGAAGGTAGAGTAAAGCCGTCCCACATACAGGGAGAACTGGAATAGCTTTTAGAATGAGTGCTGGACTCATAAATAGTGAGCCAAACAAGATTTATTGAATAACAACCAGTAAAAATGAAGGTGGCCCAAAATGCTTAGCTGGTTGCAAAAGGAAGTCCTTGAAAAAGGATGCAATCACTTGCCTCTTTGTTTGCAAAGTGATGGTTCCTCTCTTTGATCCAAGGTGTCTGTTGCTCTCTGCTTGTAGGCCCACGAAGTCCTGTATAAGCCCCAAAATCCACAGTCTATGTTGAGGATAGATCCTACTTTTTACTGCAGGCTTCGGTTGAGAACAAAGGTTAGGCTTAGTAGGTGATGCTTTTGTTGCAGCAATGGCTTAGATTCCACTTTGCTATGTCTGTGTGATCTCTGCAATGAGGCCAGAGAGGAAGTCCAGCCTCTCAGGTGACCTCTGGAAGAGGGGGAGTCAAGGGCGGTGACATCAGGTTTGGAGCCAAGACACAACTCCGCCCCTAAGTGCCCACATGGCAGAACAATGGGACAAAGGCCTTGCAGATGAAGGCAACCAAATACAAAATACAGATATAATATCAGCCCCGTGGGGGTGCCACAAAGCTTGTCCATAAACCATTTCCAAAGCAATTGTTGTCATTGTCAAGTCTGCAAGATTACCCAAAGGCCTGGTCCCACATCCACGTTTTTAATTTCATTCTAAAGGAGAGGAGGGATGAAGATGGCCTAATTTCCCCGAGGAGTGAATTGCACAGGCGGGCGGCCACCACCGAGAAGGCCCTGTCCCTCGTCCCTGCCAACTGTGTTTGTGATAGAGGCGAGGCCGAGAGGAGGGCCTCTCCAGAAGACCTTAAACTCCTAGATGGGATGTAGAAGAAGATATGTAGGAGCTTTGCACTTTCTTAAAGCATTTTCAGTAAGGCTTGGTGCTCTAAGAAGAGGGTCTAGGCAGGCGTACCCCAGCCTGAAGCAAGATAGGTTTCTGATGGTAGGACCTGTCAAGGAGTCTCATCTTTGGAAGGGCCATTATGAAGAAATTAGACAATTTCAAGAATTCTAAGGTTTGGATTGTTTGTGCTGTCACGTTTCTGATTTCTATGTATGGTTTTGAAAGCTGGATAATGAATAAAGCTGAAAATCAACTCATTTGAAATGTGGTGGAAGAGAAGAGTTCTAAAGACACTGGACTGCTGAAGAGACAAATAAATAGGTCCTCAAGCAAATCAAACTTGAACCCTCCCTAGAAAATGAGATTACTAAACAGAGACGGGTGTACTTTAGGCATATCATGAGAAGAAATGCCTCACTAGAAAAAGCAAAAATGCCTGGCAAAGTAGCTACTAGAAAAGAGCATTACTTCATTTTAGATGGGTAATTCAAACCACAAAGCTATGTACCTGATCCTGCAAGACCTGAGCAGGGCTGTGGTCACCATAAGTCGACATTAGTTAATAACAACAAACTATTTTAACTCTTATCGGGACCTGCCTATCTTCATGATTGCATCTTCCTCTACGAACCAGCACATACCCTAAGATCATCTGATGAGGCTCTTCTCCTGCTTCCATCGCCATCTTAAGCATGGCTGGTGGGGACAAGGGAGAGGGTCTTCTCGGTGGTGGCCCCCTGGCTCTGGAACTTCAGTCCACCTCCCATTAATCTCAACACTTTATAGCCAAAGGTATTCCCTCTAGCTTGGCACATTTGCAGTTTTGCACTTTCCCCAACTCTACTTAGGAATTCGCTGCACTTACCTGAGCCCAGATCCAGCCCTTATTTTGTTTTCAGCCATAATATTGGTTTTATGATGTTGTTGTTGTGATTGCGTTATGTTTTTATTTGATTGATTTTATCTGTAATCTTTGGGCTTGTCCCCTTGTAAGCCGGCCCTAGTCCCCTTGGGGAGATGGTGGCAGGGTATATAAAAAAGTTATTATTATCATATTATTATTGTATCTATCTCCCATGTTGTTTAACATCTACATGAAGCCGCTGGGGGAGGTCATCCGGAGTTTCGGGGTGCGGTGTCATCTGTACGCAGCTGATGTCCAACTCTGTCACTCCTTCCCACCTGCTACTAAGGAGGCTGTTCAGGTCCTGAACCGGTGCTTGGCTGCTGTGTCGGACTGGATGAGGGAGAACAAATTGAAATTGAATCCAGACAAGACAGAGGCACTCCTGGTCAGTCGAAAGGCCGAACAGGGCATAGGGTTACAGCCTGTGTTGGACGGGGTTACACTCCCCCTGAAGACGCAGGTTCGCAGTTTGGGTGTGATCCTGGACTCATCGCTGAGCCTGGAACCCCAGGTCTCGGCGGTGTCCAGGGGAGCATTTGCACAGTTAAAACTTGTGCGCCAGCTGCGCCCGTACCTTGGGAAGTCTGACTTGGCCAGGGTGGTCCACGCTCTGGTTACATCCCGTATAGATTACTGCAACGCTCTCTATGTGGGGTTGCCTTTGAAGACTGTTCGGAAGCTGCAACTAGTCCAACGGACAGCAGCCAGGTTGATAACAGGAGTGGCATTCAGAGAGCGTACAACTCCTCTGTTGTGCCAGCTCCACTGGCTGCCAGTTTGCTACTGGGCACAATTCAAAGTGCTGGCTTTAGCCTTTAAAGCCCTAAACGGTTCAGGTCCAACTTACCTGTCCGAACGCATCTCTGCCTATGAACCATCAAGATGTTTAAGATCATTTGGAGAGACCCTGCTCTCGGTCCCGCCTTCTTTACAGGCACAACTGGCGGGGACGAGAGACAGGGCCTTTTCAGTGGTGGCTCCTCGGCTTTGGAACTCCCTTCCTAGTGACATCAGATCGGCCCCCTCCTGACATTTCGCAAGAAAGTCAAGACCTGGCTATTTGAGCAGGCATTTGCTGATGAAATATAAGGCTTAATCAGATATATGGAATGACGACGATGCGATGGAAACTGATTTCAACATGACGCTGAGACTGCAATTGTATGTTTTTAATTGTTAATTTGTTATTATATGGGGGGGGGTTGCCTTGTTGCTGTGTTGTATTGAGGGCAAAGACTGCCTGTGTAAACCGTCCCAAGTCGCCTTTGGGCTGAGAGGGGCGGTATAGAAACATGACAAATAAATAAATAAATAAATTGTAATCTGTTCTTTTTTACTTGTTAAATAGAGGTGTTTTCTTATCCTTTTTAGAATTTATATTATATTCATCAATCTGGTTTTATAGTATGCCACTATTAGTTTTTTGGATTGACAGTGGTACACAAATATTCAAATAAATCAACGAAAATGAAATGAAATAGAGATATGTGTGGATGCAGGAAGCCTACGATGAACTTGGCTTCAAGCTAACACAAGCTGGTTAAGGCATGTAAATAGGAAAATAGATAGTATAAGCCTCCTGCCATTCCCATATACAACTTCTCTCCAGCACTAGTTCTTGTTTGCTATTTTATACAAGGGATGCCACTTTAGTATGTCATGGTATATGAGACTTGAGCATCCATGGATTTTCATATCCATGGGGTGCTCTAGAACCAAACCCCAGTGGCTATCAAGGTCCCGTTGCATATATCAAGCCAAATAAAGAAGTCTGGAACTTTAAAACTTTATATGCGCCCCTTGGCCCAGCTGGCTCGTGACTTTGGTCTGGAGTGTTATCAGTATGCGGATGACACCCAGCTTCTGCTGAGAATGGACGGCAGGCCGGACTCTGTACCCGATTGCTTCCATCAATGCCTTGAAGCCGTGACTGGTTGGCTGTGCGCCAGCCGGCTGAAGGTGAATCCGTCGAAGACGGAGATCCTGTGGCCCGGTCGCCCTGGGCTGGGTGGGTGCTGGTTGCCTACCTTGGATGGCGAGCAGCTAAGCCCGTCATCTTCGGTCAAGAGCTTGGGTGTTCGGTTGGACTCCCTGCTGACCATGGAGTCCCAGGTCTCCGCGGTCAGCAGGGCGTCCTTTCACCTACGACAGGCTAGGCGACTGGCACCCTACCTGTCCAGGAACGACCTGCCAACGGTAATCCAAGCGACGGTCATCTCAAGACTGGACTACTGTAACGCCCTCTACGTTGGCCTTCCCTTGTCGACGATTCGGAAACTCAAGCTAGTGCAGAATGCCGCTGCTCGCTTGCTGACAGGCTCATCGGTAAGGGAGCATATTACGCCCATCTTTCGGCAGCTGCACTGGCTTCCCATCGAGTACCGAATCGCCTTCAAGGTGTTGGTATTGACCTTTAAGGCCTTATACGGCCTAGGGCCTGCGTACCTGAGGGACCGCCTTACCCCGTATGTACCCCCGAGATCACTGCGGTCAGAAGAACAGAATCTGCTGACGGTACCAACAGTCCGCTCCTGCCACCTATCTGTGACTAGACAGAGAGCCTTCTCTGCAGCAGCTCCAGTGCTGTGGAACTCTCTCCCGGACAGTGCACGAGCTATTTCCGAGCTAGTACCATTTAGAAGGGCTTGTAAGACCGCCCTTTTTGGTCTGGCCTTTAATTAAGGCATAGAATGATGGTATCCCAAGAACCATATTGTCACCCTGCACCTCGAAATGTGTCAAATTGTGTGTTTTTAATGTGTTTTATTCTTTTATTGTAGGGCCCCATGTCTGCGACATGATGCCCATTTATATTGTTGTACCCGCCCCGAGCCTGTAGGGAGGAGCGGTATACAAGATCGAAGAAATAAATAAATAAATAAATAAATAAAATGATTAGTGAAAATGTCCCGTAAAACATTTCTCCTTTGAGTGTAACTAGCTGTCATGATTTTTGGTCAATATTTGTGTAATACTTTGTGCCAGATCACTCCATGTATTGTTTGTTGAGTGGATACGCAATAGGCTGGTGACTCCACATCGTAAAATCCAATGATCTGTGAAAACTTCAGCATTTACAATGCTTTTTATATCTCCATTATTTTTCATTAGGAGGCCCTGTAAACCGAAATGCCAATCAGATAAGTCACTGTGTTTATTAGATTTATTTGCAGAAAGCCTGTTTCTAGCTCTGTTCTGTCTCTACCTCAACAAATCTCAGACTATACAGTACTTTTCATAGCTGGTGGGTATATTAGCATCTGGGTCACAGCTAGTTCTTATAAATGTGTCAAACTCTTTTCAGGCTATAAGCAATAGTAGCAAAGTGTCCACATAAGGCATGTATGGGGATTTAAAAAAATGGGGAGCATGACCATTGTAAGCATGGATCCTTACAAGTACAACTGCACAATCTAGTTACTACCTACTATCAGTAGCACAACACAAAAGTAGGGATTGCAAATAATCGTAATTTATCTGTGAGTCTCTGGAGCTGTATTCTTCTGTATGTATATAATTTGGCGAGGGCCATCGGGCCAAGGATTACAAAGTTTCCATGAACGGATGGTGAGCTGTGCTCTGTTTTAGTACTCAAAATAAAGTTTAAGACTGAACTCCTCTTGATACATTATACCAGCTATAAGGAAGGGGTGAGAGTTCTGTTAGATTCTAAAATTTCATCACTGGGATGAAAAGAACATGAGATTTTTGAAGAAAATTCAGAACAAGAGAAAACAAAACTCACATATTGATCCCTTGTCAGATGAAAAATGTCAAATGGCAATAAACCAATTTTCAGTTTGGTTAAAATTAACTGGGGAAATGGAGAGCAGTGGTAAATAGTAATCATCATCATCACCATCTCCCCAATGGGGACTCGGGGTGGTTAACATGAGGCCAAGCCCTTCTAGAATACAATACAACACAGTAAAATACAAAATACAAAACAAAATACATCAGAAATAGTAATATTTTTAAAAAAATAAAAAATACAATTACAATAACAAATGAAATGATACAGGAAATTCACAGAATAAAAACCAAATAGGATGGGCAGGCCAAGTGGACAAGATAAAATGATAAAACCCTGGGTGAGATAGGAGTAAGAGATAGCAAAGGAGGGGGGGGGCAAGAAAATGAAATAGTGGGGACAGGCTTTCAGTTTAGAATGGTGGAAAAGTGTGTCATAGGGGCACACTATAGAAGGAGCAACACAACCGGAGGGGATGGTCACTCTTCAAAGGCACAACAAAAAAGCCAGGTCTTCAAATTTTTCTTAAAGTCTGCTAAGGAGGGGGCTTGCCTAATCTCACCAGATAATGAGTTCCAGAGACAGGGAGTCACAGCAGAGAAGGTTCCCTCCTTCGTTCCCATTAATCTTGCCTGTGACAGTGGGAGAGGCGAGAGGAGAGCCTCCCCAGAGGATCGGAGAGGTCTTTCAGGTTGGTGGCAGGAGATGCAGTCACAAAGGTAAGCAGGTCCCAAACCGTTCAGGGCTTTATAGGTGATGACCTGAACCTTGAATTGGAACCGGAAGATGGATGGCAGCCAATAGAGCTCCTTAAGGGCCGGAGAGATAGCACAGCGGTAACACAGCTGTGCTTGCAATCTGAAGGTTGCAAGTTCGATTCCCAAGCTGGCTTGGACAACCAGCAGTGAGCCCTGTCCGCTGCTCACCCAGCAGTTCGAAAACAGCCCAGCTTTGAATAGATAAAATTGGGAACCGCAAAGTGGGGAAGGATTTTTACAGAAGGACTTTACAACACCTGAAAAAGTTCGGCTGTCGGGAAGGTGGAATGCGGAAACAGAAGCTCCCTGTCATGAGGATGTGTTGGGAATCCAGAGCTGTTAGGCTCAAAAATAACCCTCCTTGGAGGTGATTCCACTAAAATATAGCAGAGTGCAGAATGCAATATTCATATGCAACAGAAACTTACATGCAGTGAGCCAGGATCGAGTCCCATTTAAGAGGATTGAACAGGATTGCAGATCCACAAGGTTATAGGATCAAAATAAAAAGTATTTATTGTAAATAGAGAAATCCAATCATGATAGGAAAGGTTACTTGGAGCTAACTAGTAGGCATGAGAAAAAAGTTATGAAAATTAAAAGAAATCGTAAGTGATTTGTATGTAATGGGACTTTCTAGTTTATACGCATCACGGCAGCTAACCAGGAAGTAGACTTTCTTTTACGGTCCTTGAGGCCAACAATTTGCGTTATGATCGTAATAAATTCTTAATTATTGTACTACTCACTTCTCCCTGTCTTCTCCCCCTCGTTTCCTTCCCGCCTTCATTCAGCTTCTTCTTTTTCCCGCATTTCTATGGGGAACTGGAAGTGACGCTGCTGCTAGGCATTCTGGAAAGTGTAGTCCTCCACGCTTCTCCCCCCCTCCCTTCTCTTCCCCGTTGCTCTGTCTTGCCCCACCGCAGGGGCCAACATCACACACACACACACACACACACACACACGCTTCTCCTCCTTTCTCTCCCTGCACTCTCTCACATGCTTCTCTGCCCCCTCCTCTTTCCTGCTGGCTTCTCCCCCTCCCTTCTCTTCCCGTTGCTCTGTCTTGCCCCATCGCAGGGGCCAACTTCACACACACACACACACACACACACGCTTCTCCTCCTTTCTCTCCCTGCACTCTCTCACATGCTTCTCTGCCCCCTCCTCTTTCCTGCTGGCTTCTCCCCCCCCTCCCTTCTCTTCCCCGTTGCTCTGTCTTGCCCCATCGCAGGGGCCAACTTCACACACACACACACTTCTCCTCTGTCTCCCTGCACTCTCTCACATGCTTCTCTGCCCCCTCCTCTTTCCTGGTGGCCTTCTCTTCCCCGTTGCTCTGTCTTGCCCCATCAGGTCCAGGTGTTTTGGACTTCAACTCCCACCATTCCTCACAGCCTCAGGCCTCTTCCTTTTCCTCTCAGCCTGGGCAAACTTGGGCCCTCGCTCCCTCAGGATCGGGGTGAGAGAGAGGCAGCGAGGGGGGGTCCTCCTTTTTTTGCTGCTTCCAAGAATAGAATACCCCCCCCCACCCACCTTCCCACCCACCATACTATTTGGAGAGTCCCATCTAGAATTCAGTGTGGTTTATTCAATTTTTGGCCTACAACACCCAGAAATCCCAGCCAATTTACCAGCTGTTAGGATTTCTGGGAGTTGTAGGCCAAAACCATCTGGAATGCGCATGCGCTGGCATACGAACTGCTAACGAATTTTGTTAGTAATTAAGTTACATTTTACAAAATTTTTTAAATTTTTTTTGTAAGTCTTTCTTTTAATAATCGCCCCCCCCCCCCCAATTAGATTTTCAATTTCCTATTTTTGGGTTCTAAACCATGCCTACTAACTAGCCATTTAAGCTATTCATTAAGGGGGAAAGAAGAAAAATAATAAAAGTTACTATCTACTACATCTTTCCTTTAGACAAAAGCAAGGTGCCTTCCTCTCTCTATGGAAGCTGAAGAGGAGTCTCAAGCCGCATGGCTCGGCTTAAACAAAAGGGATAAAAGGAACTTGTAAACAGGAAATTACCTTTCTTAGTGTTTACATTGATGGCAGTCAAAGGGGTGGAGTTTGGCATGCAGGGTGAATGAAAACAACCCCCCTTCTTAACCCCTTCTTGAGGTAATCTGCTAAAGGCAATGAGAAAGGAATCCCTCATTCTAATCTATCTTAGGCTAACTATTTCTCATTGAGGACTAGAGACTTGTGCAGTCAGGGATGAAACCCAACAGGATGGAACAACAGCACCCCCTTGTGACATAACGACGCAGTGACATAACAACAATGACATAATGGAGCAACCACACCCTGTGACGCACACCCTGTGACGCAGCCAGAAAGAAGAAATCCTTCTAAAAATGTAATCAGCACTGAGTCCCCTTCAGGGTGAAAAGAGCAGAATATAAATAAACAGCAATATTATTATTATTATTAAACGGGGGGGGGGTTGATTCACCCAAGTTATTAATCTGGCTGCCGCACGTTGGACCAATTGGAGTTTCCGGGCCATCTTCAAACCCCACGTAGAGTGCATTGCAATAATCCAATCTAGAGGTAACTAAGGCGTGGACCACCGTGGTCAAGTAGTACAGTATGGCCCCCATGCCCACAGTAACATACCCATAGCAACAAAAATATTTCTTCTCTAGGAGCATTCTAGCTTCTGCAGACCCTGATGGTAGATTTTGATTTACTGCATAAATTGTCACACCCACCCAAAGGATCCAATAAAAGCATTTATTGTCTTTAGCAACCAAAAATGTTAGTACTGACAAGGGCCAGAAAAAGTGTGGCCAGAGAGCTTCTGTTGTACTATTATTTATTTATCTGCCATATTTATATCCCGCCCTTCTCACCCTGAAGGGGAGCCAGAGCTGTGCATATAAAGGCACAATTTGATGCCATAAAATTTTAAATACTAAGAAGAAATGTAATATCTTAGAATGAATTTAATATTAAACACTGGAATGACTGTTACCCTCTTCTCCCCAAGTGCCCCCAATCACCCCCAGGAAAGCGCAGCTATTGGTTTAGCAGTGTTCATTTGTATTAACAGGTGTGCCCAATTCCTTTCACCTAGTGATAAAAAACGGCACAATTTCTCATGCAAACCTGATAAAGAAAAAGAATGATTGCTCCCATTCTCCAGGTCGTATGTCAATAATCTGTTCTCCCATACTTATTTAAAATGTGACCATACGTGCTTAGGGAGGGGAAGCTGGGAGTGGGAAGAGACAGGAAGTACTGTGCTGTGAACTGGCATAGATCAGAATCAATTTTTGTTGAATGAGTCATGAATAACAGTTAATTGATTTGATAAAGGCCTGGTTCATAAAATACCTAATCAACGTAGCCTTTGGGTTCAGAGGTTTCTCTTGAGCTTTGGCAGAAAGTTTAGATGTGAGCAGAAATCTGGTCTTACCAAAGGCCCACGACTCTGTTTTTATCCATGAAATCCAACTCCTTTTTTACTGATATTTTCCTAACCATTTCAAGTATGTAAACAGAAGTAAATGCAATGTATATAATTTAACATCACTTCGCCTCAATAGAAGTGAGAAGTTGAACAGAACAGCCCTAAAGTACAACTACATTCAGAGAGTTTGTCATTACTTTTAAAGTCCTGTGTGCTTGTCCCAAACTATTTGAAAGACTGTTTTCCTCTATAGGAGACTGTCCAAAATCTCTAATTACTACTACATTCATCTTTTTCTGAATATTTGGTCACCTGTTGCAAGAAGGCATCATCAAAGTCTTCAGTCTGCCATGGAGTTTTGCAGTAGATTCCCAGAATGACATTACTGTTGCTCTCTTCCTTTTTTGATAGGAAGAGAGCATCTAGATCAGTGGTTCCCAAACTTTTTTGGCCTACCGCCCCCTTTCCAGAAATAAATTTACTCACCGCCCCCCTATAAATTTTTTAAAAAAAATTTAATAGCATTTCAAACAGAAAGATGTATGTCAGGGGTGCTCAGAATGGTGATCGGGATCACCAGGGTGATCTTCAGGCCTCATCCTGGTGATCTTCAGGCCCCTGACCAGGTTTTTTGCTGTTGGTCCTCTTCACGCACCCCTGCACGCTGCAAAGAAGTCCTCCGTCGTTGCTCCTCCCCGCTCCCTGCTCGCGCACCGCCTCCAAAAGCTCCAGAGTCCAAGAGGCAGAATGGGTCCCCTCTTTTGGATTCCTCCTCCTCCATATTTCTCCAGCCACTCAGAGCCGTAGGAGACCAAAGGGGGCGGGCCTGGATGACGCGATGCATGGCTGGCCCTGTGTGCATGCGCAGAAGCGTCCATTCTGCCCCTTGGACTTCTCGTGAGCTCTTGGAGGCGGCACGCATGCTGGTGGCGTGCAAATAGAAGCAACGACGGAGGAGGAGAAGGACGCTTAGGGGTCATTTCCTTACCGCATCTCAAAGGTTGGACTTTTTACTTTGGGGTGGGTGCTTGATTGTTCCGTGGCATGTCTCTTTTTTATTTTTAATGTTTAAAAATGGCCTTTTAGCTCCAAAGCCTCTCTGCTTGCTTTGTTCCTTGAGAAATATATGTTGGGGAATATGGAAATGTGGGAGAAATGGGGTGATTGGATGTATTTTTGCATGCCCCTTTGTTTACCTTGCTGAGTATTAAATGGCCTTGCAGTTTAACAGCCTCTCTTCTTACTTTCTGGCTGATAATATGTGTGGTAATATGGCAGTGTGGGAGAAATGGGGTGGTTGGATGTATTTTTATGCTCTGTTTTATATTGTCGTTATTAAATTGAAATGTTGATGTTTTATAACTTCATTTTATGTAAACTGCCCCGAGCCTGCTGGAAGGAGCGGTAGATAAAAATGAATAATAAATATAAATAAATAATTATGAAAATAGTTATACGTTTTACATTTCTGGGCAGGTGATCTTTGGGACTTGGTTTTTTAATCAGTAGCTCCCATGCTGAAAAAGTGTGAGCACCCCTGATGTATGTATTAATGCAGTGGTTCTCAACCTTTCTAATGCCATGACCCCTAAATAAGGTTCCTCATGTTGTGGTGACCCCAACCATATTTTCATTGCGACTTTATAAATAATTTTGATACTCTTACTAATTCTAATCCAAATATCTAATATGCAGGTCAAAGCGAAGGGGGCGGAGACAAAGAAGAGGGATGCGCGACCCCACCTAAATGGCCAACTGTTCACTGCCCCCTTAAAGGGGTTCACTGCCCCCCAAATTCCCCTGATCCTCCCATCGCCCCCTTGGATCACCTCACCGCCCACTAGGGGGTGGTACCACCCACTTTGAGAATCAGTGATCTAGATTTTGATCTAGATGCTCTCAGCTATCAGGATTTGATTCATGGATTGCTTCACCAGTGTAAATGGATCTCTCCCTATGAACCCTCCAGGGAATTGAGATAATCAGCAGAGGCTCTGCTCTCGATCCCGCCAGCTTCACAAGCACGTTTGGCGGGAACGAGGGACAGGGCCTTTCTGTGGTGGCCCCGCGGCTGTGGAACTCCCTGCCCAGGGATATCAGATCGGCTCCCTCCCTCCTTACCTTGCGGAAAAAAATTGAAAACTTTGCTCTTCGAGCAAGCGTTTGGAGTTTCAGCTATATCGATGATGTGTTTATTTTATTACGACACACCGCCAACATCACCGAATTCAGCAAATGGCTCAATACATGGCACTCTAGCATACATTTTTCCACCCATTCTAGTACCAAATCAGTAGACTTTTTACGTTGGAACTCCCTGCTGCAGGCCAAACCAACTAGGATGGCGAGGGGGGGTCTTCTGGGGCTCGCCTTCACTTAGACCACTCTGTCTTCTCATATTGCCTTTTTACTGACCAAAAAAAAAAGCCAAGCAAATTGCTTGTCCTGAATGCAACTTTTAAGTAAATTGCAAGAGCCTCCTAAATGTATTGATGTTAAATAAGTTATTGATATATGAAAGCATCCACCCACTGATACAAAATCTCAAGAAACAGCAGACAACATATCTATCCAGCGTATCCATTAAGAGGATACTAAAAAGAACTCACTATTCTCTCATGCGGTTTTGACACTGAATGATTCTTTGCATCCTGTTTCGATGTTGCACACAAACAGCTGCAAATGGTGTGCATTCATTAGGACCAATGATATCTTATGCTACTGCTGTCCCCTTGTGGCTTGGGAGACACATATTCGTTTGTACTGTGGATAATTTGAGGCGGTAAGAGGAAACCACCTCCCTCAAACTTCCACCCACTACTCACCATGAGTACTTGTGGGTTCCCTTTCCTTTTGAGGATGGAGGAGGCCCTTTTAGGGTAAAACAAATAAAAATAATGTTGCTGCCGAATCTTTGACTCCGTACATCCTGCCATTTCCACAAACTCAATCAGGGGTTGATTTGTGGGCTGCTCCCGTAATTTATTTATTTTTTCTGCCTTTGCCATTATAAATACGGTGCCTTCTTTCGTACAACGCCAAGTTTCATAGCCTTTGGTCAAATCAACATTTGTTGATAATAGTTTGTATTCTTGTGGTAACTTCTAAATTGTGTGCTTTTACAGGCATTTGCGGTAGCTTGCTTGCACAATAGAAATCAGCATTATCCATTAAGTAAGATGGATTAAGGCAGCCAGGTTCAATCAATTTTTAATTTAATTTTTAATTTTAAAACTTTTGTACCCCGACCTTCTCACCTCTATTGAGGGACTCAGACCGGCATAACAGCAAAGATTCAATGCTATACAATTTAAAAACAACTACAACAACATATTAAAATACATAAAAACCCAGCATAAAAACACATCGCCATTAAAACAATTCCACTCAATCTGTAAACATGGTCATACATTCAGATAATAGCCAATCTCCGCCTATTCTGGGAAGGCTTGGTTCCATATCCAAGTCTTCACCAGCCTCCTAAAAGACAACAGAGAGGGGGCAGATCTAGCATCACTTGGTAGAGAGTTCCACAGCTGAGGGGCAGCCACAGAGAAGGCCCTGTCTCTCGTCCCCACCAGCCGTGCTTGTGAAGCCGGCGGGACCGAGAGCAGGGCCTCTGTGGTGGATCTTAATGTTCTTGATGGTTTGTAGGGGAGAATCCGTTTGGACAGGTAAACTGGGCCAGAACCGTATAGGGTTTTGTAGGTTAAAACCAGCACTTTGAATTGTGCTCGGAAGCTAATTGGCAGCCAGTGGAGCTGACGCAGCAAGGGAGTTTCATGCTCCCTGTGCCCCGCTCCTGTTAGTAACCTGGCTGCCGAACGTTGGACTAATTGCAGCTTCTGAACAGTCTTCAGAGGCAACCCCACGTAGAGAGCATTGCAGTAGTCTATTCGGGATGTAACCAGAGCGTGGACCACCGTGGCCAAGTCAGACTTCCCAAGGTATGGGCGCAGCTGGCGCACAAGCTTTAACTGTGCAAAAAGCTCTCCCAGCCACCGTCGAGACCTGGGGCTCCAGGCTCAGCGATGAATCCAGGATCACTCCCAGATTACTCTAAGTCAGTCTGGTTCATCATATTTATTTAAGTCAGTACATCATATTTATGATGTATTTTGTCTGCGGGCACTTGCTGCCATTTGTTTACCGCCTTGAGTTGCCTTCGGGCTGAGAGGGGCAGTATAGAAGCATAGTAAATAAGTAAATAAATAAATAAATTCTGGTCCGTATCTTTTTCATATGTGTTCCCTTATGGGTCCCTTTTATCCCTTATCTACCTAAACTTGTGCATTAAAAACAAATAGGCACAAAGGCATGCCTTTCAAAGCATATTTTATCACAGTAAATGAGTTTCTAAGGTTTTTTTTTTTAAAGGTGCCTAAATGTACTCAATTCACCCAATATGCATCTTACACATACGATTCTTTTTTGCACTAAGAACTACATAAAAATTCCAAGAAATAAAGCAAAGAGTAGCTTAAGCTTCACATACTTATCAGAAGTGTAGATTAGGTTAGCTGCCTCGAAATGTGGACCACATGACGCTTTTGAGCACCTCTCAAACACACAATGGTGATATTTCTGCATTTCTACCCTCACACTGTCCTTTATGGCTTCCATAGAGAAACAACATTGTATCGCCTTTCGCACCAACTCTACTTTCAGTGCTTTCTCTCTTTGTTTGAATTCTCATGGAGGTAGAAGATGCATAAAATATTGAACCTTTGCTTGATGATAACGATAGTGATACTGCAATGACTTTTCCTACTATTAACATAACCATAACTGTAAGATAGTCACTTGATCTGGTAGACTAAGCCAGTGATTTTCAACCAGTGTGCCATGGAACACTAGTGTGTCGTGAAAGATCATCAGGTGTGCCGTGGGAAATTACAGTGTAGAGAGAAAGCCTAGCAGGAAACTTCAGGCAGCTGAAATGAGGCTTTCCTGGCTGAAGCAGCAATGCCAGCCAGCCTGGCTGTAGTCAGGGAGAGCCCTTGGAACTTTCCTCCCTCCCTCCTCTCTCTCTCCTTCCCTTCCTTCCTTCCCTCCCTCTGTGCGCCAAGGGCTACCTGTCCGGGCTGTGGCTCCTCCTGCTTCCTGGCTCCTGGGCGCTCTTCTGCCCTCCTCCCCTCCAGCAGCGAGGAGGAGAGGGATGAGGAGTCCATGGGAGCTGCCCCGGTCCAACCCCATTCCCGGAGGCTCGAGGTGAGGCTTTCTGCCCTCTAGCCCCTCCGCACCGGGGAAGGGGAGAAACACCTCATCTCCTGGCCTCTCCTGGCTGGGCTCCAGGTTCGCTGCAGAGCAGAGCAAAGCAGAGGCCGGGATGCGCAGCTCCACAACCCAGCTTGGTTCCTTCCCGATCTGGCCCCAAGGCAACAGCAGGAGAGCCGAAGGAATGGGGGGGAGGCACTCCTGGGGGGGCTGAACCCCTTCAGGAAGGAGAGCTAGGGGTGGCGACAGCTGCAAGCCTCCACCGCAGTTTGTTCCAAGGCTTGGAGCCACCCTATGTGCTCAATTCCTATTTGTCCTGCTCAGCCGAGCCCGCGTGTGCTTTGGCCACTCAGCGTAGTCCTCCCCCATGGGGTGGTGCTGGGCTTCCTGCACGTGGGCCTCCCAGGGGGGCGGGAGGGGGGTGGAAGCAGCGGCATCATGGGGGGTGACAGTTAGTAAAATGACAGAGTGTCATTTTGCGTCATTTTGGTTGGTGGTGCGCCCCAGGATTTTGTAAATGTAAAAAATGTGCCGCGACTCAAAAAAGGTTGAAAATCTGATTGAGAGCACAATTCGGATTGGCAAATCGGTGGCTAGGGGATAATCTGAGGCCTGTCGGCCTCGGCTCCTTTGGCTGACCGTCTGCCCCTCACCAGCCGTTGCCGGGCGCTCTTGGTGCGTCTCCTTGAGGGAGAGGCCCCTTCAGCACCGTCGGCCGGCCTGATGAGGTTTGCACCCTGTCGAGCCTCGTACCGGTCTTGGCAGGGAAGGATTGGGATTCTCCTTGACGGAATATGCCTGGAATGTCTCCGGAGCTCCGGAAGACACGTCTTCCCCCTGGCAGCCACCAAAGCGAGTGGTAAGCAAGACCGGAACAACGCATTAAACAGCCTCGGCAGTGGCACCACGGGAGAGTAGCAACAGTAAGAACCCCCCCCCTGAAGCCGCGAAAGTAAGTTGAGCGAGAACGAGCTACAAGAGTTATAAGGGGAAAGGGGGAGTGGAAGGTCGTGGAGAGTGGAGTACCTTTCCCCAGAAGTCAAGAAAGGATAAGCACTTACCTTGGAAACGCTGAAGCCATTCCGCTCAGCGCCATTTTTCGTAAACAATCTTCCCACCCGAAGGAGGAAGTGACGACACGAATGGAGCCCAGGACAGCTGGGAGAGCTTGGGCTCTTGGTGGACTCCGTCTTCCCGCGAGACTTGGTGCAATCTCCACCGCAGCGATATTTTGAGCCGGGTAAAGTGCGGAAAGTAAATAGACCCTCACTGGGGACCCAGGGAGGGCAGAGAACAGAGAGCAAGCAGCGCGGCAAATAGGCAGAGTCAAAGGAAGAGCGAAGGGAGAACCCAGAGGGAGCCCAGAGACGACGACGAAACGCAAGGTGCCTGAGAGCTGGGAGAAACGGACAGACAGGACGGAGGAAGGAAGACCTTTCGGAAGAGCACAGAGCCCGTAAAGTAACATACAAGGTAAGAATCTCCCTTCCCCCCCTCGGGTCACAAGTCAACTCAAAAAAAAAGAAAAGAATAAAGACAGCGCCAGGATGCATCTATCAAAGGGCAGAGGCAACTCCCAGACAAGAATACAAAACAAAAGAGATTCTCTCTCAGAAGAAGGGGTATACAGGGAGTTGCTTCAGGAAATCCGCAATCTGTCACAACAACAAGCCAAACAACATCAGGAGATGCAGAGCGAGATCCTTAGTCTTAAAAAAGAGCTCAAGGAGGATTTAAATGTAATGAAGCAGGACCTGGACAAGGTGAAGGAAGATAATGTGAGGATCATGAAAGCACAAGTCAAACTGGGCTCCAAAACGGAAAATTTAGAACTTGTGAATCAAAAGCTCCAGCAGAAAGTGGAGATGTTAGAAAATAAAGAACTGGAGTATCAATTGAGGATAAGGAACCTGGAGGAAACCAAAGACGGAAATTTAAGGCATACAATAATTGAGATCATCGCAGAACTCACGCAAATAGACTCGGGAATTATAGGCCATGATGTAGATCGCGTATACAGAGTCAACACAGAGTTCGCCAGGAAGAATAAAAGCCCTAAGGACGCCATAGTCTCTTTTACGCGAAAAAGCCTGAGGGACATCATCCTGCAAAGATGCGCCAAGAAATCGGTTTTCTACAGGGAAAAAAAGTGATTTTTATGAAAGAAGTTTCACAAGAGACCTTAGCGAAACGGAGAAACTACCACTTTCTAACTGAGGAGCTCAAAAAAAGAAGAGTCAAATATAGATGGGAGAGAGTGGACAGCCTGACGGTTACCTGGAAGGAAACGAGGTATTGGCTCAACAATATCGAGAAGGCTAAGGCGTTCTTCCAAAACCATTTACAACACGACTCGCCGGGCCCAGAACGAAAGCAAGAGAGAAGGGCTAATAAAAGATATCCCAAATCTCAGAGTTTTCCTAATGAGGAGGCGGAAAGTGAAGACAGAGAGAGAATGGAAGAGGAGGACCCAGATTACGAAGAAATAGATGTGCCTGGGGTGACGATGGCAAGCCATATGAAACGGCTGAGGAAGTTCTCACCTGAGAACTATCAGATCGCCGCTGTACAAGACCCGCCCGAGAATGTGCACCCCAACACCGCCCAACACGATGACAATGTTGAGGATCTTTTCGAATAATTTGAACGGACTAAACTCCCCGCAGAAACGCAGAAGGGTAACAGAATATCTACGAAAAGAAAATTACGAAGTGATTGCCATCCAAGAAACCCACATTGCGAATCGACACGCGAAACACCTAGAGCAACCAAAACTGGGGAACCTATACTTCGCGTCATGTGATTAAAAAAAAGAGGAGTGGCAATTTATATAAATCAGAAATTACATTCCGAATTGGCTTTTAAAGATCCAGACGGAAGATTCCTGGGAGTAATTATAAATACTCCTTCCCAGAAGATCCTACTATGCAACATCTACTGTCCGAACGGGCCTAAAATAAAATTTATCAAAACAGTGAAAAAACAAATAGAAAAGCACCAGTTTGAAGATCTGATAATTCTTGGAGACTTTAACGGAATTGTGGACTCTGCTATAGACAGAACAAGAAAAGAGGATGGGAGGACGAGAAGTACGAAATCGGCGAACCAACTCCCAAAGCAATTTTTAGCCACGCTGGAAGAACTGAGACTAGTAGACGTCTGGAGACACAGACACCCATTGGAAAGTGATTTCACTTACTTCTCAGGCAGACACAAAGTCTGGACCAGAATCGATATGGCCTGGGCTTCTAGAACTTTATCAATAAAAGTGATTCAAACCAACATCCAGCCTCGCCTCTTCTCTGATCACAACGCCATCACAATACAAATAAAAGGGGGGAAAAAACAATTCAGCTGGAAGTTAAGGGATAGGTTACTCAGAAAAGAAAGGGACATTGAAACACTAAAAAAGCAGATCACAGAATATCTGGAACTAAATAGTGGAGGCGAAACCAGTAGAATAACGCAATGGGAGGCCCTTAAGGCGGTGATGCGGGGGAACCTCATCCAACTAAACAGTAGAATAAACAAACAATTTAATAGAACTCTCCAAGAAGTCATAAATAACATAAAAAATGCAGAAGCAGAATTGAAAAAAGACCACAAAAATAAGAAAGCACAAAAGGAGCTGGAGCAACGCAGGAAGCAGTTCCAATTATTGCAGACTGAAAATATTGAGAAGCAAATGAAATACACCAGGGTCAACTATCACCAAAATGCAAACAAAATAGGCAGGTGGTTAGCCAAAAGGCTAAAGGACAAAAAGAATAAAAGCGCAATTACGAAAATTATAAGCGATGGAAAGATACATACCGAAGAAGACAAAATCATAAAAGAGTTCCAAAAATTCTATCAAGGACTATATCGAAAAGAGCAGATATCCAAAGACTCAATTGCAAAATACATAAGTAAGCTAGGTATCCCAAAATTGTCAGAGAGTCAGAGAGAGATCCTAAATAAGGAAGTCAGCCTGGCGGAGACAATTAAGGGCATAAAAGCCATAAAAAGTAATAAAGCACCGGGGCCGGATGGCTATACAGCCCTGTTCTACAAGACATTTAAGGAGGAAATAGCCCCTATACTGATGGACATTTTCAATGGCATAAGGGAAACAAAGCAAATTCCTAAAACCTGGGAGAAGGCAAACATCATATTAATACATAAAGAAAATACAGAAACAACAGACACTAGAAGTTATAGACCGATCAGCCTTCTAAACACGGATTACAAGATCTTTGCCATAATTATGGCTGAGAGATTAAAATCTTTCCTCAGTAAATGGACATCCCCGGAGCAAAATGGATTCCTACCGGACAGGCACATCAAGACAAATACCCGGTCCATTATAGACATCCTGGAGTACTACGAGAGGCACAATGAAAAGAAATTGGCTCTACTTTTCATTGATGCCGAAAAGGCATTTGACACAATCAATTGGGACTTCATAAAAAGGATAACGAGGGAGCTGGATATGGGACATTATTTCTGCAACACCATCGAGGCCCTATACAAAAGTCAAGAAGCAACCCTGCTGGTAAATGGTCAAGTCAACAACAAAAACATCCACATTCACAGAGGAGTCAGGCAGGGTTGCCTCTCTCGCCCCTACTCATAGTGATGGTAATGGAGATGCTGGTCAGAGACACTAATCAGGATGAACAGCTAAGAGGCACGCAGGTACTCAGACATAATTATAAATGCAGGGTGTATGCAGACGACATGGTCTGTATAATCGAAGACCCACTCTCCAACATCAACAACTGGCTAAAAAAAATAGAAGTATTTGGATCGGTGGCGGGCTTTAAGTTAAATAAGAGCAAATCCAAACTACTAACAAAACATATAAATGCCAAAGAAAAAGACGAGCTGCAATCCAAATCGGGCCTACAAATCGAGAAGAAAATTAAATATCTAGGAATTTTTATTTCGGCAAACAACACACAGCTACTGAAAAATAACTACGAATATTCATGGAAAAAGATTCAGACCGATCTGGAAAAATGGAAATATCAGAATCTATCACTACTCGGAAGAGTCGCAGTAATTAAAATGACAATACTGCCAAAGTTTTTATTTTTATTCCAAAATATACCAATTTTAAGAAATGACTTTATGTTTGTCAAGTGGAACAGGGAAATAAGAAAATTCATCTGGAAGAACAAACAACCCAGGATCAGTCAAAAATCAATGACGGATGAGACAAAGCGGGGTGGCTTCGGCCTGCCAAACCTCAAATTGTATTACGAGGCCTGTAATTTAGTTGCCGTCAAAGACTGGGTATCTCTGAGAAATAGCAATCTGTTAGAGTTAGAAGGCCATGATCTTCTGGCGGGATGGCACGCGTACCTGTGGTACGATAGAAGACAGGTAGAGAAAAACTTCAGCCACCACTATATACGTGCCGCCCTAATTAAAACTTGGGAAAGATACAGATCAGGATTCTTTAACGCAACTCCCCTCTGGATATCTCCATTAGAGACCTTCTACAAAAAAGAGCTAGCTGGGATCAACTGGCTCACATATAAACAATGCTTAAGGAAAGTCCAAGGACATTGGGAACTGAAGGCAATGGAAGAGCTGAAGGCAGAGGGGCACAACATATCCTGGTTCCAATACCATCAGGTATTCCAAAGCTTTAAAACAGATAGGAAAACCGGCTTTATGCCCGAGGGCTTTTGGGAGCAGATTATTAACAATAGCAAGAAGAATATTAGTACCCTCTACAAACAACTCCTAAGATGGGACACGGCAGATGAACAGATCAAAAATTGTCATGTCAAATGGGCCCAAGATCTGGGTCACTCGATACTACTCAGACAATGGGAGGAAGTATGGAGGGAGAAATTGAAATACAATGCGACAACGGACATCACAGAAAACTGGCTGAAGATGCAGCATCGGTGGCATCTATATCCAGCGAGGCTCGCAAAATTTAATAAAAACAACTCCAATGTCTGCTGGAAATGTAGAAGAGAAACCGGAACCTACATACACCATTGGTGGCGATGTAAAAGGGTGCTCAAATACTGGACGGCCATCCATAAAGAAATAGAAAAGATATTAATGATCAAATTTTCGATGGACCCGCAACACTACCTTCTAGGTCTTTCCAACCCAACCTTCAATAAAAACCAGGAAAGAATATTTTTCCTACTCAGTGCATGCAGCCGGATTGTCTTAGCTCGCCACTGGAAGACGGACACCATCCCGGAAATAGACGAATGGATCCTAAAGACCCTGGACCTGATCCAGATGGAAGCCATCACCCAGCACCAAAATAACAGAAAATTTAAAACGGACTGGTCGTGCTTCAAAAGCTATATGCAAAAGGGGAAATACAATTGGATTATCGATCTAAATGACCTTTAGTGGACAACCTAACCGGAATGTAAACTCTACATTCAGTATGCTTTATATGTTACTATACAATTCTTGAGTGTTGAGAAACATATACGCGCTTGTGTAGCGCTCGGGAAGTCAACATGTACCCCTTTCATGTCCCATCCACTCTGCACTACCCCCCCCCCCTCCATCCCTCACCTGTCCCATAAAAATGGTCACGCACCATTGAAAACCCAATAAAAAACTATTTAAAAAAAGGTTGAAAATCACTGGACTAAGCAATTCAGGAGCCTTCCTATTTAAAGGCGAATGACTGAATACCAGATGTTTAGTTATGCTAATGTTTCACTGACAAAAAGGGTCAAGAGACCATTAAAGGGATACTAAAAGAACTCTCCATTCTCGCATACAGCATTGTTTAATGAGTACAGGACAATAGACTCACCTCTCTCATGGTGGAATCACACTTTTCTCTTTCTGTTTTGCTCATGTGTGAGAGGCAATAGAGATCCTGACTAGCTTATCATTGATAATATTGTCACGAATAGAAGTAGAGTTTCAAAGTCAAGGGAAGGAATAGCTATCTATAGGGAGCACACCACACCCCTATTGAAGCAACACCACTGGCTGCCAATAAGTTTCCGGACCCAATTCAAAGTGCAGGTTATTTATTTATTTTATTTACTTATTTCGATTTATATACCACCCTTCCCAAAAAGGCTCAGGGTGGTTCACAGCAATGAATACGCAACACAACGTAGTTAAAAACAGAATAAAAATAGATTAGGATCAGAATGGAAAGCACAACCTTAGAGACTAAATGCCTGGTGGAACAGGGTGGTCTTACAGGCCCTCCTGAAGGCCTGTAACTCCGTTATTGCTCGTGCCTCTGCCGGGAGGGCGTTCCACAGGGTAGGCGCTACTACAGAACAGGTGTGCTGCCGAGTCGATGACAATCGGCAAATCTTGAGTGATAGAACCGCCAATAGGTTTTGGTCCATGGACCATGGTGGTCTCTGGGGAATGTGCAGGGAGAGGCGGTCCTTCTGATACACTGGCCCCAGACCATGCAAGGCCTTAAAGGTTACCACCAGCACTCTGAAGGCAATCTGGTACTCGATAGGAAGCCAGTGCAAACGCTGGAAGACTGGTGTGATGTGGCATGTTAGTGTCACTGCAGCCAGCAGTCGAGCCGCAGCGTTTTGCACAATCTTCAATTTCTGGATTACCGACAATGGAAGGCCAATGTAAAGGGTGTTACAGTAGTCCAGTCTCGAGATGACCGTGGCCTGGATTACCGCAGCTAGGTCGTCACCGGAAAGGTAGGGCGCCAGCTGCCTCGCCTGGCGCAGATGGAAAAACACTGCTCTGCTCATGGTGGAGACCTGAGCCTCCATCATCATCAGAGGGTCCAGTTGGACCCCCAGCCTTTTAACCAGTGGCGACAGACTAACCACCTCACCATCCATTATTGGCAGCCGAAGCTGCTCCCCCCCCCCCCCCGGGACAACCCAGCCACGGGACCTCCGTCTTCGACAGGTTCACCTTCAACCTGCTGGCCCGTAGCCACCCAGTCACAGCTCCAGGCCCTGATGGAAATAATCGGGTACAGAGTCTTATAAAGTCCTATATGGTTCGGGTCCAACCTATCTTCAAGACTGCATCTTCCCCCATGAACCAATGTGGGCTCTAAGATCTGCCGAGGAGCCTCTCCTCTTGGTCCTGCCTCCATCTCAAGTGGGATGAGAGAGAGGGCCTTCTTGGTTGTGGCCCTCCAGCTTTGGAATGCCCTCCCCAGGGAATTTAGGCAAGCCCCTCACACTATAGCACTTTTAGAAAGAGCTAAAACTTGGTTCTTTCTGCAGGTTTTTGATGCTGTTTAAGATTGCAGCCAGACTACTATCTTTAGCCAGAGAAGGGTAAATTGATTGTATGGATCTTTTAATTAATGATTATTGCCATGTTTTATTGATTTTGTTGCTGTGCAGTTTCCTTTAACTAAGGCCCCTTCCACGCAGCTGAATAAAATCCCACATTATCGGCTTTGAACTTGAATATATGGCAGTGTGGACTCAGATAACCCAGTTCAAAACAGATATTGTGGGATTTTTCTACCTTGATATTCTGGGTTATATGGCTGTGTAGAAGGGCCCTAGGAGATGAGATGAAATGACAACCTATGCATCAAGGCCTTTCTTGGCTGCTCTCCTAAGGACTTTTTTTTAACCCATAGACCAGGGGTGGGCAAACTGCGGCCCGGGGGCCGGATGCGGCCCTTTGGCTGATTCTATCCGGCCCGCCTAAGGGCCTCTGGCTTGCCTCCCCTGCCTGGCCTCTGCATAAAAATCTCCAGAGAAGGGGACTATAAGGAAGCATTATTTTATTTTAGTGGTTTTTATTATTATTGTATAATAATTTTATAACAATAATAAAATAATATAATAAATAATATACTATAATGTTATATGATATATTATAATTTCAATATATTATGTTTATATATATATACTATAATATAATAATTATGATATTAATACTAATAATATATGAATATTTCTTGATATATTAATATGTTAATATTAATGATGTGTAATATATAGTAAATATAGTAAGTGAATGAATAAATAAATTATGTAGATTAGCATGTAGTTCCGCCTTTAGGTGCGGCCCTCCATAATATTTTTTGGCTCTCGTGTGGCCCCTTGGAAAAAATAGTTGCCCACCCCTGCCATAGACCATAGTCTTCTCATACTGCCGTCTTACTGACAAAAAAACCCTCAAGCAAATTGCTTTCCCTGAATGCCTCTCTAATGCAACTTTGAAGTAAATTGCAAGGGCCTCCCAAATGTATTTTTTTAAAGTCTTTATTAGTTTTCCATTAAAAGACAAATTTACAAACAACAAAAAAGACAAGAGATACAACGGTTGCTGAGTGAGCAAGAGTTGCTCGAAAAGGAAAAGAAAAGTAACTACCTAAGAGAGGTAAGTGTGTGAGAGAGGTATGTGAAAAGAATTGAATGGAGAACAGGAATTTTCTCATACTGTCTTGTCTCCCTTCTCGCCTTGCCTTGCTGAAAATCCCCATAAACTGCCTGTATAGAGAAAGAGAAGAGCATGGCATCACATTTAGTCTAGAATCAGATCCACATTGTACTCCATCCTGCAGTATTGGCGTACCGCCCCCCAGTCTGATTTTTCCAACCTGGTTTTATTTTTGGTTCTTAGTTTCTCGGTTAACCATTCTAGTTGGATTGTTTCCACTACCTTTGTAAACCATTCCTCTTTGGTCGGGACTAATTTAGATTTCCAGTTCTTTGCTAGGAGGATCCTGGCCGCTGTTATACCTATTAAAATTATCTTTTTCTCCATCATTGGAACAGTCTCATCTAGGATTCCTAGCAAAAAAATCTCTGGTTTTCTCTCGAGTGTACAAGTTAACATTTTCTGCAGTTCCTTTTTTATCATTCCCCAATATTTGGCCGATTTCGGACAGGTCCACCATAGGTGGAAGAATGTGCCGTTTCTGTTACCGCACTTCCAACATTTAGGATCCAAAGTTTTGTATATTCTAGATAGCTTCTCAGGGGAGAGATGCCAACGATAAATCATCTTCACCCAGTTTTCTCTAAACGAGTTACTTAGGGACTTCTGGACTATATTGCACCATATATTCTGCCAGGTCTTGGGTTTTATCTTAAAACCCACATTCCTAGACCATTCCTCCATGTAACCCCTTTTCTGGCTGTTGGCTGTATCTAGCTGAAGTAATGTTTTGTATATCTTACCTAATGGCTTCACTTCCTCTTTCAATATTTTATTTTCCAATTCAATTTCTTCCATTATGAATTCCCTTTTTTGTCCTCCTTGAATTTTCCCCTCAACTGTAGAAAGGGGAACCAGCCCACCTGAAATCCCCCTTTCTCGAGCTCCTCTTTCGATTTTAATTCGTGGGCTACCCCATTCCACTTTAGCGATGTACCATATGTTACCCAGTTCTTGTTTTCTAGTTCTCTGATTCTGAATGCCTCATTTACTGAGGTCCAGAGTGGGATTTTTTGCCCATACATCACCTTAGAATACTTCTGCCAGATCCTCCACAGTGATTTTCTTAGGAAGTGATTGTTAAAGGCTGCATCTGTTTTTTTCTTGTCATATAACATGTACCCATGGAAGCCATATTTCAGGTCGTGTCCCTCCAAATTTAAAAGTTTTTGGTTTTTTAGTTGGATCCATTCTTTAACCCATGTCAGGCCGCTTGCCTCGTGGTAAAGTTGGAGACTGGGGACGCCTAATCCTCCTCTTTCTGGCGAGTCCTGCAGGGTTTTCATTTTAACTCTGGGTTTTCTCCCTCCCCAGATAAATTTAGTGATGTCTCTCGTCCAGTTCTTAAAGGTCTTATCATGTTGGATGATCGGTATGGCCATGAACAGGAAGTTTATTCTTGGTAGGGTCATCATTTTTAGGGTTGCAATTCTCCCCATAAATGAAAGGTTTAATTTGTGCCACCTCTCTAAATCTTTCTTAACTTGTGTCCAGAGTTCTATATAATTGCTCTTAATGTATTGATGTTAAATAAGTTATTGATATATGAAAACATTCACCCACTGATGTCTCGCAAAACCTCAAGAAACAGCAGACAACATATCTATCCAGTTAATCCATTGAAAGGATACTAAAAGAACTCGCTGTTTTCTCATGCAGTTTTGACACTGAATGATTATTTGCATCCTGTTTCGATGTTGATGTATTGTATTTTATGTTGTATGGCACCATTGTGTGCTTTGTGAGCCGCCCCGAGTCCCTATAGGAGTGGTGGTGGGGTATAAATAAAGCTCATCAACATCATCATCATCATCTGATTGTATTCTGCAATGCTCAAGCCTGCACCATTACTATTTTATTCAATTTTGGGCACTTCATTTTAAGAAGGATGTAGACAAGATGAAGCAGGTTCAGAAATGGTCAATAAGAATGATAAGAGATATAGAGAACCGAACACATTAGGAGGGGTTGAAGGCGTTTGGCATGTTCAACTTGGCGAACAGAAGACTGAGGAGGTGAGATGAGAATCTGGTCAGCTACCTAGTGGGAATGCCTTAGTCTGAGATCTTGCATTGAACAGGGAATTTGACTAAATGACCCATGAGGCCTTTTCCAACTCATGACACTTTGACTAGCTTCCATACTTGGGTCTTCCAAGGGAGAACTCTTGCCTCAATAGCTATTGAACTAGTTAACAAGTCCTACATTTCATTGTCAGGACAGGTCCTACCATTAGAGAAGGAGAGGACATTGTTTCTGGTAGCAAATACTGATAGGCAATGATGCCATTCTCTTGGCTATAGTTGATCACTTCTGTTGGATGATAGATGCCTGACACTGCCTTGACACCTCATATACAAGGAGCCCCCAGTGGTGCAATGGGTTAAACCCTTGTGCTGGCTAAACTGGTCTACTGAAAGTCTGGCGGTTTTAATACGGGGAGCAGGGTAAGCTCCCATCTGTCGAGCTCCAGCTTCCCATGCAGTGACATGAGAGAACCCTCCCACAGAATGGTAAAACACCAAATATCCTAGCATCCCCTGGGCGACGTCCTTGCAGATGGCCAATTCTCTCACACCAATGTCCGCCACTGGGCAATAGTTTGGATCGGTATGACCTCTGTGACTCTATGACAAAATTGGATATCTCTGAGATTTTGTCCTCCGTCCGGGATCAGCATCCCTGCCGCCACGGCATGGCCAGGGGAGGGGGACGGATGGATGAGGGTCAGTCAAAAATGGCCGACCTTGAAGACGCCGACCTTGAAGACGCTAAGCCAGGCCGGATGTCTTCACCTCTAGAAGACTGGAGGCCCGGAAATGGCCTGCAGCGGAAGCGGCGCAGTCGCCAGAGGAAGCGGAACCGGCGGAGGAGGAGGAGGAGGAGTCGCCAGTACCGGACTTCCACCCCCGTGGAGCACTGGAGCGAGCCAGCATCCCGCCACGACCATAGAGCCCCCGATACTGCTGAGTCTGCTGCTAGCCTACCAGAGGGGAAGAGGCCCAGATCATTCAAATCTAGGACTCGGAGGATGTCCCAGCCCAGGACCTTCTGGAATACAAACTTTAGGCGGCAGGAGCTCTCCAAACCCAGGAAGGTAGATATTCCAACAGGCTGGAGTTCTCCCATCAAACTATTGCGTAGAGCAGGGGTGCTCACACTTTTTCAGTATGCAAGCTACTCTTAAAGCAACCAAGTCCAAAAGATCTACCTGCCCCTGCCGCCGTGCGCTCCCACCACCGCACGTGCTCCTGCTGCTGTTTTCCGCCCGCACAGTGTTTCTTCCGCCTGCGGAGCATTACAGGAAGGAGAAAGCACGAGGCAGGGCATCCAGAGGGAGCGCTCAGCCCTGCCTGTCTCGCCGGCAACGGAGGCTGCACAGCTGCTTCTGAATGAGAGAGAGGCAGGGCGCTTCCTCCAGAGGCCCTGCCTCGTGCTTCCTTCTCCCTGCAATGCCCCGCAGGCGAAAGAAGCACCACGAGAACGGAAGCCAGTAGCAGGAGCGTGCGAGCACACAGGGTGTGCGTGCGCATGGCAGGAGCACCCCATCCGGCTGGTGAGGCCCGAAGATCACCTGGAAGAGGGCCGAAGATCTACTAGTAGCTGCCGAGCTACCTAATGAGCACCCCTGGTGTAGAGGGAAAGACGTCTCTCCCCCCCGCCAGCAAAGAGCTCCGATATAACCTTCTAAGAACTCCTCAATTGCCTTCTTTTGACTGCAGGATTGAGTCTATCATTAGACTACCTCCTGGCAATCCATAAAACTGTTGGGCCTTGAGCTCGCCCAGACTCTGTCCTCCCCACCATCTCCCTATTTGCCCTCCGTATCCCCCCTCCTTCCCCCCCTCTGTTATTGTCACTCTTGTACTTTGTTTTTGTCTGTTTTATGTCAAACTTTGTAAACCGCTCCGAGCCCTCGGGGAGTGACGGTATAGAAGTTTGAAGAAATAAATAAATAAATTAATTAATTAATAAACTTGTAGTTTCCCAAGTCACTACAGACATGAAAAAAACCCTCATACACGTGGAACATGCAACCCCACCACCAGTTACCACCACAGACCACTTACTGAAATTCAACCTGAGCTCTGCCACATGCACAATGGAGACCTTCTCACAGTGACACCAGAGGCACTCCAAGTGACCAGCTTCTGGTCAAAGGAAATCTAGTACAATGCCAACTTTTAAAATTTTGTTTGTGTGTTTTATTATGTGTCATTGGGCTTGACTTCATGTAAGCCGCCCCGAGTCTCCTTGGGGAAATGGTGCCGGGGTATAAATAAAGTCTCCTTGGGGAAATGGTAAGGAGGGGATATCATCTTGTCATATGTCTCAGATGGTATAAATAAAGTATTATTATTATTAAATACATTATAACTGTATCTTCAATTCACTTCTGACATGAAAAATATACCGGAAGTTTAAAATACCTTCAGTCATCTTTTTTACATGGAATAAGGAGGGGATATCATCTTGTCATATGTCTCAGATGACAATATATCTCCCAATTTTATTTTATTTTTAAAAATAGTGTTTATTGAAAATTTCAAAATATCATAAAATACATAAAAACAAACTTACAACATAGCACACATACCATAACAAAACATACTGAATATATACAAACAAACAAACATTCACCAACTAACATCTATATACTCTAATTTATCTCGCCTTAGTCCCTTCACCTTCTGGTGTGGGATAATTCTTCCCCTTACCATTTTAATATTAATATAATATATTTGTTTATTTTATATAAAAAAGAAAGACACATAACTCTAAATATCTCGGCGAGCTAGACTATAATTATCATATATTTAGAGAGAGAGGCCTAAATCTAATTCTGTCAATTCTCATCCGGTCGCCTTCCGTAGATTTTCTTTATCTAGAAGAGCGTTTCTTCCCTTTCGTCTTATACAGTTGGTGTTCCTATATTATATTGAGAGAGAGAAATGGATATTGAAAGAGCTAATTCCCAACCATTCTTATATTAACCATTATATCTTCTGAAAACTTATCTAAATCTATGTCTATATTTATAAATGGCTAACTAACTTAATCACATTTTACATCTATCTTGTGTTCATCTTTATAATACTCTTTTAACCAATTTTATTTCATGTTAGAAAATATACATTTGAAACAAAAAGGTGGCATAGGAGAGTGACTAATATTTACATTCTTGAACTAAAAATTAAGGGGTTTTATTTTATCAGAATCATCACCTATCATTTGTTTTCTATGTTGGAAGTGATAGCGAACATAATTTTGGGGGCCTTGCCATGAAGGCAGGCCAGTTAGACCCACCAAAGAGGGCCCATGTCAAAACCTGGTGAGGAAGGAAGCAACCAATCCCATATTTTCCCTAAAATGTCTCAATTAACAAATCTCACCAAGCCTGAAGAGGGTGCCATTGAGGTTTTATTCAGTCCAGCTGGAAAGGATGACAGCCGCAATCATTCACCCATGCTGCATGCAGTTACATTGGTGAACACCCCTTTTATAGAGTTATAGATTCAAATTTCCCTCTTCCCGCCCCCTGGCTGGCCCGCTGCTGATTGGCAGATGTCATCACTTGCAGGAGGGACACAGGAGGTTCTTGAGAGTGACCCCAGCCAATGAGGGCAAAGAATGAGAGAAGAAGGTGGCTCTAAGTGTGCCATGAGGCTTGGCTTCAACCCAAACCAGTTTTTCTGAGTTGCAAACAAAGGCCTTAATCCATGATTTCCTGTTTGGCCAAGCAAGACCAAAAATCCTTTTGTGTGAGTTTCAGTAAAATGGAGGGTAAACAAAGAGAATTCCAGTTTGCCATGATCCTGGGGTGTTTCATTATAGGGTTGTGAAAGGAAAATATGGTCTGCATAGCTGGTTTTGGGTCTCTGGAGAAACCCTTTTGTGATGTGTGACAAAATGTTGCCGAACAGCTTATGGGTCCCTGGCAGGCTAATCTCAGAAGCCAGTTTTCCATAGCCAGGTGATAATCTGTTGGGGGGTCCTGGGACAGCCAGGAAAAGGACAGATTTCACCTATTGTTGATGCAGGAAGAGATTTGACATAGTAAATTAAACAGTTTGTTTGACAACTTTGCGGTTTTTCTATTTTTAAAAGGTTACATTTAATGAGGGGAAAGGGTGAAGCATGCAAAGGAAAAATACATTCAGATCTTTGAGTCCATAAGAGTTCATAATGCAAGGGAAATATCTTGGTGCGTCCATAAAATTTTGGGTTATAGGAGGCTGTGCCATGTGGGGCCTTGGGAAGTGACAGGGGACTATGGGACCGCTCCTTGGTAAGACTATGAATCCCTTGGTTCTGAACTATCTTAAGACAGAGGCCTGGGGTGTGGGTCACTCATGGTATCAGAAGAATATACCATGTATCTCAGTATAGATATAGGTTTGAGGAAAAACTCTACCTTTCTTGTATCAGCATTATAGCTATTTAAAAGTCATTTGCTCAACAAAAAGTTTGAAAAATACCTCTTGCAAAATAGTAGTGGAAGTACTAAAAGGTTTGGATGGTAAGATGTTTTGGTGGTCTTTTGTATTTTAAAAGTATGCCTGAAGCATTAGGCTAGCATTAAAAATGATTGTTGATATCAACCCCATTAAGCAGAGAATTCAAAAAATGCAGGCTTCATTTTCAAGTGCAAGACAGAAGAAAGAGAGAAAATAGAAAGCAGCTTCTAAATCTATAGGTTTTATCTTTTCATTCTCACATATCCTCCTCCCTTGAAAAGAAAAGATTTTATTGTCAAGGAAGTTTGCTGGATAAGAGGAAGATAGTGGAGAAGTAAAGCCAACTAGAATATCATATGAATTCTAGAAACCCTATGAATGTGACTTTTAAAAAATCATTCTGGGCAAAAATAATTGCATAAAGCTATCCTTTACATTCTGTAATACTGCTCGTAAAAAAGATTACAGAGCAGATGGATGAAAGTAAGGGTAAAGGAGGAGGAAATTGTGTCAAGAGTGTGAAATAAGGACAAAGAGATGGAAAGAATGTCACAGCACATGACAAAGACACTCTGCCGTACTTGTCCAATATCTGAGATGCATTAGTGGGTCCTTTTCATAGCTTAATATATATTACTATACATATTTTGAAGGACAGCTATTCATATTGCCAGCTTCAACTGAAAAGCTAATGGCAAATGAATGGAATGAAACATAAATACACTCAAAAACTGAGACTTTTCTATGGACTGTTCTGCCTGGACTGGATCCATTGCTGACAAGTTTCAGTAGATAAAAGAATATGCACAAAGATGTCCTCTAACTTATCTTTAACAAATCTCTAGAGCTGTTTTCCGGGCTTTAAAAAATCTTTTTTAGTACATGAACAATAGGGTAGCAAGTTAATACATGTGCAAGTGCTGCTTCTTTGAAAAATGGGGGGAATGGGCTAGAATGCAGATGGGAAAAGTTTGTTCCTTGAAGACTGCATTTCCTCATAGAATATCTATTAGAGGTTACATGACCAATAAGGTTGGGGATCAAGTTAAAGTGGACAAGGTTATCTTTTTCAATCTAATACCTCTCATTAGCATTGACCTCTGGTTTGTGGGGTCCCTCAGGGGGCCATACTCTCCCCGCTGTTATTTAACATCTATATGCGGCTACTTGCTCAGCTGGTGTGTAGCTTTGGGCTTGAGTGTCATCAGTACGCTGCTGACACTCAGCTCATTCTGAGGATGGAGGGCTGGCCGGACTTCATACCCAATAATTTCCATCCATGCCTTGAAGCTGTTACTGGATGGCTGTGAACCAGTAGGTTGAAGGTGAATCCAGCGAAGATGGAAATCCTCTGGCTAGGTCGTCCAGGCGATAGGGATGTCCAGCTGCCGACCCTGGATGGCGTGGCATTATGCTCGTCATCATCAGTAAAAAGCCTGGGAGTCCTTTTGGACCCTCTGCTGTCAATGGAGGCCCAAATCTCAGCTGTCAGCAGAACAGCATTTTTCCATCTGCGACAGGCTAGGCGGCTGGCCCCCTATCTGTCTCGGAATGACCTGGCCACGGTGATCCAGGCTACGGTCATCTCAAGACTTGACTACTGTAACACTCTCTACATTGGCCTGCACTCAAGCTAGTGCAGAATGCTGCAGCCCGGCTACTCGCGGGGGAGCCCATGAGTTGTCGTATCACCCCGGTCCTGTGGGGACTGCACTGGCTACCAATTGAGTACCGGATCACTTTCAAAGTATTAGTTTTAACTTTTAAGGCCTTACATGGTAGGCCTTACAAAAACTAGGCTTATACTCGAGTATATACAGTAACTCATATACAATAGACAAAAACATAAAACCATTTAAAACACATATATTAAAATATACAGACATAAGATTAAAACACACATTAAAATAATTCAGACCAGTGACATTTCAGTTTAAAACTTATAATTTAAAATGGGCTAAATAGGCCTGCTGGTAGAAATAGGTATTTAATTCTATTTCAATTTAATTAAATTAAAGCCTATTTAGCTGTTGAATCTCTTCTGGCAGGTCATTTCCCAGTCTAGGTGTGGCTGATGAAAAGACCCTCTGGGTGAGAATTTATTATTTATGTTCACTATTCTTGTTGTGAAACCAGGAAAGAAGGGAACGATTGCATGAATGGAAAACCCCATTTCACAATCACCTGCCTTGTAAAGAGACTAAAGAGAAATAACTATGTAGAGGGGGAATGCAAGAAGCAAAACAACCCCCCAATCCTTTATCTATAAAACTTTACAAAATGTTAGATGTACTGCACTTGAAGAAACTACACAAGGGAGAACAATATATCAATAGTAAATGCATATATTCAAAGAAGATACAGTTCCCAATTGGGTTCCTACCAGAGACGACGTTCCTTCACGTGTCCAAAATCAATGTGTAATAAATAGTCCAAAATAAAGTCCGCATGTAATGTCCATGTAAAGATCCATTAGTCCATACTCCACTTCGGGATAATCCACAATAAGTAAATCCCAAGTTCCAAATGGTTTCAAATATGTTCAAAAGTCGCTGGTAAGGAATGAGTTATAATCCAATATATAATCCGACAAGTAAGTACTAATCAAACGTCCGCGTGTATTGCTGTATTACAAGGGAGGCATCATCCTATCACTAAACATACTCTTGATATATGCTGGTAGTAGCAATACTCCAATAGGTGATCTTTCGTGTGAATTTATAAACATCAATGGGTAGAACTGGCCGACGAGGATACAATAATACAGGAGTCCTTCACTCATTTTGACCCTCAGTAGGAACCCAGTTGGGAACTGTATCTTCTTTGAATATATGCATTTACTATTGATATATTGTTCTCCCTTGTGTAGTTTCTTCAGCTTGTACAGCAACCTTCCCCGTTTTTGGTTAGATTTACTGCACTTACCATCAATAGAACCGCACAATTTAAATCAGAATATTACATATATGTCTGATAGATTATTATTTTCGGGAACAACAAACACCAGGAACAATTCCTTTATTCTTAGCCAAAATATTTAGGAGAAACAAATACTTTCATTAGTTGCTGGTCAGTATGTGCTGCTTCCTTAGCAGGCTATCACTTCATTGCTATTTGGTTCCATTACTTTGTCCCCCTTTTCCTTCAGTGATCTACATGATTTCCTTCCATTTCTCAGGATGCGCTATTTAGCACAGAAAGAAATGAATCTTGAGATAAAATTGGAAAAAGATGTTTCATATTCACATTTCAAAACACTTAACGGCATCCTTTTTTATGAGGAAATCCAAGCAACCTAGGGGAAGACCACCGTGAATACTGTTTATATTCATGTACAAGTTGACCTCACATAGCAGTCGAGGTCATGTTTTAGGGCCAAAATTGTGGATTTTGATATAACCTGTGGATAAGTTGAGTCATCCCTCGAGATAGGAACATGCCATCACTTCTTCAGAGGACGAACTGCTCCTGGCCACCATTATTTTCCAACCTAGATTTTAAGAAAGACCTTAAGTCATGCTACTCAGAGAAGAAGATGGTTCCTTTTTTGATAAAAGACAAGGCGCTCCATGGACTCTCAGCAAAAAAGAAACTGTCCCCTTCTATGCACATAGTGATGAAGAGCATGAGCTTAGTTAATCCTGAAAGAACCTAAAATGCACCAATCCCTTCTATGTATTCATAGAAATATGTTGAAATAGGTGCTTTTCATGAAATGTATTTTATTATGATGATGTATTTTATTATTATTATTATTATTATTTATTTCGACTTGATAAACCGCCCTTCCCAAGGCTCAGGGCGGTTTACAACATATAAAAACAGCATATAAAACACCTAAGATGAAAACGCATAAAATTACATCTTAACTATGTTGTGCCCATCTCGACCTGTTGTAGTTGAGTCTGGGACCTCAGGTACTACTAGGAGGACAGGGCTGTGTGAAGAGGATACTACGGCATCAAACATTGATATGGATTTGGGTGGGGTTGCTTGCAATGATAGTACTGGCCTCAGGAGGGGAAAGAGGTTGACTCCTGAACAAAGTGAGGAAGATGTGCTCCAAAGTAAAAGAATCCGGCAGATACTTACGGAGTCGAGTGACGAAGAATCATTTCTGGGTTTTCCGGGGGAGGATGGGAGTCAGAGTGAGGGAGATTCCTCTGACGAAGAGACAGATATGGATGAGACATTGGTAAACGAGGTCCGAGCAGTATGTGGGGAAACGTCTGATACTAGCACATTTTTGGGGTTTTCAGATGATAGGGAGTGGGCCTCGGGACATCTGGATGATTGGGGTGAATTAAATGAAGACAGAAGATGGAGTGTTTGGCGAGAGAATCAAGAGAGCACAGCCGGGGAAGTTGCAACAGCTGGAGCTGCTCATAGTGGGGCGTATGCTAGGGAGGACAGATCTGATATGGAGGACTAATAAATAAGGGCATCTGAGGGATTGCTTTCTGTGGCTGGCAAAGTGTTACGTCTGGAATTCTAGGTTTGCTGTGAAACCTGCTGCCCACCACCCCTCCTTTCCGCTTGACTGGGGGTTTGTCTTCTTGCAAATTGACTGTGAATGAGAGACGCTGCCTTTGATTCAAGATTGGCTCCTGCATTCATTCTGTGGACTACTGCTGTGATTCTCCAATCCCGACCTGGTCTGGAAATTTGACTCCTCTTCTTCTCTGCTGAAGACCTTCAAATATTCCTGTCAACTGGTTTTTTCCCTGTTTGTTTTCTGCTAAAGCTTAAATGACCACTTGTGTTTCTTTGTGGGATTTTTTGAGTGGGGCTTTGCCAAGAAGGCTTATCTTTTGGTTTTGTATCACTGCTGAGAAGTGTTTTCTGTTTATTGGTCGCCTTTTTGACCTAAAAGACTGTGGACAATAAAACTCCTATTACTCTTACTTCTGGCCTGGCAACTGTGTCGTGACAGATTGCCAGCCACCGAACACACCAAGAAACCCAACATGGCCTCAGCTGAAGAGTTGGCTGCAGAAAATGCACTTTACGTGCACAAGTTGCTCTATTACAAGGAGCTCAGGCTGCTCCTGTAGTAGCTCAGGTTAGAAATAGGATAATGTTGCCAGAACGCTTTGATGGAAGTCGAAGGAATCTGCCAGTTTTTTTTGCTCAAGTGGAGCTGTATTTTACACAGATTCCTCCCACTGAATTGCCTACTGACTCTGCCAAAGTGGGCTTTATGTTATCTCTGCTATCTGGTCCAGCCGCTGAGTGGCAGTTAATATTATGTTGGGGCAAGACCCTATCAAGGACAATTTAAGAGACTTCAAACTGGCCCTGGAAGAAGCGTTTGGTGATCCACTGAAGGTGGAAAATGCTGAGTGGGAGATACATCATATCAAACAGGGAAGAAACACCTTGATTGACTATTTGAACAGATTTAAGTTGCTCAAGAATAGAGTGAATTGGGGAGATAGGCCTTTAATGGTAAGCTTTACTGCAGGCTTATCCAGTGAACTGCAGGATGAGTTGATTAGGCTTGAGCCTGCCACTTCCTGGGATGATTTGGTGCACAAGACTTTAAGAGTGGAGGCATGCTTAGCATATAAGAAGAAGGGTCATTTTGCCAAGGGCATTGCCGCTGTTTCTGGTGCCTCCACTAGCAGAAAGAAAGATGAGGAAGAACCCATGCAACTTGGGACTTTCAGGAAACTAACTGACACAGAGAAGGAGCGCAGAAGGCGTCTGAGACTATGCCTATATTGTGGTGGTGATGGACATTTTGCCCGGGAATGCCTTGTGAAGTCATCCAAGGCTCAGGGAAAAGATCAGCCCTAATGTGTGATGAGTCCAACACATTAGGGCTAGCTGTGCGTTTGCCCAGAAGTGCTGACCGTGTGTTTGTACAGATAAAAATCATTAAAAGTAACGGAGAAAGCATTTGGACGTGGGCTTTGGTGGACTCCGGAGCCTCGGGCTCCTATATGGATATAGAATTCGCCAAAAACAAAGGAATTGAAGTAACCAACAAGAAGAAAGCTGTGTGGGTGGAAGGAGCTGATGGGGAGTTACTGGGGATTGGTCAATCAAGAGACTGTTGGACTGTCTTGGGAGTTGCAAGGGGTTCTGGATATTTTCGTGTGGGATGTGACTAGATTACCTAGGTATACTGTTATATTGGGAATGAGTTGGCTAAGCAAGGTCAATCCACACATTGATTGGAGTAAGAAACTTTTGACTATTGTAAAACAACCTTGTTTGGCTCTAGAGATTAACCCAGATATGACTGGAGTTCCACAATGTTATTTTGATTTCAAGGATGTTTTTGTAAGCAAAAGGCTGATAGATTACCACCACATAGACCATATGACTGTGCAGTTAATTTAATGGAAGGGGCTAAATTACCATCAGGAAGCTTGTATGCATTATCAGTACCAGAACGCCAGGCGCTCAGGGAATTCCTTGATGAGCATCTGGCTAAAGGATTAATTCGTCCTTCCAGTTCTCCTACGGCGGCACCCGTGTTTTTCGTATCAAAGAAAACTGGAGATTTGCGGTTAGTTTGTGATTATAGGGTGTTGAATAAATACACCATACGGGACCGTTATCCGCTACCATTGATACCTGAGTTACTATCTAGAGTTCAAGGGGCATCCATCTTCTCTAAGTTGGATTTGAGGGGTGCTTATAACCTGGTACGTATCAGAGAGGGAGATGAGTGGAAAACCGCTTTTAATACGTGTTTCGAGGCCTATGATTTCCTTGTAATGCCATTCGTATTGTGTAATGCCCCCGTGGTATTTCAGCGCTTCATGAATGAGGTTTTTCGTGACCTGCTGGACCGTTTTGTGGTCCTGTATTTGGATGACATCTTGATTTTCTCTAGAAATTTGCGTGAACATGAACAACACGTGAGACAGGTCTTACGTCGCTTGAGGGAGAATGGCTTATTTGCCAAGGCATCTAAGTGCATGTTTCATGTTTCGGAAGTAGAATTTTTAGGACATGTGATTTCTGGGGGAGATTAAGATGGATCCACATAAGGCGGAAGCTATAGATTCCTGGAAAGACTTAACATCCAAAAAGGATGTTCAGAGGTTCTTAGGTTTTGCTAATTACTATCGGGAATTCATACCACGGTATGCTCAGTTAACAGTCCCTTTGACCCGTCTCCTTCAGAAAGGACAACCTTTTGTATGGACTGAACTGGAGCGTAGTGCCTTTGAACAATTGAAGCATAGCTTTCATAATGGGGAGGTCTTGGCACATCCTGATATTAATAAGCCCTTCGTGGTGGAGGCAGATGCGTCCAACTTTGCGCTTGGAGCCGTTTTGTCACAGGCTGATGTTAAAGATACATTGAGACCTTGTGCATTTTATTCTAGACAGTTAACCTCTTTTGAGCAAAATTACAGCATTTGGGAGAAAGAACTTTTGGCTATCAAGGTGGCATTTGAGACTTGGAGACACTGGCTAGAGGGGGCCAAACACCAGATCAGTGTCCGCACTGATCACAGAAATTTGGAACACTTGCAGACTGCCAAGAAATTAAACCAGAGGCAGGTTCGTTGGGCATTGTTTTTTTCACGTTTTGACTTCAAGGTGGTATTTGTTGAGGGGAAGCAAAATGCCAGGGCTGACGCCCTCTCTCGTAAACCAGAATACAAGGAGGTAATGGTACCCATACATAGAACAATTTTACCTACGGTAGCTTTAAACGCTATAGAGTCAGTTCCAAGTCTGCATGCTCAAGTGATAAGTAATCAAGAAGTGGATATGTGGTCACAGGAACAATTAATATTGATAGACAGTGGGAGTAAAACAGCATTTCCACATCTACGTAATGATGAAGGTAAACTGTTGCGTAACAATCAGTTGTATGTACCTACGGGGAAGTTGCAGGTGGAGATCATGAGGGCTCACCATGATGAACCAACAGCAGGGCATTTTGGCCGTTATAAGACAGTACAAGCAATCACCCGTAGTTACTGGTGGCCTAAAATGAGACAAGACATATTGAGGTACTGCGATAGTTGTGTTATATGTCAGCAATGTAAGCAGCCTGTGGGCAGACCCAGGGGTCTATTATCTCCATTGCCAGTACCAGAAAGACCATGGCAAATCATTGCCATGGACTTCATTTCTGATTTACCTCGTGCTCGTGGATATACCTGTATCTGGGTAGTGGTGGATTTGTTCACCAAATTGGCTCATTTTGTACCGTGTGCACGGGTTCCCTCGGCAACGAATCTAGCTAAATTATACACTAAACATGTGTTCCGTTTACATGGAGCTCCTGAAATCATTATTTCTGACAGAGCTCCTCAGTTTGTGTCCCGTTTTTGGACAGAGTTCCACGCTCAGTTAGGAACTAAGTTAAACATTTCAACTGCATTCCACCCTCAGACTGATGGTCAAGCAGAGAGGGTGAATGGTCTGCTGGAGCAATATCTGCGCTGCTTTTGTCTACAGCAACCTGGAGATTGGGCACAGTGGCTACCCATGGCAGAGTTCGCATATAATAATGCGACTCATAGTGTCAGTAAACATTCTCCGTTCGAACTTGCCTATGGCTTTCGTCCTCACTGGGGTGCGGCTCCGTCTCAAAACATTGTTACAGAAGATCTAACATACAGGGCAAGCGAATTACGGGCCTTGCATGACGTTGCGCACCAGATTCTGGAAGAGGCTAAAACAGCTCAAAAGGCAGTTGCTGACCGATTGCGGCAGGCTGGGGAGGAACTTGTTGTTGGAGATTTGGTGTGGCTATCCTCTAAAAACATTCGACCGTCTGGCAGCAAGTTCACGGCCCGTTATTTAGGACCCTACCCCATTATCCATAAAATATCCCCTGTTGCTTTCCGCTTGCGATTGCCTTCCTCTCTAAGGGTTCATCCTGTCTTTCACCGGTCCTTGTTGAAGAAGGCCTCCCCAGAGCACCGGTCTGCCCTGGTGGACGATGTCACCCATTCTGCAGCCCCGCTTGGAAGGGGGGGAGCTTTGCGGGGGGGGGGATAGTGTTGTAGTTGAGTCTGGGACCTCAGGTACTACTAGGAGGACAGGGCTGTGTGAAGAGGATACTACGGCATCAAACATTGATATGGATTTGGGTGGGGTTGCTTGCAATGATAGTACTGGCCTCAGGAGGGGAAAGAGGTTGACTCGTGAACAAAGTGAGGAAGATGTGCTCCAAAGTAAAAGAATCCGGCAGATACTTACGGAGTCGAGTGACGAAGAATCATTTCTGGGTTTTCCGGGGGAGGATGGGAGTCAGAGTGAGGGAGATTCCTCTGACGAAGAGACAGATATGGATGAGACATTGGTAAATGAGGTCCGAGCAGTATGTGGGAAACATCTGATACTAGCACATTTTTTGGGGTTTTCAGATGATAGGGAGTGGGCCTCGGGACATCTGGATGATTGGGGTGAATTAAATGAAGACAGAAGATGGCGTGTTTGGCGAGAGAATCAAGAGAGCACAGCCGGGAAGTTGCAACAGCTGGAGCTTATCATAGTGGGGGCGTATGCTAGGGAGGACAGATCTGATATGGAGGACTAATAAATAAGGGCATCTGAGGGATTGCTTTCTGTGGCTGGCAAAGTGTTACGTCTGGAATTCTAGGTTTGCTGTGAAACCTGCTGCCCACCACCCCTCCTTTCCGCTTGACTGGGGTTTGTCTTCTTGCAAATCGACTGTGAATGAGGGACGCTGCCATTGATTCAAGATTGGCTCCTGCATTCATTCTGTGATTCTCCAATCCCGACCTGGTCTGGAAATTTGACTCCTCTTCTTCTCTGCTGAAGACCTTCAAATATTCCTGTCAACTGGTTTTTTCCCCTGTTTGTTTTCTGCTAAAGCTTAAACGACCACTTGTGTTTCTTTGTGGGATTTTTTGAGTGGGGCTTTGCCAAGAAGGCTTATCTTTTGGTTTTGTATCACTGCTGAGAAGTGTTTTCTGTTTATTGGTCGCCTTTTTGACCTAAAAGACTGTGGACAATAAAACTCCTATTACTCTTACTTCTGGCCTGGCAACTGTGTCGTGACACGACCTGTAAAGAGAAGCGAGTAATAAATTTATTATTGTCATTATCATCATCAACTCAGAAATCTTTTGCAATCCTTTGTGAGGAAGTATTAAAGATCTTCCACCACTGCCATTTTGCACCTACACATTCAAAAAGATCAGAAGTAACATGTTAATTCCCATCTGTCTAAAACTCTTGAAATTTTTATTTATTTATCATGTCAGAAGCAAACTGAGGATACAGTTATAACGTATTTAAAAACACAAAGTTAAAAAACTTGGCATTATACTAGATTTCCTTTTGATGGGATGCTTAGTGAAAATTCAGCAATGCAAAGTGAACTTTCAGATGAGGCTTGCATTCCTAGGAACAGTTCTCTTCCCAGGGCTTCATTAGATGAGAATTCTTGTGTTCAGGACTCTGAAGGTCTTGATGTTGGTAACGGGACACCTGGGAATTTTAACGAGCTTTCATTTAACCACCGGGATAGCATTCAAGAATCTAGGCAGGCTGCCAGCCTACGATGCAGCAGTCGGTTTGCAAACCGAAACTGATTTGCCTTATATTAGATTGCTAGGGAAATATTATTCAGTTTCCAGGCTTTGTTCAGAATACCATGCCAAGTTATTCTTGTCTCCAAGCTCTTGATTTTGCCTAGGCCTCTGTGCACGTTTTGCTTCCAAAGCTGCCTTGCATCTTTCATGGGATTTCAATCAAGCTTTCTACCTTTGTCTTTTGGACTTTTGGACTAATTGAACTGTGTGATTTTACTTTGGATATATTCTACAATTGATCTTCTTTTAACCCTTTTGTTGGACACTATATTTGTTTCAATAAAAGCCTATTATTCAGACTGTCTGTTGTGTGTGTGAACTAGGGGGTGCTCCTTGTCTGAAGTGCAACAGTGGCAAGGCTCAGGCTGTATTGCAGTAAGTCGTCTGTGGTTTGCTCTTCTCCACACTTGTATGTCGTGGACTCCACTTTGTGGCCTCATTTCTTAACTTTAAGTTCTACATTTCATGGTACCAGAGCGCAGTCTGTTCAGTGCCTTCCAAGTTGCCCAGTCTTCTGTGTGCCCAGGAGAGAGTCTCTCATCCAGTATTAGCCATGGATTGAGGTGCTGAGTTTTAGCCTGCCACTTTTGGACTCTCGCTTGCATCTCTGAGAGTCTTGAAATGTTGAATTGGAGAGTAAGGGCAAAAGCGATAACCAATAATTCCTTTCAGACAGATATATCTTCCATTTGCCTTCATGCATCTTTTTCTATTTAACGTTTAACACGGGAAGAGGTAAAATACTGATGACATCCAACACTACATCTTTTTTTCTATTTTAATCCAATTTTGGCTCTAGTTGGTTGCTGACTGCTAGTCAAGGAAGGCTTTTGGTGTGATCCAGTGTGGCTGTTCTTGTATTCTTGTCTTCCCAGATGAGTCACACTGGCATGCTAGTACTTTACTCCCTTGCAAATGTAGGACTGCCAGGTTAAGACTGAAGTCCCTTATACATTGCACAACATGCATATGAGGTTGCATAGCCATTAAAGAATGGTTAACTATGACGAGAATGATTTTCCCCCTTGGGTGTTTTCTTAAGTGCAGTATTTCCTGCTTCTCTGTTTCTAAGACCAGCATGGAACTTCCCTTCCTTTGTCCCATGATTACAAAACTATTCGCAAAAGTAGTGCCTGATGCTGAATTTTCTGATTTCCTCCTCTTCCTCCAGAAATTCTGTGATCCAAGAGTGATTTCTTGCTGTAGACTACTAACGTGTGTAGCCTATTGAAGCTGGACCACAGCTGAGGAATACAGACCTTCAGTTTCTAAACATCAATAAATACCCTCTGACCTTTCTTTAAAAAGAGGAGTTTTGCGGTGCTTGGCAGCAGCTTGAACAAAATCTCTATCAGCACCAAGATTTTTTGTTGTAAATGTGATCTGACCAATATGGCAAAGATTGGGAAAGTTAGTGGGAAAAGATTGATGCATTCAGTTGTTTGTTGTGGCGTCCCGCCCAGGGTCTGGAAAAGGGGCTTTAAGAAATGGAGAAGCTTCTATAGACCCTAGGGGTAGCGTTCTAGCTTTCCCATAAAAATAACCTGGAGAGTATATGAGCAATGAGTTCAGGACTCAGAAGAGGTGAATTCAAACAAGATTTATTGAATAACAACCAGTAAAGCTGATGGCCCAAAAAGCTTAGTTGGTTGCAAAAGGAAGTCCTTGAAAAAGGATGTGATCACTTGCCTCTTTGTTTGCAGAGTGATGGTACCTTTCTTCGATTCCAGGTTTCCTTTGTTGCTCCTCAAATGGTCCTCCGGCACACAAAGTCCTGGGGTCCCCAGAGATTACAGTCTTTGGGTGAAGGGCTGGCCTTCCTATCACTGCAATCCTGGCTTGAGAGCGTTGGGAGAAAGCTATACGTGGACAAAGATGCGTTGTCTAAGCAAGAGCTTTAGATTTCTGCGTGCTTCGTCCATGTGCAACCCTTGGAATGAGGCCAGAGAGGAAGCCTGCCTCTCAGGTAAACTTCGGAAGAGGAGGAGTTAGGGGCGGTGACTAGGGTTCCCATATGTCCCTTATTCTAAGGGACGTCCCTTATTTTGGCCCTAAAATTTGTGTCCCTTATTTTCAGGCCCTGTCCCTTATTTTTGACTAGCAGGACAGGACTGGGCGGGGTTGACCAGAGGAAGGTGCACGCTGTGGTTTCCACGGCAATGCCTGCCCGGGGATTCCCACTCGCAGGGCAGCCTGCGTCCCCGTTGGAAGGAAGAGGCGATACAGGACTTTTTCAAAGTACAGTAGACTAATTAACCGTTACCCAAGGGGAATGTTGGATCATGTTGGATAACGATAGTTTCTGGTTGCTTGAGAGTTACTCTTAAAATAGGCCTGGCTGTGCATCCCAATACTATACAATGCTGTGTATCCCATACTATACTACACCATTAACTATTGACATAATAATCATGAAGATGTACTGTCTTATAAAATTTATTTTATTTTAATGTTTAGATAGTGCACTTTTAAAGTCAGCAAAGTCAAGTACTAAATACAGATGGAGAAAATTAGGTAGTTCTAATAATGTTTTTTCTACATGACAAAGCATGCAGAATCATACCATGTACTGTTAAGAGGGTGTAAGTCAGTTTCTTTTGTGAGTTTCAATCATTATCTTATTCTGTTAATAAAACTATTTCTATCTAATGTTTGAGTTTCAAGTTTTTAATGAAGTGTCCCTTATTTTTGTGAAAAATCCCGTAAATGTCCCTTATTTCTTATATCAAAAAATGGCAACCCTAGCGGTGACATCAGGTTTGGAGCCAAGACACAACTCCTCCCATCAAGCCCACATGGCCGGACAATAGAACAAAGGCCTTGCAGGTGAAGGCAACCAAAATACAAAATACAGATATAAAACCAGCCCCACAGGGGCGCCACATTTGTTAATAAGCTAAAAACATCTAATTATGCTGTATTTATATTAAAAATGAAATATTTTAACGAGCAGGTTCATTTTAAAGCAACATTTACATACATATTACATAACTACATTAGAAGTTGGGAAATGTTATCAATTGTTTTAATTCCACTCCAATGCTTTGAGTTTTGCACAGGAAAAAAAGAGAAGCGACATGGATTTTTAAAAATGCTGTTCTTAACTATTCCACCGAAAGCTATTCTCTTCTTTCCCTTCCCTTCTAATCAGGGGCGGTCCGTCCATGTAAGCAACCTACGCGGCCGCGTGGGGCGCCATCTTGGATGGGCGCCGCCATGCCAGCCGTGCCGCTGTAGCAAACCTCCCTGCTGCCTGCAGCAGCTTCTGAGCATGTGCGGAGATTTTCACACATGCCCAGAACCTCCGGAGCGCTCTCCCTTGCCCTGTGAAACGCCCCATGGGAGGGGCTGGCAGCGGGCACCAGGAAGTGCTAGGAAAGGCCTTCGAAGGCCCCTCCTCACGCTTCCTGGTTTCCCCTGCCAGCCCCACCCACAGGGCGTTGCACAGGGCAAAGGAGAGCGCTCCCCTGCCCTCTGCAATGCCCTGTGGGAGGGGCTGGCAGGGGGAGCCCGGGAGAGTGAGAGGAGGGGCCTTCGAAGGCTCCTCTTCATGCTTCCTGGTTCCCTCTGCCGGCCCCTCCCACAGGCAGGGGGAACCAGGAAGCGCGAAGTCCCCTCCTCGCTCTACAATGCCCCGCGGGAGCGGCGGTGCGCGGGAGCGGCGCGCGGAAGGAGCGGAAGGAGCGCGCGCGCAAGGTACCACTTCAGAAAAATGTTTTTTGGGGGGGCGCCAAAGTAATGTTTGGGGGGAACAATGTTTTTGTAGGGGGGCGCCAAAGTAATGTTCGCCTACCATTGGAAATTACCTTGGACCACCCCTGCTTCTAATCCCATCACTTTACCCTCCTACCTTCTTTAGCTTATAAATCCCTGTGTGAATCCCAGAAAAAAATGATCATGATTCAGAGTTTAAACATTCAGTTTCATTGGGTAGGTTATTAAGGGAAGGCAAAGTGCAACCTGTGGACTCCATGCAGACCATAGGGCAGCAGGGCAATCACACACCCCTCTAGCAGCAATGCTTCTTCACCATATTTGGGAATGCATCACTGCACAGCTTCCCCCCACAGTAGCCCTGTTGCTCCTAATGGAACATGGGGAGACTGTTGTGATTCCATATAAGGTATCATGCACACCCACAATACCTTATATGGAATTGTTACTGTGATTTACATTATATGTGTTTATTATTGTGAATTAGAATTATATATGATAAATACTTTATACTTTGACACTCTGTGTTTGTGTTGCTTATACAGCAACTCCCCCTCTCTTTCCTGTATAGAGACTGTTGTGATGCCAACACTAATCTTCGGCGTTGAGTATTTATGTCACAGCGGATAGGCAACAGAAATATAGAAGTTTAATTCCCCATCGGCCCAAAAACTCCAGTCTCTGTTCGTGTGAATAATGAAACTCTCATTCAATTCAAAAGGTAAATATATATCTTTGTATTGAATTGTATTTAACAATAACTGGCAAAACATCGAAAAACAACAGCCATCACAGCTACCTTTCTAAACATCCTTTCCTCACAGAAATTAAATCCCAACTGACAAATCCCAACTGTCACTTTGTAACTGACATTCCTCAAGGTTCCATTTAGCAGTCTTGAGACAGCGCCATCTGGTGTCAAACATGTCACACTGCAGGTCATCTCAAACTGCGAAAATATATCTTGTGCTGACTCATGAATTGCTATTCAAAATGCAATAATCTGACACTCCTCCTTCATGAGCAACACAAGTACACACATTACTTATAATAACAATATCTTCTTACAAAATACATTTAATTTACAATTAGTCAATGCTTTTGTAAACATATCAGCTATATTCTCATCTGACTGGACATACACAGGATTAATAAAACCATCCTGTACTAACTTTCTAACATTTTGGTACCTTACCCCAATATATTTTGTTCTCTGCTTTAATCCTTCAGCATTTGATATTGCTATACAAGATTGAGAATCAGTAAATAAAGATATCTTATCTTCAAAACTTTGGAACTCGTTTACTAGAGCCTTTATCCACTCTAGTTCTGTACAACAGTCAGACAAAGCAGAAAATTCGGCTTCTGCCGTGGATAAACAAACGTGTGACTGTTTACGAGATTTCCATGTCACTTGTATCCCATTAAAACTAATTAGATACCCGGAACATGACAAGTTTTGTTCGTTGTCACCAAAACTTGCGTCTGCAAACCCCTTCATACCGCTTTCTTTTGGACAAATTTTTAGCTTTTTGTCACATGTTCCTTTCAAATATCTTAACACTCGTTTTACAGCTTGCCAATCAGTCAACGTTGGTTCATTCACTCTCCTGCTTAGTACATTAGTGGCATAGGCGATGTCAGGCCTAGTCCAATTTGCCAAATACAAGAGGCTCCCAACCACTGATCTATACAATGTTTGATTGTCAAACATTTCACCTCTATCAAGCTTTTAAAAATCTGGTACCATTGGAGTTGCTACTGTTTTACACAGAGTCAATCTTGTTCTCTCAAGTAACTCAAAATTTTTGTCTTTTGATCTAGACAAATATCTTTTTCAGTTCTAGTTACATTTACGCCTAAGTATTTCCGGACTTCTCCAAGATCTTTTACAGTCATACTTGAGTTTAGTCCCTTAAAAACTTGTTCCACATCCCTTTCGGATGGTGCTAGTACTAAGAGATCATCGACAAACACCAAAACAAATGTTTGCTTTTTAGACTCTTTTCCTTTCTTATATAGACATGTATCTACACTGCTTCTTTCGAAGCCAAGACCCTTTAACTTTTCGTCTATACACTGGTTCCAGCATCTCGCTGCTTGCTTTAGCCCGTATAATGCTTTCCGTAGTCGATACACACCAGTTGGAGTATCTTTTTCAAAACCAGGTATTGCTCTCATATATACATTGTCAGTCAGCTCTGCGTTTAAATAAGCTGTGGCAATGTCAAAGTGCCTTATAACATACTTTCTTTGCACACCGATGCCTAAAGCAGTCCTAATTGTTTCAGGTCTAATCGTTGGAGCATATACCTCATCATAATTTTGATTGTAAATTTGACCAAAACCTTGTGCAACCAATCTTGCTTTGTACAATAATGAACCATCAACTTGTGTTTTCCTTTTAAATACCCACTTGCAACCAATTACCTTTACATCTTTGGTTACATCTGCTTGTTCTAAAACATTTAAAGAATGAAGTGAATCAAATTCCTTCTTCATTGCTTTTACCCAACAATCACGTTCATTTTTCGGTCTACGCAATGCTTCAGCGTAAGAATTAGGATCTTTCCTCTCTATACTTCCTATTTGCGTGACTTGGTACTTGGCTGGTGGAATTCCTTTAGTGATACGTGTGGATCTCCTAGGAATCTCATCCTTAGTCTCCTCCACATCCCTAATCTCCTCTTGACAATGTCCATCAACCTCTGTTACAGATTTGGACACTAAGTCAGAGTTTGTGGCGCAAAAATCATGAAAATTACTTTCTTCAGATTGTTCCTTGCTTTCTTCCACATTTGCCTCATCTAATACCTCTACAACTTCAGATTCATTCTTTACTCTAGAAACACTTGGGGTTATGAACACTTCAGTGTTCGCATGAATTCTATCCCAATGAGTATTATTTTTGAACTTTACAGATCTGGAGACTGTGATCTTCTTCCCTGGAGAAGAGCCATTCCAGAATCTATAGCCTTTCGTTCCACCTTCATATCCAATAAATTGCATCTTTACCCAATGCTGATCTCTTTTGTCTCTTTGCTGTATAGGAATTAAGACATTTGCATGCGCACCAAATACTTGAAAATGATCCACCTTTGGATGTCTTCCATAAAACAAATAGAATGGGATTTCATTTACACTTGAGGTCCATAACCTATTCAGCACGTAATTGGCAGTGTTAGCTGCTTCTGCCCAAAAACCTTTGGACATTTGTGCATCCTCAAGCATTGATTTTACCATGGTTTGAATTACACCTAAGCGACGCTCCGCAATTCCATTTTCTTTTGATACACACGGATTTGTTTTCCTATGCCAAATTCCTTTATCCTTAAAAAAATTCTTAAGTCTTTCATTCACAAATTCACCTCCTCTATCAGATTGAACTTGTTTAACAGTCAAATCAGGAAATTGGTTCTTCACAAAATTGTACCATTCAATAAATTTTTCATACACCTGAAATTTACCTTTCAGAGGATAAACGAAGCCAAATCGAGACCTATCATCTACTATTACTAGTAGAAATACATTCCCTCCAATACTCTTTGGAAAAGGTCCAGCTAGATCCATGTGCACTAACTGTAACTTAGTTGTTACTCTATCACTCCTTTTGGCAACAGGATAAGCCTTTAACTTTGTTTTGTTACAGACAGCACACTCTAAATAATTTCTGCATTCTGGTATTTGAATGCCTACTAGCTGTGCAGTCTTTCTAATCATATTATAGTTCATGTGGCCAAACTTCCTGTGTAGCATGTGCAGACATCTGTCACCATGCAGAGGTTTCCCTTCCAAACTCTGAATACTATTTGTAGACATTTTATTACTAGCATTCATTCTATAGAAACCATTTTGAAATTTTACTTCCTTATACATACCTGTATTTTTATTACTCATTTTACATAACTCCCCTTCAAACACAATGGATAAACCATGGTCTGCAAGTTGTTTCACCCTAGAACATTGTGTTCTAGCTCAGGAACTAAATAAACATTGTCTAACTTTAGACTAAGTTGACCAATTTCAACTTCTCCCTTTGTTAAAACCTTGCACCTTTGACCATTGGCTAGACTCACACAACTTTGCATAGAACCAGATAAAGGTTCCTTCTCTGCTAACAATTTACTATCCTTAACAAAACTCTTTGCACTCCCAGAGTCAATAATCCAGGGTACCTGAGGAATAAAATCATTGTTACATTGTAAACTCATCAACAGACAGCCTGAATCAGAGTCTTTTCTTGAATTGTTGATCTGTTCTTTCTTGCTCTGTGCTGATTCACTCTTCTTAAACTTGTTCTGATGACATTGTCTAGCTTTGTGTCCTCTTTTATTACAAATGTAACAGATGATGTCACACTGGATTGTCTCTTTCCTCTTCATATTGAAGCCTTTGTTGACCGTCTTCTCCGTTGAAAGTTGCTGGGCATTTCTTCTGTAACAAGCCCAGTTCTCCAATCTAGTCGAAACTAAGTCGAAGTTGATGTCCTCTTCTTTCACAGATTGCATGGAGTCAATGAATGAGTTGTAGCTCTGCCCCAAACTGCTTAGTAGAATTAAGCCTCTCTGATCTTCTGTAAAATTGGTGCCCCTTGCTGCTAAATCATTAAATAGGCTCAGCATTTTACTCAAATGAGTCTCTCTGGCACAATCTTCCATTGACAGAAGCTTCAGTGAAAACAGTTCTCTGCTCAATAAAACTTTTGAGCCTCCAGTAGCCTGCTGATACAGCTTTTCAAGCCTTTTCCAACAGTCAGCGGCTGTTTCTTCCAGAGCTAAATATGTGAGGTGCCTATCGTCAACTGACAGGATGATGGTAGCCCTTGCCTTGCCATCTTTCAACCTTTCTGCATCAGAAATAGGTCGATGTGTTAAGCAAGATAACAGCTCCTCCTTTGCCAAAACTGCTCGCACTTTGGTAGCCCATATTAAATAATTTGAGCTGCCTCTGAGTTTTTCTAAATGATGCTGTGCTCCAAATAATGCCATCTTTCTTCACACTACAGATGCTCCTGGCAAAAATTCACTTCAGCTTTTTTCTCTAACACTGAGGTAAACAGCGACTTCTGCTGCAATTTGCAGTGTTATTCAAAAACTTTTTCTATGAATTATGGGTTATGTAGTATCTCTGTGCCTCTGCAATTCTGGATTCTGTGTTCTGGGATCTGGGCCCATAACCTCTTCGGCGTTGAGTATTTATGTCACAGCGGATAGGCAACAGAAATATAGAAGTTTAATTCCCCATCAGCCCAAAAACTCCAGTCTCTGTTCGTGTGAATAATGAAACTCTCATTCAATTCAAAAGGTAAATATATATCTTTGTATTGAATTGTATTTAACAATAACTGGCAAAACATCAAAAAACAACAGCCATCACAGCTACCTTTCTAAACATCCTTTCCTCACAGAAATTAAATCCCAACTGACAAATCCCAACTGTCACTTTGTAACTGACATTCCTCAAGGTTCCATTTAGCAGTCTTGAGACAGCGCCATCTGGTGTCAAACATGTCACACTGCAGGTCATCTCAAACTGCGAAAATATATCTTGTGCTGACTCATGAATTGCTATTCAAAATGCAATAATCTGACAACTAAATCCAAAATAACTACCATAATGTAAAAAGAAATAAAATACATGGAGGAGACTGTGATCAGGTTGCGCACTTTGCTATCAGTTTTAGGGAACTGATTTAAGGCCTTTGGTCACCCTTCTTATGATTATTCTGAAATTGGATTTGGACTGAACAGTGTTTTTAAAAGAAGACCTCTTCAGCAGTGGATTACATCTCAGCAAGATGCTGAATTAGGTAGGCTTGTGCATGGATTCGTTTTCTATAAACGCAGCATTGAGGGAGGATGGCTTGTAGGAGGAGTATTTTTCTATGAGACGTTGCAATACTATACATTGATCAATGGTGGATCGTCCTTCCCTGAAGCCGGCTTGCTCCTCTGCAAGTATGTTCTCAAGGAGACAAATCTAAATCCTGCATCCCCTTCCTCCTTAATCTTTTAAAATTGTGAATTGTGTATTCCAATCCTTTATTTTGTATCCTTGACTGTGTGTTTTATGTACACCTGCTGGATATAAAGTAGAAGAAAAAATGTTAAACTATAGAGAATTCAAGAAAAGGGAAGCAGGAAATATTTTTAAAGTTCATTTATGTATATATGTTTTTATTTTAGATGCATGTTCAGTTAGAGAAGAAATGTATGTTGTTGAGAGAAATTATCTAGCTAGTTATGTAAATTTTGTTCAAGTATATTTTATGTTTATGGATATGGAAATCTTGTTTTCTTTGGGGATTTTTCCATTAAAATTTGAATTAAAAAGGAAACGTGCTTAATATACACTACAGCAAGGGTGGTGTGTGTTAGAATGTATATAATGGGGTATATGTCTTCATGTTTACTCATGTTTTAGTTCACTATGTCCTTCTGGATTGTTTAGATTTTGTTTTTCACTTCAATGCATAATTCTTTTATTATAAGTTTACTGTTCTTATTGTGCACTACTCTGTTAGTACTTATTTGAGGCTTTGAATGTTTGCCTTTTTTGTGTAAACTATATAGACTACTGCAACACTCTCTACGTGGGGTTGCCTATGAAGATTGCCTGGAAGCTGCAATTAGTCCAGCGCGCAGCAGCCAGACTACTAACGGGAGCGGGGTACAGGGAGCACACAACTCCCCTGTTGCGCCAGCTCCACTGGCTGCCAATTAGCTTCCGAGCACAATTCAAAGTGCTGGTGTTGACCTACAAAACCCTGTACGGTTCTGGCCCAGTTTACCTGTCCGAACGTATTCTCCCCTATGAACCATCAAGAGTGCTAAGATCATCTGGAGAGGCCCTGCTCTCGGTCCCACCACCTTCGCAGGCACGTCTGGTGGGGACGAGGGACAGGGCCTTTTCTGAGGTGGCCCCCTGGCTGTGGAATTCCCTCCCAAATGAAATTAGATCCGCCCCCTCCCTCCTGACTTTTAGGAAGCGGGTGAAAATGTGGCTGTGCAATGAGGCCTTCGCAGAATGAAGGAGGAGATCACGAAGCGACTAAAGTCGCTAACCACTTGATACAGACCGAATATATGGATTAAGTTGGACTTGATTTTACTTTGGCGAGAGTCTTTAAATGTATTTATTGTTTTGTATTTTATTGTAAATTTAATTGCAAATTTATGATGTTTTTAGATTTTAAATGTTAGCATTGAATACTTGCTGTTTGCCATTCTCAGTCCCTCTTCGGAGGTGAGAAGGCCGGGGTATAAAAGTTTTAAATAAATAAAATAAATGAATAAATGTAAGCCACCTTGAGTCCCTTTGGGGAGAGAGGGTGGTCTAGAATTAACGAAGTTGTTGTTGATGATGATGATGTTGGAATACAACTCCCAGAAGCCACAACCAGCCAATGATAAGAGATTATAGGAGTATTAATCTAAAATATCTGGATGGCCAAAGGGCCAACATACACACACACAGGGAGAAATTAAATGAATTTTATATTCCCCCTCCCCCCACAATATTTTTTCTATTAATTACCAAAAAGACTGTAAGTATCTGATGTGTACCAAAAGGGGGATATCATTCCAGCCCATTAGGGGCTTAAAGGGCATTGTAAACGTTGTTGAAAGAATATCTGAAATGGCATTTGAGCCAACTTGTTTCCATTTAAGGGTTACATCATAAAATAAAACTGCTTTAAAGCTATGTACATTATGCTTGGACTTAAAATTAAAAAGAAAATTGAAACCTTTTTTATTCTGTTAATATTACAAAAATAAATATTTTTCTCATAACAGGGTTATTTTAAAAGGAAAATTAACTCCTATTTACAGTCCAAGCACATGCAAGGAATAGTTCCAGTTCTGACAGCCAAACAGCTGTTCATGTTAGACTTAGCAGTTGTGCAGCTGGGATTACCTTGGGACACATTACTGAGAATTTACCAGGTTTCATGCCGACAGGTGTCTCTGAAAATATAAGGCTTCCAGAAGTGCAATAAGTAAACTTTCTCTTCTCAACCCTTAACATAATTAACAAGTTATAATAAAGATTGTTATTAATATTTTCTATCACACAAGTAGCCTGCCAAGATTACATTAAACAGAGATTGTGTTTTGGAGGTAAAAGGGATTTGAACAGATTTTTACCCTTTCCTCCTTTTTTCTTACCACACTTTGACCAGACAAACTATTGCAGAGTTTATATAGGCAAACAAAAGTGGAGAAGAGTACTAACAAATGGAATGCTAGATTTAATTCTTCAATAATAGGAGACATTAAGTGCTCATTAAGTGCTCATACCGAAGCATAGCTAGAATATGAGTACGTTTTATTATGCACAGGCATTGGAGACATCAGTTTTGGCTTATATTAAGTATCAGGTGACAAAAGTTCACATGTTGGTATGTTAAGGGGGGAAAAGCATGAATAACATCTGAAGTGAAGTATTCATTTTCAATTAAATATGAATACTTGAACGACTCCCAAGATTATTTTAACTGAAATCCATGTGTTGGTTGTACTTGGGAAGTTTGGATATACCGGTAATTGTATTTTTGGATCTAAGAAAGCAGTGTTTAGAAATTTGATTATAGCACAGTTTTTCTATATATGCCACACTTTTACTTACTTATTTATTTAATAATTTCATTTATATCTCACCTTTCCCTCTAGACCAGGGGTGCCCACACTTTTTCAGCATGTGAGCGACTTTTTAAATAACCAAGTCAAAAAGATCTACCTTTTTTTTGCTGCTGCGTGCGCGCTTTTACCACTGCGCGTGCGCTCCTGCCGGCCGCTGCCGCCCGTGCGCCGCCTCTTTCCGCCCGCGCGCCACTTCTTTCCGCCCATGCGGCATTGCGGGAATGCCGCGTGGGCGGCAGGAGACTTTTGCCCGCACGGCACTTCTTCCGCCCACATGGCATTTCGGGAGTGCTCCCTTGTTCCCGCAATGACGTGCGGGCGGAAAGAGGTGGCGCGCGGGCAGCAGCGGCTGGCAGGAGCGCACGCACAGTGGTAAAAACGCGCGCACAGCGGCACTAAAAAGGTAGATCTTTTCCAAACGTCCCAAGCATAACCAACACATGGATTTCAGTTGAAACTGGTCATGCCTTTAAATAATCTTGGGAGTAGTTCAAGTATTCATATTTACTTGCATTCACACAATGCCGCGCAGGCGGAAAGAGGCAGGGTGCGCGTGTGCAGGGCAGAAGCGCCCCATCTGCCTGCGATCGACCTGATTTCAACTTGCGATCGACGAGTCGATCGTGATCAACTTCCTGGGCAGCCCTGCTCTAGACCTAGGATTCAAGGAAGCTTACAAAACTGAATGTAATACAGATAGAAAAACGATAAAAGATTTTAATTAAAATGTAGCTGTATTAGCTAGTATTCTGCATTGCAATTCTGGATTTTTCATTTAGAATTACAGATCAGAATGTGATCCATATTTAATAGAACTGTGTAGTCACAATTGTGGCACTGTTGCTATAAATGCAAATGCTCCCCCAAGTCCACCTTAACAGCCAACAGGCATATTGAGAAAAGGAGGTCTGTCAAGCTACTAATTGAGGCACAAGGAGAAAGATGTTTTTAACTTCGTCCCACCAATGTTTGAAGCTTTTTCAAATACTTTAAAATCATAAAATACTGTTAACATTTTATTTTAAAAGCCCTGGTTTTTTGTATGCATTTTAGAATTGATGAATAACAAGAAGGAAGGGGAGATCTGTCTTGTCTCCTTAGGGAGAGAATTCCAGAAGTGAGGAATACTCACTAAGAAGGGTTTCTATCACTGACCCACCAGATATTTCTGTAAGAGTAACAATATAAAGAAGATTTCAGACAGGCTTATAAAAGTCCTTCTAATAGCTTGGACCCATGCTGTGTACCGTTACAGGTCTCCGAACCAACTGGAGACATTTTTTGAAAACGATTCAATCAATCAAAACTTTATTACGGTCACTGACCAGCACAAAGTGGGCACAAGCGCCCTAAGAGGGGAAGGGCAACTCCCCAGTAAACAGTTATTTAAAATTAGATTAGAAATCAGTATTAAAATATATTTTTTAAGACAGGATATTGTAACAGGTATGGAACCAAAGGGGCAGGGGAGTGGTGGGGGGCACTAAAGGGGAAGGGAGGGGCACATTGGACCATCGGACTTATACATTGGACTATATTATTTGGACACTTTACGGATCGAGCAACTGGCGGTCTATATGAGATAGTGGTAAAGTACATATTGCTTTTCAATATTTGATATATAGAAGTGAATTACTGTTGGAATTCTGTGTATATACTACTCTGCCTTGAGCATGTGATTGTGGCTACATCCAACATCTCCAAGGGAGAAAGGAGCTAAAACTGTGAATATGAACTTCTGACCATTGTAAAACTTCAGTATCCAGGCTCAGAGAAAAATCAAGGAGTGCACCTATGTCTTCAGAGGGAATGTAGCTCCACCTGGCACCGGTTATTTTCTGATTTATCTTTTGTCTGACCAGGATCACTTCTACCTTATGTGGATTAAGCTTCAATTTATTCATCATCCAATTCATTGCTGATGCCAGGGACTACTTTTGAAATGTGTTTCTTATATGTACTGTAGATGAAAGGAGAACTGGAGTTGGATGTCATCAAATATTAGTTGCACTAGACAGCCTGATGAGTAGGAAGAGATTATGGGAGTTGTAGCTGAAAACACTTGGAAGTTCAAAGATGATCCATCCCATCATTATAACATATGTGAAAAATTATCTCAGTGCATCTTCTAACCATCACTGAGCTAATCAACAGTCATTTAAATTGGGACCAGTTCAGAGAAGATCTGCTTCATACTGGCCCTGGATTCCGTGGCCCCAAATTCATCTGTTCATAAGCTCTACTGCAGGAGAGGAATCCCAATCATCAAGTCAGGCTAAACCCAATTAGACCCAACTGGATGGTCACCCTTACTTGGGCTGGTATTCCTATCACTGCAGCACCCAACAGAGCCCTTGAGAGATCCAGCCACCAAAAAGTGCAGGGCAAAGGGAACGGTTGCACCCAACATGTACGATGGACTACTTTGAATAAAACCAGTCCAGATGTCAACAAAACCCAAGAGTTTGAGGCTGCTCTGTAGGTTTGGCGAAATTCTGGAGCATTCCCCAATTTCTCCTAACATGGAGTAAATTATAAACTAGAGCAGGGGTGGGCAACCTACGGCCTGTGGGCCAAATGCGGCCCGGCAGCCGATTCTGTCCAGCCCAGGGAGAAGGATGGCAGGGGCGGGGCCAAGAGGAAGGGGTGCCGCTGCTGCCATCTCATCGCGGACTCTGTGGGGCCTGTGTCGGCAGACAGGCCAGAGGAGCGGCGGCTTTAGAGTGCATGCCATCCCTGGAGGCGATCCGGGCCTGCAGCGGGAGCACTAGCCGCCTCAGATCGCCGACTGCTCCCCCTACAGGCCCAGATCGCCTCCAGGGATGGCAGGCACTCCATAGCAGGGCGATCAGCTAGGGAATGTCTGGGGGCGAGAGCGGGCGGAGGCCTGCAGCCTCCGATGGTCTGCTGCTCTGCTCTCCTCTGCTGCGGCGGCGGCTGGGTCCACTTTGCCATCTTCTGGGCTGGGGCTATTGGGCCATTCCATCTTGGGATCCTTCCTCTCTTGAGGATGTCAGCCTTCATCTTGGTTCGCACCTTATCTTCTTGAATTTTATTTTATTTTATTATTGGGTGGTTTTTATTATTATTTTATAATAATTTTATAATAATAATATAAATAATATAATATAATAATGTTATATTATACTATAATTTCAATATATTATAATGTCTATATATATATACTATAATATAATAATTATGATATTAATACTAATAATATATGAATATATCTTGATACATTAATATGTTAGTATTAATTATGTGTAATATATAGTATATATAGTGAATAAATAAATAAATAATGTAGATTAGAATGGCGTTCAGCCTTTAGATGCGGCCCTCCATAATATTTTTTGGCTCTCCTGTGGCCCCTTGGAAAAAATAATTGCCCACCCCAGAACTAGAGGCTCCTGGACATCCAGGAGTAACTTCTGTTTGGAACCGGGGTATAGGGCCAGTGTACACAAGCCCGCCATCTTAGATCTAGCGGCATAGGCTGGATCTACACTGCCCTATAATATAGTTTCAGAATGTGGATTGACTGCATTGGATTGTATCATTCTACACTGCCCTCTAATCCAGATCAATGCAGTTAATCCACATTCTGAAACTGGGTTATAGGGGAGTGTGCAGACCCTGTCATAGTTGTACATGTTTATACATGATACATGGATTTTAGTAAATTGGGCAACAAAAAAGTGTAGTGAATTGATTTAATGCAAATGACTTTAACAATGTAAGGCTTAATTAAATTAACCTTGCTTAATTTTATCTGGGTTTAGCAATTTGCAGTTTCTCAAGTCGCTCCTGACACGACCAAAAAAAAAAAGCAGCAAAAAATAGCCTAAGCATTTTGTTTTCATACATTAACATTTTAATTACCTATGATTGCATTTTTCATAAACATGTTTCTTCTTTATAAAAGGCATAAAACTATTTCACCACTATAACCCCCTTTTAATCTCAAACTTTGTTCTCTGTTTTAAATTGTCCCTTTTTTGTGTTTGATAGGGAAGCACTAAGAATATATTCGCTTCTCTGTTGTCCATAAGTATGGTATTTACCTGCCAAATTCCTGAAATTTTTGATAGATAGCATAAGATGTGATAACGGATTCAATACAAACATTACTAATATTCCCACAGTACAAATCTTTGATTAGATTTATAGGCTTGGCAAGATTTTTCTACTGTAACTGTGTTGAGCTAGGTGCACAAAATTTGTTAGAGACATAAAGCTGAAGTAGGACTTAATTCAAACCATTCTTCCAAGGCCATATTTGAAAGGCACTGATATTATTTTATATTTTTGACCGTGAAGAACTTCCAATCGGCTGTGACTTATAGAAAACCAAGGGCATTCTCCACAAGATTTCTTCAGAGGTAGTTTGTCATGGCCTTCATCTGAAGCTAAGAGAAGGAGGTTTGCCCAACATCATCCATCAGGTTTCCACAGCTGAGCAGCAATTCACACTGTGGTCTCCAGCATCCATAATTCAAATCACCACAAGAAGTTGGTTCACTTACCAGTTAAGTGAGTTCCTAGTGTGCCTGGAAATGAGAGCTAGTGATTAAAAATATGTGGGATGGGATCTGTCAGATTTACCTCTCCGTTGACGCCCCCTTGTTGTGTGGGAGAGGCTTGCATACCCTAATGAAGTTGTGAGCTATGCTGGCGGTGGCATATTAGCCACTGGTAGGGCCTCCCATGCCAGACAGGTCGCAATCGAAGGGTCTGACAAAGAGCATCAATGGGCAGGATGGGCCCTCTAGCCTTTTGGCAACCATCCTAGGAGAAGGAAAACTCTGATTTCAAACCCAGGCAGATGGTGCTCTTTTAACCCTCAAACAAAGCACAATGGAGGGTTACTAGCAAAATAGAAACAACCTTATTCAATATCAAAAATATCTTAATTTCATTGACAGTATAAATGTCAAGTTCAACACATTGAGTTCAACACAATTCATTAACAGTACAAATATCAAGTTCAATACATAGAGTACAACACAATAGTATCCCAAAGGATCATAATAAAGGACATATGCGGTAATTTGTCACGTTCACAAAATTAGTTATAGCTTTAAGCAAATAGTCCGGAATAATCGCTAGGCTCCAACTCAGAACACAGTACCTTAAAAGGATATTGCTGCTTTATATGTGTCCAAGTGGAAATACGAGGAGGAAAGCCAGTAGTAAGGTGATAAGTCACTGGGTCACGGTTCAGAGTTCCGTAGAGTATAGTTCGCCAAATAATCCAAGGGTGGGTGTTGTAATATCCAGAAAATACGTAAAAAGGTGAACCGCGAAGATGTAAACAACGGTTCCCAAAAGGGAAACGCCGAACAGAGCTCCACAAGGGAGGCTGCTGCGAAGATGTAAACAAAGGTTCCCAAAAGGGAAACGCCGAACAGAGCTCCACGAGGGAGGCTGCCTGCGGCTGGAGCGCTCTCCAAAGCCGGCTGCGGGCCGTTTCGTCCCTTAACAAGACTTCCTCAGGGCCAGTGTTACAATAGTGGTGTCGTCCTCAGTAGTAGAAAATCTTAAAAATATTAGACATAATCAGTAAATTGCAATAACCAATGGAACAGTGTAGCTACGAATTAAGGGTATATTTACCATGCTCGTTTAACCCTGTAAGGTCAACCATCTAAAAGAAGGAAACTCGAACCAAACCTACGACCTGAGGACCTTGCTGCCACCGTCCCAGCTTGCTAGGCCCCGGCAGATGAACCTTTGGTTTAAAGGTTCATGAAGAAAAGCCAAGAGAAGAGAGTACAATTGAGGGAATGAAAGTATTGAGGAAGAGATTGTGGCAAAGGGGTTTATAACTATAGTGGAGGGAAGGAAAGCATAGGAGAAAGGGATCATGGCATAGTGGTTTATAATTAAAAACTGGTCTAATGCAGGGCAGGAAGGCATGGGAAAGATAGATTATGGCAAGAGGGTTTAAAATTCCACCGCCCTCAGGTCCATAGTAAGCTTGGCTTTTGATATTGACATTTTCCTTGATTATAAAAACAAAAGAACGCGGAGTGGGTGGGGACTGCACTCACTCGTGTAATGTTTCAGAGTGCAGGACAGAATGGGAGAAGACTGGAGAACATAAAAACATCTGATGGGATTTGTAAAATGAAACAATGTCTTTTAAAATGGAAAGGATGATATGCTTTGCTAAAAAGGTGATTCCCCCTCCCCCAGGTCTTCTCTGCGAATTCTCCCTGTTTCCCTATGCTACCAAAATGGAGTCCCACTGAGTCCATCACATGATGCAGTGCAACTTTTGGTGGGACTCCATGGGGCTCTGTTTCAGTAGCATAGAGAAGTGGAACCCAGAGTGCCTTTTGGGGAGTTGGATAACACCAAACTCCTTGTGGAGATTCGCCGCTTACAGCTACCGTCTTCACTTGAGGATCTTTTTTACAATCAAGTTGCCACCATAACAATCCTGGCCACCCGATGTGAGGGGTTTATTTTGAGGCTTGTGTTTGGAAATGATGTCACAGAGAAATTTGTAAGGAGGAACTTCAACAGTTTATTTTTAACAACAGCGTGGAGGTTTCAAAGTGTTCAGAGCTTAGGTGGTTACTGTAACTTCAGATGAGATACAGATCTTAATGTTACAAAGTTCCTAAATACAGTGCTTGACTGAGTTTCCTCAATCACTGGCTTGACAATACTATAGATACTCTGTCTCAATAGGCTTCCTATCTATATATTAGGTTAACATCCCAGCCTAACATATAAACAGCAGTTCCTATAGGGTCTCTAAGCCTAACTGCCTTTCTGCAGTACCAGCCTTTTCTATTTACCTCAGAAAAGACTACAGCAACTCTTCAAATTGCTACCAGCTAGTCTAACCACTCCTGACTAACTGACGAAATTCAAAACTTGCACCTGCTAAAGCCAGCGTTAGGCTCCGCCTCCTGTTGTCATAGCAACCGAACATCTCAGAGGCTGTGCACTTTAATATTCCCCATTAACCCTTTGTATTCTATTTAGCATATAACATCTAATACAATACAAATGTAATAATACAAACCACACATTTAACCATAAAATAAATACAAAACCCTCAATACATATAGTGACTTCACTACACTCCTAATGGCACAAAGCAGGGGGATATGGGGGAAAGACGGACCTGAAGGGGGAAAGAATGTGGGATGGCAGAAGATGGACCATTACAGGAGTAAGACAGTTCTCTCTGCTGTTCCAGGCTTTCCCTCACGTTCCCTCTGCTCATGTCATGTGGTCCTTAGATGTATGCTGGCACATATACTGAGTCTCAGGGTTTGTGACCGAATTTCAGTATTTCTTGTCCAAAGCAACAACAGAAACAAAAAGTTGACATGTTAGTTGACTTGCTTAGCATTGTGAATTTTGGAGAAGTCTGTTGATTCCTTCAGTGAGGAGTTAGCATAGAAGAATTTCAGAAACTCTTTGTTTCCCACCCATCACATGGAGGCTGCAGGGTGGAGAGTAAGGAAACATATCAAAGGATATAAAGTGAAATTTGCTTTAACTGCAATAAGAATTGTTTTGTTCCCTTGCACATGGTCTGTCCTAAGAATGGGTTCCTAGTGGGGCATTTCCTGTTCTCATTATGCTCTTTCTCGTGAGAATCGTCCGTAGGCCATACTCCCTTTGTGATTTCCAACAGATGGTGGCATTCAACAACACTTTGATGACCAGTGAAAACTGGACTCAAAAAGCCAGTTGAGATGATGGAATGTTTGAAAAATCCCATTCTCAAAGCACAGGCGATGTTAGTAATAATAATTGTCCCACTAATAAAAAGATATGAGCTAATTCCGTCTGTTGCAGAGAAAATGTAAAGCTAATCCTAATGAAATGGTTTCACAGAACTTGGGTCCCATTTTGTGTTAAAGGCATGCCCACGAATGAATTGGCTTCCATTTAAAAAACGGAGTGGAAAAAATTCATATTTGACAAAGGAACAAGTTTGTCAAGATCTATTTCTAGTTAGGGGCAGATGAATCCATTTATATCCACTCTGCGTTACTTTCTCATGTATTCAACCATAAATACACCCTGTCCAATTTCCATATCAATCTGTGTTGAACGTATTTTCTTGCCATTTGGAAAAGAATATAGAAGGGGTTCTGAAAAATATTTTCCAATTTGAATCATTCTAATTCATGCCTTTAAAGCTAAACCCTTTTTAAAATATATATTTTCCATTGCTAAACTATGGTATCTTCAATATTCTTATTTGCGATCTTTTTTTTTGTTGTTGTTGCCATTTATTGACTTCCCCTTTTATTTTGACAGACATAATTAACTACATTTGTCAAGCGGAGTCTTAAAACTGACTTTCAAATATTGTGTTTTCTTTTCTTTAAAAAAATGCTTTCATCGTTTAACTACTGAACAATACAAATATACAGCCCAGTTGTCTATATTTCCAACTTAGTACTGAATGCCTGTTGTAGAATAGGTTTACACAAAGACAGAGGATGGATCATAGCCAGAGGAAGTGTGTCTGGGTCTGTACACGTACCCATATATTTCCTTTGTTTTGGTAGTTGTGTCTCCAGATCTTCAAACTATGGTTTTGAAGTTATGTAAATTTTTATTTCCTCTGTCTAATAAAACATATTGTGTAGTATGACACTTCAGTAGACAAGGCAGGTCGAATAATTTTAGATGTGATGACATCATGATCCAGTGTAGCTTTTATTCTCTGGGGAACAAGAAATTGTGTTTAATAAGAAATTGGCTCATAATTCATATCCCTATGTCAATAATTAAGCCAACCATGGTAGGGCAACCTGTGGTCAGGGGCGGTCCTACAGGTAGGCCAAGTAAGCGGCCGCATGGGGCGCCATCTGGGAAGGGGCGCACTCCCCCGCCCACCAGGCGCCGGCGCCAGACAGCGTCCTGGTCCTGCTGATGTTCCTCAGGCAGCGCCGCAGCTGCCTGCTTTTGGGCCCCAGTCTTGTGCGCTCCAACGCCGCTTCTGCGCATGTGCGGAGGTTTTTCGCACAGGCGCAGTTGCTCCGGAGCTGAAGTTGAGCGCAGGAGCAACTGCGCATGCGTGAAAACCTCCGCGCATGCCCAGTAGCTCCTGTGTGCAGAAGCCTGTAGACAAAGCACTCTCTATCAGGCAGGCAGGGAGTGCTTCCCCTCTCTCTTTGTCTCCGCCCTACCGCCGAATACGGTGACCCAATTGGGCAGGCAGGGGGCGGAGACAAAGGGAGAGGGGAGTGGAGACAAAGGGATATTGCTTTTGTTATCAAGTGATTTTTGGGGGGGGGGCACCAAAATAATGTTCGCTTACCATTTAAAATTACCTTGGACCGCCCCTGCCTGTGGTCCAATGCTATTGTTGGCCTCCATAGTCATTCAGTTCACTTCATACTGTTAAGCTTAGTCTTTTTCTCTGGGCCACCATTTTTGAAATTGTTTTCTGCTTTGTATGTTTATTCAGGGCAGAAAAGATGAGTGTCACAGAAGAAAAAAGACCCATGTGTTCTTCAATGCTCCAAGCATTGCCTCCTTTTGATTCTGGTCCAGTCCTCCAACAACTGCAGGACCTGATTGTCTTTTGCCTTTGAGCTTTGATTCTTGAAAAGTAAAATGCTTATCCATGTCTGAGTTTATTACTGAGTTAATTTGTATTCAAAGAGAATTTTGCCAAGTGCTTGAAATCTTGGCAATATGATCAACACTGACTACTTAGGCTAGGATTGCCGCTATTTGATGTAAGAAATAAGGGACATTTACATAAAAATACGGGATTTTTTTGCAAAAATAAGGGACATTTCCTAAAAACTTGAAAACCAAACATTAGGTATAAATAGTCTTGGCTGTGAAAGTGGTGCCAAGTTGCCTTTGCTCCAGGTGCAGGGCAGGTTTCCTAGAGGTGCTCCTAATCTGGGCCTGTGACTCATTGGCGAACCCTCCCTCCCGTGTGTTGAGGGCGAAGAGGGCTGTTGTTACGACTGGTAATTCCGGCCCTCGCAGAGTGCAAGCTCCGGTTACATGGTCTCAAGGACTGCCCAGCGGTCAAGGGCCCAAGGCCGGGAAAACTAAGGACAAGGGGACTTCCCGGGGCCACCTGACGCAGAAACCCCAAAAGAAGAGACACCCCTTCCCTTCGCCATACCCCTAGTTTAGCGGCCAGTGAGATGCAGTCTGTCCTCTGAAACCCAGGGAGGAGACCCTCGGCTCCCAAGCCACTGGATCCTCTCCCCACAGCAGAGCCCATTCCCAGCTGAAGTGCCTGGAGAGCACCCAGCATTTACCTCAACCAGCCTCTTCCCCCAGATGGTGCTTTTACGTTCCTTTTCCAGCTGCTGTAAACAAGGCCGGTTGCTTAGGGAAGAGAAATAATGGAGGAGCAGTGTGTGAGAGAGAGGGGGAGAAAGAGTGCACATGCGCCAGGGAGGGGGCGAGCCTGCCTGCCTGCCTTGCTTGGTGGCGCTTCGCCTTCGTGGGCCCTTCCCGCCTCCTTTGCCGCCCTCCTTCCCTCCCTCTTCCTCTGAAGGGGTGGCAGCCAAGGCTGGAGTGGCAATGGCAGAATGAGAAAGTGGAATGGTAAATCACACCTAGGGTTGCCACTGTCAATTATATGGGACAGGAGCTGAAAATAAGGGACACTAAATTCAGAGTGAAAATATGGGACGTCTCATATAATACGGGACAGGTGGCAACCCTAACTTAGGCCCCTTCCACACAGCTGTATAAAATCCACCATCTTTAAGTCTCAAAGCCAATGTTAAAAACTGTGGCAGAAACAGAAAAGTGGGAAGCCCTTGCCCTTGAGCGCTCTAGCTGGAGATCAGCTGTGACCAGCAGGGCTGTAGAATTTGAAGAGGCATGAATGGAGGGCGAAAGAGAGAAATGTGCCAAGAGGAAGTCGTGCCAAGCCAACCGCGGCTGGGACCACCTTCCACCTGGAAACCGATGCCCTCACTGCGGGAGAACATGCAGGTCAAGAATAGGGCTTCCCAATCACCTACAGTACATACCCACCGCCAGGACACCAAACTTGGAGGACAATCTTACTTGGACAATGAGGATCGCCTAAGTAACTAAGTTCTAAAATCCACATTGAACTGGATTATATGGCAGTGTGGACTCAGATAACCCAGTTCAAAGTCGATATTGTAGGTTATCTGCCTTGATATTCTGGGTTATGTGGCAATGTGGAAGGTGTGACCTTTGATCAGTTACGCAGTGGCTAAACTCCATACAGGGACTGATTTTATTAATCAGTGGAGCTGTCACAGCATGGGAGTAGCTCTCTCCCTGAGCAATGCTCCAGTTAGCAACCTGGCTATCAATCTGTGGACCAGTTGAAGCTTCCAAACTATGTTCAAAGACAGCCCCACATAGAGAGCATTGCAGTAGTCCAATCAGGATGTGACTAAGGTGTGGACTATCGTGGCCAGATCAGGCATGTCAAGGTACAGGCGCAGCTGGCACACAAGTTTTAACCATGTGAAGCCACTCCTGGCCACCACCAACACCTGAGGTTCCAGGGTCAGCTATGCATCCAGGATTACCCCCAGACCTGTGTAACACAGGCTGTAATCCCACACCTTGATCTGCCTTCCGACTGACCAGGAGTACCTTTGTCTTGTCTATATTTAGTTTCAACTTGTTAGCCCTCATCCAGTCCATTACTGATAACAGGGATTGAATTTATATTCTAGCTTTCTCCTGAGATCCAAGGTAGTTCATAGCAGTTTAAGACAAAATTAAGATCAAATCTTATTTTATACATTTAGAAAATAAAATGTGTGAGAGAGAGAGAGAGAGAGAGAGAGAGAGAGAGATCCTGCAGTTCTGACAACTTGGGCAATTTAGTATAGGCATGGCAGATACAAACTCTCAAATGGGCCAGACCCAAGCTGTGTAGTCAGAACCAATCCCTTGAATATCTAGAAATGGGCTGGCAGCAGGCATGTAGCCGAGGGTGGGTTTGAGGGGCTTCAGCCCCCCTTCGAAATTCTCAGGGTGGTCCGCGAGAATGCCTTACTGGTACATTATTTAAACCTGTGATTCCCAAAGTGGGTGCTACTGCCCCCTGGTGGGTGCTGCAGCAATCCCAGGGGGGCGCTGATGGCCACAGGTGCATTTTTTGTATTACCTTTCTAATCTAAGTTCAATAAATAGTTTCATAATTTCAAACTTCAATGTTTCCAATTTACACCCTTATTTACTATATTTTACAAAAAAGGTAGAAGCATTAATACATATATCTTTCTGTGTAATTGCTATTAAAAATTTAAAAATTAATTTCTAGGCAGGCGCGGAGTAATATTTTTTCTGGAAAGGGGGCGGTAGGCCAAATAAGTTTGGGAACCACTGATTTAAACTGTTATGTTTATTCATATCATGATCTGATCACCATGCTCAATATATCCCATATGCTAAGGTAGACCCTCTCTCACTCAGACTCAGCACCACCCCACCCCCGAATCAAAATCCTGGCTACAGCCCTGGCTGGCAGCCTTTGACGCTGTCTCAACAGTTGAGATTTTAAAACAAGTCCTATATACTTCTACCAGCAGTATTGGTTATTTATTATTATTATTATTATTAAGGTATAGTCCATGGATGTAGAAATTCATTGGGAATCCTTGCACCTCCATAGGCCATAAGTTGCCCATCCCTGCCTCAAAGAATCAGTCACTCTGTACTGGGAAATCCTGAAGTGCATATTAATCCTATCAGATATATGCATGCAACACTCCCATGGGGGGCAAAGGGACTTTTTCGTTGATAAAACCTACAAGAGCTGAATGTAGGATCATAAATGTACAGCAATTGCAAGCGGAAATGAAAGCCATCAAAGAGTTGGGTTGTTGTAGGTTTTCCGGGCTATATTTATTTATTTACTAGCTTGGGGACCCGGCCCTGCCCGGGTTATTTGAGAAGCGCAGCAGGATGTAGAGTGGCTCATGGGGGCTCTGTGTGCCAAGTTTGGTCTTGATCCATCATTATTGGGAGTTGCAGTGGTATCATGAAATTACTGAAGGTAGTGCAAGTCCCATCATCTCTGTCCCCCCCCCCCCCCCAAAGTGTAGTAGGATGCAGATTGGGTCATGGGGGCTCTGTGTGCTAAGTTTGGTCTGTATTGGTGAATGGATGAGGGATGAATTGTTTTTTGGAAGTGAGTGAAGGTACTTCAAGTCCCATCATCCGTGGTCCGTCTCACAGTAAACTGCACCAGGCTGTTGAGTGGGTCATGAGGGCTCTGTGTGCCAGATTTGGTGTTGATCAGTCATTGGATTAGGTTTGTAGCAGGATTGGGAAGTGAGGGAAGGTACTGCAAGTCCCATCATCCATGTTCTGTCCCCCTCCAAACTTCAGTAGGATGTAGAGTGGGTCACTGGGGCTCTGTGTGCCAAGTGTGGACTTCCTTGGTGTTTTTTGGGGGCCACAGTGGTCTATGGGAACAGAGGGGTGTGAAAATACTACAAATTCCATCATCCATTGTCAGTCCTCCCCCGAACCTCACCAGGACGTGAAGGCAGTCATGGGGGTTATGTGTGCCAAGTTTGGTCTCAATCGGTAATTGGATGAGGGTCGCAGCAGACTTGGGAAATGAGTAGAGGTACTTCAAGTCCTATCATCCATGGTCTACCCTCCTCCAAACTGCACCAGGACATAGAGTGGGTCATGAGGGCTCTGTGCGCCAGATTTGTTGTTGATCAGTCATTGGATTAGGTTTGTAGCAGGATTGGGAAGTGAGGGAAGGTACTGCAAGTCCCATCATCCATGTTCTGTCCCCCTCCAAACTTCAGTAGGATGTAGAGTGGGTCACTGGGGCTTTGTGTGCCAAGTGTGGTCTTTATCAGTGTTTGTTGGGGGCCACAGTGGTCTGTGGGAACAGAGGGGTGTAAAAGTACTACAAATACCATCATCCATTGTCAGTCCTCCCCCAAACCTCACCAGGACGTGAAGGCAGTCATGGGGGTTATGTGTGCCAAGTTTGGTCTCGATCGGTGATTGGATGAGGGTTGCAGCGGACTTGGGAAGTGAGTAGAGGCACTTCAAGTCCCATCATCCATGGTCCACCCTCCTCCGAACTGCACCAGGACATAGAGTGGGTCATGGGGGCTGTGTGTGCTGAGTGTGGTCTGTATTGGTCCTTTTTGGTGGCCTCAGTGGTCTGTGGGAACCAAAGTGTTGGAAAGTACTACAAATCCCATAATCCGTGGGTCATGTCCCCCGACCCGCGCCAGGGCGTAAAGGGGGTTAGGGGGGTTATGTGTACCAAGTTTGGTGCAGGTCCATCACCCGCGCTGGTCGCTGTGGCCTGTGAAAGTGGCTGCCACATATCCGCCCTGGCCTGTGAAAGTGGCTGCCACAATCCGCCCTTCCGCCCTCCGCATACACACAAACATTCCGTTTTATAAAGGTATACAGATTATTTCAAGCATTTATATCACGTCCTTCTCACCCCTGGGGGACGACGACACAGACTCAGTGCAGCTCACAGAAGGCAACCATTAGATGCCGAACATACTGTAGTACTAACAATTAACATTAACCAACAATTAAACAATTAAAACAATTATAAATACACCAAAAACTAGAAAATATTAAAACCGCCAGTTTAAAATCAGGATCAGTCCATTGCCAGTTGCAAAAGTCAATCACATTCTAATGCTGTATTTATTGCTCGAAGCCTTGACCTGAAAGCCAGGTATTAAGTTTTCTTCGGAATGCCAGGAGGGAGGGGGCAGGTCTGATATCATTTGGGAGTTCCACAGCTGAGGACAAACCACTGAGAAGGCCCTGTCTCTCGTCCCCACCAGTCACGCTTGCGAGGGAGGTGGGATTGAGAGCAGGGCGTCCCTGGGTGATCTTAAGGTCCTAGATGGTTCGTAGAGGGAGATATGTTTGGACAGAACCTGAGGATGCCTGCCATAGATGCAGGCGACATGTCAGGAGAGAATGCTTCTAGAATATGGCCATATAGCCCAAAAAATTACAACAACCCAGTGATTCCGGCCATGAAAGCCTTTGACAATACATTAAAGGGTTGAATATAGTTGTCACCAGCTTCCACTAAAACATGTTTTCCTATCCATTGCAAACTCCTTCCCCTCCCCTCTAGTAAAGTTTCATTTTTTTTGAAAACGAAACAAAATGTATCTGAAATAACTGTTTATATCATACAGTAGTTTATCATTCTGAACACCTGTGTGGGAACTATGATTGATAACAGGGCATACGGACTATATCTCTGCTTTTGCCATTAGCAAGGTGTGAGCGAGTGTAGGAGTCACAATCTCCTTGCTCATATTTAACAAAGATAAGGGATTTATAAAGCGGGGTGTGTACTACTTAGGGCCAGTATGTAAAATCCCCACCTGAAAAGATAAGCACTTGGAAACTGTAAATTAAATATCAAAACAGTGTTGCTAAACATTCGGTCATACTGGCTGCAGGGTCATTTTGTGTACTGCTAAAAAGCAAGATCCTTAATTTTTTTTAAACAAGTAATGAAATGTGCCCATAAGCAACATGTATTACGTGACTGAACTCTTTAGGCAGAGAAGTAGTTTATATTTATTAGACTGGGGTATGAAAAATTTGAAGTCTACGTTTTTAGAATACGCTTTTATAGACCCCGGTGGCGCAGTGGGTTAAGCCAGTGTTTCCCAACCAGTGTGCCGTGAGTGATCATCAGGTGTGCCGTGGGAAATTGGAACACTTTCAGTACTTTCTGTTGGTAATGAGAGTTCAACATGCCAAGTTTGGTTCAATTCCATCGTTGCAAGAGTACAGGATGCTCTTTGATTGTGTGTTAACTATAAATCCCAGAAACTGTAACTCCCAAATGTCAAGGTCTATTTTCCCCAAACTCCATCTGTGTTCACATTTGGGCATATTGAGTATTCATGCCAAGTTTGGTCCTGATCCAACATTGTTTCAGTCCACAGTGCTCTTTGGATATAGGTGAACTACAACTCCAAGACCCAAGGTCAATGCCCACCAAACTCTTGTAGTATTTTCTCTTGGTTATGGGAGTTCTGTGTGGGAAGCAGGGGCGGCCCCACCATATAAGCGACCTTCGCGGCTGCGTAGGGTGCCATCTTGGAAGGGGCGTCGTGGGGCGAATTCCCGCCCGCCGGGCACAGCCGCTCCCGCGTGCCAACATTTCCGCGGGACATTGTAGAGCAAGGAGCCTTCGAAGGCTCCTCTTCACGTTTCCTTGTTCCCGCTGCCGGCCCCTCCCATGGGGCGTTTCAGAGGGCAAGGGAGAGCGCTGCCCTGCCCTCTGCAACGCCCCGTGGGTGGGGCTGGCAGGGGAACCAGGAGGCGCTCTTCCTGGTTCCCGCTGCTGGCCCCTCCCACGGGCGTTGCAGAGGGCAACGGAGAGCGCTGCCCTGCCCTCTGCAACGCCCCGTGGGTGGGGCTGGCAGGGGAACCAGGAGGCGCGAGGAGAAGAAGAGTGCACGCAAGGTACCGCCTGAATTTGGGGGCGCCAAAATGATGTTGGGGGGGAATTATGTTTTTTGGGGGGGCGCCAAAATAATTTTCGCCTACCATTAAAAATTACCTTAGACCGCCCCTGGTGGGAAGTTTGTGTCTTTCTGCCATTCCTGCCAGGATATCTATGTTGTGTTCATTGAAACAGGTCCAGGTTTCACACTGAGAGTATAAATACATTTAAAAACATATTAACTATATGTATTACTGTGTTAAGAGTGTCATTTTGTGTCATTTTGGTTGGTGGTGTGCCCCAGGATTTTGTAAATGTAAAAAATGTGCCGCGGCTCAAAAAAGTTTGAAAAACACTGGGTTAAACCACTTAGCTGCTGAGTTTGCTCAGCAAGAAAGGGAAAGGGTTTGTCTTTCGAATCCGCTGTTCCATCACTGCCAGGACTTGGTCCTTGGAAATCGCAAATCCCTGCCGTGGTGGGTTCTGGCGATCTGGTCTGCTGGCATCATGAAACCCCTAGGGAGTCCACATAGGGAGCTCATGAAACACAGACTTTCTCGGGGACCCAGAATCCAAAGATGGGACATTGGAACTCCCTGCCGAAGGATCGGTCAGCTGGCACTTTTGAAAGATAATACTTAAACAAGGTTATTCCCGGGGCACAAGGTATCATTATGGAAAGGAGAAAAGTTGCAAATAGAAGTTTCCTTTTATTAGAGGATTTGCTATAACGTTAGGAAAGAGGAAAGGATAGACTGAGGCTGCCGCTGAGATCACGCTACCCAGCCATGCTGGCCCAATGGGACACTTTGCTCCTTGCTGCAGGCCAATCCAACTTGGAAGCAGGGGGTCCTCTAGGGGGCTCGACTTCAACAATAGGCTATGCATTTGTAATTCTTCATCCAGATCCTGGCACTGTTTTTAGTGCCATCGTTTCCCAAATTTCTCTGCCTGGAAGATTTTGGGGATTGTGGTCAAAGAAAATTAACCTTTCCATGTTTTGTCAAAAATATTTCACTGTTCGAATGGGCAGCTACAACCCAAAATAAAGGTTCTTTGTTCTAATCCTAACAGCTCCAAAAGTCTCCAGTGACCTTCCTCATGGTTTTTTTTTTAAAAAATGTAATCAGCTTGATAACAAATACTTGCAGCTGCATTCCTATTACTGATCCCAAAGAAAATGAACTTAATGCCATGAACTACCCGGGGAAGGAAAGCAAGATAGTTTATCTAACTCCTGCTCTATTGGGTGACAACCTATCAAAAATGATTGTGTATCCCAGTGGCTTGCAAACTTTTTTGGCCTACCGCCCTCTTTCCAGAAAAAAATTTACTCACCGCCCCCCTAGAAATTATTTTTAAAAAATGTAATAGCAAATAAACAGAAAGATATATGTATTAATGCAGTGGTTCTCAACCTTTCTAATGCCGTGACCCCTAAGTAAGGTTCCTCCTGTTGTGGTGACCCCCAACCATATTTTCGTTGCTACTTCAAAAATAATTTTGCTACTCTTACGAATTCTAATCCAAATATCTAATATGCAGGTCACAGCAAAGTGGGCGGGGACAAAGAAGAGGGCCGCACGACCCCCTCCTAAATGGCCAATTGTTCACCGCCCCCTAAAAGGGGTTCATCACCCCCCAAAATACCCTGAGCCTCCCACCGCCCCCTTGGATCGCCTCACTGCCCACCAGGGGGCGGTACTGCCCACTTTGAGAATAAGTGGTGTATCCTGATATGAATTATGCTCTGTCTTGGCTTGAAGGAAAAAAAAACTAGATTTGTATTTGCCCTGCCGAAAGCTGATTTCAAAATGGTGCACAATTGTTCAACAAGTAGTCACAACATGTTTGTAAGTAGATTGATAGACACAGAAGACAACAATGGATTATAGCAGTAAACTCAAGGTAGTGCCTTATGGTCCAATGCTGGTCTCTGAGCAATTGATGGCTGACTCTTGGAAATTTCAGAGAAGAATCAATGGCAGCCAAGGGGAAGAAATATTACACCACTCTTTGACAAATTGGAGAAAAGTTGCCCAGGAAATACCCAAGTGATACAGTGTTTTGAATTTTGGGCTATGACCCTGGAGACCATGGAGACTTGGCCAGTATAAGAGTGTGAGGAAGGAAGGAAGGAAGCCCTGCCCTTGATCTGAAGAAAGCACACTCCCTTAATCCAGTGGGAAGAGACAGAAGTCATAGCTCAAGGCTTGTTGACAAATAGCAGCTGGGTGGTTGGGGGGTGTGTGTGTGTGTGTGAAGGGTGGGGCTGGGGGAAGATAAAAGGACCGGGCTGTGGTGCAGCTAGTTAGTAGCTAGTTGCATTAAATCACTACTGACTGAGAAGTCATGAGTTCGAAGCCAGCCCGGGTCAGAGTAAGCTCCCGACCATTAATAGTCTAGCTTGCTGTTGACCTATGCAGCCCAGAAGACAGTTGCATCTGTCAATTAGGAAATTTAGGTACCGCTTTATGCGGGAAGTCTAATAAAACTAATTTACGACACCATAAAAACCTTCCAGCAGCGTGCGTAAAAATGAGGAAGTACTCCATCAAGGACTCAGTGTCACAAGTGGATGGAGAAGCGACAGCTCCCCCTGTGGCCGGAATTGAGCATACCCTCATTAATCCGAAAAGCTGGAACGTTAAATTGCCTCTGTGTCTGTCTATATAGGTTGTACGCCTATGGCATTGAATGTTTGCCATGTATATGTGCATTGTGATCCGCCCTGAGTCCCTTGCAGGGTGAGAAGGGTGGGATATAAATACTGTAAATAAATAAATAAATACATACTTACATACATAAATAAGAAAGACACTGAGAAAAAGGGGGAAAAGAGAGACCAGAGGCTCTTAGATCTAGTGTGGACTAGTGTGAGTATAAAGGACTAGTGTGAGTATGCATACTCTGGTTTGTTGTAAGTTTTTCGGGCTGTTTGACCCATGTTCCAAAAGCATTCTCTCTTGACGTTTCGCCTGCATCTATGGTAGACATCCTCAGAGATTGTGAGGTCACAACCTCACAACCTCTGAGAAGATTTGCCACAGATGCAGGCGAAACATCAGGAGAGAATGCTTCTGGAACATGGCCAAACAGCCCGCAAAACTTACAACAACCCAGTGTTTCTGGCCATGAAAGCCTTTGAAAGTACACACACTACGTTTTTAAAAGGCCTGTGATAGGTCTACTTTAGAGTTGCTGTAAGTCAGAAATGACTTGAAGGGGCATAACAGCAAATCACTCATTCCTCACATCAGATAAATTGAACAGCATGAAGACAGTTCAACTTCCAGCTTGATGTACAGCAATGAATAACGAAATCATGCCAACATGATAGTAATATGTTGTCGAAGGCTTTCATGACCAGAATCCCATGACCAGAATTACTGTGAGTTTTCCAGGCTATATGGCCATGTTCCAGAAGCATTCTCTCCTGATGTTTCACCCACATCTATGACAGGCATCCACAGAGATTGTGAGGTCTGTTGGAAACTAGGCAAGTTGAGTTTATATATCTGTGGAATGTCCAGGGTGGGAGAAAGACCTCTTGTCTGCTTGAGGCAAGTGTGAATGTTGCAATTGGCCACCTTGATTATTTATTTATTTATTTATTTATTTCTTGGGCTTCTATGCCGCCAATCCCAGAGAGCTCGGGGTGGCTCACAAGCGCCGGGTAAAACACGATAAAAACATAGCAACAGTTAAAACACAGCAGTTAAAATACAACATAACACAGTAAAAGCTAACACCATGTGTGTAAAATATAACACTACAGGTGACAGAGCGGGTTGTGCGAAGGCAAGACCTACTGGCCAAAAGCTAGCTGGAAAAAGTGGGTCTTGCACGCCCATCTGAAGGGAAGCAAGTCCTGAATGGCGCGCGTTTCTGCAGGGAGGGCGTTCCACAACATGGGCGCAATAACGGAGAACGCCCTCCTGCGGGTTGCAGTCAACCTCGCGAGCTTCACAGAGGGAACATCCAAGAGGTTGGTATCCTCCAACCGCAGTGATCTCATGGGACAATATGGGGAGAGACGGTCCCTCAAATACGCTGGCCCCAGACCGTGTAAGGCCTTAAAGGTAAGAACCAACACTTTGAAGGTGATCTGGTGCTCAATTGGCAGCCAGTGCAGATCCCGCAAGGTAGGTGTTATATGACTACCAGCTGGTGTTCCAGACAGGAGTCGGGCGGCAGAATTCTGCACCAGCTTGAGCTTCCGGGTCACCGACAGAGGAAGGCCAACGTAGAGCGCATTACAGTAGTCTAGTCTCAAGATGACCGTGGCTTGGATCACCGTGGCAATGAATGCCCTTGCAGCTTCAAAGCCTGGCTGGTTGCTGCCTGGGGGAATCCTTTGTTGGGAGGTGTTAGCTGTCCCTGATTGATTCATGTCTGGAATTCCCTGCTTTTTGAGTGTTGCTCTTTATTTACTGTTTTTAGAGGTTTTTTTAATACCGGTAGACAGATTTTGTTCATTTTCATGGTTTTGCCTTTCTGTTGAAATTGTTCACATGCTTGTGGATTTCAATGGCTTCTCTGTGTAGTCTGATTACATCTGTGAGATCCTCTTACTCTGGTCATGGTAGATAGGGCAGATGGGAGCTTTAGACCAAAGCATCTAAAGCAGTGTTTCCCAACCTTTTTTTACATTTTTTACATTTACAAAATCCTGGGGCACACCACCAACCAAAATGGCACAAAATGACACTCTAGCACAGTAATACATATAGTTAATATGTTTTTAAATGTATTTATACACTCAGTGTGAAACCTGGGCCTGTTTCGATGAACACAACATAGATATCCTGGCAGGAATGGCAGAACTTTCCACACAGAACTCCCATAACTAAGAGAAAATGCTATAAGAGTTTGGTGGGCATTGACCTTGAGTTTTGGAGTTGTAGTTCACCGACATCCAGAGAGCACTGTGGACTCAAACAATGTTGGATCAGGACCAAACTTGGCATGAATACTCAATATGTCCAAATGTGAACACAGATGGAATTTGGGGAAAATAGACCTTGATATTTGGGAGTTACAGTTTCTGGGACTTATAGTTAACACACAAACAAAGAGCATCCTGAACTCTTGCACCAATGGAATTAAACCAAACTTGGCATATTGAACTCTCATTATCAACAGAAAGTACTGAAAGGGTTTGCTTGAGAATTGACCTTGAGTTTGGAAGTTGTAGTTCACCAGAGAGCACTGTGGACTGAAATAATGATGGATCTAGACCACACTTGAAATGAATACTCAATATGCCCAAATATGAACAAAGATGGAGTTCAGGGGAAATAGACCTTGCCATTTGGGAGTTGTAGTTGCTGGGATTTATAGTTCCCCTACAATCAAAGAGCATTCTGAACCCCACCAATGATAGAAATGGGCCAAACTTCCCACACAGAACCCCCAGGTGGCTCCCTTCCTGAATGGCTCTCTCCCTCTTCCACACCAGAAGGGAAGGCACTCACTTGGTCTGCGGTTGCCTTCCTTCTTTCCTGCGGTTCAAAAGAAGAAGTCAGTGAGCCTGCCTCGGACTACGCGCCTCACTTCCGCTTCCGTTCCCTGCCCTCCCTCGATTGGAGGCTGGCTGGGGAAACGGCCAAAGGAGGCGGCGCCCCAGTCCTGTCTTCTTTGCAGCCACCCGGCCCTTCCTCCTCCTCCTCCTCCCTCAAGAAGCAGCAGCAGGAGTTCAGCAGGAGGGGGAAGAAAGGGGGAAGAGAGGTTTTCCCGCGGCACACCAGGTAATCGCTCATGGCACTCTAGTGTGCCGCGGAACCGCGGTTGGGAAACACTGATCTAAAGGACGTTTTCACTCTTAGCCATACAAATACTGAGCATTTAATTTCAAGAAAAGTTAATACCTTGTCATTCATAACTGAAAAGTAGTAGGGCAATGCTCTGGATCCCAAAGCTTTATCCTACCATCCTGGTTCAATATGATATTAGTGTATCATTACATTAATCCCTCCTAGAAGTAACTGTACAGGCGTTACACCTCTGAATGTTAGAATGCCATTAGATATTTAGATGTTTGAACCACAAGGTAACCCTTTTCCTTGCACTGTGTTTTTACTAGGACTGACCTCTCAGCAGAACAGGAAATCCCATTGCAAGTAAATTCCCATAACCAGTTCCCTTGCTGTTTAGTCTACGTTGGATCAAGTGGTGGCTTGCTTGTTCTTTTGATTGGCAACCAAAGTCCTATCAAAACAAATGTACAGAGGGGAGTCTTACTAGAAAAGCCGCCCCCAGTTCCCGATCTGAAAACCCTTTCAGCTTTATTTGGACTGAAACGTGATGATAGGAGTGCTAGACAGGAAGCCCTCTTCTCTCATGTAGCCTTAACAGGATGACACATTTTCTCACAGAATATGTAGGAAGGCAAGAGAAACCCACACTAGTGCCGGTCTCTGGACACGGACACACACACACTATTTTGAAAGGGGGGGGGGAAGTGTGGGAAGGTAAAGGGAGCATATCAATTCAAGTTAACACTAAATATTCAGCTGATAAAGATGATGACGTATCAGGGTGATAAATGAACACAAAATATCTGTAACATACAAGGTTTAGGCATATATGATTGTATTTCTGGGGCCCCTTCCACACTGCTGAATAAAATCCTACATTGTCTGCTTTGACCTGGGATATATGGCAGTGTGGACTCAGATAATCCAGTTCAAAGCAGATATTGTGGGTTATTCTGCCTTGATTTTCAGGGTTATATGGCTGTGTGGAAGGGCCCTGGCATACAATCTCCTCTTTCGTCCCAGAACAATGTGTTTTGAAGCTTTTCATGCTGTCTTTTGTGAGATAGATTCAGGACCCATCTAAGAAATCATTAAACTAAAGAAAGAGAAAGTGCAAAGACACGGGAGAAGAAAAGAACAACAGAACAAGCAAAGAAACTGGGTTTTCAAAAATGGGTACAGCCATGTCCTTTTCTCCTTAAAACAGGAATCAAGATGGTAAAATCATTGATGGAAATTTTCACCTTCACTCTGGTAAGTCTTGGAAGGTGTGAGGTGAAGTAAATTCATATGCTAATTAAAACTAAGAATAATGATTCAAAATATACCCTTTCATATAAGTATTTGGGCGTAGGAATTTTTAGTAGCAATTTGAGTATCTTCAGTGCAGTAAACCTTTTCTACTAACTCTCCCATCTCTGATAGCCGCTCTGAGCCACCCCCCCCCCAGGGGGGGTTGAGAAGGGTGGGATAAAAATGCTGTAAACAAGGGCTGCCCACAAAGTTGATTGCGATCGACCAGTCTATCGCGGTGCCAAAGCAGGTCGATTGCGCAGCACCTTCCTTCTGCGCAGCGCTCCTTTCGCGCGGCGCACCTTCCTGCCACGCAGTGCATCTTCCCCTTCGTCATGCTGCCCTCTGAGGCAACTCCTTGCCTCCATCTTCAGTGCCGTTGCAGTGTGGCCTGAAGAGGGAGGTAGAAGGAGGGGGCGGGCGCCTGGTCCGTGCATGTGCTTTTGTAGCGTGCGGCAACGTGCGAAGACGAGCCACAAGGGAGGACAACCAGAAGGAGGCTTTGGCAGCCATTTTCTGCCAAAGCCATCTGCGACTGCGAGGAGTTCATCTGCTTGGCCACATTGATCAGCATTGAATGGCCTTGCAGCTTCAAGGTCTGTGTGCTTCCATTCTGCCGGTTTATATCTCTGGAATTATGTCAGGGTGGGAAAGGGAACTCTTGTCTGGGTGCATTTTCAATGTCCCATTGGCCACATTGATCAGCATTGAATGGCCTTGCAGTTGAAAGGTCTGGCTTCTTTCTGCATGTTTATATATCTGTGGAGTAATGTCCAGGGTGAGAGAAGGAACTATTGTATGTTGGGTGCAGGTTTGAATGTACCATTGGCCACATTGATCAGCATTGAGTGGCCTTGCAGTTTCAAACTTAATTATTTATTATGTGTGTTGTGCAATATTAGCTTATTCAGTTATGCAAGGTACATCAACATACATTGTACATACAAAGATCCTTATCCTTAATGAATTAGAAAATAGTTATACGTTTCACATTTCTGTGTAGGTAGATCTTTGTGACTCGGTTGTTTTATAACTAGCTCGCATGCTGAAAAAGTGTGAGCACCCCTGCTGTAAACAAACAAACAAATGATATCCCAATGTGAGTGTTTGAAATATGAAAGGCCTATATGAAACTATGTGTCTGAATGGGGAAGCAGTGGATAGAAAAAGCTGTTTAGTTCCTCACAGCCTCCAGCTGTTTTCCCACTGCAGGGGAAGGTACACGCATCCTATATTTGGTTTCTAATTCATACCAAATGTGTGGCATATATTGGAACATGCCATCCAAATGTACTTACTTTGCAAACATTTCCTACCTCCTTTTCTTCTCCTTCCTTTTGCCTTTATGCCCAATCCAAGAACCGTGCTGATTTGGATTGGGGGGGGGGGGTTAGTTTTATTGCATGTACAGTCGGTAGTATCTAGAAACATATGCTTTCTAGGTACCTACACCTGGATGCTATAGAATCAGCTTGTTCACGCCCCTTGTTAACTCACATTATGAGTTACTGTCTTAATGTAAAGCATGTGTGCTATCAATTTCTCACACACCTGATAGAATCTAAAGGTGGACCGTTTCATAGAACCCCTCTTTAAAGCTATTCAATGTGTTTATCAGACTTAACAAATTGTCACTTTGTAGGTTTCAGTGACTTGAAACTGAATCTTACATGAGAACCTACCTTATAGACTTGGATTTACAGAAGAACTCTTGGGAACATGGATATGCTGTTGTTTTATCACCACTAAATGACTAGCTTATTTATCTCTAACTAGTAGGCATGAGAAAAAAGTTATGAAAATGAAATGAATCGTAAGAAAATCGTAAGAAATGCTACTTTTGAGTATTTCCGCATCTGGAACTCCAACCAGGAAGTGGACTTACTTTATAGAACTTCGGAGGCCAGGATTGTCTTAAGTGTCGTGATTAGGTCGTAAGGGGGGCACCCTCCTTCTCTCTCACCACCCTCCCGCCTCCCTTGCCAATAAGTATTATGGCAAGGCAAGCCCTAAACTCGCTCCTTCTTTTGGCTGGAAGCCTGGAAAAAATGTAAACAGAGAGGATTACTCAGAAGTCAATCTGCAGAGGAGGGCACTTTGGATGAAGTGCCTCCTTTGTGGGTTTACTTCTGAGTAAACCTCTCTGTTTTACATTTTTCCAGGCTTCCTGCCCTCCTGCCTGCCAGGATCTAAAGCATCAAAGAGTATTGGGTGAGAAACCAACCTAATGTATAATAGAATGAATGCTACTGTAAAGTGCCTAATATTATAAGTAATCAACTGGTCATATACCTACATTCCATGCACATGCAATAATACAGCAGTAATAACAATGGGTATAAGAAGAGGTAAAATTCAAACCAGTATTCTGACTGTGCTCCTCCTCAAACTGCAAAAGGCTCTTCTTTATGAGCCCAGGAAAGCCAAAACCCGGGCACAGTGGTTTGCTGCCTGGGTGCACACACATACACATATTCTTTTGGGGGGTTGCTGCAGAATCTTCTCTATGAGCCCTGGGATTCTGCAGCAAATCCCCCAAAAAAAAGAATATGTATGTGTGTGCACCCAGGCAGCAAACGCTGTGCCCGGGTTTTGGCTTTTCCCAGGCTCATAAAGAAGAGCCTTTGCAGTTTGCACCGCTTGAGGAGGGACCACAGTCAGAGTACTCGGTTTGAATTTTACCTCTTCTTATTCCCATTGTTATTACTGCTATATTATTGCATGTGCATGGAATGTAGGTATGACCAGTTGGATTACTTATAATATTAGGCAGTGGCACTTACAGTAGCATTCATTCTATTATACATTAGGTTGGTTTCTCACCCCAATACTCTTCGATGCTTTAGATCCTGGCAGGGCAGGGAGGAGTGGACGGCTCTCCCTGCCCCTTCTGCCTGCCAGGATCTAAAGCCTTGAAGAGGCTTCATGAGGGGCCAACTTCAGCCCTCCAGGTGTTTTGGACTTCAACTCCCACCATTCCTCACAGCCTCAGGCCTCTTCCTTTTCCTCTCAGCCTGGGCAAGCGTGGGCCCTCGCTCCCTCCGGAGCGGGGGGAGAGAGGCAGCGAGGAGCATGGGGGGCTCCTCCTCCCTTTTTTGCTGCTTCCAAGAATAGAATACCCCCCCTCCCTCCCTCCCTCCTTCCTATTTGGAGAGTCCCATCTAGAATTCAGTGTGATTTATTCAAGTTTTTGGCCTACAACTCCCAGAAATCCCAGCCAATTTACCAGCTGTTAGGATTTCTGGGAGTTGTAGGCCAAAACCATCTGAATGCGCATGCGCTGGCATACGAACTACTAACGAATTTCGTTAGTAATTAAGTTACATTTTAGAAATCTTTGGAAAAATTGTTTGTAAGTCTTTCTTTTACTAATAAAAAAAATCCCCCCCCCCCCCCAATTTGATTTTAGAATCGCCATTTTGGGTTCGAAACCATGCCTACTAACTAGGGTAGAGCCATGGATTAGGTCCAAGAGTCAGTGGTTCCCCTCCTCGTCTGTAATGGTACAACCCACAGTTCACCTCTGCTATCCCGGTGTTTTTCAACCTTTTTTGAGCCGCGGCACATTTTTTACATTTACAAAATCCTGGGGCACACCACCAACCAAAATGGCACAAAACGACACTCTAACACAGTAATACATATAGTTAATATGTTTTTTAATGTATTGATACACTCAGTGTGAAACCTGGGCCTGTTTTGATGAACACAACATAGATATCCTGGCAGGAATGGCAGAAAGACACACACGAAGAACTTGCTCAACAGCTGTCAGTCATGGGAAAACTTCGGCCCTCTGGGTGCTTTGGACTTCAACTCCCACCATTCCTAACAGCCCGAGGCCCTTTCCTGCTTAAGTGGCTGAGGGGGGAAAAGGAAAAGGGCCTGAGGCTGCTAGGAATGGTGGGAGTTGGAATCCAAAACACCTGGAAGGTCCAAGTTTGCCCATGCCAGCTTTCGATTCCATCGTCACATCTATCTTCAGCCTCTGGCAGTTTGAATATATGTGATTATCTACGTGATTTTCTACCTTGTCGCTACGATTATGGTGCTGCTTCTTTAAATTGTCCGCAAACCGACTGTGTTAACTGTGATTTCATCAAATATCGTGAGTTTTCCGCAGAGGAGCGCTCCATGAATTCGCTACTTCCTGGTTCGCAACTCCTCCACTCTCTATGGCGACCACGTCAAACTACCTTATGTAAGACTTTTGATTTTCTCTAACAGGATTGGGTACTTTGAATGTGTTTTTTGCATATGATTATGTATGATTAATTGTGCATTTTGTACTGTGACGTAGTGGCGCTCCTTTGATAAATAAGGGTATTGGAGGTTCCAATTTCCCACGGCACACCTGATGATCGCTCACGGCACACTAGTGTGCCCCGGCTCACTGGTTGGGAAACATTGTGCTATCCTATAAGCCAGTGGTTCTCAACCTTCCAAATGCTGCAACCCCTTAATCACTTGTTCTTATTAATCATAACCCAAATGTGATATTATTAATTTCTTAAATGTTGTATTCTATTGTTCTACTTTCACCTGACTTAGCCGATGGTTTGTTGACTGAAATAAAGGCTACTGACTGACTGACTGACTGACTGCAACCCCTTAATACAGTTCCTCATGTTGTGGTGACCTCCAACCATAAAAATATTTTGTCGCTACTTCATAACTGTAATTTTGCTACTGATATGAATTGTAATGTAAATATCTGATATGCAGGATGTATTTTCATTCACTGGTCCAAATTTGGCACAAATACCAATACGTCCAAATCTGAATACTGGTGGGGTTGGGGAGGGATTTACTTTGTCATTTGGGAGTTGCAGTTGCTGGGATTTATAGTTAACCTACAATCAAAGAGCATTCTGAACCAGACTTGGCAAACAGAACTCCCATGACCAACAGAAAATTCTGGAAGGGTTTGGTGGGCATTGACCTTGAGTTTTGAAGTTGTAGTTCCCCTACATCCAGAGAGCACCGTGGACTCAAATAATGATGGATTGGACCAAAATTGGCACAAGTACTCATTATGTCCAAATGTGAACACTGGTGGAGTTTGGGGAAAATAGACCTTGACATTTGGGAGTTGTAGTTGCTGGGATTTATAGTTCACCTACAATCAAAGAGCATTCTGAACCCCACCAACATTAGAATTGGGCCAAACTTCCCACGCAGAACCCCGTAATTCTGTCGGCCTTTCACGACTCCTCTGACATCTCCTTCGCGACCCCGAGGGATCCCGACCCCCAGGTTGAGAAACACTGCTATAAGCAATTCACACCATTTTCTTTGCAGTAAGCGTGCTCTGGATTTTAAAGTGTTATTTTTCAATCGAGTTCTGGGCCATTCCTATAATTTCTACCACTCAACACACACATAGGCTATTTGGCAGCCTGTGATTTTTATTTTATTTTATTTTTTGAAAAACAGACTTATTAGATTTTCCGAGCAGTTGGGCGGGTTTCTTCATTTTGCTACAAAGCAAAAGCCAACTATAACAGCTTTCCTTTTGAAGTCTTGACTTTAAAAAGTTACTTGTTTTTATATGTTTACCAGGGGTCATTGCAGGGGGTGGTATCCTCTCTCCTTCTTACCATTTTACTCTCCGTGTGAGAACTGACTAGGGAATTTGAAAAAGATGAAAGATCTTTATGAAATTGGCAGCCTGCATAACCATAAGTAAACAAACAAACAGAAAACTTGGGAAGCGAGTGAAACGAGAAAGATGAGTGGTTCCAGGTCTTTTCACATGTCTTCCGCTCATTCACAAAAGATAGAATGTGCAAAACATTTGCTGTTCCTCAAGGATCTGACTCATCTCATCTCACGCTGACTCTTCTAACCCAGTTCAGCAAATCCTGGAGAAACTCGATTTAAGAAGAAAAAAAAGGTGTCATATAAAAAACAATGGAGAAAAGTGGCTATGTGTACTTTGGAGAGGGTGGATTTACAGCCAGACTATAGCTCAGTATGAACTACAGCACTCTATACAGCAGTGTTTCCCAACCAGTGTGCCGTGGGAAATTGGAACCTCCAATACCCTTTCTTCCCCCTCCTGCCAAACACTTTTTCTTGTCCACTCGGGCTCCCTTCTTCCCAGCCTCGTTCTGCTCACTTTGCCTCGCCTTGCTCACGCTGCCACTTCTGCCGCCATTTTGATCCGAGGGGGCAGCATGAGCGTGTTCAGGAGGGGAGGGGGAGGGAGGAAGATGTGACCCGTGCAGGCACTACTGCGCAGACTCGCTCCACGTCTTCCTCCCTCCCTCCCCTCCTGAACACGCTCATGCTGCCCCTCGGATCAAAATAGCAGCAGAGGCGGCAGTGTGAGCAAAGCGAGCACAGCGAGGCTGGGAAGAAGGGAGCCCGAGTGGACAAGAAAAAGTAAGTGTTCGGCAGGAGGGGGAAGAAAGGGTGTGAAGGGGAAGGGGGAGGAAGAGGTCTTTGTCAAAAGCTGGCATGGGCAAACTTGGACCTACCTGGTGTTTTGGACTCCAACTCCCACCATTCCTAGCAGCCTCAGGCCCTTTTCCTTTTCCTCCCTCAGCCACTTAAGCAGGAAAGGGCCTCAGGCTGTTATGAATGGTGGGAGTTGAAGTCCAAAGCACCCAGAGGGTCGAAGTTTTCCCATGCCTGTTTTAGGGACCTTAAAGTGGTGAGCCTCCTTCCAATATTGTGATTCTGGATAGAAAACAAACAACAACATAACATAACATTGTTTGAGTCCACTGTGCTCTCTGGGTGTATGTGAACTACAACTTCCAAACTCAAGGTCAATTCCCAAGCAAACCCTTTCAGTGCTTTCTGTTGGTAAATATGTCAAGTTTGGTTCAATTCCATTGTTGCAAGAGTTCAGGATGCTCATTGGTTCTGTGTTAACTATAAATCCCAGAAACTGTAACTTCCAAATGTCAAAGTCTATTTTCCCCAAACTCCATCTGTGTTCACATTTGGGAATGTTGAGTATTCATGCCAAGTTTGGTCCTGATCCAACATTGTTTCAGTCCACAGTGCTCTCTGGATATAGGTGAACTATAACTCCAAAACTCAAGGTCAATGCCCACCAAACTCTTAAAGTATTTTCTCTTGGTTAAGGGAGTTCTGTGTGGGAAGTTTGTGTCTTTCTGCCATTCCTGCCAGGATATCCATGTTGTGTTCATCAAAACAGGTCCAGGTTTCACACTGAGTGTATAAATACATTTAAAAACATATTAACTATATGTATTACTGTGTTAGAGTGTCATTTTGGTTGGTGGTGTGCCCCAGGATTTTGTAAATATAAAAAATAGCTGACCTGGCCACGCTTCGCTGTGGCGTTTTCCTTCCTTCCTGGTTTCTTTTCCTTCCCTCTCCTTTCATCCATCCTTCCTTTTTCTTTTTTTGTTCTTCTTCCCTCCTTCCTTCCTTTTTTCTTCCTTTCATCCTGCGCACTCACACTCCCCCCCCCCCCAAACCTCAGCCCGTCGTCCTCACCCCTCGCTCAGCGATTCCTTCTTCTTCTGCACCCGGAGGAGGGCAAGGAGGGGGGTGGAAGGGGGGCATCGCGGAGGAGGAGGAAAGAGCAGCGAGGGGGGGGCTCTGCTCTCTGGCGGCCAGCATGTTGTTTTGGAGGACTTGCGGTCGGAAGGGGAGGGACTTCCTGTTTTTGGTCGCCATCTGTGTTGTTCCTTGTTTCCAGTCGGTCCCCTTTTTATTGCCGGACCGGAAGTGTGTCGGCCGCCATTTTGGTAGTTTTTTCTTCCTTTTGCTCCTGAAGAGCCCCTGAAGAGACGGAGATGAGCATACATCAAGGAGGTGGCGCGTCCTCTTCCGGCCCCCCTCCCGGTAGCGGCTGGGAGGTGGAGAAGGAGGCCGAGGAAGCGGCGGAGGAGGCGGGCACGGCAGCGTCCTAGTATTCTGTTTCGCGGGGGGGGTTGAATTTTTCTAAGCGTGCATGCGTAGTAGTCGTCTTTAGGCGCAATGGGTCCTGGAAGTTGTAGTTTAGGATGGCTGGAGGGAAGATTGTGTTGGTTGAGCGTGTGAGGGACTTGTGGCCTGGAAGGTAAGGAAAGTCTGTGAGTGTCTGGCATTGTGTGGGAGTTGAAATGCATGGTAGTGGGGTTGGTGTGTGTATTTGGTTTAAGGTATTTGTATGGGGCATGTGTGTGAATTGTATACTGTGGGAAGGAGGTGAGGAGAAGTGTTTCCTGGAGATGGAAGTGTGGGTCGAATGTGGAAAGGATGTTATTGGTGCTATGGGCAGGCTATTTGGCCGCCATGTGTGTTGAGAGGGCGGGAACGGAGTGTTGTATTTTTGTTGTTTAGAGGTGGTGGGAAGGGGGGCGAGGGTGTGTTGCCGGGAGGGCTTGAGTGTGGCGCGCGTCTCTGTGCTGGGGGCCGGCTGTTTGGCCGCCATGTGCGTTGGGAGGGCAGGGACGGTGTGCTGTTTACTGGTTTCTTTGGGGTCGTGGGAAGGGGCGAGGGAGTGGTGTGTGTGTGTGTTTGATCAGGATGGTGGGAAGGGGGCGAGGTGTGTTACGGGTAGGTTTTGAGTGCTCCCTGGATCAGGCCATGGCGCTTTGGCTGCCATGCGCGAATGGGGTAAGGAGGGCTTTACTGTGCAGTAAGCGCGGCTGCGGTTGTTTCCGTAGCGGGTTTTTTGGGGGTGTAAGTTGGGGGTATTGCGAGGTACCTAGGGTGGATTTTTGTGCCCTATAGGTACCTCATGGTATGTGGGAATGTGTTGGGTGGGTTTAGTGGTTCTGGGGTGTTTAGTTTGGCTGTGCATAAGCGTCAACGCACGACCATTTGATTTTTATATATATAGATGTGCCGCTGCTCAAAAAAGGTTGAAAAACACTGGTCTAGAAGGCCCTTTCACTTCACTGTAGGACTTACAGTTCCTTTCCAGCCTTTATACTCCACCTTGTTCTCCTCGGGGTGCTTCAAACATCGAACATTGTAAAAAGCCTCATTACCAAGGTATGCTTTGCTTTGTCATAACTGGCAAAGAGCCTGGGCTTCCCCACATCATTTTAGTCACTAAAGCCCTTTCCAGTGTACTCTACTGTGGGGGCTTAGAAGAAACATATTAAGAATAATTGCCATTTGTTTAACAATCCACATCCTTGGGACTTTAAACACCTCCCTTTGCCCCATTGTTATGCCTTTTGTTGAAACAGGCCAAGGAAAAGCAATTCACGGTTATGAAAGTCATTTCATCAACCCATTTTCTTTCCACGACTGTGCTTTGATTTTTTTATTCTTATTCTGTGGCTACAATATTTTCTCTGACATTAAACGTTTCTAATTAATATTTCAATAGTAAGCTGGGTCGCATAGCGAAGAAGTCAGTTCCATGGCTTGTTGGAGCTTCACATAGACTTCTCAGCTTCATGGCCATGTTTTTAGAAATCATTATTAGAATCAGATATTATAGTCCAGGAATAAGGAACCTGTACTCTTTGGAATTCTCTTGGTTTATAGCTCCAATCACTCTGTGGCTCTGGTAATATTGGACCAAGATGATGGAAGCAGTGGTCTTCTGCCCCTAGGGCCCGTAAAAATGGCTTTTGAGAGATGGACGCGAAAGCTTTGGGCCCTGAAGGCAGAGAAAAGCCTTCCCATACACAGAAAAGTCTTTGAGTAAGGAGTTGTAGACTTAAAATGGTGAACTCAAACAGGTTTATTGAATAACAACCAGTGAAAAACAACTGGTGGCCCAAAAACGCTTGGTTGGTTGCTAAGAAAGGGTCCTTTGAGAAAAGGGATCGATCACTTGCCTCTTTGTTTGCAAAGTGGTGGTGCTTTCTTCGATTCTAGGTTTCCTGTTGCCCTCTTGTTTTGCAGGCCCACAAAGTCCTGTAAAAACCCCAAAATCCGCAGTCTATTTTGAGGACAGGTTCTCCTTTGCACTGCAGGCTTGGTTGAGAGCGCAGGGCTGGCTTTGTAGATGGACAAAGGTGCTTTGTCTCAGCATGGATGGATTTCCCTCCACGTCCATGCGGCTTCTTTCTTGGAATGGTCAAAGAGAGGAAGTCCTGCCCCTCAGATGACCTCAGAAAGGGGAGGAGTTAGGGTGGTGACATCACCTTGGCGCCAAACACAGTCCCTCCCACCAAGCCCACATGGCTGAGGACAAAGGAATGCAGGTAAAGGTAACCAAGTCCATGATGCAATACTAAACAAGCCCCATGGGGGCATAACTAGTGGTCCAGAAGGCTTCATTATTTCCAACCCTGCTAGAATTTATTCCATGTATGTATGTATCACTGGGGACCTAAACGTGTGTGTGTATACATATGTGTGTATGCATGCACGTGTGTGCGTGTGTGTGTATATGGAGTGTATCTTCCATTCTCTCTTCTTTTAAAAAAATTATTAAGATATCATAATATAACTTTAAAAAATCAGAAACAGACACAATTTTAACAAATATACACTGACGATACAAAAGATTAGCCTCTCATGAAGAGAGGCTAAGTAAAAAACATGAAAGGAAAAATACACACAGGCAAAAAAACAAGACACATGTACTTCCATCCTTACTAACCGCCCCTTAATACAATATAAAAAGTAAAGTATATGTTATTTATCTTATATTATTCCCTATTCTGATGTTCACAAGGGAAGATATCTCCAAGGAAAGGACAAGCCTGCTTGAATAGATCTTAATGTGCATGGGGTAAAGCCTACCAAAATCAAGGTTCCAGAGCCCATAAAACCTACAGATATATCTTCCAGCAGTCCTGATTTGGCAGGGACGTCCCAATTAATCCTCTGTTAACCCACTTTTTAGGTTTTTTTTTTTTTTTTTAAGCTGCTTTGAGTGTCCTTTGTGGAGAGAAAAAGTAGAGTATAAATAATAATAAGGTACTATTCCTAACAATAAGTCAACTCATAATGTTACTCATTGACTATTTGTTAGGCTTATCTGGGTAAACTGTGACTTGTTTCAGTGTCCTGGATTTTTTCGGGAACCTCCCAAATTTGGGAGGACAGAAATCCATTTTCAATCTGGGGAGCCAAAATATTTGTTTTCTATCCAGCCCATTATGGGGGAGGGGACTTCCCAGGCTCCCATTCTTGTCATGTGTGGTTTTTCAGCCTGGTGCATGATGGGGATGATGGGATTGGTGTTCATGTGCATGATGGGTATGATGAGATTGCCATTGAGAATGCAGATGTGCAAGGAGAAGCTTCAGATGAGGCCCCCGCTTCTGAGAACAGTTGCTTCCCAGGGCTCTGTAAGATAAAGATTCCTTCGTTAAAGATTCAGAAGGCCTTGATAGAGATAATATTGCAGCTGAAAATGTTAATGACCAAAGGGAGGTAGAAATGCCTTTTGATCGCAAGGCCAACATACATGAGCGAAGGCAAGCTTCCCAGGATGTTCGCCATAGCTGCAGGCTTCAGCAGAGGGATACAAAGTGAAACTAATTTCTCCTTACTTAAGATTGCAAGTAGGGGCCATGTCTCAGTTTCCAGGCTTCGTTTAGAAAAAACATCACGATCAAGCTTTCCTCATTACGGTTCATGTTTTGCCTTGGCCTTTTTTTATGGATAGACTCTATAGCTGCATTGGACTATCCTAGTATCTAGCATCAAGCTTTTAAACTCTAACTTTTGGATCTTGGGTTTTTGAACTGTGTGTTTACCTTGGATATATTGTTTGTTTTAATCTCTTTTTTTTACCTTTTGTTGGACACTATATTTGCTTCAATAAAAGACTATTTTTCAAAGACTGTTTGATGTGTGTGTGACCTAGAGGGATATTTTCTGTCTGAAGTGCAACATCATGTTAGGCATCGTTTGTCCTTATATCCTTTAATAAAACCTGGATTAAAAGCATCCGAGTTAATATACCACTCTTTCTGTGATCCCTTCCCTTCTGTCTGTAGAGGGGACTGGGTTTAATGCTTAGTTAAAGCTGCTTTAAGCAGTGTTTTCCAATCAGTGTGCCATGGCACAGTAGTGTGTCGTGAGCGATCATCAGGTGTGCCGTGGGAAATTAGAGAGAGAGAGAGCCCTCCTGTCCTACCGGGAAGCCCTAGCCGGGGCTCGATTCCTTGCCTGAGTCCCACAAACACAGCCTCCTTTTGGGAAGCCTTGTGCCACCGGACTCACCACTTGCCTTCTTGGGGTTCCTCCTCTCCTCCGCTCCTTCATCAGCCTCGGAAGGGTCTGAGCCGAAAGGCGGGGACTACGTCAGGCGGAAAGAGCTGTACTGAGAGAGAGAAGATCCTGGGATGGGACTTCCCTGGGTCCCCCGGCTGCCTGGGGGCGGATCTACACCATAGCATTCATGCAGTGAGGCACCCCTTGGTCTTCCAGGGCTCAAGGCTGGGGAAGCCCGGGATTTGTAGTTTGGGGATGTGATGAAGTGGTTATTTATATGTTAATCACATGTTGGTTTATGTATTTAGAAGGAACATTCTTTAAAAGCTGCAGAGAGTGAGCCGTGGAATGTTCGCAGCAGCAAGCTGTAAGCAGAGGCTGTTGCCATGACAACAGAGGCCACTCTGGCTTTAGAATGTTCAGTTTGAATATGACAGTTGGAGAATGTCAGTTGGCCAGCAGCTGTGAGCAGAGTTAGTTGGGAATTAGAGTTGCTGAAGCTGCAAGCTGTCTGTAGGAACTGCAGTGTGCAGTTCAGTTCTGTGTGTGGGTTTAAGGAACCCAAGTGTGGGACAAGTTAGTCCTAGGGTTGAGAGTAACCCAGTATCAAGTACTTACTTGTGTGTAACTGTATCAGGGGGTAAACCCAGTGTTATATTGTTTAATATTGCAAGTTTATACCTCTTCGGAGATCTTTAGAAACCACCTAAGCTTTGAGCCCATTTGTGTAAAATAAACTGTTAAACACTTTCAACACTACATCTGTGGAAGTCGTTTATTCACCAGGACCCTCACATCTAGTGGTCAAGCATTGACAAATGGTGGCAGCAAATTAATTAATTAATAAAGAAGAAAAACATTGAGTATTGGTGGCAGTGGTCAGTCATCCACAGTGAATCCAGTACGAGGCCTGGAACATCGTTACATTTGGTGGCAGCGGTGGGATTGAAGGATAGCCTGCCCTGCCACGTTCAAAAAAAGTAAACGGGGTGAAGTTTCATCGTTTACCACAGGGGAAGCTCAGGATGGTGTCAAACTACCACTCCTGTGATTCCCTCGCACTCAGCCAAGGCGGCTCGAGGGGTGTTCGGGACACAGGGTTGAGGCACCTTTAAGCAGGGGCTGAAAACTAACAGGGTTTGCTCACTTAAGGCAGGCATGAGCCAACTTAGGCCCTCCCTCCAGGTGTTTTGGCCTACAACTCCCACCATTCTCCCTTTCTGTGTAGGCTATATGTGTTGTGTATGTATATGCATATATGTACTGTGTATATACATATTAGCTATATGTATTACTGTGTTAGAGTGTCATTTTGTGTCATTTTGGTTGGCGGTGTGCCCCAGGATTTTGTAAATGTAAAAAATGTGCCGCGGCTCAAAAAAGGTTGAAAAACACTGCTCTAGAGGAGGCAGGCACACATATTTTCAAGACAGTTTAAGGAGGCTTCCCCACTTCCAAGGGAAGGAAGAGTGATCGACCTGGAGATATCCTACCCTGCACTTCCTTTTAAAAAACCCTCTCTTTTCTCTTGATTTGCAGATGCTGATGTGGTGCCTTTCCCCTTCTCAAGCTTTTCCTTCTAGCGGCTGCCTCCCTCCCTCCTGCACTCCACTTGTAACCAAAGGCAGCCGATTTCAACAGCCACTGTTCTGTTGCAGCTGAAAAAACATGGAGGCTGAGCCCGTGTCGTTATGACCAGGGCCGGCCCCGCCCATTCCGCCGCCTACACGGTCGCGTAGGGTGATGGTACCTGGGAGGGGCGTCACAAACTGGGAGGGGTGCCGCCCCGCCGGCCGCCCCGCCGGCCGCCCCGCCCGCCCGCTCACCTCCGCAGCCAGCCGCACCGCTGCCGACGACGAGCGCGCGGCCGGGCGGGACACCCTCACGTGGCCGGGCAGGACGCCACTGCGCATGCGTGGCGGTCGGGACGTCGCCGTGCGTGCGCGCCACCGCACGGGACGCACTCGTGGGGCCGCGCGGGACGCCAGCGCGCATGCGCGAGGGCGTCCAGGAGCCACCGGGGGGGGGGCGCAAAAATAAGGTTTGCCTACCCCCCCCGGGAGAGGTGAGGCCGCCCTTGGTTATGACCAACTGAACAAACTGGATTAGCTGCAGAGAACTGGCCAAATCAAATCTGTGCACAAGCCTACTATTGATTACTTTAAAATCCCTTGAGACTAAAAATAAAATAGCATAATTTTTATTTTAAAATGCTAAAAATACCCATAGAATTGCCCAAGTTATTCAAATGTAAATGAAAAACAACTTCAGTGTGTGTGTGTGTGTGTGTACATACACACACACACACACACACACACACACATTCATTCATTCATTCATCTCATTTTTCTCCTAGTATGGGATCCAAAAGAGCCACACTTCAAATTAGATATGAAATATAACTGCATTTATATCCTCATTATCCCAAAAAGGTATTGAGTTTCAGGTACCAAAGTTACTTGTTATTTCCAAGTTCTCTGTCTAACAGACAACAGTCAGAGGCCGCCATGTGATCCCAGGACTGGAGCCGATTCATGTGTGACTTTGCTTCTCCTTTAACTACAAAGACTTCTAGGAGATTACAAACAGATTACATAATCTTCAGAGATTTGGCAGACAATATAACAGAGCTGTCAGTGTCTATACATGGCCCTCTAAATCAAAGCTTGGGACATTTCCTTTTTCTGATTACGACTCTAGAATTCTTCCAAATGTTGTTGGGCCATAACTCCTTTTAATCCCAGGCAGTTCAGTTACATGCACGGTCCCAATTAAGGGGGCTAAATCATTCTCTAAAGAATCTGTGCACATACATGCCAACAAGGGCTATCTTTGTACTGTGATAAATTAGATATGTGTTCTCTCTCTCTCTCTCCATATATATATATACACACACATACACACACACACGAGGGCGGGTCAATAAGTCTGTGACTTTTTGAATTTCCCGCCGCTTAACTGAAAGGGCAACACTGCTCCTGTCAAGAGGCATCTGTCAGTTGACTCCTGTCAAAATTTGAAAAAGCTGCGTCACTTAGTTTGTGTTTGACAGCCATTGATAGCAGACTACCGCGTGATTTGAGGAGAAAATGGAAAAAAGCGAATTTTGTGTGCTCATTAAGCATTATTTTTCGTGGAAAAAAACCATCACTCAAACCAAGGTTTAGCTTGATAAATACTATGGGGACTCTGCACCATCAATTTCAATGGTTAAAAAGTGGTTTACTGAATTTTGTTGTGGCCGTACAAACATGAAAGATGCAGAACGTTCTGGATGCCCAGTTGAGATCTCTACACCTGAAACAATTGAAAAAATTCACAATATGGTGTTGGCCAATTGGAGATTGAAAGTGTGAGAGCTTGTGGAAGCCATAGGCATCTCACATTGCTCAGTGGTTTCAATTTCAAATGATCACTTGAGTATGAGAAAGCTTTCCGCAAGATGAGTGCCGAGTTTGCTCACAATCGACCACAAACGCAATCGTGTGACAATTTCGCAGGAGTGTTTGGCGTTGTTCAACCACAATATGGACGGGTTTTTGCGCCGTTTCGTAACCGTGGACAAAACGTAGATCCACTACAACACACCAGAGACCAAACAGCAGTCAAAACAGTGGGTTTCTCATGGTGAATCGGTCATGGCGACTCTTTTTTTGGGATGCACGCGGTATAATCCACATTGACTATGTTCAAAAGGATAAAACAATGAGTGGCGAATATTGTGCCAACTTATTGGGCTGATTTAATGAGGATTTGGGGGGGAATGACCGCATTTGGCCAAGAAAAAAGTTATTTTGCACCAGGGCAATGCAAGGGTGCACACATGTGCAGTTGCCATGGTAACTCCATGAATTGGGATACGAATTGCTTCCTCATCCACCCTATTCTCCGAATTTAGCCCTGAGTGACTATTTCTTGTTTCCAAACCTGAAGAAATGGCTCGGCGGAAAGAGATTTGACTCCAACAATGAAATCATCTCACAAACAAATACCTATTTTGATGACCTCAACAAATCTTATTTTTTGGAAGGGATAAAAAAATTGGAGAAACGTTGGACAAAGTGTATAGAGCTCAAAGGAGACTATGTTGAAAAATAAAATGAATTTTTATCCAAAAACCTGTGTTTCATTCAAAAAGTCACTGACTTATTGACCCGCCCTCGTATATACCGTGTTTCCCGAGTAAGACACCCCCGATTGTAAGACGTATTGGGGGGTGTCTGGGGTCGGGCTTATATAAGCCATACCCCGTATATAAGCCGTACCTCGTCCCGCCGTCGCGCCTGCCGCTTAACGTAACCGGAGGTGTGCCTTCGGCACACCCGTGGACACCTCGCGGCACACCGCTTGCCAGGGCTCCAGGCAGGGGGGAAAGGAGCCAGGAGCGGGAGGAAGCTGCGGCGCGTCACTGTGACGCTGCGATCCTCACCACGCCCCTGGCTCCTTTTCCTCCCCTTGCTGGGGAAAGAAGCTTCTCTTCGCCCTGGCTCTCTTCCCCACCCTTGGAAGGGAGGAGGAAGAGAGCCAGGGGCGGAGAGACGATCGCTCTCCGCCCCTGGCTCCTTTTCCCCACCCTTGGAAGGGAGGAGGAAGAGAGCCAGGGGCGGGAGAGCCGACGCGCTCTCCGCCCCTGGCTCCTTTCCCCACCCTTGGAAGGAGGGAGGAAGAGAGCCAGGGGCGCGAGAGAAAGCGATCGCTCTCCGCCCCTGGCTCCTTTTCCCCACCCTTGGAAGGGAGGAGGAAGAGAGCCAGGGGGGAGAGGACGACAACTTCTCTCCGCCCCTGGCTCCTTTCCCCACCCTTGGAAGGGAGGAGGAAGAGAGCCAGGGCGGAGAGAAGCGATGACGCGTCGCTGCTTCTCTCCGGCCCCTGGCTCTCTTCCTCCTCCCTTGGAAGGGTGGGGAAAGGAGCCAGGGGCGGAGAGCGATCGCTCTCTCCGCCCCTGGCTCTCTTCCTCCTCCCCTTCCAAGGGGGGGAAAGGAGCCAGGGGCGAAGAGAGCTTCTTTTCCTCAAGCAGGGAGGGAAAAGGGCCAGGGCGTGGTGAGGGATCGCAGCGTCACAGTGACGCGTCGCAGCTTCCTCCCGCTCCTGGCTCCTTCCCCTCCCTTGCCTGGAGCCCTGGCGAAGAGGGTGTGCGGAGGTGTGCCACGGGTGTGCCGCGCACACCTCCGGCTGCGGCGACGGCGCGGCGGCGGCGGCGGCGTGGCGTGGCGACGGGTGCGTCTTGGGCTATATCAGACGGCCCCCAAAAGTAAGACGTAGGGGGACTTTTGGGGGGGAAAAGAAAGTAAGACGCTGTCTTACTTTCGGGGAAACACGGTATGTGTGTGTTGCAGGAGCAACATGAGAAACTGCAAGTCGCTTATAAAAACGATATTATGGGTACATTCAAGGTAAAAATCCACAACATTTCTTTGCATGTTTGTGAAAGCATGCAAATAAAAATGCTGAACATTTCAAGGTCTGCTCTTTGGATCACGGCATCTAACCTTTAAAGACAAAAATGAGTGATTAGAAAACGGCGTTGAAAGAATCATTTTCTTCCCATATTTACCCTGTGACCTTACAATCTGTTGAAATGAAAGAAGACTTGAATATGGTAAGCAAACAGTCATAAGACCCAGATGCCAAATTGGACTGATCTGTTGCCTGACAAAAACATCTGTCTCTTTGGCTGGCCCTTTGGCCACCTCATTTCACAGCTGCTTATGTCCTGAGGTTGTTTCCTGCTCCACTTGCTTTACAGCACTATTTTTTTTTATCCTGGATAGACTTAGGCCCCTTCCACACAGCTGAATAAAATCCCACATTTTCTGTTTTGAACTGGAATATATGGCAGTGTGAATTCTGACAATCCAGTTCAAAGAAGATATTATGGGATTTTCTGCCTTGATATTCTGGGCTATATGGCTGTGTGGAAGGCCCCAGTCACATATTTGTCTCTTGTCATCTCACTAGCCAAATATCAACCTGACATTGGATCAGATCCTTGCATTATTCCATTGACCTGCTTGTCACTCTGCTTTATTGTTTCACATCTTTGATTTCACTTGTCTTTCCAGCTCTCTTTCCAGAGCTTCCCCTTCCATCTTTCTACCTCAGCCTAAAACCTAACTCTGAGTCCCTCCTGGACCTTGATCTCTTAGTTCAGTGTTTTTCAACCTTCTTTGAGCCGCGGCACACTTTTTACATTTACAAAATCCTGGGGCACACTACCGACCAAAATGACACAAAATGACACTCTAACACAGTAATACATATAGTTAATATGTTTTTAATGTATTTATACACTCAGTGTGACACCTGGGCCTGTTTCGATGAACACAACATAGATATCCTGGCAGGAATGGCAGAAAAACACAAGCTTCCCACACAGAACTCCCATAACCAAGAGAAAATACTATAAGAGTTTGGTGGGCATTGACCTTGAGTTTTGGAGTTGTAGTTCACCTATATCCAGAGAGCACTGTGGACTCAAACAATGTTGGATCAGGATTAAACTTGGCATGAATACTCAATATGCCCAAATCTGAACACAGATGGAGTTTGGGGAAAATAGACCTTGACATTTGGGAGTTACAGTTTCTGGGATTTATAGTTAACACACAATCAGGGCATTCTGAACTCTTGCAACAATGGAATTGAACCAAACTTGGCAATTGAACTCTCATTACCAACAGAAAGTACTGAAAGGGTTTGCTTGGGAAAAAGTGTTTGGCCGGGGGGAGGGGGTATTGGAGGTTCCAATTTCCCACGGCACACCTGATGATCGCTCACGGCACACTAGTGTGCCACGGCACACTGGTTGAGAAACACTGTCTTAGTTATACAATTTTGCTTTCACTTTCTATTCCCAGGCAAACTCTTTGCATTTTAAAAAAAAATAAATTTAGCCACTGAACATTGATTTCATTTAATAATAATAATAATAACTTTATTTTTACAGCCCACCTCCATCTCCCCGAAAGGACCCGTGGAGGCTTACATGGGGCCAGGCCTTGTCATACAGATTTAAGACATACCATGTAAAATATAACAATAACATAAAACAACATAAAATTAACATTATAACAATAATAACAAACATCTTCAGCAATAACCTTGGACATAACTTCAACTTTATATACATTACTGTTGGGTTCTAGCCTGGTGGGCTTGGGCAGAACCCGGGGGTACCAAGGCAGGTACCAGTTGATCTGGGGCAGATTAAGGATGATGGATGGCCTGAGGTAGATGACTCTGCAGATGAGAGCCTGCAATGGGACAACACGTGGTTGGAGGGGTATGGGACTGCAGATAGTTTTAGTGAAGATTCCATGGATGTCGATTCTGGCTCCGATGAATATGAGAGACCGGGCGGCCTTGGTTCTCAGGAATGGGTTTCTACTCCTTTCCCAGATGAGCATTCCAGTGAACGGGAGTTTTCTGTTTCTCACCCTGATAGCACAGCTGCAGAGGATAATGAGCAGGCCTTTGATAGAAGGGCCAGTATCACAAGTTCAAGGCAGTCGTGGAGCCTGAGAAGGGGGGTGAAAAAGGCTCATCGGAAATCATGCTTTTAAGCCTGTGCTCCCAGGCTTCTAATCAGACCTGAAGCCACGTTTAGCTTTGAAGGATCTACGTTCATGCTGAAGCCGCAGGAGCGGTTTGTTTCAAGTGCAGGACTCTAAGTTTCACGTGGATTGCAGGAGCGGTCTGGCCCGTTCCAGGACTCTTTGTATTTGGATCGCAAGCCAGTTTGGCTTGCCAGTTTTCAGGACTCTTTTGAATCTCTTTTGGACTTATCTTTTGAACTTTTGAATCTCATTTACTCTTTTATCCTTGGACTACTTTATTCTAAATAAAAAGTACATTTATTGCATCCGCCTGTGTCTGTGTGATCTGGGGGGGGAGGCTGTCCGAGGTCTGAGGTGCAACAAATATGTCCTCCGTTTTTGTAGGAGTTGGGGCACAAAATCCCCACAAAAATGGAAAAAATAAAAAACATACTATTTTTTTAACCAGCGTGAGCATCTCTTTACGTCTTCCAATTTGACTCTACGGTCAGACATTGACCATAGATTTATGCTTGGAGCCTTAGGGCCCTTCCACACAACATGTCCCAGAATATCGAGGCAGAAAATCCCATGATATCTCCTTTGAACTGGGTTATCTGAGTCCACACTGCCATATATTACAGTTCAAAGTAGATAATGTGGGATTTTATTTAATTTTTATTATTATTTATTTAAAACTTTTATATACCGATCTTCTCAACCTCCGCAGAGGGACTCAGGCCGGTTAACAGCAAGGATTCAATGCCAAATTACAATTTAGAACATCAGACAATTTAAAACGTCAAATTACAATTTAAGACATCGTTTTATTCAGTTGTGTGGAAGGGTCCATAGAGATTCCTAGTGAAAGCACATCAATCAAATATGTGAATAATCACATTTGGAGAAGTTAAGTCCATGAACTTGGAGGTCAAATATATATGAATGAAAAACAAAACTAGTAAACACACTTTTATCAATATATACTGAAACAAAGCAGTGCCTCTTCACATGGGAATGCTCCAGAGCTTACAATTCCCATTAGCCCCCTAACAACGGCATGGGTTGGTGGGAGTTGTAGTCCAAAACATCTGGTGGGAAAAGATCCCCTATTTGTCACAGCATAGGTGACTCAGGCTTGGAAAGCAAGTTCATCATTCAGACATCTTGGGACAGCCCTCCAAACGTGGCAACGGCTCCATCCCTAACTTTAAAATAATGAGACCGAGAAACTATTTCAAAGAGAAAAGAAGAAGAAAAAAAAGGAAAGGTTGGGGAAAACCTAGCAGCACTTACAAGACTAATTGATTTATTTTGGCTTGGATCTGAGGATTGCAATCCACTTCTTCAGGCACACAGATGGAGTACAGTGCTAAGCCACAGGTATTTGGGAATGATTACATAGTTGCGGAGGTGGGATCAGAATGTGAAGGGGTACAGGAAGAGGCAAACTGCAGTCCTGGCAATGCACTTTCAAAGAGCTGTGTAAAGTGATACGAGTTCGTTTTTATGTTCAAGCGGATTAACACAACTGTCTCTTTGAAAACATTCTGTCTATGGAATGCTCTGGTTCCCCTTTCCTCGGGGTCTTTTCCTACAGTTACATGAAATCTTGATGGGCATCTGGTTAATAATTTACGATGGCATAAATTAGATTCGCACCATCACAACCTTTATGGTCATTGCATAAACTGGAAGTCCAGTTGTAACCATAAAACAACCAAAATGTCCCCAAAACATATCTTTTAAGCAGCACCTTCTTTCTCCCACACATTTTCGTGTTGTCACAGAGAAGAGGACAAAGCAATGGCACATCCATTCCAGATAGTTTCTTGTAGATAAATGTGCTGCAAAGATGTCATCTATAGGGACTTCCCGGGAACCCCAGAAGTCTCTGCAGATACCTGTTGCAGCACATGCAGCTTCAGGAAAATCCCTGGATGAATCCCCACTCGTTCACCACTCCTAGCCACAGAACATGCTTCAAAGGTGTGAAGTCTTAGCTCTACCTTCTCCTGTCTTCTGCTTTAGTTCCTTCTGTTTATAGGCCTTCCCAATAGTGTAGAGCAGTGTTTCTCAACCAGTGTGCCGGGGCACACTAGTGTGCCGTGAGCGATCATCAGGTGTGCCATGGGAAATTGGAACCTCCAGGAGGGGAGGGGGGAGAGTCTAGTGTCTTGAAGTATAAAAACCCTAAGAAACCTACCTCGATAAAGGCCCCCTCCCCACCCGTTGTCTACTTGGTCTCTCCCTCTCCATGCATTGGGAAGGCCCGCCTCCCTTTCCCCAAGTACAGACCTCCTCTTGCCTCCTAGGGGTTCTGTGTGGGATGTTTGGCCCAGTTCTATCATTGGTGGGGTTCAGAATGCTCTTTGATTGTAGGGGAACTATAAATCCCAGCAACTACAACTCCCAAATGTCAAGGTCTATTTCCCCTGAGCTCCATCTGCGTTCATATTTGGGCATATTGAGTATTCGTGCCAAGTTTGGTCCTGATCCAACATTGTTTGAGTCCACAGTGCTCTCTGGATATAGGTGAACTACAACTCCAAAACTCAAGGCCAATGCCCACAAAATTCTTATAGCATTTTTCTCTTGGTTATGGGAGTTCTGTGTGGGAAGTTTGTGTCTTTCTGCCATTCCTGCCAGGATATCTATGTTGTGTTCATCGAAACAGGCCCAGGTTTCACACTGAGTGTATAAATATATTTAAAAACATATTCACTATATATATTACTGTGTTAGAGTGTCATTTTGTGTCATTTTGGTTGGTGGTGTGCCCCAGGATTTGGTCAATGTAAAAAGTGTGCTGCGGCTCAAAAAAGGTTGGGAAACACTGGTGTAGAGCAGTGCTTCCCAACCTTTTTTGAGCCTCAGCACATTTTTAACATTAAAAAACATCCGGGGGCATACCACCAACCAAAATGACACAAAATGACACTCTAACACAGTAAAGAACAGCTGGGGATGGTGGCCTGCTGGGAGCAGCTGCTGGGAGTGCCGAAGCCAGGGAGGGGGAGGAGCCATGCTGCGCCATGTCCCACCCCCTCCCCCCGGCTTCCACTCTATCACAGCTTCTCCAGCCTTGAGGAGGCAGTGCGAAGCCAGCGGTGGCAGAACCAGCACAATGCTGGCTTGGCACTGTCCCCTCAAGGCTGGAGAAACTGTGGGATAGCGGAAGCCAGGGGAAGGGGGCAGAGCCAGGCCGCACCATGCCCCGCCCCCTCCCCCGGCTTCCTCCTCCACGCGGCTTCAGCGAGCAAGGGGCGGGAGTCATGGCAGATTGGAGGCTGGCTGGGGAAATGGCCGCAGAAGGCAGCGCCCCGGCCTCTTCTTTTTCTTCGCCGCCGCCCGGCTCTTCCTCCCCCAAGCAGCAGGAGTTCGGCAGGAGGAGGGGGGAAGGAAGGGGGGCAGAGAGCTTTTCTCGCGGCACAGCAGGAGGTCCGTCACGTCACACTACTGTGCCACGTCACAGCGGTTGGGAAACACTGGTGTAGAGACCATCTATTGTATTAGTTTTTGGATGGATCTTAAAATCCCCCCTGAGACCAATCTTAGTTAGTCTATTTCATTTCCCTGTATAGAGCTCTCTTGCTGGACTCCTCCCTCTTTTCTACAGCAGAGCTGCTGTTACTTAGGCTTGGGGATGTCTGGTAATCCTAGGTCCAAGCAATTCAAACATGCATTCTTAGCACCTGCTGCATTTAGCAATATTATTATTTTTAAATTTTTTTAAAAATATTCTTTATTAAATTTTCATAAAAGATTACGAACATAGGAAACAAAGTCAAACATACATGTATACAATAAAATCATTTTACATTTCTTCTGTTGAGGGTAAAATTTTCCTCAATCTTCCGTCTTACTTCTCTACAAAAAATGAGAAAGAATGAGCAATATTATTATACCACCAGTCCAAAGGACAACAAAACCTTAAAGCAGCCTAAGCTTCACAGGAAAGAAGATTCCAGTCCATAAAAGGCAGAAGATTCCAGAAAGGTGACTGCAACCAACGAATTCTCATTTTGTAATGTATTGTTTTAAGTTACCTTATGTGGCATTAACCCTTTATTCATCTTGTTTCAGTAAACTCATTTTGGTTATCTTTTCATCTTGCCTGAAGTGCCTCTGTCTGCTAAGGGTCTTAATCTTAACAGAAGGTATACAGATAGCCCCCGAGTAAAGCCAGACAATGTAGTTTTCCCAAAGGCTCGGGCGTGCCATCACAAAAGGTGATTTTTGAAGAAGATGTATTGGAAGATAGAAGTATAGAGACATAGTCACATGAAAGACATGTCTCCTGATGCAGAATCTCAGTCCTTATTTATTTTTTATTTTTATTTATTATTGGGCTTCTATGCCGCCACTCCCGGGAGGCTCGGGGCGGCTCACAAGCAGGATGCAAACAACATATTAAAAACAAATTGAAACACGACAAAGTACAACGACAATCTAAAACCAACAGAATTAAAAGCCTGTATGTTTTGAATACACATGTGAATTTTTAAATACAGTCAGTTCTCCATATCCATAGATTCTGTATCCACAGCTTGAAAATATTCCCCTTAACAATTTCAAAAGAAAATCTTGATTTTTCCATTTTGTATAAGGAGTACCGTTCTAATACTCCAAGGTATATAACAGTACTTGAGCATCAGTGGATGTTGGTATTCTTGGTGGTGGTGGTCCTGAAATCAAACTGCAAGGGATACTAAGAGTTTCCTGAGTGTACAGCTTTCTTTAATGAAGTGAATCTATTGAACTAGATGGCAGATGTATCGATGCAGAACAAGTACATACAGTCAGCCCTCCATATTCACTGGTGTTAGACTACTTTGTAAATAAAAAACAATAAATAAAGAAATTTTATTTGAGATAACACTCTGTGCAAATCATTAGGTCCTTCAGTATAACCCTATGGTCAGCATCTGCTGCAAGCTTGTTCTACAATCACTTTGGAGGACCTAGTAATTTGGTCAATGTAAAAAATGTGCCGCGGCTCAAAAAAGGTTGGAAAAAATTGTTTCAGCATGACCAGAGGAGCTAAAGATTCCTAGAGATAAGATTTCAATCAAATTTGTGAAAAATCACATTCACAAAAGTCAAGACCACAAATGTGGAGGGACAACAGTATTCTAGCAATACTTATTTTATACTCAATACAAATTGCTATACTATTATGTGACTTCCTACATGTAGTTTTATTCCCAGGTAAACATACTGATCAGCAAAACCTAATCTATATATTAAAAAAATAGTTAAATGTGGGTTTTTTTTTAAAAAAATGTCCATTTTATTTTTTAAAATGTTGCATATTATGTGTGTGTTTTTTTAAAAAAAGTAAGTGGAAACAGCCGTTGATTTGGAAAGCCTCACCCCTACTCCAATTGCTAGGCTACCCAATCAGAGTTGGCTGAAATTATGTCGAGGATGAATTAACTTGAGTGCACCAACATAATACAGATGTCTGGCAAGTGATTTGAGGTGCTGCGCATGAAAAGCACTGGATGATTGAGTGTTCTTTTGTGACCCCTGGTGGTTGAGCCGCATAACGCATCACCAAAGTTGGGAAAGGAGCAAGAGAAAAACCTCATACATTGGTACAGTTTACTTTTTTTCATTAATCCTTTTGAATAAGTTGTATGAACAGAAGCAAGCAAGCATTTGGACCGAGATACAATGAAGGTCATATATTATCTGCATCTACCAGACTTTATTTTTGCCTGGTGTTACTGCTGCAACTTCTTCTAGTTTATGTATTCTTCCTCATTAGTAATTTTTGCCATCTTAACCACACTCTGAGATTGTTTGGCCACAAGTGTCTCAGCTTTCATCTATGGTATATTGGGAGGTTTGTTATGATGATGTTAATAGTTGATCAGCAAATATTTAACTCATTCTGAACCCTGATGCTTAACACAGTGTTTCCCAACCTTTTGTGAGCTGCGGCACACTTTTAACATTAAAAAAATCCGGGGGCACACCACCAATCAAAATGACAGAGAATGACACTCTAACACAGTAAAGAACGGCTGGGGGTTGGTGGCCTGCTGGGAGCAGCTGCTGGGAGTGCCAAAGCCGGGGAGGGGGCGGAGGCAGGCTGCGCCATGCCCCGCCCCTCCCCCCGGCTTCAGCTCTCCCACAGCTTCTCCAGCCTTGAGGGGGGCAGTGCCAAGCCAGCGGTGCCAGAGCCAGCACAATGCTGCCTTCGCACTGTCCCCTCAAGGCTGGAGCAGCTGCTGGGAGTGCCGAAGCTGGGGGAGGGGGCAGAGCCAGGCCGCGCCATGCCTCACCCCCTCCCCCCGGCTTCAGCTCTCCTACAGGCCACGGCATGCCCCGCCCCCTCCCCCCAGCTTCAGCTCTCCTACAGAGGAGGAGCATGAGAGGTGGATGGGCTTCAGTGGGCGGGGCTCCTCCTCTGCGCGGCTTCAGCGAGTGAGGGGCGAGAGTTATGGTGGGAGTCATGGAGTTATGGTGGGAGTTATGGAGGCTGGCTGGGGAAATGGCCGAAGGAGGCGGCACCCCGGTCACTTCTTCTTTTTCTTCGCCACTGCCTGGCCCTTCCTCCTCCCCCAAGCAGCAGGAGTTCAGCAGGAGGGGGGGAGGAGGGGGGGCAGAGAGCTTTTCTCGTGGCACAGCAGGAGGTCTGTCACGGCACACTAGTGTGCCACGGCACACTGGTTGAGAAAGACTGGCTTAACATATTTTAAGAAATCAAGATTTCTGTGCTTTGTAGCATACTGGTCAATCAATCAATGAATCGCTTTATTCAGATTCTGCTTTCCCCCTAAGGATTTAACATAAAGTTGCTTACAGAATAAAAAGAGCACAAACAAACCCCACAAGTTGAATATATTTTATCCAAAATATTTCGGAAAAGATGTGTTTTGGATTTTGATGTGTTTTGGATTTTGGAATACCCATATTTGCATATATATACAGAAATATTTATTTATTATTTATTTCCAACATTTCTAGCCCGCTCTTCTCAATCCTCGAGGGGGGACTCAGAGTGGCCTAACAAAAGGCACAAATCGATACCCACACAGTAAAATACAATATAAAAACCAAAAACATTCAGCTTTAAAATACATTAAAATACAATTAACATTAAAACATCACACACATTCACTTAAGTTAAAAGCAGTGTTCTGTCCATAACAGGGGCATTGAGCCATCTCCATCAACTTGCCCTTACAAATCCAGTCCAAAGTGCTGCATTGTGCTAATGTGCAAACGCCTGGTCCCACAGCCAGGACTTCACTCCTTTCCTGAATGCCAGGAGGGATGTGGTCGATCGTATGTCACTTGGAAGCCCATTCCACAGACGGGGAATCACCACCGAGAAGGCCCTCTCTCTCATCCCCACCAACTGTATTAGAGAAGTTGGCGGGAGCGAGAGCAGGGCCTCCCTGGACGATCTTAAATTATGAGATGGGACGTAGGGGCTGATGTGTTCGGACAAGTAAGCTGGGCCAGAACCTTATAGAGCTTTAAAGGTCAAAACCAGCACTTTGAATTGAGCTCGGAAGTAGACAGGCAGCCAGTGGAGCTGACACAACAGGGGAGTGGTATGCTCCCTGTATGTAGCTCCGGTTAGTAATCTGGCTGCCGCCTGTTGGACTAATTGTAATTTCTGAACTGTCTTCAAAGGCAGCCCCACATAGAGTGCGTTGCAGTAATCTATTCGGGATGTGACCAGAGCATGGACCACCGTAGCCAGATCAGACTTCCCAAATATCTTGGAGATGGAACTAAAGTCTAAATCCAACATTAATTTTATATTATATACACTGTGTACACATAGCATGAAAGTAATTGTAGGCAATATTGTTAATAATTTTGTGCATGAAACAAAGTTAGTGTACATTGAACCATCAGAAAGCAAAGCAAAGCTTTCACTATTTCAATCACTCATGTAAACAATTTCAGATTTTGCAGTATTTAAGATTACTGAATAAGGTATGTTCTACCTATAATATTTCATCAGCGCTGTCTTCGCACAATCCTAAATGTACACTGGACTGACTATGTGACAAATGTTGCTGTCCTTGAGCAAGCAGGGATCACCAGCATTGAGGCCATGCTATTGAGAACACAGCTGCGTTGGGCAGGTCACGTCTTTAGGATGGAGGACCACAGCCTCCCAAAGATACTACTCTACGGTGAACTCGCCACAGGTCAGCGCAAGAGAGGCGCCCCCAAAAAGAGATATAAGGACTCCCTGAAACAACATCTCGGGCTTGGCCAGATTAATCACCAACAATGGTCCACCCTGGCCTCACATCGGGAGACATAGAGATGCACTATCCACGATGCTGCGGCCTCTTTCGAGAAGACACACCAAACGGGTCTCGAAGAGAAATGACAACGCAGAAAGAACCGCAACTTGGAAACAACATCACCCAAGGAGACTTTCTGCTTTGCTTTCTGCAACCAAGCTAGACTATCTCGGATTGGCCTTTCTAGTCATCAACGCGCTTGTAAAAAGCGTGGGATGAGTCTTTCCTAAGAATCTTCGTTCGCAAAGTAATGCCAAACCTATAATATTGGTTGAGTAACTCATATCTGAAATGCTTGAGACCAAAAGTGTTTTGGATTTTGGATTTTTTCAGAATTTTGGAATATTTGCAAATACTTAATGTGATATTTTGAAGATGTGGTCCAAGTTGACAAATGAAATTCATATACACATAGCTTACAAGTAATTTTTGCACAATCTTTATGGTTTTTGCATAAAACAAAGTTTGTATACATTGAAGCATCAGAAAGCAACCTGTCACTATCTAAGCTGCTCATGTGGACTATATGAGATTTTGGAGCACTGCAAATTTCAGATTTCTGAATAAGGGATATCCAATATGTAATAATAATAACTATTTATGCAATTTCAGGAGCTCTCAGTGGCACAGTGGGTTAAAGAGCTGAGCTGCTGAACTTGCTGACCGAAAGGTCCCAGGTTCGAATCCGTGAGCAGCGTGAGCTCCCGCTGTTAGCCCCAGCTTCTGCCAACCTAGCACTTCAAAAACATGCAAATGTGATTAGATCAATAGGTACCACTCTGGCGGGAAGGTAACAGCGCTCCATGCAGTCATAATAATAATATTATTTTTATTTTTATTTATTTATAACCCGCATCCATCTCCCCGGAGGGGACTCGGAGCAGCTTACATGGGGCCGTGCCTGAACAACACATCATAAAATACAACAGCATAGAAAACCAATAAACATAATAAAAACAATAAACACAACAAAATACATCTGTGAAACACAACAATACAAGTGAATCTAAAAACAAAACCAACAGGGCGGGCCGCATGAATATATAGTGTATTTTAAAAACCCGGGGGAGAACTAGGAGTAGCGCCGGGCACAAAAGGTCACATAGGGGGGAAAGGACTCACAGAAATGGGGGGCATTTGGGGAGCTTAAACTCCGAAGGCCAGGTGGAAGAACCAGGTTTTCAGTTGTTTCCTGAAGGATTCCAATGAGGGAGCATTCCTGATCTCTCCCGGGAGGGAATTCCAAAGGTGGGGGGCCACAGAGGAAAAGGCTTTCTCCCTGGTACTCACAAGCCGAGTTTGTGAGACTGGTAGGGACGAAAGGAAGGCCTCCCCTGAGGAGCGGAGGGCTCGGGCTGGCTCATGGGGGGAGAGCCGGTCACAAAGGTAGGCGAGTCCCAAACCGTTTAGGGCTTTATAAGTAATCACCTGCTCCTTGAATTGGGCTCGGAAAATAAACGGTAGCCAGTGGAGCTCTTTAAACAGGAGGGTCGACCGCTCCCTGTAACCTGCCCCAGTTATTAATCTGGCAGCCGAGCGTTGGACAAGTTGGAGTTTCTGGGCCGTCTTCAAGGGAAGCCCCACATAGAGCACATTGCAGTAATCCAATCTAGAGGTAACCAAGGCGTGGACCACCATAGTCAAGTCAGACTTCACGAGGTATGGTCGCAGTTGGCGCACAAGTTTTAACTGTGCGAAGGCTCTCCCAGCCACCGCCGACACCTGAGCATCAAGCGTCAGCGCTGAGTCCAAGAGAACCCCCAAACTGCAGACCTGTGACTTCAGGGGGAGTGTCACCCCGTCCAACACAGGTTGCCACCCAATACCCCGATCAGATGAACGACTGACCTGGAGGACCTCTGACTTATCGGGATTGATTCTCAACTTGTTCTTCGTCATCCAAACCGTCACAGCGGCCAGGCACTGGTCCAATATCCGAGAGGCAGGCCACATGACCTTGGAGATGTCTATGGACAACGCTGGCTCTTTGGCTTAGAAATGGAGATGAGCACCAATCCCCAGAGTTGGACACGACTGGACTTAATGTCAGCGGAAAACCTTTACCTTTACTATGCAATTTAATGAAAATGTGTGCTTGTTGAAAACACCCCTTTCAGTTTGACAGTGAAAACTGAGTTTGGAAAGGAAATCTGTATGCTATTGGAAGTGTAGAGTAAGCTGGACGGTTTTAACAAACATCTTAGTAAGGAAAAACGTTGTATGTAAAACAAAGACAACGCCTGTATTCTTCTAAATCCACGAGTAAGGAGTTGTGGACAAACAAATGGACTTTCAACTCTCCATCTGTGGAGGCACACAGGAGTACTAAGTAAGTAAGCCCTTTGCAATATATCCAGAGATAGCTAGACCAACCTTGTAATCTTTAGATATATACACCGAAGAGCTAAAATTAAATGGAAAAAGAAACAGAAGCACAGAGGCAGCAAGAAGGGGTCACCTTCCTGATTGTTACCATCTGGGGTTAGGTCCCACATAATACAGGAATGGGAATTGTGTGTATAAACACAGGCTAATTGGTGAGCAATGTGGGGGAACCTGATCCTGCATTAATGAGAGCACTGCTGTCAGGCCACCAAGAGACAACTGCTCTGAGCAGAAGGAAGTCCTAGTCATGCATCTTTGGCAAGTATCCTTGTCAGCCCAACTGGCCAGGTGTTGCTTCTAGGTCCTAAACCTGTCGCTTTTGACCTTACAACTTTCAGGGTAGGAAAGGCAAACTAACATTGAGCAAGGGGAGGAAGTGAACCTGACGCTGGAAAAGTTGTAAGCAATTTCTCGTAGCTCTTGAGTAACTGTGTGTGCGTTCAAATTGCCTGTTGATTTATGGTGACAGCGTGTATTTTTAACTTTTGTAAAGGAAAAGAATTACAAATGTTCCTGTTACCCTGAGAATTTGTGAAATAGGGCAACATATAAATATGTTACTAAAAATAAAACATGTTTTGGAACTTACTCATCCAGCTGAGTGTCCCTCTAGAACAGTGTTTGTCAACCTTTTTTGAGCCGCGGCACATTTTTTATATTTTCAAAATCCTGGGGCACACCACCAACAAAAATGACACAAAATGACACTCTGACACAGTAATACATATAGTTAATATGTTTATAAATGTATTTATACACTCAATGTGCAACCTGGGCCTGTTTCGATGAACACAACATAGATATCCTGGCAGGAATGGCAGAAAGACACACACGAAGGTCTTGCTCAACAGCTGGGAGTTATAGTTCACCTGCAATCAAAGAGCATTCTGAACTCCACCAATGATTGAATGGAATCAAACTTCCCACACAGAACTACCATAACAAAGAGAAAATACTATAAGAGTTTGGTGGGCATTGACCTTGAGTTTTGGAGTTGTAGTTCACCTATATCCAGAGAGCACTGCGGAGGGGAGGGAGGAAGACGTGGGGCGAGTCTGCGCAGTAGCGTCCGCACGGGTCACGTCTTCCTCCCTACCCCCTCCTGCAGAAGCAGCAGCATGAGCAAAGCGAGGCAAACCAAGCAGAGCGAGGCTGGGAAGAAGGGAGCCCGAGTGGAGAAGAAAAAGTGTTTGGCAGGAGAAGGAAGAAAAGGTATTGGAGGTTCCAATCTCCCACGGCACACCTGATGATCACTCACGGCACACTAGTGTGCCACGGCACACTGGTTGGGAAACACCTTTCTAATGCCGTGACCCCTAAATAAAGTTTCTCATGTTGTGGTGACCCCCAACCATGTTTTCGTTGCTACTTCATAATGGTAATTTTGCTACTCTTATGAAGCGTAATGGATATATCTGATTTGCAGGATGTATTTTCATTGTTATAAATTGAACATAATTAAAGCATAGTGATTGATCACAAAACCAATATGCTCAGGGAATATGGACAACGGATGATGGGATTTGCAGTACCTTCATCCGATTCAGCTCTGCCTGGTTCTGCTCCTCCTGAGCATGGCAGGGGTTGAGTGCCGGGCAGCCATGGCACTCCATGGATGGCCAGGCCACGCGGGCAGCCTTCCGCCTGGCCCCCGCACCCTTCCCAGCTGGGAAACAAGCATGGGCCAGGCAGAAAGGCTGCCCAAACAGCAGGCCCGTGAGGACAGCCCTTCGCCTTGCCCCCGCGCCCTACCCAGCTGGGAAGGGCACAGGGGCCAGGCAGAAAGGCTGCCCAAATGGCAAGGTGAACCTTCTTCCTGCGCACGCCTTTTCCTGCAAGCTCCTCCTGACATCCCACAGCCTGTGGGAAGAGCAGGAGGAGGAACTGACCAGCAGTGCTAGCTTTTTGGCTAGCACAGGGGGTTGGCAGCCATTTTGGAGGGGGCGGGGCCAACCAAGGCAGCTTCGCGACCCCCCGAAAATGGCCCAACGACCCCTCTGGGGGTCGCGACCCCCAGGTTGAGAACTGCTGCTCTAGAAAGTGTTTTATAATCCCTGTCATAGGCCCCTTCTATACAGCTGAATAAAATTCCACATTATTGGCTTTGAACTGGAATATATGGCAGTGTGGACTCAGATAATCCAGTTCAAAGGAGATATTGTGGAATTTTCTGCCTTGACATTCTGGGTTATGTGGCTGTGTAGAAGGGTCCCTAATCATCTTCCCATTATTGCTCTTTTACAAAGAGAAATCCAAAACTGAGAAATAATACACTGATTCTCACATGCTAGTGAAAAGACAAGAAGATTTATGTGTTTTAAAATAATTGCGTGCATATGTCAGATCATCTTCGAAACGTTGAAGCCAACGAGCAGAGGATGTCACACATCTATACTATCCACTCGTCATTAATTAAAGCCAAATAAATTCCTTAGAGAAATCATCGTTTGCCTTAAAATAAAACATTTATACATTGCAGATTGACAGCGGGTGTACTTTGGGTGTACTCTCCTGTGTCAAGAGAGAGATCTGGCATTTTTAGCATTGTGACTATTTCCAGAGTGCTTTTTTCATATCCAAAATGTCTTACCGGAGAGTCAATCCCACAGTCTCTTTTCCAATGTACAGTTCATTAACATTCCTGCTGCATTTATGATCAAAGTTCAGTCATCAGTTCAATTCCACATTCTTCTTTCAATGTGTTCCAAGCCTTTCATAGACTCAATGTGTTGTGTATTTGTCAAGAGACCTTCCTGGCCTTTTCCCCCACTAAATGTTGTGGGTAAAAAGCTACCATCGTTCTTTTAAAATGGGTTTAAATGGAAATGCTGTTCATTTCAAAGACAACGACAACTCATCGTGGATCAACAAAGCTGTCGCTACATCCACAATGTATCGATAAAGCTATGGCTATATCTACCCTGTAGAATTAATGAAGTTTGACACCACTTTAACGGTTATGGCTCAATGCTATGGAATTCTGGGATTTGTAGTTTGCTTGGGGTGCCAGCACTCTTTGGTGGAAAAGGGTAAAGACTTCGTAAAACTACAGTCCTCAAAGCTGAACCCTAGTTTTAAGAGTCAAAGGCTACACAAACCATTGCAGTTTAGGTGGCCCAACAGGCCCGGATTAACACTTTTTTGCGCCCTAGGCCACATTTTGGAATTACGCCCCCTTTAAGCCAACCTTCCACCACCTCCAAGGTCCTCATTCCCACCGGCTGGAATGCTCTGCTGTGCTCTGAAGGTCTCCTCGGGAATTGGGAGGCTTGGGGAGAGCGCAGCAGGTGCAAACTCACTCCAAAGGCACACACGAGAGAGAGAGAGAGAGAGAGAGAGAGAGAGAGAGCACAACAGAAAGAGAGCGTGAGAGAGAGAGAGACAGAGAGACAGAGAGCGTGAGAGAGAGCGCGAGAGAGAGAAAGAGTGTGCATGAGAGAGAGAGAGAGAGAGAGAGAGAGAGAGAGAGAGGGAGAGGGAGAGGGAGAGAGAGAGACGGAAGGAACGGAGCAGAGACTTTGCCGGGAGAAGGAGCGAGGAGGGGCATGAGAAAGGGGGAAAGAGGGGCGCAGACCAGGGGTTTTGTTGGTCCGTTATCTGCGCCCCCCTCTCGGCTTGTGCCCCTAGGCCATGGCCACGTTGGCCTTATGGGTAATCCGGGCATGTGGCCCAACAGATGTTTAATGGTGATGGAGCCAGCATGACTTCCTTTGGAAGGAAGTTCTGCAACTTGAGTGCCACTACAGACAAAGCCCTGTTTCGTAGACCACTCAGAATTCATTACAGTAACCTGCTACGAAGGGAATGAGCACATCAACCATCTATTCCCAAGATAGCGTTCCTAATGACCAACAGGATTCCTAACTTGCCTGGAATCAGCCACTTTCAATGCAACATTGCAAGACTTCCACAACTTCTTGGTGTCATTGCAAAGGAAAGATGGAACTGGATATCACTCAGCTTGCAAACTCTGGATAACTTTAACCAGGGATGTTTCAAAACATAGAAGATAGCATTGAACACACTACATAATGACAGAAGTCAACAGCCATCATCCTGAACAGCAGACCCTAACATCACCTTCTCTAAACATTCAGTCAAAACTACTGCAGAACAGTGCTCCCAGGTCCTCTATCTGCCAAATGACCCAAAATTATTATTTATTTATTAATTATTTAAAACATTTATATATCCCCCTTCTCACCCTGCAGGGGACTCAGGGTGGAGCACAACATATATACGGCAAACATTTAGTGCCGGGACATAAAACCATAAATATATACAAGCATTAAAATCACTTGTAACCACATTAAAAGTTGCTTTAGAACCATATCAGAATACCAGTTTGCCTCATTGCACTGCCCAAAAGGCATGATCCCACAGCCAGGTCTTCACTATCCTTCTGAAGGACAGGAGGGAGGGGGCTGATCTAATATTGCCAGGAAGGGAGTTCCATAACCGGCGGGCAATCACTGAGTAGGCCCTGTTTGTTTCTCGTCCCTGCCAAATGCGTCTGTGATGATGGCAGGATGAAGAGCAGGGCCTCCCCAGAAGATCTTAGTTTCTGCAGTGGTTCGTAAAGGGAGATGTGTTCGGACAGGTAAACTGGGCCAGGGCCGTTTATACTGTGACTGGTGTTACTGAAAGCTGTCAAAATGTCCAGCTAAACCAAGAAGATGCACACATACACTGTGCAGGTCTTGGTGTACATCACTGATTCTCAAAGTGGACGGTACCACCCCCTGATGGGTGGTGAGGCGATCCAAGGGGGTGGTGGGAGGCTCAAGGGAATTTGGGGGGCGGTGAACGATTGGCCATTAAGGAAGGGTCGCACGGCCCTCTTCTTTGGCCCCGTCTCCTTCGCTTTGACCCCCAAACGCAGTGCAGTGCGAAGGCTGCAGTTAAAAGGCCTCCGCGTCCTCCAGTGTAGCCTCCCTGACACCGCGGAAGAAAGCGCGGCTTTCCCCGGCGGAGGCAATTCATTCCAAACCCCTCCAGTATTTTCTGTTGGTCATGGGGGTTCTGTGTGCCAAGACCTCCCTCTCTTCTTCCTCTGCTTGCCTTGCTTCCTGAACCCTGGACTTGCTTCTGGTTCGAATTGGGGAAGCTGCTTGTCTCACACTGTTCCTTCTACTCAGTTCCGGAGAGCGCACTTTCGCTCTTGCGGACTCAAAGCAGCTGCTCCTTCTGACTCTGGGGAATTGCGCTGTCAGCCCCCCTGAGGCTCCGGAGTATTCTTCCTCCCCCTCTGCGTCTTGAGGACGCTCTATCATCCTTTTGACACTTGGGGTGGGCCATCTCGCTCCTCTTTCTATCTCCCTTGCTTCTTCCAGGGGATAATGTCTTTCCTTTGAGAGAGGGGCCTGATATGCAGGTGGTTTTTCACAAAACGGGTTGCGTTCTGAATGGGGAACAGGGTAGGTCATTGCCGCTTGTGGCTGAATTAAAGGGGCCGCTGCGGTTGGGGACATTGCCAGGGCTGATGGAAACATCCCGCTTGAACCCGCAGTTGGCAGGCTCCCTAATTCGAATTGGAAAGTCATTGGGGGATTCATTGGGATTGAAATTGGCGGCGGGAACAGGAAGAAGTGCTTGACTCGCGGGATCGGGCGCTGTGGGGACGGACGGGATTGGTGCAGCCGGAACAGGAGGGACCGCCTCAGATTGCGTCACAGCCGGGGACGTCATCTGTGCGGCTGGGCCTGTCCCAAGGGTGGGGCTATGGCTTGGGCTTGCTCGGGGATGTTCAAACTTGCATAGAGCGGAGGCGCAGTGGCCTCCCTCGCTCCAGTGACGGCAATGTGTCTTTCTCTAGGTCTTCCTTAAGGGGAAGATCTTCTGGCTCCGCCGGAGAACCGGAGGCTTTCTCCCTGCCTTCCGACTAACAAAGCATCCTTTCTTCTCACGCCCCTTTGGGCCTGCCCACCAGACACCCTCTGCAACCATCCGTTCCCATGTTGCGGAGTAAATCCATTGATCATTTGGATAAACTTCGAAACAAAAAGATTCAAGTTGCCTACCTCAATTCTTTCAGATCTTGCAAAATCTGTCCCCAAGCATTTTGGATCACACTACCCAATCACTTCAGTCTTGGTTCCTATAGGACATTTCATTAATACTCAATTAAACATAACATTTTCCCGGACTTCTCTGGTCTCTGGGTTTGCATCATCTCGTGTAATCCTCCTCATGTCTCACCACCTTTAGAACAATTGCGCCTTTCTGAACAGTTCTATGGTAGTCTTTCTCACAGTGCAACTATCAGCGTGTCTGGGACTCCTGTGTTACCGGTTTGCAACATTTGGCCTCACATTTTCATTTGCTCTAGAACAATGAACAGTTCGGTAGGTGCCAGACTCCTGTGTTTACGGTTTGCCATTTGCCTCACCTTCAGAATCCTGCGCAGTACTCATCCATTTGGCACGAAGGTAAATAACCTCATACTTTGCACTGTTTGACCAATGTGAGCCTACTTTATCTTACGCTAGGCACGGGGTGTACTTTGGCAAATCACTGCTTTGGCTAGAAGCACCAATCATAGTGTTACATTCACGGAGCCTGTGCCTGCCTGATTCTTGGCACAGAAACCCACTTTTCCACGTGTGCAGCATCACTCTCTGACCTTTCTCCTGCACAGAAAGTACCAAAACTGCTTTACCATTGTTGATGGAATTCAAAATGCTCTTTGATTGTAGGTAAACCATAAATCCCAGTAACTACAACTCCCAAATGAGAAGGGCTATTTTCTCAAAACTCCACCAGTGTTCAATTTGAACATATTGAGTATTCGTGCCAAGTTTGGTCCAGATCCATAGCTGGCTGTGTTCTCAGTTCTCTCCGGATGTAGGTGAACTACATCTCCCCTAAATCGCTGCCAATTCTGTTGGTCATGTGGGTTCTCTGTGCCAAGTTTGGTCCAGTTCTGTAATTTGTGGGGGTCTCAGTGGTCTGTGGAAGTCAGAGCTGAATCGATTGAAGGTACTGCAAATCCCATCATCCGTTGTCCATACTCCCCTAAACATATTGTTGTGATTAATCACTATGCTTTAATTATGTTCAATTTGTAACAATGAAAATACATCCTGCATATTAGATATTTGCATTAGAATTCATAAGAGTAGCAAAATTATTTATGAAGTAGTAATGAAAATATGGTTGGGGTCACCACATGAGAAATCTTATTTAGGTGTCACGGCATTAGAAAGGTTGAGAATCATTACATTAAAACATATATATTTCTGTTTAATTGCTATTAAATTAAAAATAATAATTTCTAGGGGGGCGATGAGTAATTTTTTTTCTGGAAAGGGGACGGTAGGCCAAAAAAGTTTGGGAACCACTGGTGTACATTGTGCACCGGAATAGCCAAGGCTTTCTCCGTCCAATTTCCCATTCTGAACTCAAACTGAATTGGATTCATGGAATCAGTTTTCTCCCAGAACGCTTGGAGTTGTGCTGTCACTCTTCATTCTAAGATTGTACTTGTAATAGGAAGATTACAAATTGATCACACTAGGGTGATGTGATCCACTAGAAGTATCTTCAAGCAAGTTTTTAAAACTATTTTTTTTGAAAGGGAAAGAAGCACAAGCTTCTTTCAAAGAAGTTATAGACTACATCAGTGTTTCCCAACAACTGTTCTGTGGCACACTAGTGTGACGTGAGTGATCACCTGGTGTGCCGCGGTAAAACCTCTCTTCCCCCCCTTTCTTCCCCCTCTTGCCAAATTCCTGGTGCTGCTGCTTGGGGGGGGGGAGGAAGGGCCGGGCGGCGGCAAAGAAGAAGGGGCCGAGGCGCCGCCTCCTTCGGCCGTTTCCCCAGCCAGCCTCCAATCGAGGGAGGACAAGGGACAGAAGCAGAAGTGAGGAGCGCAGTCCGAGGCAGGCCCACCGGCTTCTTCATTCGAACCGCAGGAAAGAAGAAAGGAAGGTAGGCAACCGCGGACCGAGTGAGTGCCTTCCCTTCTGGTGTGGAAGAGGGAGAGAGCCATTCAGGAAGGGAGCCACCTGGGGGTTCTGTGTGGGAAGTTTGGCCCAGTTCTATCATTGGTGGGGTTCAGAATGTTCTTTGATTGTAGGGGAACTATAAATCCCAGCAGCTACAACTCCCAAATGGCAAGGTCTATTTCCCCTGAACTCCATCTGCGTTCATATTTGGGCATATTGAGTATTCATTTCAAGTGTGGTCCAGATCCATCATTATTGCAGTCCACAGTGCTCTCTGGGTGTAGGTGAACTACAACTTCCAAAGTCAAGGTCAATTCCCAAGCAAACCCTTTCAGTACTTTCTGTTGGTAATGAGAGTTCAATATGCCAAGTTAGGTTCAATTCCATTGTTGCAAGATTTCAGGATGCTCTTTGTTTGTGTGTTAACTATAAATCCCAGAAACTGTAACTCCCAAATGTCAAGGTCTATTTTCCCCAAACTCCATCTGTGTTCACATTTGGGCATATTGAGTATTCATGCCAAGTTTGGTCCTGATCCAACATTGTTTCAGTCCGCAGTGCTCTCTGGATACAGGTGAACTACAACTCCAAAACTCAAGGTCAATGCCCACCAAACTCTTGTAGCAGTTTCTCTTGGTTATGGGAGTTCTGTGTGGGAAGTTTGTGTCTTTCTGCCATTCCTGCCAGGATATCTATGTTGTGTTCATCGAAACAGGCCCAGGTTTCACACTTAGTGTATAAATACATTTAAAAACTTTAACTATATGTATGACTGTGTTAGAGTGTCATTTTGTGTCATTTTGGTTGGCGGTGTGCCCCAGGATTTTGTAAATGTAAAAAATGTGCCGCGGCTCAAAAAAGGTTGAAAAACACTGGACTACATCACCGAACTGGACAAATTCTGCTGGCGCCTGTAAGGTTGGCCTTACTTCTCCAAGCAACATCTTCACTTTGACAGATTAAACTCTCCCATCAAAGCTGGACCAATGTGCTCCTCAATTGCCTCACACAAACCTGTAGTACAGATTGTAGTACAGATTGGAAATGATCCAAAAAAATCTCTGCCAAACATTTTCCAAATTCATCTCAGTAGGTTTTTAAGTGCAATAGAGTGTAATATCGCCTTGACACTATGAAACAACTGCAATGGGCAATGTGATGGTGATGTAAGAGAGGCGACAGGAAATAGTCCCTTTGCTGCTCTCACTAAAACAAAATGGACTGTAATGTAGTCTTAATCCATGTTTGATTGGGTTTGTCCCAAGTCTTTCCCTATTATTTTTCCCAAGCATTTCATTGTCCCTGAGCTCCTCAGAGAACTAAGACTGTTGAAGGAAGCTTAGGATCTGGAGATACGTCAACACTGTCAGATAAAGTCTTTATGAGGTACAAAGCTTTGTATCCATTCAATAAGAAATTATATATTTGAAATAAAAGAGTAATTGAATTTGCAGAAGGCAATAATCATACACTAAGCAAGGAAAAGACTCCCTAATAAAATATACAGCCATCCTGATAATTCGGTTTACCCATATTGCAATAATATAGTAAGCAGATTGTCCCTTAGACTAAAGACTATATGTATAGAAATGAGTAAGTGTAAAGTTATCCACAAGAAAAAAAATTCTTCTTATTGCCTGAACATAATAAAGACCAAGCGAGATTTACAAGGAAATTTTTAATAAATTTTTGATTGTAGAAGCAATGGATTTCAAAGTGTTTACACCCAAATAATCTCTGCAAGTATAAGTGTGCGTATTGGGGTGTGTCTGTCTGCACAAGACTTCACCTACTGGCAATGAACAGAACAGGCTTCTTTCATTTTCTTATAAAAGTCCTCCTAAATAGGAAGCCCACCAACTCATGTGGAAAGGAGATTGAGTCACATAGTATTGAACTGATTATGATTTGGTACAGGAGGGAACAAAGGAAGAAAGTGAAATGAAACCCAGCTTCCCAATCTAGATTTCTTCCCCTGTAGTTTCTACTTCTTTTTCGTATAGGCAAAGAGTTTGATTTGGAATTAATTGCATATTGGTGCAGATCTGATTCACAACTGATTGACATAGCCTATGATAGAATTGTAGATGTCAGCAGTATATCAGAAACTCGCCTTTCTAACACATCAAGGCATCTGAGTGCGAAATGTTTGTACAGCCATAGCCTTTATTCCAAAATAGGCTCTGAACCTTGAACCAGGCCTGGATTAAGCCCTTTTGGTGCCCTAGGTCAAAGGCTCCGCTTCCGCCCGTGGCTCCGCCTCCACCCCCGCTCCCACCCGCGGTTCCGCCCCCACCCGCAGCTCCGCCTCTTCCTCCTCGTGGCTCCGCCTCTTCCTCCTCGGCGGCGCAAGGAGGAGGAAGAAAAGCCCCACCCCCGGAGCCGATGTCACGCATGTACGGCAGCGGCCCCAAGGGCGGGGCTTCCCTCCACGGCTCCGCCCCTTCCTCCTCGCGCCGACCCGAGAAAAAAAGGGCGCTCTTCAGCCGCTTCTCAGGCCGGCATGGTGGCTTTAGGAGGGAGGGCCGAAGAGCGCCCTTTTTTTCTCAGGTCGGTGTGGTGGCATTAGGAGAGAGGGAAGGAGCCGCGGGGAGCCTCCCAGCAGCTCCTTCCTCCCTCCTAAAGCCACCACGCCGGCCTGAGAAGCGGCCGAAGAGCGCCCTTTTTTTCTCAGGTCGGTGTGGTGGCTTTAGGAGAGGGAGGAGCCGTGGGGAGGCCTCCCGCAGCTCCTCCCACCTTCCTAAACCAACCACGCCCTTTTTTCTCCGGTGTGGTCTAGGAGGAGGGAGGAGCCGTGGGAGGCTCCCGCAGCTCCTTAAAGCAACCACGCCGGCCTGCTTCTGCGCCTGGCCGAAAATTGACTTTTTTTAAAAAATGGGGGGGTCTGGATCTGGCCCCCCCCCCCCATGGCTGCACCCCTAGGCTGTGGCCTAGCGTGGCCTTATGGCTAATCCAGGCCTGCCTTGGACAGTGCTTTCAAAATTCAGACTAAAAACAAGTTAATTCACTACCTCACTGACATGGGAGCCACAAAGCAACTCTATTTTTCTTTCCTTTCTTTTTCAATTAGAAATTGTCCAGACATACAACTTAGCATCAGCTTAGACCACTACTTGCTTGCTTGCTTAGGCAATTCCTCATTGTCCAAGAATGATGGTAGTGTCTTGGTGGTGGATATGTAGGTGACTGTGGAGCCCTATTCTTAATTCACATGTTCTTCCACAGTGAGGGCATCAGTTTCCAGGTGGAAGGTAGTCCCGGTCAGGGTTGGCTTGATGCACCTTCCTCTTGGCACATTTATCCTTTTCACCCTCCATTCGTGCCCCTTCTATGCTAGCTTCACCTTCTTCTACCCATTTCATATAAATTACCCATTTCTCTTTAATTACTCCTATTTTTTCCTCCTGATAACCTTCTTGGGTTATGCATGTAATAATATCCAATTGAATTTGCTCAAATAGATAGTTATTCCAATTTTTCAAATTCCATTTTTTCTCATCTCTCCATCCCCAGTCTATTACCGCCTTTCCTGCCAGAATCATTGTTTTGAATGGATCTTGGTTCTTCGCAGCAATGTTTTTATTCCCGATAATTGCCATTAACATATCTTCCATATTGACTTGAATTGTTACTTTGAATAGTTTCCCCATTTTTTAAGTTATCTTGTTCCAAAAAGTTGTTGCATTTAAACAGTCCCACCACATATGTGCATACCAGCCTTCCTCTATTTTACAATGCCAACACATTGAGCTTAATCCTGTTCCCATATTTGCTAGTTTATTATTTTATTATTCAATCTGGTATACCACTCCTTCCAGCAGGCTCAGGGCGGTTTACATAATTCACATAAAAATACAATCGCTTTAATACAACAACTAAAAACATAAAAGCCTAAAATACACAACTACACATAAACAAGCATCGAATAAAACAAACATCTAATAAAACATCATCTGGGTCAGCAGTTTAGTTCCAGCATGGAACTATCTTCAAGGACCGGTGAGGTTGAAAGCTTGCTTGAACAACACAGTCTTACAAGCTCTCCGAAATGGAGCTAACTCTTTGATGGCGCGGACCTCATCCGGCAAGGAATTCCAAAGGGATGGTGCAGCCACATAGAAGGCTCTCGATCTTGTTGACGATAACCAACAAGAGTGGATCGACGGGAGTAAGAGGAGGTTCTGTTCTGAGCGTAGTGATCTCGGGGGAACGTAGGGGGTGAGACAGTCCCTCAGGTACACTGGCCCTAGATCATACAAGGCCTTGAAGGTCAATACCAATACCTTGAAAACAACCCGGTACTCGATTGGTAGCCAGTGCAGTTGCTGCAAGGTAGATGTAATGTGCTCTCGGACCGATGTTCCCGCCAGTAGTCGAGCAGCAGCATTCTGCACCAACTTAAGTTTCCGGATTGATGCCAAGGGAAGGCCTATGTAGAGGGTGTTACAGTAGTCCAGCCTCAAGATGACCGTTGCCTGGATCACCGTAGCTAGGACGCCTCTGGACAAGTAGGGAGCCAGCCGTCTAGCCTGTCTCAGATGGTAGAAAGCAGTCTTGCATACCGTGGAGATTTGTGTCTCCATCGATAGCAACGGGTCCAAATGGACCCCCAGGCTCTTTACGGAGGACGACAGGCTTAGAGGCTCGCCGTCCAGGGTAGGAAGCTGGCCACCGCTCAGTCCAGAGCAACCCAGCCATAGGATCTCCGTCTTCGACGGGTTAACCTTCAATTGGCTGGCCCGCAGCCATCCAGTCACGGCTTCGAGGCATTGATGGAAACAATCGGGTACGGTCTCCGGCCTGCCATCCATTCTCAGCACCAGCTGGGTGTCATCCACATACTGATGACACTCCAGACCGAAGTCGCGGACAAGCTGGGCCAGTGGGCGCAAATAGATGTTAAACAGTAGTGGGGAAAGGATGGCTCCCTGGGGGCCCCTGCAAGTTAGTTGAGCTGGACACACCAGCATTTTGGAAATCTTTTAGTTGGTGCAGTTGCCTGGCTTCCAATGCAGGTTGAAAGGGGACTGAATAAGAAAACATAGCTATGATGGCACAACTATGATTCAAGATCTTGACCTAAGGTTTAGTAATAAATGGTGCGGAATGCATGAAAGTAAACTGGACAGAATTTCATAATAGTCTTCTGATAGCAAAATAATCTGTTGTGTCATTTACAGGTACATTTAATTGAATAGTTTAATTATACCTGCCTAGAACATCTTTGCTAATAGGCTAGCTTGTAATACTTGTAAATTGTTCCCAGCCTTCAGTCTTACAAGCTAAATAAGATATGCCACATATGCAAAGGGTAATGGTAGCTGGGAAGGGGGATTGCCTGTTTTTATCTCCTTCTACAGCCAAAGCAGCTGAGGCAGAGGAATGGCCTTCATAAGCTTCTCTGGTCTAGAAAAGATGGAGCTGTGCCTCCCTATTCTATTGTTAAAGCTTGTGCGCCAGCTGCACCCGTACCTTGGGAAGTCTGACTTGGCCACAGTAGTCAATGCTCTGGTTACATCTCGAATAGACTACTGCAACGGTATGTGGGGTTGCCTCTGAAGACTGTTCAGAAACTGCAATTAGTCCAACGCTTGGCAGCCAGGTTACTAACAGGAGCGGGGTACAGGGAGCATACAACTCCCTTATTGTGCCAGCTCCACTGGCTGCCATTTAGTTTCCGAGCACAATTCAAAATGCTAGTTTTAACCTACAAAACCCTATACGGTTCCGGCCCAGCTTACTTGTCTGAACGAATTCTCCCCTATGAACTATCAAGGACATTAAGATCCCCCGGAGAGGCCCTGCTCTCAATCCCACCACCTTCACAAGCGCGTCTTGTGGGGACGAGAGATAGGGCTTTCTCTGTTGTGGCCCTTCGGCTGTGGAACTCCCTCCCAAGCGATGTTAGATCTGCCCCCTCCCTGTTGTCCTTCAGGATGCAGGTGAAGACTTGGATGTGGAACGAGGCCTTCCCAGAATAAGCTGAGATTGATTTCAATCTGAAATGGGTGACCACTTTTGTAGAGCGAGTTGAATGTGGTTTTAATGGCAATGTGGTTTTTATGTATCTCTGTTTTTAATGTATTTTAATATGCTGTTTTAAGATGTTTTAAATTTGTATAGCATTGAATTTTGCTGTAAGCCGGTCTGAGTCCCTCCTTGGAGGTGTGAAGGTCGGGTACAAAAATTTTAAATAAATCTATTATATAAAGGAGGTCCCGTCGTCGAACGACTGACAGAGACAGAGAAACCTTCCAAGGCAGAGACACCAAACTTGCCAACAGAAATAGGCAAGGAAGGTTTATAGCAAAAAAACCTTTCCCCCAAAAAACCTAGAAGGCCCCCAAAACAACAATTAAAAAACTACATTTCCCAGCATCCTCTGTGGCAGCCAGCGAAACCCATTGGCCAACATCGTCCCACACAAAATGCAGGAAGGCTGAGTAACCATAGTAAGGCTGGCCAGAGCCAGCCAAGGCTAGGATAGAATGCTGAGTGATTTGAGTTCAGTCAGTTGGTGCAAGATCTAGGAGGGTGCAGGTTACCACACTCGAGAAACACAATCCAAAAAGACCAAGCCAGCAAAAAATATCACACAACGCCAATATGCAGAAGATACACAACTATGTGCACAGAGCACATACATACCACTCACAGGACAAAAGACACCCACTTTACAAACACCACACCCACAACATGACAGCAACACAACTCGCGATGCCTACCTCTACAGACCCACTACACAACTCACACACAACACACACAACGCATACATACCACTGCTAAAAAGAAACCAGCACAGTACAACCAACTAACACACCCCACATACACACCGTATATCCACAACACACTACCACTGCACACTCACAACAACAAACTACACACTCTTCTCCAACCACCATCCCAAACACACACCACCAATCCTCCACTTTACAAACACCACTCCCACAACTTGACAGCCACACAACTCGCGATGCCTACCTCTACAGACCCACTACACAACTCACACACAACACACACAACGCCTACATACCACTGCTAAACAGAAACCTGCACAGTACAACCAACTAACACACCCCACATCCACACCATACATCCACACCACACTACCACTGCACACTCACACCAACAAACTACACACTCAACACCACACACTCTTCTCCAACCACCATCCCAAACACACACCACCAATCCTCCACTTTACAAACACCACCCCCACAACATGACAGCCACACAACTCGCGATGCCTACCTCTACAGACTCTCTACACAACTCACACACAACACACACACCACTGCTAAACAGAAATCTGCACAGTACAACCAACTAACACACCCCACATACACACCATACATCCACACCACACTACCACTGCACACTCACACCAACAAACTACACACTCAACACCACACACTCTTCTCCAACCACCATCCCAAACACACACCACCAATCCTCCACTTTACAAACACCACACCCACAACATGACAGCCACACAACCTGCGATGCCTACCTCTACAGACCCACAACACAACTCACACACAACACACACAATGCATACATACCACTGCTAAACAGAAACCTCCACAGTACAACCAACTAACACAGGAGGACAAAACAACTACCAGGAGGACATAACACTAACACAAATAGGGCACCAGGGACACAGGCACCACTGACCAACACATACCACCGGAATAACACAAACTTCCAAAACCCACAAAAACAAACTAACAATCCTGCAACACAAAAACCCAACCCAACCAAAATTCACAACAAACACCACTGGCAAAAGCCACACCCCCTCCACATCACAACCAGCACACAGCCAGACTGAGACAACTATGTCACCACAACACACACAAAATAAACCCCACAAATACCTGACAGCAAGACCACACACTGACAACTCCACAGGACTTCAACACCCCACCCACCAGAACAACCCACAACAACACAGCCATGACCCCACCAAGACCATAAGTAAGATCAATTCCAACCCTTACATACTCAGACTTTCTCGCATCTCCTAAATAGGGCACAGCAACGCGTGCCGAATACAGCTAGTAAATAATAAATTGTCCCTTTAGAGCCAAAGCAGTGGGATGGAAGGAGAGCCTTTCTCGACTTCTAGGCCTAGGCAGGATGGAGCTGTGCCCGCCTTGTCTTATCTCCCTCTGAGATCAGGGCAGTGGCAGTTGGGATGTTGAGGGCCTTAACCAAATGAGTTTTACAAACTCATTTCAATCACTCAAGTGTTAAAAATCTGTCTTTTTGTGTTGTTTTAGAAGCAAAGATTCTAAGCTACACGCCTGAGTTTGCGCTGTTAATGGAAGTCAATGTGTCGTTAAAGGATGTTGGTGAAAACGCAAGACAAAAGTGAGTTTGTAAAATGTTTAAGAACTTACACAGAAAGGCACTGGTATCCCTTGAAAGCATGCGTATTATTTTGACAATAAAGTTGTTACAGCAAGAATTTCGCTAAACCTATTTTGAGCTTCGAGTTCTATTAGCACTACAGAACTGTTGCTGTTTGAGCCAGTCTTTTCTGTCATAGCACTCTCCTATGAAATTCTGGAATTTATTCTACCCACATGCAAGCCACCAACTCTCATTGTCATCACACTAATAAAGTATCTTCGTTCCTACTCAGTACATTATTTTTGAAAGATTCTTTTCTTATGCCCTCACTGCAGCTTAAGGCATTACTCCTAACCTGATCCAAATTCTGGATGTAATTGCCCATCTGTAGAGACCAAACAATTCCATGTGAAGGATTCCTTACTTCAGGTTGTGTCTCTGTTTCTGCTTTCTACACCACAGACCAATTGTCACGAACTTAATAATAAAGAGAGGCTGTAATGCAGTGCTTACCAACCAGCGTGCCGTGGCACACTAGTGTGCCGTGAGCGATCATCAGGTGTGCCGTGGGAAATTGGGACCTCCAATACCCTTTCTTCCCCCTCCTGCCGAACACTTTTTCTTCTCCACTCGGGCTCCCTTCTTCCCAGCCTCGCTCTGCTCGCTTTGCCTTGCTTTGCTCTGGGGCGAGTCTGTGCAGTAGGTCACGTCTTCCTCCCTCCCCCTCCCCTCCTGAACACGCTCACGCTGCCCCCTCGGATCAAAATGGTGGCAGAAGCGGCAGTGTAGAAGAAAAAGTAAGTGTTTGGCAGGAGGGGAAAGAAAGAGCGCAAAGGGGAAGGGGGGGAGAGGTCTCTGTCAAAAGCTGGCATGGGCCAACAGGGACCTTCCAGGTGTTTTGGCCTCCAACTCCCACCATTCCTTGCAGCCTCAGGCCGTTTTCCTCCCCCCCCCCTCAGCCATTTAAGCAGGAAAGGGCCTCAGGCTGTTAGGAATGGCGGGAGTTGAAGTCCAAATCACCCAGTGGACTGAAGTTTTCCCATGCCTGTTTTAGGGACCTTAAAGTGGTGACCCTCCTTCCACCATTGTGATTCTGGATAGAAAACAAACAACAACATAACATAACATTGTTTGAGTCCACTGTGCTCTCTGGGTGTAGGTGAATTACAACTTCCAAACTCAAGGCCAATTCCCAAGCAAACCCTTTCAGTACTTTCTGTTGGTAATGAGAGTTCAATATGCCAAGTTTGGTTCAATTCCATTGTTGCAAGAGTTCAGGGTGCTCTTTGATCGTGTGTTAACTATAAATCCCAGAAACTGTAACTCCCAAATGTCAAGGTCTATTTCCCCCAAACTCCATCTGCGTTCACATTTGGGCATATTGAGTATTCATGCCAAGTTTGGTCTTCATCCAACGTTGTTTGAGTCCGCAGTGCTCTCTGGATATAGGTGAACTACAAGTCCAAAACCCAAGGTCAATGCCCACCAAACTCTTATAGCATTTTCTCTTGGTTATGGGAGTTCTGTGTTGGAAGTTTGTGTCTTTCTGCAAGGATATCTATGTTGTGTTCATTGAAACAGGCCCAGGTTTCACACTGAGTGTAAAAATACATTTAAAAACACATTAACTATATGTATTACTGTGTTAGAGTGTCATTTTGTGTCATTTTGGTTGGTGGTGTGCCCCAGGATTTTGTAAATGTAAAAAATGTGCCGCGGCTCAAAAAAGGTTGAAAAACACTGCTGTAATGCATTGATCTCTGAGATTCCACAAACTGTTATTCATCTCCACAGCGCACACAATGTTTACCTGAATTATTATAATGCAAACCATGGTGGTCTGTTTGGAGAGGAGGCACTGGCTGTAGAGGAACTCTAGCAAACATTAACATGAGGCACTGTAGCTTTGGGGTACCAGCCTTGTCACTGTCTCCCACTGTGATTAAACACAGAGGTATTTTTCCTACATTAATGAAGCCTAAAGATATTTGTTTTGATTTCATCACTCTCACCTCATTAGGCATGAGGAAAGTTAACTTATACACTGGGTCGGTTTTGCACAAAGTTCTGTTTACTCTTGATAAATTAACATGTTAATTCAGTGTAATAAAATTCATGGTTTACAGAAAGATATCAAACACCGTCATCCATTATACTTCTTAATTCTACGGCTTCAGACCGTGTGGGTAACAGCTCTGTTTACAAAGCAGCTGGATGGAGCACTTAAGACTACAATGATTCCCATACGGTACATGCTCCATTTTCAAAAGTGGGCTGAAAAGGGTCACAGGGAAAAATATATTTCCATTTAATATCAAACCATTGGCCTGAAAGCATCTGCCTGGAGCATGTGGATCACTTCTACGTAGCTTGTTATTCCTCAAGCTGAAGACAGCCCAATGGTAGAGTTGCTGACCAACAAGAAAAAAACCAGCCTACAAGGCCTGGGCAATCATGGTTCTAAATCAGTGTTTCTCAACCTGGGGGTCGGGACCCCTGGGGGGGGGGTCGCGGGGGGATGTCAGAGGGGTCGCCAAAGACCATCAGAAAAGACAGTATTTTCTGTTGTTCATGGGGGTTCTGTGTGAGAAATTTGGCCCAATTTTATCATTGGTGGTGTTCAGAATGCTCTTTGATTGTAGGTGAACTATAAATCCCAGCAACTACAACTCCCAAATATCAAGTCTCTTTTCCCAAACTGTACCAGTGTTCATATTTGGGCATATTGCCAAGTTTGGTCTAAATCCATCATTGTTTGAGTTCACAGTGCTCTCAGGATGTAGGAGAACTACAACTCCAAAACTCAAGGTACATGCTTGCCAAACCTTTCCAGCATTTTCTATTGGTCATGGGAGTTCTGTGTGCCAAATTTGGTTCAATTCCCTCATTGGTGAAGTTCAGAATGCTCTTTGATTGTAGGTGAACTATAAATCCCAGCAACTACAACTCCCAAAGGACATAATCAACCCCCCCCACACACACACACACACACACCAATATTCAAATGTGGGCACATCGGGTATTTGTGCCAAATTTGGTCCAGTGAGTGAAAATACATCTGGCATATCAGATATTTACATTACAATTCATAACAGTGGCAAAATGTAGTTATGACGTAGCAATGAAAATAATTTTATGGTTGGGGGTCACCACAACATGAAGAACTGTATTAGGGGGTCACCCCATTAGGAAGGTTGAGAACCACTGTTCTAAATGGTTCTAAAGTACTTACAAAACTAAAGTTCTGGTGGTGAACACTAGGTGGAGCTGGTGCTTTGCTTCTACAGTGTTGCTAAAGTTCTGGTGGTGAACATTTCAGAACAAAACTTTCAAAACTTCATTATTATTGCATTATTGGCGATTTTTAAGACAGAACCAATTAGGAACTGCCAGTTATAATGAAATTTTGAAAGTTTTGTTGGAGTTCTGAAATGTTCACCACCAGAACTTTAGCAACACTGTAGAAGCAAAGCACCAGAGCCACCTAGTCTTCACCACCAGAACTTTAGTTTAGGTTTTAGAACCATGATTGCCCAGGCTTACAGCCTACCTAAACTTTGTTTTCTGTTTAGGTACCTATAACAAACAGCAGAACAGATTATCCCCCTTTCATTCTTTTTGAGAAGTTGTACACGTTACGCAGCCTTTTCCTTCCTATTATCTTCGAGATGGTGTAGACCAGTGGTTCCCAACCTTTGGTCCTCCAGATGTTTTGGACTTCAACTCCCAAAAACCCCAGCCAGTTTACCAACGGTTAGGAATTGTGGGAGCTGAAGTCCAAAACACCTGGAGAACCAAAGGTTGGGAACCACTGATGTAGACTGAAACGTACACTATCACTGATTAATGGACATGGTGGCTGTAGCTGATGGGAATTGTTTACAGTTCTGGCCCAGCTTACTTGTCCGAACGTATCTCCCCTTATGTCCCACCTCGAAATTTACGATCTTCTGCTCTCGATCCCACCTTCATCGCAAATACGTTTGGTGGGGATGAGGGACAGGGACTTCTCGGTAGTGGCCCCTCGCCTGTGGAACTCGCTCCCCAGTGAAATAAGATCATTTTTTTCCCTCCTTTCCTTTAGAAAAAAGCTAAAGACGTGGCTTTGGGACCGGGCGTTTGGTTAATGTGGAGCAGCGGACGGACAATTTGAGTAGCATAGGGTTGTGTTGATGGACTGTGGATTGGCTGACAGCCTATGAATATGGAACGGGGATTATGGGGGATTTTGATATGTAACTGCTTTTAATCTGCTTTGTTGTATTTTTTGATATGTTGTTGTTCCGTTTTTGTATGCGGCATTGAATTATTGCCTTTTGTTAGCCATCCTGAGTCCCCCTTCAGGGGCAGAGAAGGGCAGGTTAGAAATAAATAAATAAATAAATTCTCCAAAAATATGTAAACAGCTGCTGTAAATGAATAAAAACAGCTATGCCCCACCTCTGAAGTACAACTGGATTTCGCTCTCATAATAATAGTAGTACTAATAATTTTTTTAAAATAAAGTTTTTATTGGTTTTGTGAATAATTGTGTAACATAAAATCTCACATACAAATACAAAAACAGGTTGCAAACCGGAAAAAAGCCCTGGTTCCAGCCTGAAAAAACAAATTCAAAAGGGTGGGTAGGCAAGTGAGGTGGTCAGGGGAAAGGAAAAAGGGGGGGAGGGCAAAAGGGGGGAGGAAAGAAAAACATAAAATAATACAAAAAAAGAAGAAGAAAAAAAAACACACAGCAAACATAAAATTGACTTCCATTCTTCCTCTTTGGGGGTACCTGCCATTTGTTAGGTTTCCAAGTATCCCTTCAACTCCAATCTCTCAGGAGTATATAAAGTCCTCCTTCCTTTCTTTTGTAACAACCCATACGCCTACTTCAATTTTGTAATATATTTGATTACTGAGTTGTAGAGTCCATTCTTTTGCTATATTCCTCCAGTAGACTCCAGTCTGTTTGATTTCTTGAGTTTCCCGTGTGCTTGCTTAAAAGAAATGTCAATCTGTCCATATTCTTTATATCATAAAGTTTTGCAAGCCATTGATCAACCTTAGGAATGATGTCGGCTTTCCAATATTTAGCGTAGACCATTCGCGCTGCTGTTGTCATAAAACAAAACAATTTATCTTCATTACCATCTAACTTTAATTCCTTATCTAATAAACCCAATAAGTAATGTCGGGTTTCATTGAGAATTTTCTTTTCAATATTATTTGAATTTCTTTGTGTATACTTTTCCAATATGAGGTCGCTACTTTACATGTCCACCACATGTGGTAATAGCTTCCCCTGTTTGTATGGCATTTCCAACATTTGGCATCACTATTTTTGTACATTATTCCAATTTTTGTGTGGGAGATGTGCCATCTATGGAACATCTTCATCCAGTTTTCTTTCAAATCCGTGGCATAGGTGTATTTAATTTTTTTGGTCCATATTGTATGCCACTCATGTAATTTTATTTGTCTTCCAATATTTTTTGCCCATAATACCATACAATTTTTACATGTTCAGTTTCAGTAGCCCAATCTATTAGTTTATTATACAACTTCGTAATGTTTTTCTTCCCAGATTTTATTAGTTGTTCCCAGAAGTCATCTTTCTCAATGAATCCCTTCTTTTGGTCTATATTATATATTTCTTTAAATTGTCTATATTGGAACCATGTTACATTCCGATCCATTTGTTGAATTTCCTCCTGGGTTTTTAACACCCAATTTCCATTTGAGTTTTTCAGTAATTCTTTGTAAGTTAACCATTTATTCCCCCCTTGTATTCTCCTTTGTTTTGCTTCGGAGGGGTAGTACTAATAATAACAATAAACATTGACAAACTCTGTGAACTGCAAAAGGCCACCTTACTTGGATCTGTGCACATAATTTGAAAATACATAACACAGCCCTAAAAACTTGGGCAGTGTTCAACTTGTGATTTTGTGATACGAAATCTAGCATATATATCTCATTTGCTGTGTCATGCTGTGTTTTTGTGTCAGTATATTAAAAATAAATAAATAAATAATGCATGCTGAATTCCACACAATGTTCGATTTCCTTATCAAGAAGATCTAGGAAATCCTTTCTCTGCTTCTTCGCCATAGAAGAGAGGTGACTGACAATTATTGAAGACTATTCCAGTGGAGCACAAGCTCCAATAGAATTGACCAAAGTGATAAGGCTTCCATTACAACCCTAGCAGTGAGCTGCATGTCAGCCATCCAAGGCAGTGATGCGCCACACTAGAGTTCCGTGGGAGATCAGCTGGTGTGCCGCGAGAAAACCTCCCCCCCCCCGCTTTCCCCCTCCTGCTGAGAGAGGTTTTCCCATGGCACACCAGCTGATTGCAGAACAGCGGTTGGGGAAACACGACCCTCTCTAGGACCTAGAGAGGCAGGGAAGGCTCAGGAGGGAGGGGTCCGTCCCTCCCGGCTTCACCTCTCCCAGCAGCTCTCAGCCGTTCTTTCCTCCTCCGGATTTTAATGTTAAAAGTGTGAGCCCACAGGATAGAGTCTATCCTGTGGGCTCACGTCCAGGAGGAGGAGGAGGGAGGGAACCTGGGCACCTCGGGAGCCTCTTTCTCCGGTTCGCGGCTCTGCTGAGCCCGGCGGAGCCGCGAGCCGGGAGAACGGCTCCCCACAGGGCCCAGGCCCTGCTTGGGAGCCAAGTTTGTCCGGCTCGCGTCCTCCAGCTAGCCTGGCGGGAGACGTGAGCCGGCCAAACCCGGCTCCCAGGCAGGGCCTGTTCTTTGCAGGAAGCCTTTCTCCCACTTTGTCTATCGTCAAGCCCAGGGCGGAGCCGTGAAGCGGGAGAACGGCTCGCTGCAGGGCCCAAGCTCTGCTTGGGAGGTGAGTTCTTCCGGCTTGCGTCTTCTGGCTAGCCCGGCGGGAGACGCAAGCCGGCCAAACCCGGCTCCCAGGCAGGGCCTGTTCCTTGCGGGGAGCCATTTTCCCGGTTCACGGCTCCGCCAAGTCCGGCAGAGCCGCAAAGCAGGAGAACGGCTCCCTGCAGGGCCCCCCTCCTCCCCGGTGCGCTGGAAACTGCTCTCGGCCTCCCTCCAGCTCCCTGCCCGCTGCCATGGCGCCTTCCTTCCTGCCTGCTTCACCAGTCCCGAGTCCCGAGTGCTCTCTGGATGTAGGTGAACTAGAACTCCAAAACTCAAGGTAAATTCCTATTACCTATATGTATTACTGTGTTAGAGTGTCATTTTGTGTCATTTTGGTTGGTGGTGTGCCCCCGGATTTTGGAAATGTAAAAAGTGTACCGCGGCTCAAAAATGTTGGGAAACACTGATCCAAGGCTTCCAGAAAGTTGTCTGGCAGGTGGAAAATTGTTCATCAACTAAGGTTGGATCTACAGTGGTCTATATTCCAGGATTTGAACGCAGATTATGTGTTTATCCCAGATTATCTAGCATCGTAGACTCCCATAATCCAGTTCACAGGAGATAATTTTGCAAGCAGAGGCATGGCCGGAGGCGTGGTCGGAGGTGGACCCAGAGGAAGTCTCCACCCCATCCAACTCTTCCCTCTGTGGTTGCTGGCTCGCTGAGCCAGCCTGCAGGGCTGGCCTGTGTCGATCCCGTGCCGGCCCTTGAAGCCCACCGAGCCCCCTCGTCTCTCGCCTTGGCTTCAGGGCGGGAGGTGGGGGGGGCAGAATAAACTGAGGCACAGCCAGAGGCGGAACCAGGGGCGTGCCCGGAGGAAGTCTTCCCCCCAGTCAGCTCCTTCCCTGGTGGCCGCCAGCCTGCTGACGCAACGGATGCCCGCCACACCACCCTGTGTAGCACACCAGTTCTCGTTTGTGCCTGGAGGGCAGGGGGCAGCACCGGGGGTCCCACTCGCATTGGAGCCAGCTGATTCTGAGGAGGATTTGGAGGGGCTAGAAGAAGGGGATTTTGAGGTAGCTGGGCCTTCTTCCCCCACAGAAAGCCTGGCCTGGGATGACGGCTGGCCAGACCCTTACGAGATGCAGGAAGGCCAGTCGGAATTCGAAAGCAGTGATAGTGAAGATTATGAGCGGCCGGGGGGGCGAGGCTCGCAAGAAAGAATGTGGGAAACAACCGAGGGAGAGGCCCGGGAAGCAGATGGGGAGTTTGACTCTCACGAAGATAGAGAACCAGGTGCTGGGAGGCAAGGTCGAACCTTTGATAGGAGACGGAGCATTGAGGCTAGCAGGAGGGGTTGATTCCACAGCCTAGACCGGCCGAGGGCTCGCAGCACAGATTGGAGGAGGAGAAGCCTAGAGCGTTGGGGGCCTCACCAAGGGAACGGTGGGAACGGTGGGAACGGATCCTCAGTACTTTGGCCACGTCTATCCTATACGGATGTGTAGCGAAGTCTGGACCACGTAGCCAAGTTTTGGGCTAGTGGCCTGCCAAGAAGAGTTGTATCTTGTAACCTTGTTTTGTTCTTGATCTGTGAGTTAAGCGGAGCCTTGCCAAGCCTTTGGACTTTTTTGCCAAGTTTGCTTTTGGACAATACCTTTTACCTTTTGGATTACTTTTTGATACTTTTATGGACATTTACCCTTTTCAACTGTTTCTTATTCTTCAATAAAGTAGTTAGCTGATTATCGTCTCTGTGTGTGTGATTAAGGGGTCGGCCAAGGTCTTGCATCGTGACACCCTGTGTGGACCCACCCACCACCCGCGGTGAGTTAACAACCCTGCCATTTGGCATGGACTTGATGGGCAGACAGGCTGATGCAGTCAATATACCCTTCATTGGTCGCCCTCAGGATGGACTGGCCGACATGACCTACCCCCGGGCAGGCTAGCGTCTGAGCTTGGGGGCTGATAGGACTCTGAAAGCACCCAATAATGTCTCAGTGGAGGGGGTTTCAACAACTGTCATAAAGGGCACCAAGCCTACAAGTAAGGATCAACAAGACCCCTGCCGGCAGAGTCAGCGCTATAGGTCTAGGACTTTTTGGGGGGCGGGTTTCTCCACCAGACGGAACAACAGTCCTGTTAAAGCACCTGTCAATGCCAAGACCTCAACCGAGGACCTAACGAGTGGCCCACCTTGTCCAATTGGACTGCCGGAGGGGGTGCCGTGTGCGCGTGGTGACAACTGCCCTTTTGTAGGGCTGTGTGACTGCCCGTGGACCCGTTACGGCATCCGCTGTCCTGGTGTGCCACCCCTTGGGGGTGCTGGGAATGCATTCAGAGCCGTGGACGTCCCAGAGGTCCCCATGGGGGCCCTGACTCCCCGATCTGACCTCCCCCTCTGACCCCCATCCCCTCCCCTTTACCCGTCTTGCTGTCTGTGATTCTATGTATTTTTTTTCTCAATTCTTGTAAATCGCTCCGAGCCTTCGGGGAGTGGCGGTATAGAAGTTTGAGGTTAATAATAATAATAATAATAATAATAATCTGGGGAACCAATTCTGGGATATAGAGCAGTGTAGATCCAGGATGTACTCACCATGAGGGTGAGGTGCACTGTATTTCTATTAACAATAGAGATATTGTTTCTAATTTTGCAAACAGTAGTATATGCAAATTGTATGCAAATGCAAACCACTTAAGCTCTTTCTTTTCAGAGCGTGGGGACTATTTGGCCACTGTTGAAAAGAAATTCTGACATTAAGAAAGTTAAGGAAATGAACTTGAGCAGGCACGAATTTGGAGTTCCTTTCTCACCGTACCATTCCTCCTCCCGTCTTTAAATGGTACGGCTTTTCTAAAATGGAAAATGTATGTGTAATAGACTTGATTGCATCTCTGTCGGGGAATGGAAGGGCGTGGTAGAATTGGCATAAAGGTAAACAACTGGTAAAATGATTCATAATCCAAAATCTGCCCAATGGCTTTTATGTTTTCCCTGCGAAACCTTTTAGAAATTAGAAACTGCTCACCAGATGTTGTGTTTTTTTCAGGGGAGGGGGGAATACTAATTTAACTGCTAAAAGGTTCATTGTTATAATATTTTCCTGCCAAAAAATGTCTGTGTCTTATTAAATGTTTATTGAATACCGAAATGGTATTACATTTACTGTTAAATGATATTGACATTCTTGAATAAAAAAGGGTTGATGCGGAGGGGAGTTTGCCCCCTTCCCTCTTTTAAACCCAGTTAGGATAAAACGTGAACATCTGGTAGGAACCTTATGTGTGGCATTGAGACAAAAAGCACTTTTGGCAATGTTTCCCCCTTTTTAAAAAAAGCATATAACTTTTGCAGCAACAAATATGATTAAGTACAAGACCTTCTTGCTATCAGCCTAATGTTTAAAGACAAGTCACTAATAAATCCTCAGCGAGGTGGCTAGTGAAGCTAGGTTAGCTTAGCTATGAAGCAGCTGTTTCTTGAGCAATAATCCAGCTGTTTGGCACGGGTATAAGGACCTTGCTTGCATTATTAATTGTGTTATTAAAAATAGAATGTGAATGAACTGAGGAAAGCCTGTAGCAGAGGTTGTTTGGAAGAAATGACAATCTCATCACCAGAAGGAGCATAATAAGAGCGGGTGTTCTGTATATGTCAGAATCAATGCATTGACTGGTGGATATCCAGTGCCAGGGAGGCATAGTTCCCATGTCTCCTTCTTTTCAGTGAATTATTTGATTGCGAGTATTCTGCAATGTGGCGGGAATGTGGCGCAGCTTGTTGGGTGTCAGCTGCATAAGATCTGTACTGACCAGAAGGTCAGGAGTTTGAGTCCTGCCCGGGTCGGGGTGAGCTCTCGACCAATTTGTGTAACTCGTTGCTGACCTTTGCAACCCGAAAGACCGTTGCATCTGACAAGTAGGAAATGTAGGTACCACTTTGTGGGGAGGCTAAATTTAACTGATTTACAAGGCCATATATACACTGGACCGACTATGTGATGAATGTTGATGTTCTTGAGCAAGCAGGGATCACCAGCATTGAGGCCATGTGTGATGAGGTGGTTATTTATGTGTTAATACATGTGCTGTATGTTAATCACAAGTTTGTCTATGTGTTTAAAAAGGGCAGTCTTTAAAAGCTACAGAGCGTAGGCAGTGGAATGTTCGCAGCAGCAAGCTTTAAGCAGAGGCTGTTGCCATGACAACTGAAAGCCACTCTAGCTTTAGAATGTTCGCAGTTTGAAATGACAGTTGGGATTTGGCAGTTGGTGAAGAAGCAGCTGTCAGTTAGAGCTGCAAGTGTGCAGTTCTGTTCTCTGTGTGGGGTTTAGGGAAACCCAAGTGTGGGACAAGTTTAGTCCTAGTTAGGGTTGAGAGTAACCCGGTAGTAAGCAGTTAAGTAGTAGAACTGCTGGTGCCCGTGTGGCTGTGTCAGGGAAGTTATACCCCAGTGTCAGGGGAAGTTATACCCCAGTGCTATATTGTTTGAAACCTTCAAGTCTGTACCTCTTTGTAGTCTGAAACCAACTAAGCATTGAACCCATTTGTGAAAATAAACTGTTTGATGTCCCTTCATGAAACTCTCTCAGTCATATCATTTCAACATAGAAGCATCAAAATAAACCCTCACATCGGTAGCCAGAGAATTAATATGGTGGCAGCGTAATTGGAAATAGATCCTCTCACAGTGGGATGCACGCTTTAGGCTGTGTCTCCACGTAGTGGTCAGTTTAAATATAAAGGGTATTCAACGCTAAGTCTTAGGCGGCGTTTCGAATAACCTTACTACACCATGCTATTGGGAACACAGCTGCGCTGGGCAGGGCACATCTCTAGGATGGAGCACCACCGCCTCCCAAAAATACTACTCTATGGTGAACTCGCCACAGGTCAGCGCAAGAGAGGCGCCCCCAAAAAGAGATATAAGGACTCCTTGAAACAACATCTCAGGCTCGGCCAGATTGAATACCAACAATGGTCCACCCTGGCCTCACATCGGGAGGCATGGAGACGCACTATCCACAATGCTGCAGCCTCTTTCGAGAAGACATGCCGAATGGGTCTCGAAGAGAAACAACAACGCAGAAAGAACCGCAACTTGGAAACAACATCATCCAAGTAGACTTTCTGCTGTGCTTTCTGCAACCAAACTTGCCAATCTCAGATTGGCCTTTTTAGTCATCAACACGCTTGTAAAAAGCGTGGGATGAGTCCTTCCTAAGAATCTTCGTTCGCGGAGTAATGCCGAGAGAGAGAGAGGCCATAAATCTCCAGGAAGTACACAAAAAGAACGAAGGAATGTGACAGCTCTCCCTGGTGGCCAGAAGCTGGAATGTTAAATTGCCTCTATGTCTGTCTATATATGTTGTATGTCAATGGCATTGAATGTTTGCCTGTATATGTGCATTGTGATCCGCCCTGAGTCCCCTTTGGGTTGAGAAGGGCGGAATATAAATGATGTAAATAAATAAATATATTATTGAATATATAAGTCATTCTTAATACCTCCTGTCTCTTTGCTTTGTATGATGATACTGTAGATAATAGAAGAAGGATTCACTGTATTTATACATAGCTTGGGAAAGTAATTATTTTTTGAAAAAATTATTATCACTACCTGAATCTCCCAGCCAGAACAGACTTTAGGGATTCTGTGATTTGTTGCCCCATAAGTAACATTTTCAAATGCAGCATTTATGGCTGTAAACTGAGTCCCTTCCTGATTTTGGAATTTCAGTCTTAACAGAGATTGAAGGGTTGGACTATCATTTCTTCTGACAATCTGCTCTCAAATTTCCTACCCCACAACAAGATGATGAGGGCTGGTTCTACACTGTAGAGTTTGACACAACTTTAATTGCCAGGGCTCATTGCTAGTGGAAGGGGCCCCCGGTGATGCCATGGGGCTGGTCGACAAGTCGGAAGTTTGAATCTAGGGAGAACACAGATGAGCTCTCATGGGGACATGAGAGAAGCCTCCCACAAGGATGGTAAAACATCAAACTTCCGGGACACCTCTGGGCAACATTCTTGGAGACGGCCACCAGAAGTGACTTGCAGTTTCTCAAGTTGCTCCTGACATGGAAAAAAATGCTAATGGAATCCTGGGATTTGTAGTTTGGTGAGGCACCAACACTCTTTGGCAGGGAAGGCTCAAGATCTTGCAAAAGTACAACTAGCATTAACCGCTGTAGCATTGAACCATGGCAGTTAAAGCTGTATCAAACTACATTAATTGTCCAGTGTAGCCACACCCGTTAAATTCAAGTCACATCCCTCCATTTGAAAATAATCGGCTGAAAATACTGTACTCTAAAACTGGGCTGGGAAATATATCAACTTCCAGATGCTATTGGATGGTAGCTTCCACAAGATCGACCCAGTTTAGGAAATAGTGAGGGACTATGAAACTAACAATCCAATGACATCTGCAGGACTACATATGCCCAATCATTATATAGTAAAACAAGAACTTTATCACTTAAGGCTTTTAAGAGCACCCTTGGATGTCTCCTCCATTGCACACTACGCTTGGATCAAGATTGGATCAAATCATTTTGTTAATGGGGAAAACTCACCGATTAATCTAATATTGCTGTTCTTCTGTTCCTCTTTCCTGTGTAATAATTTTTCCACTGCAGTCCTGCTATTAGAAAAGTCTCATGAGGACACGGAAACTGCATGGTTCTGGCAAAATCGAGAGAAAGGGAAATGCAGTTCATATGCACTGGGTAGGAAGTGAGGTTGCACAGAATTCACATCAACAAAGTGCAAATATTTCGCAGTTGCGACAAGGTGTGAAAGTGATCATTCCAATAACTGTCCAATATGCAGGTCATGGACCCAATATTTAAAGATAACAGAAGGGCGCTGCTTCCTGCAGAGTACTTAGGCAACCTAACCATCCCTAAACATAGGAAGGCGTTCTCTTTGGCTAAATTCAACGTACTCCCTTCTGCTGTATTGGAGGGAAGGTACAACAAAGTACCATACAATGAACGCCTATGTCTCTGTGAGCAATACAACAAAACTGTGGAGCACGTTTTGTTGTATTGCTCTTTTTACCGTGACCTTCGTAAACATTTTATAAATCCAATTTTAGAAAGTCTACCAGGGAGATCTGCAAGGTTTTATATAGATTATCTCTTGTCTGACCAACACCCCAAGGTCGCTGTTAGGGTTGCCAGCTTCTGTGCAGCAGCAATAGCTTGTCGGTGCAAGATGCTGTCACAGTCTTAGAAAGTTTTAATATTTATTTCGGTTTTACCATTGTTGTTTTAGCATTTACAGTAAATGTTTAATACCATTTTAACTATCTTATTCAAGATTGGGTTTTAAACTTTGCCTGTGTGTGCCCTGACGTTTGTACATTTGTGTACATGTGTTTGTACATGTATGTGTACCCTAATGTTTGTGCTTGCTGATGTTTGTACATTTTTATGCTGGTCATTGACCGTAATAAATCTTGTATGTATGTATGAACTCAGGTCATGGACCGTAATAAAGTGTTGTTGTTGTTGTCATTCCAATAACTATGCTTCTATTTTCTTATGTTTTACAATCACAATGAGACTAAAGGGTAGCGTGATAAAGTCCTAAGTCTTCCAGTTCACTGCAATTCCATACTTAGTGCAGAATTTCCACTTTATCTTCTTAATCTTCCCATATCACCACAGTATGTTTCTATAATAAACGCCACACAAGTGGTGCCGTTGTTAAATGCCTTCAAGTTGTCTCTGACTATCATATAATCCAGTGTTTCCCAACCGGTGTGACGCGGCACACTAGTGTGCCGTAAGCTATCATCAGGTGTGCCTTGGGAAACCTCCCCCGAGCAGAGCGAGGAGGTCGCGCGTGTATTTTTTTTCCAGCAGAGAGAAAATAAAGGTAGTGCGAGCCTCTGAGCAAAAGCTGGCTGCCTAGCAAGGTGACGGAAGCGCGCTCCCGTGGCTTCTCTCTCTCTCTCTGTTTGGCCCGCACGCTCCTCCCGATGCCACGCGCGTGCTCCCGCCGGTCTCTGCCCTAATGCAGAGTCTGCGAGGGAAGGCGCTGCAGAAAGGATGGTAGCTGCATGGGGCAGAGGCGGCGGCAGCAGCAGCAGAGGCTGAAACCGGGAGGTTTGCTAGCCGTCAGACGTCATGAGGAGGCAGCTGTGAGACCGGCCGTGCGGAGTCTGCGAGCGAGGGAGACGGGGAGGGACAGAGAGAGGGGGGGGCCTTGCAGGGGCCTCCGCTCCATCCGCTCGCGTTTTCCTCCTCCTGTTGCATATCCCCCTTGCTGTGCCTTTGGCCCCCACCGTAGTCTGACTGCTGACCCTTCTTCCCTTGATGGCTCCATCCTTGCTTGCTTACAGAGTTGCTTTCTGAAGCCCCCGCTAGCATTACCCTGCTCGGAGCTATGATCCTGAAACCCAGCCTCCCCTCCATTTCCTGGGGGAACTATAACTCCCAGCAAGTACAACTCCCCAATGACAAAATCAATTTTTTGACTTGGGTTAGTATTAATATGTTTTGTGGCCAAATTTGGCAGCAATATGTCCAGTGGTTTTTGAGTTATGTTAATCCCACAAATGAATATTACATAGAGAGAGAGAGAGAGAGAGAGAGAGAGAGAGAGAGAGAGAGAGAGCACAACAGCACAGGCAGAAAAGCAAACATCACAGGGAAGCCTGTCTGTGTAGGAGGGTGAACATTAGGAAGAACTTCCTGACTGTGAGAGCTGTTCAGCAGTGGAACTCTCTGCTTCAAAGTGTGCTTCCGTCATTAACTATATGTACTACTGTGTCATTTTGGTTGGTGGTGTGCCCCAGGATTTTGTAAATGTAAAAAATGTGCCGCTGCTCAAAAAAGGTTGAAAAACACTGATATAATCTATCATGCATTTTCCTTTCCAGAGCAGGTTTCTCATTGTTTTAATTCTAGGTTGAAAGCATGCAACTTTCCATCTTGTCTCCTGCACTGAGCTAATAATATAATATAATATAATATAATATAATATAATATAATATAATATAATATAATATAATATAATATAATATAATATAATATAATATAATATAATATAATATAATATATTTTGTGTGTGTGTGTGTATATATATATATATAAAAAAACTGATAATATTATAATGGAATACAATATAATAATACTACTAATAATATGATATTAGAATTGCATATTTTATATTACATGTAATAAAACTAATAATATTACAGTATAATGGTATAGTACAATATAGTAATATATAATACTAATATTGTGCTATGGTAATAATATAATACATTGTATTTACATATTACTTGTAAGCCGCTCTGGGTCCCCTTCGGGGTGAGAAGGGCGGCATAGCAATGTTGTAAATAAATAAATAACTTTATCAAGATTATCCAGTGGGTTTCCATGACTGAATAGACTCCATTCTTTGTGAGTTTTAGGCTCCATCTACACTGTCATATATAACTGAGATTATCTGCTTTGACCTGGATTATATGGCAGTGTAGACTCATATAATCCAGTTCAAAGCAGATAATCTGGATTATCTGTTTTGATAATCTGGATTATATGACATTGTAGATCCAGCCTTAGTCCAAGATTCAAACTATTTCGTCCGTAGTCAAGACTAATTCTTTATGCCTACACATATCTTTTGCACCTGGTTTTAGCTGATGGATCTCTAGGTCCTAATAAAAATCCCAATAGATCCCTCAAGCCTAAAATCTGCCTTCTTTGTTAGAGCACTTTACAGTATTCTTTTCTTCACATTGCAGCTCCTAGCAGGTGCAAAAGTGGCTTCAGGCAAGCTTTAACCACAGTGATGTAAGATATTTTGACTATGTTCTCATCCTGCCCTACTCTTTAAATTTAAATACTGGGTGTTCATTCAAAACCACAAAAATGTGGACATTTCCTCTAATATTCTAAATGTAGGACGGGAAATTAAATTGCTTTATGGCAATGAAATTCTTATCCTTGTAGTCTCTTCTCAACTTCATTACTTAGCTCCAAAAATGGGCTTCAGGCTGAAATTTAGTAATTTTGTTCGTATGACCAAAGGCACATTTTAATACTAAATTCTGAGGGATATTTATAAGATACAGACTTCAAGGTATAAAAGTTTAAAATAATACTTTGTTCAAAGGAGTATATTTAATTTTCATAATGAAAAGGTATAAAATCTAGAATTGAAACAAAATTATACATGCATGTACATACGCATGTATCTGAAATTATTTCTCTCGCTTTAATAATACTTAAATAGAGGTCTCAATTTACAAGCAAGTTAATTATGGTTTGCTTGGGTCAAGTATTTTTCTTCTCTGTAAATGGACAAACAATATTTGCAGACTGAATAAAAATGTGTCTGCCATTGTAGCAATAAAGTGAGATATATATATATATATATACACACACACACACACATACACACACACACATACTGTATATATATACTGTGCGTGTGTATGTATGTGTGTGTATGTATATATATATATATATATATATATATATATATATATATATATATATTCTCCTTGGGTTGATTTACAAAAATCAGCTTCAGTAGTATAAAGGCCCTTCCACACAGCCACATAACCCAGAATATCAAGGCAGAAAATCCCACAATATCTGCTTTGAACTGGGTTATCTGAGTCCACACTGCCATATATTCCAGTTCAAAGCAGATAATGTGGGACTTTATTCAGCTTCATGGAAGAGGCCTAACATGTAAACCAAATACTTTGGGAACATCGAGTCCTTTGCCCATTTTGGAGACACTAATCTAATGAACTCCTGGAGAGCAAGTCAGGGAACGATCTGAGAACCGCAAGTCTGAAAAAGTAATTTCTCTAGTCTCTACTTTATGACTGGTAGGATTTCGATCGCCTTGTCTCCAATCTTCCATTCCTGGGCAAGGTGATCGAGCGAGCTGCGCTGAGACAACTGCAACAGTTTCTGGACGATACTGCTGGCCTGGATCCTTTTCAGTCTGGCTTTTGCCCAGGCCATGGGACAAAGACGGTTCTGGTGGCTATTACTGATGCATTTCGTTGTCAGCTTGATAGAGGGGGATACTCCTGGATCTTACGGCTGCATTCGACACTGTCGACCATGACCTGCTGATCCATCGACTCACCATGGCGGGAGTTCATGGTCGGGCCCTCAGTTGGTTTGACACATTTCTTCGAGGTCGGTCTCAATGTGTCGAGTACCTAGCTCGAACCTCTGACAAATCTGCCCTCTCATGTGGGGTGCCTCAGGGAGCAATTCTCTCTCCCCTCCTCTTCAATGTCTACGTGAGACCTCTTGCCAGCCTCGTGCGGAGCTTTGGTCTGGAGTGCCACCAATATGCGGATGATACCCAGCTGCTTTTACGGCTGGAGCCTGGAGTCACCGCAATACCGGACAATTTCACCTTATGTCTTGAGGCTGTATCGAGATGGCTGCATGTCAGTAGGTTGAAGGTGAATCCTACTAAGACTGAGATTTTGTGGCCTGGCCGCCCGCCTGGAGTGGATGGTACCCCCCTTCATCCATCTTCCACTGTTAAGAGCTTGGGTGTCGTCCTGGATTCACAGTTGACTATGGAGGCCCAGATCGCTAATGTTAGTAAGCAGGCCTTTTTCCATCTCCGGCAGGCGAGACAGCTGGCACCTTACCTTTCAGAGGAAGCCTTTGCTACAATCATCCATGCGACGGTCACATCTAGACTGGATTATTGTAACACCTTGTATGTTGGCCTTCCCCTGTCGACTACTCGGAGGATCCGCATTATCCAGAATGCGGCTGCCAGGCTACTTGCAAAAACACCTTTAAGATGCCCCATAACTCCAACTCTGTTACATTTGCACTGACTTCCAACGGAATTTCGGGCCCTGTTTAAGTTGTTGGTTCTGACCTTTAAGGCGCTTTATGATCAGGGGCCAGCAGAGACCGCCTCTCCCCTCTTCGCCGCCAGTGGTCGCCTCGACTCATCCAACTAAACTTACTGTATGTTCCAGGCCCCAGGGAAGTACGTCTCGAGAGCACAAGACGCAGGGCCTTCTCCATCTCTGCCCCTGTCTTGTGGAACTCCTTGCCTCCCCACTTGAGGGCCATGCGTGTCGTGCGACCCTTTGCTCAGGTACTCAAGACCTGGCTTTTTAGCAGAGCTTTTAATGTTTAATGCAGTCTATTCACTATTGTGTATTTTTTAAAAATGCAATAGTTTTATGTAAATCGCCTGGAGCATTTTAATGGAGGCCGATTAACAAGTGAGAAACTGATGATGATGATGAGTCTAGTTCATTTTGGAGCATGGGTAAGTGAAATTGTGGATATTGTTCACAGATAAGGAGACCACACTGTATTTTAAAAACACTTGTGGGTGCCAGGATATTGTACAAATATTATTATTGCATAATAATGCTGATTCCTCAGCAGCTTCTTATCACACAGTCAGCATGCCACAATAAAGTAAAGAAGGCAGCAAATACAATACATCAAATTTAAATCAACCAATTTAAATGGCTAAATATGAATACATTTTGATCTGATGCATTGTTGGTATTAGGCATGGCTCCACTGGTACTTACTTAGGCGATCCCTCGTAGCCCGAGGTGGATAGTCCTCCAAGTCTGGTGTCTTGGCAGTGGGTTCTTAGGTAGCTGTAGAGCCCTATTCTTGATCTGCCTGTTCTCCTGAAGTGAGAACATAGGTTTCCAGGTGGAAGGCGGTCCCAGTCAGAATTGGCTTGACGTGCCTTCCTCTTGGTACGTTTCTCCCTTTCGCCCTTCATTCGTACCTCTTCAAATTCTCCAGCACTGCTGGTCACAGCTGACCTCCAGTTAGATAGCTCAAGGGCCACGGCTTCCCAGTTCTCGGTGTCTATGCCACAGTTTTTAAAGTTGGCTTTGAGCCCATCTTTAAATTTCTCTTCCTGTCCACTAACATTACATTTTCTGTTCTTGAATTGGGAGTATATCAACTGCTTTGGGAGATGGTGATCAATCCACCGGAGTTGATGGCGTAGGAGCATCGCTTCAATTATCTCTCCAGAATTATCTCTAAGTGTATCAACATTGTAGAATAATGCAGTTTGGCACCACATTAACTGCCATGACTCAATGCCATGGAATCATTGAGTTTGGTAAGATACCCGCACTCTTTGGCAGAGAAGATTAAATATCTTGTAAAACGACAACACCCATGATTACATAGCATTAAGTCATGGCAGTTAAAGTGGTGTCAAGCTGCAGTAATTTTGCTATGTAGATGCGTCCTCTGATTGTAGAATTAATTTTGACCTAAAAATGGATGCTATCTATGGGACCTCATAGATGGATCTATGGGATCTGCGTAAATATGTACTGTAAATATGTAAATATGTAATGCTGTATCAAATGTAATGCTGTATCAGCATTGTTTAAATCCATTGCTGGTAGAATATACTCTTTTGAAACGGAAAGACAGCTCTGGGCACAGAAATTCTATACACACCTTATTGTTTTGAAATCCTATATGCCCAAATTATTCCAGTTTCTTCGGTTCAGAGCTATAATTATTGATTATAATATGTATATACATATATACATTTTTTCCTGCTGACTTGATGAAAGCAAACCAGAATTACTATCAAGCAAACTAGAGCAATTTTGGATTATGATGAAAATGAACAGTAATTGGACACCGACTGTCATAAACAAAATGATTTGGGGTTCAAGACATCTGTATCAAATAGGTATCATGCTCCAACTGAAGATCTGTAAATGTAAGAGAGACTGTGTATTTGTCCTTTCAAACAAAAAATATTTAAAGTGAGAAATGAAATTCAGAATAGTAGTGATTGCTAAATTAATCAAGTTTATAATTTTTTTTTATGGAGACATAATTTGCACAGATACGTAGGGACCTGGATTTTGTCAGGTCGCTACGTATGTGATATCCTCAATGTTTGAAGGTGGGCATTTGGCTTACATTTGCCTTTGTAGCATCTCATCCTTTGATATGTGCCATAAAGAGGTCATTTGGACACCTCCACATGTTCAATGAACACACAGAGAGATTATTTCTGCTGCGTGACTATTTCAGTGCCAGAATTCTTTAAAAGGAAAGAGGAGCGTAGGTAGGAACCAGTGAGTTAAAATCAGTGACATTATGGATTAAGCTGGATATTTCCCAACAAAAAGTGTCAACTGGAATGGGGGGGGGGGGGTGCTTTAAAAATGAATTCACTAAAGCACTGTTTCCCAACCTTTTTTGAGCCGCGGCACACTTTTAACATTAAAAAAATCTGGGGGCACACCACCAACCAAAATGACATAAAATGACACTCTAACACAGTAAAGAACGACTGGGGGATGATGGCCTGCTGGGAGCAGCTGCTGGGAGTGCCGAACCTGGGGGGAGGGGGCGGAGCCAGGCCGCGCCATGCCGCGCCCCATCCCCCCGGCTTCAGCTCTCCCAGCAGCTTCTCCAGACTTCAGGGGGCAGTGCCAAGCCAGCAGTGACAGAGCCAGCACAATGCTGGCTTGGTACTGTCCCCTCAAGGCTGGAGCAGCTGCTGGGAGTGCCGAAGCCAGGGAGGGGGCAGAGTCAGGCCGCGCCATGCCCTGCCCCCCTCCCCCTGGATTCAGCTCTCCCAGCAGCTTCTCCAGACTTCAGGGGGCAGTGCCAAGCCAGCAGTGACAGAGCCAGCACAATGCTGGCTTGGTACTGTCCCTCAAGGCTGGAGCAGCTGCTGGGAGTGCCGAAGCCGGGGAGGGGGAAGAGCCAGGCCGCGCCATGCCCTCCCCCTCCCCCTGGATTCAGCTCTCCCAGCAGCTTCTCCAGACTTCAGGGGGCAGTGCCAAGCCAGCAGTGACAGAGCCAGCACAATGCTGGCTTTGGTACTGTCCCCTCAAGGCTGGAGCAGCTGCTGGGAGTGCCGAGGGCGGGAGGGGGCAGAGTCAGGGCGCGCCATGCCCTGCCCCCTCCCCGGATTCCAGCTCCCAGCAGCTGCTCCAGCCTTGAGGGGCAGGGCCAAGCCAGCGATGGCAGAGCCAGCACAATGCTGGCTTGGCACTGTCCCCTCAAGGCTGGAGCAGCTGCTGGGAGTGACGAAGCCGGGGGAGGGGGGCAGAGCCAGGCCGCGCCATGCCCCGCCCCCTCCCCCCAGCTTCAGCTATCCCACAGAAGAGGAGCATGAGCGGTGGACGGGCTTCAGTGGACGGGGCTCCTCCTCCGCACGGCTTCAGCAAGCGAGGGGCGAGAGTCATGGCGGATTGGAGGCTGGCTGGGGAAATGGCCGAAGGAGGCGGCGCCCCGGCCCCTTCTTCTTTTTCTTCGCAGCCGCCCAGCCCTTCCTCCTCCTCTCCCAAGCAGCAGGAGTTCAGCAGGGGGAGGGGGGAAGGAAGGGGGGCAGAGATCTTTTCTCGCAGCACAGCAGGAGGTCCGTCACGACACACTAGTGTGCCGCATCACAGCGGTTGGGAAACACTGCACTAAAGGACCTCAGATATTACATTTGCCATGGCATTGTTGTTCCTGTGGTTTTTCATGTTATGTCCAACTTATGGTGACACTACAGAGACTATCACAGAGTTTTCTTGGCTAGATTGATTCAGAATGAAGGTGACTTTGCCTTTTTTCGAGGCTGAGAGAGTATGACTTCCCCTTTCCACAATTTCAACCCTTGGGCTCCTCACCCTCCCCTTTCCATCAGCTTTAAAACCCCAATTTTTGATGTTTAGTTTAATTTAGTTTAATTAATTATTTTTATTTTTATTTATTTTAAAGCCTAATGTTCTGAACTTTGGTATAGATTGCCATTTGTGGCCCAGACCTGCTTTGAAAAGGACTTCTTTTGATTTTAGGAGGAAAATTGTAACAAAGCCATTAGAACTTTTTCACATTGACGGCATTCTTTAAAATGTTGTGGCTTTCAAAAAAAGCTTAGGTTTTCATTTGCCGACACATGATACGTGTAAGCAAGGCATGAAACTAGATTGTAGTCACACTTTACTGTAAATGTTTTTGGCCCTTCCAAGTCAATGTTTACACTATTTTCATAGTTCACACATGTGAAATAACAGCTGGAGCTTGCCAAAAATGCATTCGCCAAGTGGTGTACATGCAGTAGCTTTAAAACTAACACAGGTGCCCTTAACTTTTTGCACAGAATAAACAGAGGCGCATGACCAATATATGTATAACCCTTACTGAAATAACTGTTCTCCTACTGAAGAGGATGCGCCTTTAATAACATTGTTCACTCGACCCTCCAAAAAATGAAACACAAGCCACAATTGGAATGCTGATCATTCCATATGCTACCACTATGGAGGTATGGAGCAAATTGCTTGAAAAAGTAAAGTTCAGAACCACAATTCCCAGAATCCTATGGCCAGCATAGCCATTGGCTTTCAAGGTTGCTTAGGTGACTCTATGAGTTGTAACCCAGAACACTTATCCTTCTAAATTCTGGACTTGGGCCAGTCCTAAACCTTTTCTCTTCTATCCAAAATGCATTGCGGCAATCTGATTTTGTGAGTTATGACTGCTTAAGCAGTTGGACCTTCTGAAATAGGATCATAGAAACATGGAATTAGAAGAAACCACAAGAACCATCCAATCCAAGCACTTGCGAGAGATGGCCATCGAGCCTCTGTTTACAAACCTCCAAAGGAAACTTTTACAATACGGCCTTGTAGGTGTCCATTCTGCATGACAGAACAGGACATCTTCTATGTGAAAATTCCATGCTCATTGAAAGAAACAGCACAAGAGAAAATTGGGGAGGTGGTGTGTGTGTGACGACTCTCTACTTTATAACTTCTGCCACCACCAAAATGTTAGGAGCTGAGGTATTTTTGATCAAGGATCCTAATTGTAAAGATCTCCAATTCTGCCTCAAATTAATGGAGATGTGTGTCACCAAACTGTAATGACACAACACCTTAGTAAATCTGCTGCCACCAGTGAGTAATTCTTGACCACCCGATGTTTCTAAAGCTTGCACCAAAAGAGGTTACTGAGAGAGATTTATGAATAGAGAACTTTAACAGTTTATTTGTTAACAAAGCTTAAAGCGTGGAGGGTTTAAGGTACACAGAGCTTAGTTGGTTACAGTATCTTCTTAGAGGCACAGATCTTAAGGTTACTAAGTTTCTAAATGGGGTACAATGTTTGACTGTATTTCTCCAAAAACTGACTCAACAATATTATAGATACTTTGCCCACTTATAGGCCTTTTATCTATCTCCTAGGTTAGCTCTTCAGCCTAGCCTACAAACAGCAGTCTTTAAAGGCTTTCTAAACCCTAACTGCCTTTCTGAAGTATCAAAACACAGCCTTTATCCTGTTCTTCTCAGAACAGATAACAGCAGCCTCCCAAAACTGTCACCAGCCAGTCTAACCGCTACTAACTAACTAACTAATGAATTTCAAATGCTAAGGCTAGTAGTAGGCTCCGCCTCCTGTTGCTATGGCAATGGAACTTCTCAGAGACCGGGCACCCTAATACTCTCCATTAACCCTTTGTGGTCTGTCTAACATTTCATCATCTAACACAATACAAATGTAATAATACAAACCACACATTTAACAATAAAATACCGATAAAACAGACAATACACCTAGTGATTTCATTACAGGGGGGAATGGAGACAAGGAAAGAAGTGAGCTGTGTTGCTGGAAATAATGATTTCTAAAATGGAATATGCTGTTATATGAATTTTTTACCAGATACCTTTTTCTCTATCTCAGTGGTACCCAACCTGTGCTCCATGGACTACCAGTGGCCCTCAAGAACTGAAATATGGTCCGTGGCCTCACCAGTACTACATTGTTGCAACGGGAGCAACTGGTCTTGCAAAATCTTCTTATAGTGCTGAGCCAACAGAGATGTCAGGATGGAAGAGGCTGACTACCCAAGAAAGGTGCAACAACAAGCCTCCTGGCTGCTACTTCTCCTCCTCCCTCACCCTGAGCACAGCCATTTCATGTGGTGCCTGGAAGCAGGGGAGACTTGGCTTCTTCATTTTAGGTCTGTTCCTGGGGTTATTTGGGGTGCTGATTCAGAAAATTGCATTAGATAGACCCCATCAGTTCTAGATTATTAAATATGGTTTTCTGTGGACAAGCAGATGGTGACTACTAGATGGCACATGTTCTGTATCAGAAACTGGAGCTGATGTGGTCTAGCCAATGAAATTTTCTGAATCAGCACCCCAAATAACCAAACCGAATCTAAAGTTGAGCAAAAGCTGATTCATAAGTCTTTTAGTACTTTTAGAGTGGTCCCTGGTCAAAAAAAGTTGGGAACCTATGCTCTATCTTGACGGATGTCATAAATAGGACACAGTCTAAAATATCTGATTATGGTGAACTTTTTAGTCTTAACCATTTTGTTTACATACACATTTTTTTAAAATGCATTCATCAAATGGTATATACACATTAGCTCATTCATTCTAAACGCTATCAAGAACCAGAGCTTGGAAATTTACTCTTTATTTATTGTTGTTGTTGTTACAATTATTATTGTTATTATTATTATGCAAGTATGCAATTACAGCAGTGATTAATGTAAAAAAATCCAAATATTACTGTTTAAAAAACAGTTCTGAAATAGCGGGAGGTGGAGAGGAAGACAATCCTGCCCCCTACATCACTTCAATGCCAGCACAGAAGCAAAGCAGCCCCACTGTATCAGGCAGAGTTGCCATATGTCCCTTATTCTAAGGGACGTCCCTTATTTTGGCCCTAAAATGTGTGTCCCGTTTTTTCAGGCCCTGTCCCTTATTATTGACTAACAAGACAGGACTGGGCGGGGTTGACCAGAGGAAGATGCGTGCTGTGGTTTCCACTGCAATGCTTGCCCAGGGATTCCAACTTGCAGGGCAGGCTGATAGTCATGCGCTTGCGAGTGTGTGCCTGCCTGCATCTCCGTTGGAAGGAAGAGGCGATACAGGACTTTTTCAAAGTACAGTAGATTCAATTAACCGTTACCCAAGGGGAATGTTAGATCATGTTGGATAAATATAGTTTCTGGTTGCTTGAGAGTTACTCTTAAAATAGGCCTAGCTGTGTATCCTAATACTATACAATGCTGTGTATCCCATACTATACTATACCATTAACTATTGACATAATAATGATGATGTACTGTCTTATAAAATTTATTTTAATGTTTAGACAGCGCACTTTTAAAGTCAGCAAAGTCAAGTACTAAATACAGATGGAGAAAATAAGGTAGTTCTAATAATGTTTTTCCTGCATGACAAAACATGCAGAAACATACCATGTACTGTTAAGAGGGTGTAAGTCAGTTTCTTTTGTGAGTTTCAATCATTATCTTATTCTGTTACTAAAACTATTTATACGTAATGTTTGACTTTCACGTTTTTAATGAAGTGTCCCTTATTTTTGTGAAAAATCCCATAAATGTCCCTTATTTCTTATATCAAAAAGTGGCAACCCTAGTATCAGGTAGAAGATGGAAATGTGGCAGGATCAGCAGCTATTGACAGGATTTATTCATTGACAACAGAAGACAGGTTAATTGTAGGGAGGAGGAAGAATAGCAACATGATGTGCATTGTGTCATGGAATAGAGACCATCACTTTCAATGCTGGTTTGACAAAATGGGTAACGAAGAGTAAGGTGCCACGGTAGGTTGCTCACACTGTCACCAGGCTGGCTAGTTGCTTTCATTCTCCCTTTTCTTCAGATTTCTACAGTAGTACACTGATGGAATATGCACTCTGCCAGCCTATGAACCTATGAAACAACTATTTTAAGCTGATGCTTAGTAACTGCTTCCCAGCCATTTGGCAAGATGGCATACGCTACTTCAGAGTAAATCTCAACCTCCCAAGCTGTTCTGTTTCCTGTATGTGCTCAAAATAAAGTGAAAATCTGAGTTCATCGCAGGCATTTGTTTTTTCTAATAATGGGCAAATTCTCACAAACTATTCTAGAGAATTACTGGGGGAAATGCAATCACATGCCAGTTAGCCCTCACATTATACTAATTACAAAACTACCATTTCTTTCGATATACATTGCTTGATTAATACCGGAAAAATATTTCAACAGATTTTCCGTTTTAGACCATTTGTTTCTGATTGCAAAATGAGATAAGCTGTGGCAAAATTCGGAATGATTTACAGTCAACACGGTGACGTATTACATAAGTGTGAGGAATCGTTCCAAAATACCATCGCTGGAGAGGAAAAATATACAAAGGATGTAGGCCTGTCTGCAAAGAGAATGGCATGCATGGAAATGAGCGTACTTAATTTATTGTCTTTGTGCACATTTTGGGTTAAGTGCACACGCATGCACACATACGCATTTTGCCACACTAAAATATTCTGGTCTTTGAAGTTGGAGCATCTTTCAACAGATGCATGATCTATGTAATTAATTACAGTAATTATATATCACCTCAGTTGGAATATATCCTTATGCATTTTTGAGAGATAAAAAAAGGGAAGAAGTAAACATGTAGTGATAGTTTTTTGTATTGTTTTGGCCACCTCTATCAAGATATTATAACTTTGCAATATTTGCTCTCTTGAAAACCAGCAACACGATATGCAAAGGAGGTTATGGCAATCAATGCTTTGGAGAAACGTTTCAATAGGTAGGTGCTGTATATTCTTAGCAGTTTTCTTAAACTTTATTTAATTCAATTAAGTTTTAATATTATTTGTTTCATTGTGTTGGTTTTTTTGTATATAATTTTTATTGGTTTTTCCCTGGGTCTAGCCCAGGTGTTACAGGTAGGAAAAGGGGGGAGGGTAGTGCATAGGGAAATGGAGTGAAGGGGGTAGGAGTTACACCGACTTCCCGAGAATAACACAAGGATATCTAGTTTTGTATTTTCAGTTCACTCCGTAATTTAAGTCACAATTTCCAGTATTTACACTTAGTCCAGTCTTATACTTCACAGGTCATTTAGGTCTATGGCGCATTTATGTCCTTCCCTTTGTATGTATTCCTTTATTTCAGTCCAGTCAGTTTTGTGTCTTTTGTCACTCAGATTTTGTACTATAGCTTCCGCCTGGATTAGATCTAACGCCTTCAACAGCCACTCTTCTGTTTCCGGACATCCGTCTTTTTTCCAGTAGCGTGCCAGTACTATCCGTGCACAGGTGCTGAGTAGGAAGAATATTTTTTCTTGGTTTTTATTTAGAATTGCATTTGATAGCCCTAGGAGATAGTGTTGCGGCTGCATAGTAAATTTTACTTTGAATATCTTTTCGATTTCCTTATGAATGGTCATCCAATACTTTGCTGAATGTTTACATTTCCACCATAAATGGATAAATGTCCCTGTTTCACTCTTACATTTCCAACATACATTGGAGCTATTCTTATTAAATTTCACCAGCCTTGTTGGGTGAAGATGCCAACGAAATTGCATCTTCAGCCAATTTTCGGTGATGTCTGCCGATGCATTGTCGCTTAATTTTTTCGTCCAGACCTCCTCCCATTGGCTATATAGTATGGAATGGCCTAGATCTTGGGCCCATCTCGTCTGACAGTTTTTGACCTGCTCATCTGCTAGGTTCCACCTCAATAGCTGCCTGTAAAAATTACTGATGTTCTTCTTATTATTCTTGATTATTTGTTCCCAGAAGCCCTCTGCCATGAAACCAGTAGTTTTGCTATCCGTTTTATAATTCTGAAATATCTGGTAGTACTGAAACCAAGATATACTGTACCCTTCTTTTTGTAGTTCTTCTGCTGCCTTCATTTCACAATTACCGGGTGGCTTTCTTAAGATTTGTTTGTATGTCAACCACTTAGGTCCGGCGAGTTCTTTCTTATAAAATGCTTCTGATGGTGATACCCATAAAGGGGTGGCACTAAAGAAAGCTGATTTGTACTTCTCCCACGTTTTGATAAGGGAGGCCTGTTTCATTGTGTTTTAACTCGGTAACTTCTTGAGTTTTTGTTGGTACCTGTTTTTATTCTTGCCACAAATCACCTTGAGGAGAGATGCTCATTAGGTAGCTCGCGATCGACCAGTTGATCCCGAGTCCATTATGAGTCGATCCCAGCCGGATGGATCCCACCTTTCGCCCGCACGGGGCTTCTTCCGCCACTGAGGCTTTAGTGGGCGGGCCCTGGCGCTCGTCTCTTGACAGCGACCACCCATTGGTTGCTCCTGGGTGGGGCAGGAGCAAGGCGAAGGCGTGCGCAGGGATAGGATACGAGGCTGCAGGAGGGAGGGAGGGAGTGTGTGTGTGTGTGAGAGAAAGAGAGAAGTCCTCGCCGGAGGAGGATGGTCCCCGTGGTGGGGCTGCAGCTGACGAGCGCGTCCTCAATGCCGGTGAGTGAAGCCTGGACGGGGCCCCACCTCGTGCTCCGTCCTGTCTCTCTCTCGCCTCGGCCCTCGGCGGCACTGGGCCCCCGTCCAGGCTTAACTCACTGGCGTTGTGGGCGCGCTCATCAGCTGCAGCCCCACCGCGGGGACCATCCTCCTCTGGTGAGGACTTCTCTCTCTCTCACACACACACACACACTCCCTCCCTCCCTCCTGCAGCCTCACATTCTATCTCTGTGCGTGCCTTCGCCTTGCTCCCGCCTCACCCAGGAGCAACCAATGGGCGGTCACTGTCAGTGGGCGGGCCCTGGCACTTGTCTCTTGACAGTGACCTCCCATTGGTTGCTCCTGGGTGGGGTGGGAGCAAGGCGAAGGCGCATGCAGGGATAGGATGTGAGGCTGCAGGAGGGAGGGAGGGAGGGAGGGTGTGTGGTGTGTGTGTGTGTGTGTGTGAGAGAGAGAGAGAGAGAGAGAGAGAGAGAAGTCCTCGCTGGAGGAGGATGGTCCCCGCGGTGGGTCTGCAGCTGATGAGTGCGCCCTCGACGCCAGTGAGTTAAGCCTGCTGTAGCCCCACCGTGGGGACCATCCTCCTCCGGCGAGGTCTTCTCTCTCTCACGCACTCACACACACACTCCCTCCCTCCCTCCTGCAGCCTCGTATCCTATCCCTGCACGCGCCTTTGCCTTGCTCCCGCCCCACCCAGGAGCAACCAATGGGCGGTCACTGTCAAGAGACAGGTGCCAGGGCCCGCCCACTAAAGCCTCAGTGGCAGAAGAAGCCCCACGCAGGTGGAAGGTGGCGTCGGGAGCGCGTCGGGAGCGCGCCAGGTAGATCTTTCAGACTTGGTTGTTATAAAAGTAGCTCGCATGCTGTAAAAGCGTGGGCACCCCTGACCTTGAGTATGCTTTTGGGAGAAAAATGAGATAGCCAAAAACAAAAACCCTCGGGGTTTGAATTTTTGTTGTTATTGTTGTTTCATTATTTTCACTGAGGTCTTGTGGACTAACTTCAAAACAGACTGTGGCCGTCATCTCTAAAGAGCTTTTAAAAATCCTGACAGGCCATGACCCACAGATATGAAACCAATATATTCCACACCTGAAAAGACTGAACAAACAAGCATCCCGATAAGATGTTTCCATGAATCGTGTCCTTTTACAGATTTACTAAGCTTGGTGTTATAGAAATATGCTAAGAATTAAGCCAGTGCTATTGAAACTATTGTTGTCACAACAAAGGCAAAGATAATCCACACCACACTGGAATATACATCTATTTCAAACCAACAGAATCTCCTGTTTCCTTCTTCTTTCCCTTGAAAGAGTTTCTGCTAACTTTATTGTATATATTGGTACAATATCACTCTATAAACAAGTGTCACATTTGACTTTCGGATACTCTATTTGGCTTTTGTGTTATTTGTCCTTGAGGCATCTTCAAATGTATTACAGCAATGATGGGGCTATATGGGGAATCCTAATAGTGGGGAATCCTTTAATCATTCTTATAAATAGGCTGCTTTGATCTCATATGCAACCAAAAGAATATGAGCATATCCCCTTCTCATAAATGCTGTAGAGCGTTAGCTCTGTTTCAGATGACATTCTGGTACAAGCTAAATTAAGATCCTTAAGTCCTGTCCATATCAATGAAATACAAAATGAAAGCACAGGTATGCATGGGGTAAAATGTAGCCAAGTCAGAAAGGCTCCCAAAATATAAACAAACAAAAGTATTGAATTAATAATGAGGGGGTGGAGAACAAGCAACCCTCTAGATCAGTGATTTTCAACCTTTTTTGAGCCGCGGCACATTTTTTACATTTACAAAATCCTGGGGCACACCACCAACCAAAATGACACAAAATGGCACTCTAACACAGTAACACATATAGTTAATAGGTTTTTTAATGTATTTATACACTCAGTGTGAAACCTAGGCTTGTTTCGATGAACACAACCTAGATATCCTGGCAGGAATGGCAGAAAGACACAAACTTCCCACACAGAACTCCCATAACCAAGAGAAAATACTATAAGAGTTTGGTGGGCATTGACCTTGAGTTTTGAAGTTGTAGTTCACCTATATCCAGAGAGCACTGTGGATTCAAACAATGTTTGAACAGGACCAAACTTGGCATGAATAGTCCATATGACCAAATGTGAACACCGATGGAGTTTGGGGAAAATAGACCTTGACATTTGGGAGTTACAGTTTCTGGGATTTATAGTTAACACACACTCAAAGAGCATCCTGAACTCTTGCAACAATGGAATTGAACCAAACTTGGCATATTGAACTCCCATTCCCAACAGAAAGTACTGAAAGGGTTTGCTTGGGAATTGGCCTTGAGTTTGGAAGTTGTAGTTCACCTACACACAGAGAGCACTGTAGACTCAAACAATGTTATGCTGTGTTGATGTTGTTTTCTATCCAGAATCACAATGTTGGAAGGAGGCTCACCACTTTAAGGTCCCTAAAGCAGGCATGGGAAAACTTCGGCCCTCTGGGTGCTTTGGACTTCAATTCCCACCATTCCTAACAGCCTAAGGCCCTTTCCTGCTTAAGTGGCTGAGGGGGGGGAAGGAAAAGGGCCTGAGGCTGCTAGGAATGGTGGGAGTTGGAGTCCAAAGCACCTGGAAGGTCCAAATTTGCCCATGCCAGCTTTCGACAGAGACCTCTTCCTCCCCCTTCCCCTTCACGCTCTTTCTTCCCCCTCCTGCCGAACACTTACTTTTTCTTCTACACTGCCGCTTCTGCCACCATTTTGATCCGAGGGGGCAGCGTGAACGTGTTCAGGAGGGGAGGGGGAAGGGAGGAAGACGTGACCCGTGCGGGCGCTACTGCGCAGACTCACCCAGAGCAAAGTGAGGCAAAGCGAGCAGAGTGAGGCTGGGAAGAGGGGAGCCCGAGTGGAGGAGAAAAAGTGTTCGGCAGGAAGGGAAGAAAGTGTATTGGAGGTTCCAATTTCCCACGGCACACCTGATGATCGCTCACGGCACAGTAGTGTGCCACGGCACACAGGTTGGGAAACACTTCTCTAGATCAGCATTTCACAACCTGGGAAACATGTTTACTAGTTCCATCACCAGTTTGGTGCAGAGTGCTCTCTGAGTGTTGGTGAACTACAAGTCCCGGAATTAAGAAACAGTTCCCCCCAATCCTGCCAGTATGCAATGTTGGCCATGTAGGTAGTGTGCCAAGTTTGGTGCAGATCCATTGTGGGCTGAGTTTATAATGCTCTCTGGATATAGGTGAACTACAACTTCAAAACTCAAGGTCAATGCCCACCAAACCCTTCCAGTACTTTCTGTTGGTCATGGGAGTTCTGTGAGCCAAGTTTGATTCAATCCCATCGTTGGTGGAGTTCAGAATGCTCTTTGATTGTAGGTTAACTATAAATCCCAGCAACTACAACTCCCAAATGACATAATCAACCACCACCCCCACCACCCCCCAACCCCACCAGTATTCGAATGTAGTCATATCGGTTATTTGTGCCAAATGTGGTCCAGTGAATGAAAATACATCCTGCATATCAGATATTTACATTACGATTCATAACAGTAGAAAAAATTCCAATGATGAAGTCACAACAAACATGCCGGTAATTTTATGGTTGGGGGGGGGGGTCACCACAACGTGAGGAACTGTATTAAAGGGTTGTGGCATTAGGAAGGTTGTCTAGATGTTGTTGGATTGTGTTTTCCATCAGCAGCTAGAATGGTGTAATAGAGTGAGATGTGCAATATATGACCTTCCACACACGTTACACTTAAACTCTAATCATCCCTTACAATTGCTTGTGCTGGTTAGTATTGATAGGAGTTATCTGTCAACAACACCTGGAAGTCCATATGTTTTCTATACCTTGATCTGGCACCTAGATCTGGCACCTAAGATGGTCAATCTCAGCCTGTCAAAAGGATTGTGTCCCACCTTCCCCCACCCCCAATGTCCACAATTATATAACTAATATGATGTTTTCTTCTAAGATTATCTGCCTGGGTTCAACATAACTTATTCTCAAGAAAAGGCTGCTGCCCAAACAACCTCTGCAAAGGCTTTAGCAGGCTATGTTCACTTAGTAAGCCTCTATTCACTTCAGTGGGGCTTACTCCTGAGATGTGTAAAGAATTACTCTCTCAGGCCCCATCTACACTGTCATATACAATCCACATTATCTGTTTTAAACTGGATTATATTAGTCTACACTGCCATATATTTCAGTTCAAAGCAGATAATCCGGTTTTCATATGGAAGTGTAGAAGGGGCCTCAGTTACATGGAAACGTGCACATAACCTAAAATTTTACTTATACTATAAATACAAAACCTGGATTCTTATTTTAATTTGATTTATTTTTCAGACATGGACACTGGCAAGGTAGCAAACACTTCATATGATGGTCATTACCCATGTGGAACGGAATATGGGCATCAGCTGGAAAACAGATGGCAAAGGAAATATATTCCAACGAGAGGTAAAAAAGGAATGTTGGTGGTTTCAATAATCTCACCAAAATTACCCAGCTTGGATCTCCTGAGACAGAAATTCACACATAAGTGAAGCTTGCAGAGCTTTTTTTAATGGGGTGCATACAAAATTGATTCAGGTCCAGGGTGGGATCCAGGCCATTTAAAAGACTGTTTATCTCCATGTGAGCTTGAATGACCTCCAGAATCTGTGGGACTTCTTTCTCTGTCCTACTACTTCTCCAGGACATTTGATGAAAACAAGGGAGAGGACTTTCTTGGTGGTTGCTCCCAGACATGGAAACTCTTAGGATGGCTCCTACCTTCCTCTTCTTCTGACAGCAAAGGGAAACTTTTCTATTCCATCTAAGTTTCAGGAGTTGATTGGAATACAGTTTTAAAAGTGTGCTATTTTGTAGGTGTTTTTTTTAAAAAAATCTGTCTTGTAATTAATTTCAATGATTGTTTTATTGCATTTATACCCCACCTTTCTTTCTCCCAAGATGAGATTTTAAATTTTTTAGTTCTACAGATTATTTATTTATTATTTGTGGTATTTGTATACTGCCCTTCTCAACCCCGAAGGGGACTCAGGGCGGTTCACAGTGTTGGCATATGTCATAAATAAAAAACAGTATAAAACATCAAAATTGATCCTGTTATGCATTTTTTTAAAGTACACATACACATATAACTGGTGTATTTAATCTATACTGTTTTGTAAACTTCCTTGTATCTTAATATTGTGAGAAAAGTGAGAAATTGATTATGATAGTCATAATAATAGCTAAATTCTGTTGTTAGTCCTAATAGGCTGTGTGAGTAGCCTACATAGTGGACTCAAAACGTTGATATTAATAGGCCTCTACTCAGTCCCAGAAAATATGATGATGGTGATGATGATGATGACAATGAGAATGTGGCACAGCTGGCTAAGTGTCAGCTGCATAAGATCTCTCTGACTAGTAGGTCATGAGTTCGAGGCCTGCCCAGGTCGAGGTTGGTGCTCGACCTTAAGTGTAGCCTGCTGTCCGAAAGACAGTTGCATTTGTCAAGTAGGAGATAAGGGTACCACATTAAAAGTGGGGAGGCAAATTTTGACTGATTTATGAGGCCATTAAAGAACTCAAGGAATGGCTGAGGAATGCGGAAGAACAACAAAGGAACGCTGGAAAACGCTGAAAGATGAGGAGTGCGTCAGCTCCCCCTGGTGGCCAGAAGTTTGCCTCTGTTCATCTATATATGCCGTATGTTCGTTTATATGTCATATATTGAACTGCAGGGATTGTCTGCAAGTGTGTGTGTACTGTAATCCGCTCTGTGTCCCCTTCAGGGTGAGAAGAGCGGAATATAAATAAAGTGAATAATAAGAAAGAAAGAAAGAAAGAAAGAAAGAAAGAAAGAAATTTACAAAGCATCTGAGAAAGAACCTCCTTTTTACAAAGCCTAGCCCAAGCCCCCTTTTTCTCTCTTCTATCTAATTGGAAGTGTTCTTTCTCTCTCTCTCTCTCTCCCTCTCTCTCCCACCATGGACATTGGGAGGATGAAAGGAGGCTGGAGAAACACAGACTTTCAGTGTTGTGTTTTAGTAGCATGTTTGCAGTAAATAATGCAATAAAGCTTGACCTGGGAAATAATGTGATTCTGTTGTATATACTCCCTATTGTACCTGTGTGTGCTTAAGCATTCTAGGGACTTCATCCCACGGGATAAGTAAAGTGTTTGGGTCGTTGGTTTTCCCTTAAGCTTCACAACACCCTGTTTCAATCACACCTTCTCCTTTTCTCCACTTTCTTTAAGATTTATCCATTTGATTTGCCATCACATAGTAGAGATTTGTTTCCTCCTCCCTCCTCCAAGATTTTGATCATTTATCTTTTAAAAAAATCATCACTCCAGATCGTAAAAAGTGGTTTAAAATTAAACCTGATCTTTCTCCAAGCATCTGCATTGACGATTGTAGGAAGTGGTTTAAAATTAACTCTGATCTTTCCTGAAGTCTCTGCATTGGCTATAGTAGAAAGTGGTTTTAAACTGGGAAAATTGGTATTTCAGCTCCTCCCACACATGGCGTCATCATTTTATTTACAAGCGGGCAACAGGGATTAACATCACACAGGGAATTCCTTTACATGAGGAATTTAAAAAAGAAGCTGCTTGCCAACCAGCTTAGGAATCATTGGGGAAACCAACCTTTAGAAACAGCAAAGTACTTCAACCCCATGGTCAAAACTTGTGTTGTGTGAAAAGCACTTTGGGTTGCCATTTCTTTAATGTATAGAAACGCTGATTATACTGCATGGGACGAAGTCCTAGGCATCCAGAATCACTTGCTGATCATGTGTGAAGCGTAAAATAGAAATAAAAGTGGAAAGCAGATTAGCCCACTGTCAGGAGTCGAGGTTTGGGCCAAAGGGATTGGCGCACAAACCCCGGATCCCTGACAGTCCAAACAAATATAAGGCACCGGCCGAGCGCGGCGTGAGAAAAAACGGTCCGCGCTCGGGTGGGAACTGGAACGCGGGAATGAGGAAAGTGAGAAAAAGGACTTTGAACTGCTTGGGGATGTGTATATAAGGGGGAGGGATTCAATGTGCAGGCATTCTTGGCTTTCTTTGTGGTAGCGGTTTGTAGTAAAAGTTCCTAGTGATATCCAGAGCGTCTCTGTGTGGTCATTTGGGAGCGGCTGCAGCTGGCCACTGACACCCACCTTCCCAGCGAACCTGGCATATTAAATAACAATGGATCTATGTGTTTTCCTCCAAAATGGAAATCATTAAAAAGCAGAAGCTTTTGGCAATGCGTCCTGAGATGCATTTCGGAAAAAAAAATTTTCACGTGGTCTCTAGAAGATTCAAAATATTGTTGTTTACTTACACAAGGCTTACCTGACATTGCTGCTTTAATTTGACATGTATTGTGCACATTGTTCGTTTTGAATGAAAAGTTGCTGGAACATATTGAATTGCTCTTCTGTTTTGTGGTATGGGAAATTACCTATTTTCTTCCAATGTTATTTCTACTTCTGGTCCCAGCTAACAGTTTCAGCTAACAAGGTTAACAAAGTTAAAGCACACAAACACATTTTTTTTCCTTAATCTGTAATATTGCTTGTCCATTTTAAAAATACAAAGTGATAACAATGGGTATACCTGGAAAAATATGCAAAATTTGCTATATTCAACAGGGAAAGGACATATAAAAAGACATCCATTAGAGTAAATAGGTTTATGTGCAATAGAAAACATGTAGATGCATGCAGAGGGGAATCAGGAGAAGTAAAAACTGGCAACCAGGTACAAATGAAGGGTGGGACTGGAATGTTAGTGGTATTTGGAAAAACATTTTTAAAAACCTCAAATTAGAATATTCTTCATATTCCTAATTCTGACCACTTGCATGGGTTTTGACAGAATCCCATCCACTCTGTTACATGGGTAGGTATGTATGATCTATTTTAAAAATACGCAAGGCTTTTCTACCATCACTTTAAGGCCACATCTTACATGTAAGTCTCTTGGGACAGGGTTGCTCATTAGGTAGCTCGGGAGCTACTAGTAGCTCTCTTCCAGGTGATCTTCGGGCCTCACCAGCCAAATAGGGTGCTCCTGCCATGCGCGTGCATGCCCTGCGTGCACGCACGCTCCTGCTGCTGTCTTCCGCTCTCGCGGTGCTTCTTTCACCTGCGGGGCATTGCAGGAAGAAGGAAGCATGAGGCGGGGCTTCTGGAGGGAGCGCCCTGCCTCTCTCTCGTCCAGAAGCAGCTGTGCAGCCTCTGTTGCCGGCGAGACAGGCAGGGCGGAGCGCTCCCTCTGGATGCCCCGCCTCATGCTTTCTCCTTCCTGCAATGCCCCGCAGGCGGAAGAAGTGCTGCGCGGGCGGAAAACAGCAGCAGGAGCACACACGGTGGCAAGAGCGCGCAGCGGCGGGAGCGCACGGGAGCACGCGGCGGTGGGGGCAGGTAGATCTTTTGGACTTGGTTGCTTTAAGAGTAGCTCGCATGCTGAAAAAGTGTGAGCACCCCTGTCTTGGGAGCATTGTTTTGCTCATCTGCCAGACACAGCCAAAAAAGACACATCGCATTGTTATCTTCTGATATAATTCAAACTTGTGACATCAGAAATCCTTCACTCTTTTCTGAGAGATACCCTTCCTTCCTTCCTTCCTTCCCTCCCAGCAGTGTCAATAGGGGAGTGCAGGTGATGTGAACTATATCAGGCAACACCATCAGAGAGGATGACACCAAAATGATATTTTTGTGAAAAGTTTTATCATAATTTTATTAGTTTTATATTTTAAAAATCCCTCAAACTAGATATAACCACAAAAACCTTTTTTTCCTAATCCAAGCTTACATTTACTGTATCAGCATACTTACAAGACTATATTGTTGGTGCATTGTAATAAACCTACTCGGTGCTCATTTACGTTTTGTGCTTTCCGATGCACATGTGCTCCTGTTAGCCCTGGAAGATAAAACATTAATCTTTCTTTCATTCTTTCTCATCTTCACTCTCGCTCTCTTTCTTTATCCTCCTCCTTCTCACAGAGTCCGGCTCTTGCTGTTTCAGGTGGCTCAAAATATGTGCCGGGTTTGTACTTTGAATGTTTAAGAAGCTTAAAACCGTAAAACGTATAATGCAGCTTGAACTTTTTTGTGTTATTTTATCAGCAGAAAGGCAAAGTCTCTGAGGCCCGGCCTTTGTCAGAATGTAAATTCCAGCTTGTAATACCCAGGCTGTATGTTTCAGGAAATAAGTATTAACCTATTAGCATGCAGTTTTCCTTGGAGGAGAGCCATCTTCACACTGAGCCCGTATTCCGCGCCACAAACCTTCCTGTCACTGTTCCGTGTCCACGACCCAGCCTAAGGCAGCCTTTGACGGCTCTCCAGCCATTTCCTGCATTCTGCTCGAGCACTAATTGAAAATATGGGTGGCCTTGCTTATTTATTTTCATGGAATGTAGTAGGTTATATTTTCATGGCACTTTCTCAGCAGTGCAGCGTTTCAGTTTCAAAATCATTGCAGCATGAGAGAAAGTGTGCTCTCATGGGCAAACACACACACACAGATACCGCAAACCTTAGATTCATCTTTACCAATCTTCCAAAAGAATGGGATGGAATAAATGATTGGAATTAGCTTTGTTTTTCAGCATTCAAGACATTTCAGATGACATTAATGCAACTCATTTGTCAACATGAATATGTATTTCAATTTCAAATATGCAAATATAAGGGAACCATAGAACTAACTTGTTATTTTTAATGAATTTATCGTTTCACTAACTGAATTATTTGTACCAATTTGCGTGTAAGGCATAACTAACTTGCATTAGAATCGTAATTTAAGGAGGAGGAACAGCATTGTTTATATGTTGTAGCTATAACTGCTTCCACATTCCTTTGAAAGTTATTTACTTACTTACTTACTGTATTTGTATACCACTCTTCTTAATCTATCGGCAACTCAAGGCGGTTTACAACAAGTCAGTGCACATAGTATCAAAATACAAATTAAAACATTAAAAACAATATAAAACCACAATAGAAACAATAAAACCAACATCATTAGCATATCCTGGTTAAAACATGGGGGTAACTTACTTATTTAGGTGTATAACAAGACTACTGGGATTTTAAAATATAACTAGTTAAGTTACTTTTGGAAAGTGACTTAACTAGTTGAACTTTCCGAAAGTTACACTTTCCGAAAGTACCTACTTATAATTATAACTGTTATCAAAATTATGTTTTCAAATAAAATTTCCAAGCATTGGACTTAAGCTAAAAAAATATATTATAGGAGGTAGTAGATAAGAGACATTTTTGCCCATATTCAGTTATACTAAGCAATTTTATTCTATTTGCTTTGAACAGACATAATAGTGGAATGAAAGTTGTGTGTGTCTAAGTCAAAAGCACCTCTGTCCTAGAATTGTTTCCAGTTGTAAAAGAAGGAATACTTGGAATACATTGCAGACATTATTATTCTTAGTAATTTATTATTTTAATAAAATTAATGCCAAATATATTTTTGCTCCTTTGTTATATATTATAAGAACGAAAACAATCCTTATACTATCACTTGAGAATTACTAAGAGTTAAATAAGGCTACACAGTCCCCAATGGTGTAAAATCATCACAATTATGTTCAAAATATGGATTTAGAGTCCATTCTTATGTTCTCTCCTCCCTATCCTTGCATTCTTTACAATTTAACCTTATTATTTCTTTACTGTGCTGCTAAATAATTCTATGTTATGTTATAATATTAAATAAGTTTAATGTATTAATGTATTTAAACACAAATGGAACATTAATATCTCTACAGCATATGCTAAATATTTTGGGAAATATCTTTTCTAGTGTCTGAACAGGGGATGTAATTTTTTCCTACTAAATATTTTAAGCAATATCCTCCAATAAATTTTGAGTTTTATTTCACATTTTGGGTCTGGTTTTTTTTCCTGAGCATCACAGTCATGTTTTACACAAACAATTGTACTTTGTGTAAAATATGTCTACTTGGTACAAAACATTGTATTTTGCACAAAACCTTGCATTGTGCAAAATGCAATGTCTTGTGAAAAAAAAAGGAGAAAAACAGAAAGTACGGTATTAGTTATTTTCACCCTCCTGCAGTGACAAACAATTATGTGGCAGTTTTGGGGAAATAGACACCTTTTCTCATTGAAAAATTGGAAACATTCTTTACATTCTACTCTAAGCAAAAATGATGTAAAGTTTGGATCTAATAAGGATATTGAGAGTAACACTCCTGCAATGAGCCTATTCTTTTGCAAAGCTTTCCGAGCTGTTCATTACCCTTTCCACTGTTCATTTCCTAACTGTTCAGTGCTAGAACATTTTACATAACTATATTCTTTGACTGCCCCAACTGATTCATCTTCTGTCCCCCAACATTTTCACCTGTTTTTACAATGCCCCATTTATTTTCTTCTTTACCACTCCCCCCCCCATGTCATCAGCTTACTTCCATTGGTGCAAACAGAGTTCATTCTGCAAAAGTACCATATATACTCATATACAAGTTGAACTTATGTATAAATTGAGAACAGATTTTGCAGCCAAATTTATGGATTTTGATAGGACCTGTGAATAAGTCAAGGGTCATTCGGTGGAGAGGGGAAAACACCAATGCTGCCATAGCCAATGCTGCCATTTACCTGCCCAGGCATTCAAAAAATCCAATAGCGGTGTCATAACTTATTTCTGTTGTTCCTGAGATGGAATAAGCTCTTGCCTTTTGCAACTCTATTCCAAAAATATAATAGTTTCTTTTAAAATCAGCATTAAGAAAGGGTAATTACATTGACCTGTGAATATGTTGATCCAGTTTTGGGGGGATGATTTTCCTCTAAAATATATAGACTTATACATGAATATATGGAATATTTTGCACCTAGCACAAAGAAAAGAGAGCAAGGAGGAGAATCTTGCAATTCCCTGTAGTCACAGGCTGCAGCTACACTGTAGAATGAATGCTGTATGACACCATTTTAACTGCCATGTATCAGCACTCTGAAATCTTGGTATTTGTACCGGGAATGTGGCACAGCTGGCTGGGAGTCAGCTGCATAAGATCTCTACTGAGCAGAAGGTCATGAGTTCGAGGCCTGCCCGGGTCGGGGTGGGCTCTCGACCAATTGTGTAGCTCGTTGTCTGTCTATATATATTGCATGTCTATGGCAGGGGGTGCTCATTAGGTAGATCGCGATCTACTGGTAGATCGCCTAGGGTGTCCTGGTAGATCGCAGACAGGGTGGGAGGAAGGCTCAGTCCCGCCCCGCAGGCTCCCGACACCTCCCAGATGCAGAAGGAGGTTGGACTGGATGGCCCTTGGAGGTCTCCTCCTATTCTAGGGACCCATTGTTATTATTATTATTATTATCATCAGAGGCTGAATGGCCATCTGTGAGGAATGCTTTGATTGTGTTTTTCCCTTATGGCAGAAGGAGGTTGGACTGGATGGCCCTTGGAGGTCTCCTTCTACTCTAGGAACCTGTTGTTGTTACTATTATTATTAGTAGTAGTAGCAGAGGCTGAATGAATATCATCATCATTACTATTATGAATAAATTCAGGGGCTGATTATACTCGCATTTAGTTGAATTCAGTCTTAGAATATATTATATGGCTCTCACTGAAATAAATTTCCAAGTATTTTGCTTTTATGGCTCTCTGAGTAGTGGGTAGGTAGATGATTTTGACATGGTTGTTTTATAAGTAGCTCGCATGCTGAAAAAGTGTGAGCACCCCTGGTCTATGGCATTGAATGTTTGCCTGTATATGTGCATTGCAATCCGCCCTGAGTCCCCTGTGGGGTGAGAAGGGCGGAATATAAATGATGTAAATAAATAAATAAATAAATTTGTAGTTTGGAGAGGAACCAGCACCCTTTGGCAGAAAAGGTTAAGACTTTGTAAAATTATAACTTGAAGGATTCCAATTCATTGAACCATGGCAATTGCCGTGGTGTCAAACCGCACCCATTCTACAGTAGATGCACCCAGTTATGTTGTTTGGCCACAACAATGTTCTGGTTTTAATCTGTGACATGTTGAAACATCGCAGGGTGTGCTAACTCCATCTGGTAATCCCAAGGAGAAGAGATTTGTTGAATCAATGCAATTTACCTAAGTGGTGATTTACTGTGTTCCAATTGATTTGGGCTATCTGCTCCAGCTGGGATTAACAGTTTGATGTAAACCTGAGACTTTTCCAACAGAGACAAGACTAAAATGTGAAAAGCCCTAGACGATGTATACATTCTTCAGGTTAAAGCCCTTATGAGGCCAAACAGCATGATCTATTCACATAAGAGAAGCATAGAAAGGCTGAGGGGGAATCAGAGGACGCACAAGACCTTTGCTATCAATGAGGGGCAGTGTTATTATTTGTTCTTTTATCTGATCTTAGTGTTTCTGTACTGAATCTTGATAACTTTAACTGTGATATAAAATTTGATGCATGTTTACTGGATTCCTCTCATTTTGTTGCAATTTATTAATTCTTTGTAAAAAGGACTTTTTGCTCCTCTGGACACCCCACGAATGGCATGTAATTTGACGAATAATGTTTATTATTGTGAGCTGCTTCAGACACAATGTGCTGGGGGAAAGCGGGATATAAATAAACGAACTACCTAAAGATCACAGAAGTGCTTTTTTAAAATAAAAAAAGGGGGGGGGGAGGTTAGGAAAGGGAGAGAAAAAAAATGAACAATTCTCCTTTTAATCCGAACCAGCCTAATTTCACACTTTTAAAACAATAAGTGAACCAGCACTCAGTTAACCTTAGAAATTCACACCTCTGGCTTTTGCAGTGGTGTCATCTGATCTTTGAAAAATGTATAAAGCAAAATTTGTGTATAAAGAGAAACCAGCAGGCATATAGAAGGAAAAAACATACTAATAGATGTCTAATATATTAAGATTTCCTAATAATTTGTATGCTATGTACAGCTATTTAAAATACATGCATTAAGAGAATATGAATTTTCATACATTCCGGGGGATTTCTGTACAAACGTAAATCCACCTTGTGATTAATCAGATTGTAAAACTGAGAAAAAGAAACAAACCCCTGGTAGATTTATCTAGTCTTAAATACAGCACAAAATATTTCAAATCTGTTCACTATTTGCAGGCTCTCAACAGTGTCCAAAACCTTCATGCAAGTCTATGCAGATATGTATATGTGTAAAAACAGCCACTGGATTATCATCCCTTGAAATTAGGCCCAAAATATTTGGCTTTTATTCATATATCCCAGTGTTTCCCAACCAGTGTGCCGGGGCACACTAGTGTGCCGTGAGCGATCATCAGGTGTGCCGTGGGAAATTGGAACCTCCAATACCCTTTCTTCCTCCTCCTGCCAAACACTTTTTCTTCCCAGCTCCCTTCTTCCCAGCCTCGCTCTGCTTTCTTTGCCTCACTTTGCCTTGTTTTGCTCTGGGGCGAGTCTGCGCAGTAGCGCCCGCACGGGTCACGTCTTCCTGCCTCCCCCCTCCCCTTCTGAACACGGTCATGCTGCCCCCTTGGATCAAAATGGCGGCAGAAGCGGCAGTGTAGAAGAAAAAGTAAGTGCTTGGCAGGAGGAGGAAGAAAGGGTGCAAAGAGGAAGGGGGAGGAAGAGGTCTCTGTCGAAAGCTGGCATGGGCAAAGCCCAGGTGTTTTGGACTCCAACTCCCACCATTCCTAGCAGCCTGAGGCCCTTTTCCTCCCCCCCCCCCTTCAGCCACTTAAGCAGGAAAGGGCCTCAGGCTGTTAGGAATGGTGGGAGTTGAAATCCAAAGCACCCAGAGAGCTGAAGTTTTCCCATGACTGACAGCTGTTGAGCAAGACCTTCATGTGTGTCTTTCTGCCATTCCTGCCAGGATATCTATGTTGTGTTCATCGAAACAGGCCAAGGTTTCACACTGAGTGTATAAATACATTTAAAAACATATTGACTATATGTATTACTGTGTTAGACTGTCATTTTGGTTGGTGGTGTGCCCCAGGATTTTGTAAATGTAAAAAATGTGCCACGGCTCAAAAAAGGTTGAAAAACACTGATATATCCAAATCCATATACCCTTTTCTGCAAGAAGCCACATCTTCCCTAAATTAGAATAGAGTTTAGAATCTGTGGTCACATGACTATGGTTGAAAACATTAACGATTAATTAATTATTTATTTAATTACAATATTTATATCCTATTTTATAGCACGTAATTGAACTGTGTTCTGTAATAAGATCAGCCTTATTTTTCTCCAGCAGACAAAGTGAATCACCTTGCTTCCCTTTCACTGCCTTTTAATCTTACTTTTTTTTTCAAGGATTGCTTTGATGGCTCAGACCACAGGACACATAATCCAATGTTTTCCTACTCTTTGCAAATTTCTTATCCTCCCCCCCCCGCCCCCAAAAGACATATAATTTGTAGAGTTTGGAAGTTACTCATTAGAAACAGCTGCTTATGTATAATTAATTTTATTTTACATTATGATTGTAATTTAATGAGAGGGGAAATCCAGCATTATTCATTTTTATAGGATTCTTATCACATTTGGGACTTCAAAATGAATTATGAAAAAACAAAAGTGGCATCTGACAGGGTTTTTTTTTCTTATGCATGGCTAAGAATCCCCTTCAAATCTGGATTAAGTCACATTGTCCAAATCAGAGCTCGCAAAGAATAGACTCATTTTGGAGGAATGTATGCTACCTGTATACTTTTCATGTAAAGTGTGTTTTCTAGGAGAGGTGATTTTCTGTGTGATGCATAAAGCAAAAATTTATTTCCATTTGCCTCAAATTCACTCATCCTTCCCCCTTTAATTTAGAACTGAAAACAGTACGTGGTAGGTATTTTTCCAAAGCAGGGCTTGAACTGAGCCAACTTACAGCCCAGAGATGAACAACATTCTTGCTTGATCTATGGAAGATAATATTTAGGATTTTTAGCTGAACTGAGCAATATGAACAATTTTGAGAGATTAGTTTAGTTTCCAAAAACAATGCCCCTGGGTCAGCAGTGCAGGGATTCTCTGGGTAAGTCATTAAAAGAGTTGGAGTGGAGGGGGAGGAAACACTGCAGCACTGCAGGCTGACTAGATAAAGTTGTGCGAAAACTATGGGTGCTATTCAGGCTTTTTAGAAACCCTTCCTTCTTTAGTGGGGCAAATGGACTGACTGCAATTCTGTTTCAATCTGTATTTTCTTTCCGGGATGACAGAATCTTCTGTTGCTGCTTCCTCCTCCCCCTGAAATAAATAAGTTTGACTATATTTCTATGATGATGCCCAATTGAAGACACCGTTTGTCAGTAGCTGTTCATTCCTCTCTTTCCTCTAATGTTGGAGCAAAGAAATATCATGTGGAGGGACTCAGGGACCAAGATTGGCTTGTGGAGAATAAAGGAGGTGGAGTGGTTCGAATGAGAGACCAATTGGAGTCCTGACAACTCCCCCCACTTTGATTGTGGGCTTTATCCAAATTCTTCTGTAAAATGGGTCTGATTTCCCACATATCCATGGCCATTCATAGAAAATATTTCCCTTGCCCTACTATATTAAGTCAAGGTGCTTCTTCATCAGGTATTTATGACTACAAGACCAGTACTTAACCATGATTAAAGCAGGTTTGGTACTTTTCCGAGTAAAAAGTACAGTCAGAGAGTGATGCTACTTACGTGTTAGCTCTGAAAAGTGGGTTTTGGTGCCAAGAATCTGACAGGCACTTGCAATGAGAAAATAACACTGTGATTTAATACTTTAATACACCCTGTGCCCAACTCGAGATAACGTAGGCTAGATGGGTGAAAGCAGTACAGTTTGAGCTATGGAAAACTTAATGCGAATGGAAACAGCACTGCGCATGGCAGAGAGTCTGACCTTGCTGGCATGGAGCCTGGAAGAAATGTTTCAGCTTAGGGAACAGAGAGACTCAGCATTGATAACTGTACTGTGAGAATGAATTAACAAGAAATAGCTATTGTTCTCATCAAAGGTGGGACTTAGAGGTGTGATGCAAATGATTTATGAAATGTTTATTGGATTAATGAAATGTCATGTAAGCAACAGTAATCACCAGCCAATTATGATTGTTTTTATCCATGAAGAAGGGGTGGGCTTAACTGAAATGACTCCATTGGGGTATAAATGTCTTTGTATGAGAAGTGACGGGGTCTTTTGCCCCTACCTGCAGCTGTGTTCTGCTGGCAGAAGCCCACCAGCTGGTGCCAGAAATAAATCCTTTTGATTTTCACCTATTTCACAGTTGCCGTGCCTTCTTCCTCATCCTTGCGCCCGCACGATCAGGTAGCTTGGTAAAGTTAATTTGGTACTTGGAGTTCCATAACTCCTTAATTTGGCTGCTTCATTATGGCTAGTATTTAAAACAAACACCAAACAGTATGGGGCACGATTATGAAGAAAGACAAAAGACAAATAAGACTATTATACAACAAACTATTGGAGTGGGACACGGAAACCGAGTTAATAAAAGAAAATATGATTAAGTGGGAGCAAGATTTAGGCCACTCCATATTACTAAATGAATGGGAAACGATTTGGAGGAAGAACATAAAATACTCGGGCGCAACCACGGTAACTGAAAATTGGTTTAAGATCTTTTACCGCTGGCATCTAACTCCACAAAAATTAGCTAAATTCTATAAGAATCTAAACAATAAGTGCTGGAAGTGTAGGGAGCAGATAGGAACATTCATGCATAGCTGGTGGACATGCCACAAAATCAAAAAAATATGGAAGAACATCCATACACACGTTCAGAAGATACTTGAGATTAATTTTGAACTTAGACCAGAATACTATCTGCTAAATTTAACGGACGAGAAAATTGAGAAAAACAAAGACAAATTATTTTATTATATGTCCGCGGCAGCTAGAACAGTCCTGGCAAGAAATTGGAAAAATGAGAAACCCCCAGAATTAATAGATTGGGCTATCAAATTTAACGAGCTTATGGATTTAGACACCCTGAAAAGCATAGTAAATTAACAAAGTTCAAAAAACAAAATAAACTTGCAGCCTGTAAGAACATATATGGAAGAAATAAAGATTTAACAACTTAAAAGAGAAACTACTAAGAAAAGAAGGCCGACGGAAGTGAAAAAAGAGATTAAAGAATGAAATTCTCCAAGCAATGGTTAAATCCCCTATTGACCTGACTGGAAGACCATTTGTAATATGTATTTCTACTATTCCTTCTCTGTTTTATCACTATTTCTGTACACATACACCCTTCTCTCTCTCTCTCTCTCTCTCTCTCTCTCTCTCTCTCTCTCTCTCTCTCTCTCTCTCTCCCTTCCTTCTCCTCTTTCTCATTCTCTACATTCTTCTATTTCTCTCTTCTGTCTTTTAGTATATTCTTCACTGCATTTCTTACTTCATTACCTACATGACTTTTATCACAAAATGTAAAACAAGTCAATAAAAACTATATATATATAAAAACAAACACCAAGCATTCTGACCATATGTTTGAATCAGCCAGATGTTGCTGCCGTCAGGCTTATTCCAATATATGGTGACCCCATGAATGAAAGACTTCCAAATCTGCTATCATCATCAGCCTTGCTCAGGTCTTGTACATTAAATACTAGGCCTGGTCAAGTTCGTCGGAATGCTTCTAAAATCGAAATTAATTCGGAATTAATTCACTTTTGAAGCGGTTTTGAAGCCATGTAAGCATTAAGCAACCTTGAAGTGAATTTGCCATTTCAAAGTCGCAGCTGCCATTTTCGGAAAGGTATCGGCTGGTTTCTCTTCCCTGGCCTTTCCTTCCGTGTGCATCTGTCTTTCCCTCCACGTTAGACTTAACGCGGAGGGGAAGACATCAGCGTTCAGATGTTTCAGATGTGTTTCCCTCCCTCCGCGTTAGACCTAACGCAGAGGGAGGGAAAGACATAGACATCCAAACTGGGTCTTTAACCCCATTTGGATGCAGATGTGTTTCTCTCCCTCCTTGTTAGACCTAATGCGGAGGGAGGGAAAGACATAGGCATCCAAACCGAGTCTTTAACATCAGTTTGGACACAGATGTGTTTCCCTCCCTCCGTCTTAGACCTAACGCGGAGGGAGGGAAAGACATAGGCATCCAAACTGGGTCTTTAACATCAGTTTGGACACAGATGTGTTTCTCTCCCTCCGTCTTAGACCTAACGCGGAGGGAGGGAAAGACATAGGCATCCAAACTGGGTCTTTAACATCAGTTTGGACACAGATGTGTTTCCCTCCCTCCGTCTTAGACCTAACGCGGAGGGAGGGAAAGACATAGGCATCCAAACTGGGTCTTTAACATCAGTTTGGACACAGATGTGTTTCCCTCCCTCCGTCTTAGACCTAACGCGGAGGGAGGGAAAGACATAGGCATCCAAACTGGGTCTTTAACATCAGTTTGGACACAGATGTGTTTCCCTCCCTCCGTCTTAGACCTAACGCGGAGGGAGGGAAAGGCATAGGCATCCAAACTGGGTCTTTAACCCAGTTTGGACGCAGATGTCTTTCCCTCCCTCCACATTTGGTGTCCAAACTGGGTGTCTTTCTTACTGCGCATGCGGGTCTGCTATTAACGAAGCCATTACTAAATGTCGGAATTAATCCGAAAAATGTTGATTTTTTTTCCAAACATTTTCGGAAGGCATTCAGATTCGAAGCACCAGCGCCCCCTACATCTGTAATGTGTTTTGAACCAGGTTTGGATCAACCAGGCCTACTAAATACCTCATCATAAAGCTTGGCTGCTTTATTTCGATTTGCCGGGCTTTTGGGAAGGAAAGAGGAAGCAGCAGGGTGAATCTGTTGGCCCACTCGCAACTCCCTCTTGGTGACACTTTCCCCATCACATGGGGAAAGCATCGCCATTGTGAGAAGGCCCCATACTGGCTCTATCGGAGCCAGCACAACTCAGGAAGCTTCCTGTATTGAGAGTAAGACCTCCAGCCACACTTTCAACCCAGCTAGGGGCATGAAAGTTGTGTGGGGTGAAAGGGTCCTAGGACACTAAAATCACCCCATCTGATGAGGTGATTAGTCTGAAATGAAGTCTTCCTCTTTTCCCAATGATTTCTATCTTGCCAAGTATTATCCACTGTTCCACTGAATCATGTTTTCTCATGACATAGCCAAAGTATGACCATTTAGTCATCTTGGCTTCCAAGAAGAGTTCAGGTTTTATTTTTCTCTGTGATGATGATGATGATTATTATTATTATTATTATATTTCTTACCCAACTTTCCTCACGGCTCAAGGCGGGTTACAGCATTGCTAAAACACACAATCAAAACACACAATCATTTTAAAATACTCCGTAAAATACTCATATTAAAACATATTTCCGTATAATACATATTAAAATACACAAAACAAAAATTAGTCATAGAATTTAAGTTTCAATTGTCATTAAAACTTTATCTTTTTTAGTTATTCGTGTTTTTATAGAACTCTTTTCCAACATAACATCTCAAATAAGTACTTTTTTCCTATCAGCTTTCTTCACTGTCTAGCTTTTACTATCAAACATGGTAATGGAAAATACAATAAAATGGGCAATCCTAACTTAGTATTCAATGGTGTATCTTTACAAGATCTTATCTAGTTCACAGCTGCCCTTCTAAGTCTTAGTCTTCTTTCGATTTCTTGACTATAATCTTCATTCTGATTAATGACTGAACCTAAGTATGGAAGCTCTTTGCCAGTCCAATGTTTTCATTATTTTAAGGATATCTAAATCAGTCTTTCTCAACCAGTGTGCCATGGCACACTAGTGTGCCGTGACGGACCTCCTGCTGTGCCACGAGAAAAGCTCTCTGCCCCCCTTCCTCCCCCCCCCCTTCCTGCCGAACTCCTGCTGCTTGGGGAGGAGGAAGGGCCGGGCAGTGGCGAAGAAAAAGAAGAAGGGACCGGGGCACCGCCTCCTTTGGCTGTTTCCCCAGCCAGCCTCCAATCCGCCATGACTCCCACCATGACTCTCGCCCCTCGCTCGCTGAAGCCGCGTGGAGGAGCCCCACCCACTGAAGCCCATTCACCGCTCATGCTCCTCCTCTGTAGGTGAGCTGAAGCTAGGGGGAGGGGAGGGGCATGGCGCAGCCTGGCTCTGCCCCCTCCCCCGGCTTCGGCACTCCCAGCAGCTGCTCCAGCTTTGACGGGATAGTGCCAAGCCAGCATTGTGCTGGCTCTGGCACCACTGGCTTGGCACTGCCCCCTCAAGGCTGGAGCAGCTGCTGGGAGAGGTGAAGCTGGGGGTAGGGGGCGGGGCATGGTGCAGCCTTGCTCTGCCCCCTCCCCGGCTTCGACACTCCCAGCAGCTGCTCCCAGCAGGCCACCAACCCCCAACCGTTCTTTACTGTGTTAGAGTGTCATTTTGTGTCATTTTGGTTGGTGGTGTGCCCCGGATTTTTTTAATGTTAAAAGTGTGCCGCAGCTCAAAAAAGGTTGGGAAACACTGATCTAAATAATCTGTGGTCATTGTTTTTGTTTGGTGATGAATCATGTTATTTCCAAATTAGGTTCACACGTGATCTTTTTTTCTTCATACAAGCTGCCCTAACATCAGGTCTATATATGCAGACAAGGTAGAGAACTTGAATGTGTAAAGCAGGCACTTACATATCATTGACAGTCTTCTCAGCATTTCAAATATTCCTCATTGTTATCATAAAATTATCTGCCAGCTATACCTGTTGGTTCATACATGGCATTTTATACTTTCCTACTTGATCGCAAGCCAAAAGAAATATAATACATATGGGATACAACACTTTGAAAAACCAGCTGTAATTGGATTAAACTTCATAACAATGGAAAGTGGTGGCCTTAAATTGAGGCCACTACTGGAATTTTTGAGACTGCATGTATACCTAAGTACTAGATGATGTGTAGCGGGACTTAGCACCAAAATTTCCAGATATTTATAATCAATCTGTGTTTTTAATATTTTAATATTTAAGTATTAATTTCGAAAGCACATGGAATTTGCAGTTCAACCAAAAATGCTTTCTAGGCCAAGTGCCTATGTAGAATTGAAGAAAAAAGACATCATGTGCAACAGGTTTTTTGACAACAACAACATTGTAGTCCACATGTGCCTCCCGTGGCTGAAAACATTTCACTAGGGAAATTCAATAGTACTTGGAAAGTTAATTAGATGAGAGGAAATCATAAAGCAACAATTTCTGTTGTGTTAAATTTAGTGACTCTGGACTTTAATGCACAAAGTTGGCAAAGTAGCATTGAAGCATGGCTATCACCTTTGCTGGTGGTTCCTACCACACAATCTGTAACTGGCTTGCCACTCCCAGTGACAAACCATTGCCTGGTATTGACAGGCAAAATGTTTCAATAATACCCAATCATGCCATAGTCCAGTTTGTGGACAATCCTGAGCAGGCTGGCACAGAAGAGACACCAGGCAGCAGGGATGTGCTGCTCTCCCAATGTCCCCAACTCTGATTCTCTTCAATTGTTGGTTTTGATTTTTAATCTAAACTTTGCTGCAGTTGTGAAGTTGCTTCTAGTAAATCGGTAATAATAAGAAAACCCTCCAAAGCAGCAGAACTACTACCTGCAAGTATAGCCACAAGACCACAGACTGGCAAAGTGTCACAATGGTGCAAAGCTTGGAGAAGTGCAACAGTGAAGTTCACTATTGTAATTTGCTGCTATTCCTGAAGACAGAAATGACACAGGGTCGTTGTTTCATACAGTAAAGCTCCATTTATCTGAGGCAGTTTCCTTACATTAATTACTCTTACCTGGTACCAGCTGTATTTCCAAAAGACTTTGAGATGAGAAGGGCAGAAGTGGCCAAAAACTGGCCACTTCGGAAGTGTTTGCAGCAACTTCTCTGAAAAAGCCTGTCCAGCAGCATATATTTTAAAACTAGCTGAGGACCTGGCGGTGCCCGGTTGATTTGTCATTGGTGTGGGCCACAGTGCTCTAAGGAAGTGAATTAAAGTACTGCAAGTCCCACCCATGGTCCATCCTCCCTCAAAACTGCACCAGGATGTAGGGTGCATCTTGGGGGGGGGGGGGGTGTCTGTGTGCCAAGTTTGGTCTTGTTCTGACATTGTTGGGGGCCTAGTCAGGAAAATCAAGTTGAGGATGCCTAACAATATCCCATGAGCTGAGGCCTAGTCAGGAAAATCAAGTTAAGGAAGCCTTGCTGTCAATTTTGGGCCTGGTCTGTGATTTATAGGGGCTACATTGTTGTTTGGGAAGTGAATGATGTGAAGGTACTTCAAATCCCATCATTCTTGGCCCATCCTGTCCTAAACCACACCAGGTTGTGAAGTGGGCCATTGGGCCCGTTTGCCAAGTTTGGTCCTGATCTGTCATTGCTGTGGGCTGCAGTGGCTGACTGCCTGAGGCCTTTCCTTTTCCCTCTGAGTCGCCTTAGAATGTTGGAATGTGGATGGCCAATCAGAGTCCTTTATGCAAATACCATTTCAGTGGCAACCAATCCCCTCTGTTTGGGGCTGTAGAATTTTGGAGTTCTGTAGCTGGCCAATCAGTGTCCTTTATGCAAATAATCCCACATTGGCAACCAATCGAAACGCTGGCACATATTCCTCCCTCCGCACAACCGCACCACCGCCCGCAAACACTGACTTATTATATACATAGATGATAGATAGATAGATAGATGTTTTCAAGAGAGTGCTTTGCTCTGACTTTCCTCCCAATACTTGGAAGTCCAATCGAGTAGAGCCAATGCCTTAATCCTCATATGCAGAGTTAGTCTCTAGTGTTTGAGAATCCTACTTCTCCTCATCACTAAGCATCCATATCCAGTTCCCCGGGTCAATGAGCATCCTTACAAGATTAGAGGGTGTAAAAGTATATCATCCTCATCATGAGTGTTCCTTACTGCATGCCAGTCTGTGTTTATAGAAAGGGCAATGGTGACATGGTTTTAATCAGAAAAGCCATGGCTAGACAAGACCTTGCAATAAACAAAATATTTCTCTCCCTCCCACTCCCCAATCTCACTATTTTTCTATATAAAGAACATTCAGAAATCGCTACATAAAATCCAGTATTCAGAAAATAGTTTTATTAAAAACAGTGACTCTGTTGATGACAGTCTAATTTTGAGACTGCGTATCTCCGGGAGCTTGTGACACGAAGCTAGGCGTACCATACTTATCCATTCTTTATTAAAAAGCATAGCCCCCCAAAAATTCACTACGAGAAAACCACCCAACTGATTCTGCGTTTGTTCGGAATTGCCTTGTCACTTTGAGCTTTCAAGAAACAGCTCCCTGGTTTCCCATGGTTTGATAAGCCTATTTTTCTGTTCCTATCTATGACCATCCTGCTTTCTAAGCTCTACTAAAGGTCGTGTATATTTTCACTGGGATATGTCTTTAATATTGCATTTAATATGATCTTTCCTTTTGTATGTAACAGGATGGGTTGATTTACAGAAACGCAACTGAAACTGATTTTAATCACCATAAAAACAAATGGTTTTCTTTAAACATATAAACAATATTGCCAGCAAATGGTTTTATATCGCTAAAGAATCATTTGCTTTCATCATCCCCATTTAGCTTGTAATCAAAATATTCGAAGTGGGCAAATGCTGGTGCGTGAGCAAAAGCAAAGATCTTAAACTATATGCATAGAAAAGTGCTCGTTCAAGACTGCTTTCCTATTTTCTTTCAAACTCTTTATACATCCATTGGCTCAGGTTACATAAGATAGTGCTGCTTTAGTATGCTGTCTCTCACAATATCAACAAAACGGCATCAAAACGACAGTAAAAAAAACTTCATAAAAAGTCACAGTTCCACATTTACAACCATTACCATTGTTACAAGAAACAGCATGCCTGATAGATGCGTAATATAAACACAGCCTCCAACTCTTGCTCTGGAAATTTTGTTTACACACAGAGCAATTGGTGGCTTCCATGTCGGTTGATGGTGAACTACCTCTGAGTTTTAGTCTAAAATAACGTATTCCCAAAATAAGGTCAGTTCCATGGAGAAGTGCTTTAAAATTCAGACTGTTTGAAGTTTGGTCTTGTTCTGACATTGTGGGGGTCAGGAAAGTCAGTTGAGGATGCCTAACAATATCCCATGAGCTGAGGCCTAGGGAAAATGTTGAATTTTTCAATTTTGGGCCTGGTCTGTGATTTATAGGGGCTACAGTGTTGTTATTATTTTACTGATTGACAGAGTCCTCTTCCTGCATACGCTTCATATTCTATTTCACATGATGAGACTTTTAAAATGAAAATCTGAGGGCTAGTAATACATGAAGAGAATCACATGGCCATCATGCGACTGACATTTCTGGCAACTATATCGTCCTGCTGTGGGCACATTTGATGGGGTTCAGTCTACACAGCAATACGGTACAGCCTGGAGAAGCCTGGAGAAGTTACGTTTGAGGACTCCAGTTGCCACTCCCCGAGGGCTCGGAGCGGCTTACAATCAGGTAAAACACACAGAGGTAAAAGCATACATATTAAACTAGCTTAAAAAAGATTCCTGGCCTAGCAATCAAAGGCTAGCCGGAAAAGGTGAGTCTTGCAGGCCTTGTGGAAGGAGAGAAGGTCCTGCATGGCCCGTACATCGCTAGGAAGAGAGTGTTCCAGATTGACGGTGCCACTACAGAAAAGGCTCTGCGCCAGGTCGATGTAAGATGGATTGCTTTGAAGGTCAGTACTTCAAGGAGGTTCATTTGTCCTGAATGAAGTGACTTCTGGGGTTGATAAGGATAATAGACTATAGATAAGGATATTGTGAGTGTGTCACTTCCTGTTGTCTCACCCGCATTCTTAACTAGGGACCTCATCAGATAGCCCTTTGTAAAACGAGAGACAGCGGGAGAAATCGTGGGACAGCATAAGGAACCATCATGCCGTGTTCCCTACCATCATGGTCCATGACATTCCATCTCACATTTCCCCGCTGCTCCCCACTTTCTCTTTGGCTAATCTGGTGGCAATGAGCCCCACTGAGTCCCGCCAGAAGACCTGCGACATGTCATGGGCTCCAAGGACTCTGTGCTGGCAGACGAGGGAAATGGGGAAAGGATGTTTATCTCCCTGCATGTGATGAGGTAGTATGAGTCGTTTGTAAGTTGGATGTTTGTAACTAAGGGACCGCCTGTATAGAACAATGATTCCACTTCAACTACCACCATTTAATCTTATTATGGAATCCTGGGATATTAGCCTTCCCTGCCAGAGAGTCCTTGTGCCTCCCCAACTGTTGTCCTTCCACTAACAACCAATAACCTTTTTATTCAGACCTTCCTCAATAATTTGGCATGTAAACTAATGTGTGAGTCAACAGTGGGTGTTTGGGAGCTGGCTATGTTTTTCATTCTTGTTTTGTTACCTTTACTACTTTAGTGTTGTGTGTTTCATCAATTGTTTTTATCTATTATTTTATTCTTTGCCTAACTAGGTGCATTTTTTGTGGAAAGTGTAATATAAATAAATAAATGGGAGGCAATTGTGGTAGACGCTGAGCATATGCATAAGGATAGTCCTTTCTCACATGTGCTGATTATGCATGTGGAGGTGGTGCTGACCCTGTTATGGAGTTAGTACTTTTTTTCAAAACATTTGTATTTGTGGTTACTTGATCCCCTTTAGTTTCCATTTCAAATGTGCCCTTTCATACTATGTGTGTGTTTTTAAGTCAGCTGTTGACTTATGGGAACTCAATAAATTTCATAGGATTTCCTTAAGCAAAGAACAGTCAGAGGTGGGTTTGCCAGTTTCTTCCTCTGAAATATAGACTACAGCACCTGATATTCATTAGCAGTCTCTCATCCAAGTACTAACCATGATGACCCTGTTTAGCTTCCAAGGTCAGATGCAACCTGGTGCCTTCAGGTTATTAGGACTCTGCTTCTTTCATATTACACATACTATTACAATCATGCAGCCGTCTGGAAGTCATTGAGCTACAATTCCCAGCATTCCTCACCATTGACTTACTCTGGCTTAAGGCTTTTGGGAGTTACAGTCCACAACATCTAGAAAACTGCATGATTGTCACCCTTGTGATACAGTAAATATTTGTTTTCATCTCGTCTTGCAGGGAGGTAGACAGCTGCAATATGAAACTGAATGAGAACGTCAGCAGTTTAGAAGTTTACCCTCTTGTGTAAGTGCTCTTCACTGTAGCTATGGAATTACTCTAACATAGCCAAATTTATGTGATCTCAAGGGGATAAATTCATGTTCTAGGAAGCTTAAATACTATGGAAGTGGAGTATCTTGTCTGTAGGTGTTATTTCAGCAGAAATAACTGGGACTGGCAAACCACTTCTGAGTATTTCTTGCTTGAGAAAACCCTACGAAATTCATGCGGTTGTCAACAGGTACATATTCAAATAAATACCAGTTCTGTCCTTTCTAGGTTTACTAGTTAGGTGTCTCACTTTCCCCACACATCCTGGTTCACTGGTGTTTTCCTTCTGTGATAAGCAGTGCACAATGATCTGAGCCTTAACCAATGCTTAATTTTATGTCGAACATAGTAGAGAACTGCAGAACATTCAAAACACTTCCCATATATTCATTTAGTAATGTTAACAATTCTGTAAAGTCAATGGGCAGCACTAGCCCAACCATTAGGTTGAGAGGGGGACCTGCACTAATCAATTTATTCTCTGTGTCATGAAAGTACAGCAAATTGTTCGCTTTTTATTGTATAATTATCGTGCCTTTACTGCCAGGAATAGAAAGAGATGCTGAGAGTATTTGCGCTTCAATGTCATTTTCTGTTCTATTTCATGCAGCAAAATGTCTTGGGTAGTCACTGCATATAGTCACTGGAGAAGAGTCCTAGAAGTAAATTTGAGGTTGGAAACTTCTAATTCTTAGTCCCGCCTTTTCGACATTATGCTTTGTTGTTGTTACTTTGCCACCAAGCCATTTTTTACGTATAGTTACTCTGTGACTGAGAGACACGCATAAGTCATCCATATGCTCCAGTGTCTCCGCGGGCTATTTTTGGAGTATCTGTGGTAAGACATGTTGAGTATCCCTAATTCAAAATGCTTGGAATAAGAAAAAATTGAGATTTTGAATTTTTTTTTAAAAATTTGGAATACTTGTATTTGCATATATATACATATTGAGATATCTTGAAATTCATTTATGTTTCATATACATCCGATACACATGGCCTGAAGGCAATGTTATACAATTAATAACGTTGCATGTGAAATGAAGGTTTTTGTACATTGCACCATCAGATAGTACAATGTCATTATCGGCCAGCCAGGTAGACAATTTTGGATTTTGGAATTCTGGATGAGGAATCCGCAAGCTGTACAACCCATGCGCATTAAAATTGGCATTATAAATTGTTCCAGAGCTTTAAAAGGTTTCAGGGGGAGCTCTATCCAAGCCCTAGCCTCAACTAGAACAGACTCATTAAATCAATGGAAAATTAGTAAGTCAACACTTATATAAGTCTCACTGAGTCAATTGTCCACTAAAGTTGAGGCTAACAAGGGGTTTTAGACCTTGGAGTGCAGCTCCCAGAATCCCCCAGACAGCACAACAGTGAAGTTCGCTGAACGATCCTGGTGGGAATTCAAGTCCCAAACAATATGGTTTCCATTGTCAAAAGCAAGGATGTCAAGTGCATTTTCATCAAGGGCCATATCAGTCTTATGGTTGCCTTCAAAGGGATGTGAATCCATGGACAGTGAATCCATGGATACAGTGAGAGGACTATAATTTTTTAATATAGTATTCAGTGCTCTTCCGTTTTTACCTAACTTGTGTCCCCAGATGTTACTGAATGATAACTACCATCTCATTTGATTATTTACCATGCAGAGCAGGGATAATGGGAATTGCAACTGCTTAGCACTTGTGACTCTGAAGCTAGAGAAAAGTTAAAGGACATTTTAGAGTCAGACATATCTTATCCACTAGTCTTATATATAAATTCAAATCCACTATCCTGACTAAACAGAACAAACTGTAGCATCCCAGATGTTACGGTATCACAACTTATCAGCTCTAGCCATGATGTCTAATGAGGAGGAAGATAGAAGTTGTAGTCCAGTATCCTGTGGGCCATATAAAATGACAAGGTGGGCTGGATTTGGCCCGTGGGCCTTGAGTTTGACACACATGCTCTAAAATCTCATATCCCATGGCAAATTTTCATAAAACGAAAGCCCTTGTTAGTTCTTCAACTGATAACGTGGGAGATGGGCAAGTCAGGGTGATAAAAACTCATGACCCTTGTTGGCCTATGCTTTCCCCCAGTTTGGATTATGGATCTCCGAATTCCTCCAAATCCAAATCCCGCAGTGCTGGAGCCAGCATCTGGAAAGATAGGAGGCGAAGGCGACAAACAGCTTTCTTAAATACACGCACACTTTCCCACCCGGCCCCCTCCACCTCCTCTTCATCCTAGGAACTCAGCTGAGTGACAGCCCCTCTTGAGGTTGCGTGCGAGCGAGTTCAACTGGTGCTGTGTGGTCCGGGTGTGTGTGGTCTCCAGCTTGGCTGAGAGGCTGCTAACAGGGTGGATGAGAGAGAGAGAGAGCAACACTGTTTACTTTAATTTATTTCGGATGCCGGAACTGTGCCCGGAGTTTCTCCTGAGCTTGATTCCACCGTTAGTGGCAGCAATCCCTCACAGCTGCGGCCCAGTCTGAAATATGCGCTGAACTCCTTGACCAAGTGCCTTTCCAGCATCTGCTTCAAGTCCAGCCTACTAATCCCTTGTGACTCAGAAAACTTAATGGCATCGTTGAGTGCTGTGATTATTTTAAGTCTGACTCTGTCAAGATAGGGCATGTGTGTCCTGGAAGATGGACTTTTCTGGGGGTTATTTAAAGCAGGAATTAAGATGCTGACATATACATACACGCACACATATACATATACATTTTTTCCTTGAAGATGTCACTATTGCCTGAACTGTGCCAGTCTAAATTGCCAGATGGATTTTATTGTTAATTGAAATGCTGGTTAGGTCTAACAGTTAGTGGAGTGATTAGAGAATGAGCAGCATTTGGAATTGCCATCATCTGTCATCATTTTATTTATTTACTTACTTACTTACTTACTTAATTTCTACCCCGCTCCAACTCACCCTGAGGGGGACTCAGAGCGGCTTCCAATTTTGCCAAATATTCAATGTCACAATTATTCAAAAATCAAACAATACATAAATATTTATTTATTTGTCACGTTTCTATACCGCCCCTCTCAGCCCGAAGGCGACTCGGGACGGTTTACACAAGGCAGTCTTTGCCCTCAATGCAATCCAAGCAAACAAACCAAAAAATAACCATATAACAACAAATTAACAATTAAAAACATACAATTACAGTCTCAGCGTCGTGTTGAAATCAGTTTCCGTCACATCGTTGTCATTCCATATATCTAATTAAACCGTTACATTTCATCAGCAAATGCCTGCTCAAACAGCCAGGTCTTGACTTTCTTGCGAAATGTTAGGAGGGAGGGGGTTGATCTGATGTCTCTAGGGAGGGCGTTCCAAAGCCGAGGAGCCACCACTGAAAATGCCCTGTCTCTCGTCCCCGCCAGTCGCACCTGTGAAGAAGGCGGGACCGAGAGCAGGGCCTCTCCAGATGATCTTAAACATCTCAATGGTTCATAGGGATAGATACGTTCGGACAGGTAAGTTGGACCTGAACCGTTTAGGGCTTTAAAGGCTAAAGCCAGCACTTTGAATTGCGCCCGGTAGCAAACTGGCAGCCAGTGGAGCTGGCACAACAGGGGAGTTGTACGCTCTCTGAATGCCGCTCCTGTTATCAACCTGGCTGCTGTCCGTTGGACCAGTTGCGGCTTCCGAACAGTCTTCAAAGGCAACCCCACATAGAGAGTGTTGCAGTAATCTATACGGGATGTAACCAGAGCGTGGACCACTGTGGCCAAGTCAGGCTTCCCAAGGTACCAATTAAACCAATTAAAACACATAAAAACATTATATAGATATAGATATAATGCATGGTTAGATCCAGTCGAAATCTTTGTAATTTGGATTAAATCCAGATCAAATTCCTTTTTGAAGTGATTTCGAAGCAATTTGGGAACCCGGAAGTATCTTTGCCATTTCGAAGCCACTGTCGCCATCTTTGTTCCGACTCAGGAAGTGAATTGGAAATGATTCAATGTTTGGAGGCAAGCAGCAGCTTGCATGCTGCAATGCTTGGGCTTGGCCTCATGTAAGCTGCCCTGAGTCTCCTTGGGGAGATGGTGGCGGGCTATTGATAAAGTTAATAATAATAATAATAATGCTTGCCTCCAGCCAATGAGGGGAAACCATGTGGGGAGGAGAGGGATTTCAGCATGGCAGCCATTGAACTTTTAAAAGGGCTGTGCGTGCCTCATGGGCTCATTGTGAGCCGGGGATGCGAACGCAAAGGGCGCTTGGGTGGGAAAGGTGTCACCGCTTGGGAAGAGAACAACAGGGTTGGGGAAGGGAACAAATTGAAGAGAACGGCTGGTAGCAGGCCACTTGCCTGCGAGGCTTGCTTGTGTGTGGAAAGAAGGGCAGGGCAGCACATAAGGGCAGCTGGGACAAGTGTCCTTCTCTTGCCTGCCACTGCCAATTTCCCTTTTAGAAGCAGTGAATTAAACTTTAAAAACACTTCAATCCCCTTTGGGTTACAGTTTGGATTTTGGGATCCCAGAAAGTCCCTTTTGGACTTTGGAAATCCCCTTATCTGCTAAGAATTTCCTTGCTGAACCACTGAATACAAGTTTTAAGACCCTTTCCTCTCCTGGGGTTTGACTTCTGTGCTTTGGAAAACAAGAAATCCCCTTTTCTGCTGAGTCGCCTTCAGGCTGATATGGGTGTAGTAGAAATGACGTAAATAAATAAATAAATAAAATAATAATTTCCTTGGGAAAACACACAAAAGTTTGGAGGCCCCTTTGTATGCTTGGGGTTACACGTTGTACTTTTGGAAACTAGAAATCTCCTAATCTAATAATTTCCTTGGGGAACCACGCCATACAACCTTGGAGCCCGCTTTCTCCACTTTGGGGTTACACGTTGTGTCGCAAGGGATTAGTAATCTGTTAATAATTTCCTTGGGATGGGGCAGGGTTGAACAGTGGCCTGGCCTCCATTTATCTTAGAAACAAGCAAATGTAATAATTTATTGTTATGAGATACATTCCATTTTCTCATATTCAGAGAGGTGTGCTTTAGACAAATATGCAAAACAGAAAGATAGATTTACATTTTCCAAAAGAATCCTGGAGTCAGCACATGTCTTCTTGTTGTAATGTTCCTTATTAGATGACTGAAATTACTTTAAAAATTGTCAAGGACCCAGGGATCTTCTAAACACGTCGAAAGTTCGTATGATGACAGAGGAGAATGTTTTCTACCACTGTGGCAAGTTAACAAAGCAATTCGGAAATTTCTGGAAATTCCCACTTTTTCGAAAAATTTCGGAAATCATTTCCAAATCGAATTGCCAGTGCCCCCTACATCCAAAACAAGTTTTGAACCTTTTTTTACTTGATCAAACAAGCCTAATAGATATATATAGTACCAATCCCAAAATCATCATCCAGTTATCCAGTTTGCTTATGTTGGTTCCATGAGATTCTGTTGCACTTTAATTTTACTAATTGCCTGCTTCCAAAGCCAAGATTTTTCTTTCAAGACCAGGAGGGAGTTGGCCAGTCTGATGTCACTGAGAAGGGAGTTCAACTGCCGAAGGCCACTACTGAGAAGGCCCAGTTTCTCGTCCCCACCAATCATGGCTGCAAAGAGGGTGAGACTGAAAGCACCCTCCCAGGCAGATTGTAATGCTCGAACCAGTTCATAGAGGGAAATATGTTCGGACAGGTAAGCTGTTCAAACTTATTGGTATATTAGTTGAAGCTGATAGGAATTGTAGTCCAACAGCACTTGGAGAGCCATACGTTGCCCATCTCTGGTTTAGCGAGTTGAAATTGGTGTTAGGGAGATCCAGATTCAAATGTCCAATGACCCCAAAACTCACAGGGAATGTATCCAATTTGTAGAATTAATGTTATTTGACACCACTTGAACCAATGGCTCAATTGTAGGGCATTCTAGGATTTGTAGCTTGATGAGTAAGCAGCACAATTCAGCAGCTAAATAATAATAATAATAATATACTTTTATTTCTTACCCGCCTCGCCTCACGGTTCAAGGCGGGTTAGATTGCGAAAGCATATAATCAAAACACATAATCATTTTAAAACATTCTGTAGAATACACATATTAAACATATTACAATAAAATACATATTAAAATACACAAAACAAAAGTTAAAAATGGAATGGAATTTTAAAATTTCTCACTAAAACTGTCGTCATTAAGACTTTATAAACCTACAACTCCCATGATTCCATAGTGCTAGCCAAGGTAGTTAAAGTGGTGTCAAACTGCATTAATTCTGCAATTAGATGCACCCTGGTGAACTTTGGACCAGCCACTGTGGCCTCATCTACACTGCCACATTATGCAATTCGAAACTGCATTATATAGGGCAGGGGTGCTCATTAGGTAGGTCGCGATCTACTGGTAGATCGCGTAGGGCGTCCTGGTAGATCGCAGGCAGGGCGGGAAGAAGGCTCAGTCCCACCCCGCAGGCTCCCGACGTCGCCCTGGGTTATCTGAGGTCCTTTCCACACAGTTGAATAAAATCCCATGTTATCTGCATTGAATCAGATTATATGGCAGTGTGGACTCAGAAAACCCAGTTCAAAGCAGATATTGTGTTATATGTTTCATATTTTTGTAGTGGGTAGATAGATCATTTTGACTTGGTTGTTTTATAAGTAGCTCGCATGCTAAAAGAAGGGTGAGCAACCCTGATATAGGGTGTAGGTGAGGCCTGTATCTCACAGGACTATTGTGAGAATAATGTAGGGAAATATTAGTAGAAACAAAGAGGCTGTCTTGAAAAGACAGATAAAAATGTAATAACAGTTATGATTCTTATGGCTTTGATGAACATATTAAATTGTGCCATCTATGATCGATATTAAATAACACACACCCATCCTTTGTCTATTGCCATTCTTTTTGCTCGCTACTTACGAATGGATTTGGATTTCAAGCATAAACCTTTTGTATTTATTTTATAATTAAGTAAATGTTAAAATGCTAGTTGAATTAGATGGTTTTGGGGGTGGTCAAGCAAAGTACATATGCTAAAAATGTTAGTATTACCTAAAAGTAAGTTTCATTGACCTCTGCTGAACTTACTTTTGAGAAGTTCTATAAAAGAAAGCACTGGAAAAGAAAAGAAAAAGAAAATTAGCATAGCTGTTATTTGCTTTGCTTATGTTTACTTGCCATGAATGCTGGTTATGAGAAGACAAGACAAATGAACCTTTCATTGTTTCATTAAACTAAAATGACCTTTTGCTTAATACATGCTTACCTTTTCATTTTAAGTATCTGAGAATTATTTGAGGATTTAAAAAAACAACCTCAAAATGTAACATTCATGACCGATATCAAAATAACAAGTCTCCTTTCATTATTTAAACAAACACGCATGCACTCTTAATATGACTTGGAATTCCAACATTGTTTAGCTTATTCATTCCTAGTCCTTCCTGGCTAGCTCGCCGAAATGAGATTTATATTTGTTCTGTAAAGGGCCATAATATTCGTAGCATAAGTGATGTAGGCTGTAGAAAATCTGTGGCTCTAAAGTCTTCCAGAAGGATCAAGAATTGCCACTCACAGGTTTCTAGAAATCTGACTTGAGAGCAATTGGTAGCTGATGGTTTCCATTGTCTGTAGGCAGTGAATCTGCTCCTGAGTTTTGTCTGAACTTTAAATATATTGTATTTATTGATCTGATTTCTATCCCAAATTCTCCCAAATGAGACATAAAGCAGCTTACAATATAAATTAAAATAGAACATCTACAACAACGTGGAGTACAAAAGATAAAAAAGGATTAAACCATACATCCAATTAAGCATTCTGAAGACTTTAAGATTAAAATGCTTAAAACAATCAAAATACATATTGAATATAACACACCAAATTGCATATCCCTCTATCCCAGTGTTTCCCAACCTTTTTTGAGCCGCGGCACATTTTTAACATTAAAAAACTTCGGGGGCACACCACCAACCAAAATGACACAAAATGACACTCTAACACAGTAAAAAACTGCTGGGGGTTGGTGGCCTTCTGGGAGCAGCTGCTGGGAGTGCCAAAACTGGGGAGGGGGCAGAGCCAGGCCGTGCCCCCTCCCCCCAGCTTCAGCTCTCCTACAGGCCGCGCCATGCCCTGCCCCCTCCCCCCAGCTTCAGCTCTCCTACAGGCCGCGCCATGCCCTGCCCCCTCCCCCCAGCTTCAGCTCTCCTACAGAGGAGGAGCATGAGCGGTGGATGGGCTTCGGTGGGCGGGGCTCCTCCATGCAGCTTCAGCGAGCGAGGGGCGAGAGTCATGGTGGGAGTCATGGCGGATTGGAGGCTGGCTGGGGAAACGGCTGAAGGAGGCGGCGCCCCGGTCCCTTCTTTTCCTTCGCCACTGCCGGCCCTTCCTCCTCCCCAAGCAGCAGGAGTTCGGCAGGAGGGGGAGGAAGGGGGGCAGAGAGCTTTTCTCGCGGCACAGCAGGAGGTCCGTCACGGCACACTAGTGTGCCACGGCACACTGGTTGAGAAAGACTGCTCTATCCTGTTCAATTAAGGCTGAATACTTGTTTAAATAGGAAGGTTCTTCTGGCAAAAATAAACAGACAAACAACAGAAATGAGGTAGACTGAACCTCCCTTGGGAAGAAGTTCCAAAATCTAGGAGAGGTCTTAAGTCCAGACTGTCTCAGGCTACATAGGTCTTCATTGGTCAGAACCAGAAGTTTCTAGAGTTTGCCCGCCCATCCCCCGAATTCAGGAGACTCACACAAATAATAACACAACAACAGTTCTTTTTGGGTCAAATTGGGCAAAATTTTATTTGCCTATTTAAATCAACCTCAACTAAACTCAGAGGGTGTCAGGAATAATTATCAATCAGTTGTAATCAATCTCATTAAATTTCCGGGCAAAACACCAAGATTGCCTGATTAATCAACCAGGACAACCTAATGAGGGAAATGAGTAAGAGGTCCATTCTCCCACAGCGGAGAAGAGCCTCTTCTCATTCCAGGGCCATTAACACAACTTCACCCAACAACAATAACTTTAGGGTGCATACATAACTAACTGGCCCTCACCCCTGATGGGGGTGCCTCGGTGTACACCGAATATGGCATTTCCCTCTCTAATCACCGCTAAGCTATTTAATAAACCATCACCCCCAGTAGCCCCTAAGCAGCAGAAGGGGGTCAGCAAAAACCCGACCATGCTTAACCGCAGCATGGGAAGTAAAATTCCGTACCCCGCTCCTAAAGCAGCATCAACTACTACTAATGGGCGGGAGTGGTGGGCAGGCAATCAGGCGCAGAATGGCCTGACGGGGGTTGGCCTTCCTAAAGGCCACGCCCCCAGCCTAGAAGGTTCAGCCGAACCTTCCCTCTCCCATCGGAGTCGGGGGGGGCAAATGCCTCTCTCCCCAGCAAGCTGGGGAGAAAGGGTATTCTTCAAAAACTGGACTAAAACCAAGAGTGGGTTCAGTGGAAATGGAAGCCATCAGCCATCTCTGTTTGAAAGGTCCTCCTGGTCAGTCGAAAGGCCGAACAGGGAATAGGGTTACAGCCTGTCTTGGATGGGGTCACACTCCCCCTGAAGATGCAGGTTCGCAGCTTGGGAGTGATCCTGGATTCATCCTGGATTCATCACTGAGCCTGGAACCCAAGGTCTCAACAGTGGCCAATTAAAACTTGTGAGCCAGCTGCACCCGTACCTTGGGAAGTCTGACTTGGCCACGGTGGTCCACGCTCTGGTTACATCCGGAATAGACTACTGCAATGCACTCTACATGGGGCTACCTTTGAAAACGGTTCGGAAACTTCTGTTGGTCCAACAGGCAGCAGCCAGAATGCTAACTGGGGTGACATACAGGGAGCATACCCCCCCCCCCCTTGCTGTGTCAGCTCCACTGGTTGCCTGTCCATCTCCGAGCCCAATTCAAAGTGCTGGTATTGACCTATAAAGCTCTATACGGTTCTGGCCCAGCTTACTTGTTCGAACGCATCTGCCTCTATGTCCCATCTCGCAGTCTAAGATCATCTGGGGAGGCCCTGCTCTCGCTCCCGCCAGCATCGCAAATGTGGCTGGTGGGGACGAGAGACAGGGCCTTCTCGGCGGTGGCCCCTCGCCGATGGAACGCACTCCCAAACGAAATAAGATCGACTCCATCTCTCCTCGCTTTTAGAAAAAAGCTAAAGTTGTTGTTCTGGGACCAGGCCTTCGGACAGCAGATGTAAATTGTACCTTTGGATTTGACTGGATTGACACTTTGGACTTGACTGGACTGACAATGTGTTCCGCTTGATGGCTTTAATTAATTATTGTTGTATGTAGTGGTTTTTAATGTAATGTTTTTAACATTTTAATGCTTTTTAATGATGTTGATTATATGGTGTATTTTTATATTGTATTGTGGTGGTGCGGCCTGTAGTGCTGCAAATGTAAGCCGTGATGAGTCCCCCGGGGGGGGGGGGGGACGGTGAGAAGCTACAGGGTACAAATATCATAAATAAATAATAATAAAGGGAGGATCTCTAATTTTAATTCATGTCAATTATCTTGAGTTAAAATCCACAATGAAGAAGTCCCTGTCATGTTCTGCTTATCTCATTGTTTCGCTGATCCATTTCATGGGGCTCCACTAAGCATTATGTCAGTCCAATAATTGAACAGGCAGTATTAATGAGAACAGAAAACCTAACTGGAGAATTATTGAGGGAATTGTTGGTCAATTGGACTGAGTAGCTAACATAGTTGGTTCAAAATGGCTGGGGGATTGTAGTGAAACACTAGTGTTTCACCTTTATACATACTGACATACTTCTTGGCTTTTCTTCGTGAACGAAGATTCAGGAAGGACTCCTCCCACGCTTTCTACAAGCACGTTGATGCTTCGGAGGTTGGATTTGTCCTTCGAGCCTGTGCAATGGATTTTTCTGGTGGAGCGCAGCGTGCACAGAACTGGCCTCACCCTTTAAACCAAAGGTTCATCTGCCCGGGCCTAGCAAGCTTGGACGGTGGCAGCGAAGTCCTCAGGTCGTAGGTTGGGTTCGAGTTTCCTTCTTTAGATGGTTGACCTTACAGGGTTAAACGAGCACCATCTGCCCGGGTTTGAAATCAGAGTTTTCCTTCTCCTAGGATGGTTGCCAAAAGGCTAGGGAGCCCGTCCTGCCCTTTGACGCTCTTTGTCAGACCCTTCGGTTGTGACCTGTCTGGCATGGGAGGCCCTACCGGTGGCTATTATGCCACCACCAGCATAGCTCACAACTTCATTAGGGTAACCAAGCCTCTCCCCCACAACAAGGGGGTGCCAACGGAAAGGACTGACATACTAGCACGTGGATTAAAAATGAAACATAAACAGTTAAAACTATTTTTAATCAACAAACCAATGCCAAACAAATAAGTAAAAACCAATGATAAGTCTGAATAAATATATGTTGCTTGCTTGTGGAAGGACAACAAGGAAGAGCAGGGAATTTCAAAACCTAAGAGCAGTCACAAAGAAAGCCATCTCTTGCTTGAGAGAAAGGCATCTTCTGAAGATCTTAATACCCAGGCCAGGCATGTAGCCGGGGGGGGGGGGGCTAAGGGGGCTTCAGCCCCTGAAATTCTCAGGGTGGTCCGCGAGAAGGCCTTACTGGTACATTATTTAAACTGTTATGTTTATTCATATCATGATCTGATCACCATGCTCATTATATGCCACATTAATGGGGTTATTGGGATAACAATACAAAAGGTTTGCTAGGGTAGACCCTCTTCCACCCAGTCTCAGCTCCCCCAAACCAAACTCAGCCCCCCCCCCGAATCAAAATCCTGGCTACGGCCCTGACCCAGGCTATCTCAATTTGGAGGGAAATGAAGTCGTTCCAGTAGCCTCAGGTGGTCATATAAGAGAGAAGACAGCACTTGCATTTTCTTTGTGCCAGGACAGACACTACAGTGACTCTATTAACATCATGCACATCATAATGAAATTGCCATTATGCCACGCCCTGGGCCTATTGATGAGTGACTGGGATTACTGCCAATCCTATGCCCAGGGGTTAACGGATGCCTTCCTCTGAGGGAGAGAGTGACCACAAAGTCCAAGGATCAAGGCTCTTTGAAACAATTAACAAATTTATTTCTTCCAAGTCACCAAAATGCAGGTGATGGCTGGTGGCTAGCTACAAAGTCCATAATTTTGCAAAACTCAAACAGGTGTACATAGTCCCTTTTCTTCAGTCCGTGGGCGATGGGTGTTGATGCCTCTCCTTCTCTTCTCTGGTCAATAACCACGGATGGTTAAAAGACCCCAGCTGCCGGATTCCTATAAAAATGAAGGGTGAGTCCATCCTATCTTGAATCTAGGGCTGACTGAAGGTGACTGAAGTCCCACACCGTCCTCCAAACCCTCCGATATGCTTGAAATTAGTGAGTGGACTCCAGCAGTTGTAGTTATTTAAAGGGAAATGGCAGGTCAGGGCCGAAGCACCTGAAAACTCAACCATACGTCCCTGCAGCATCGAATCCCTGGTCGTTACTGTTAACCTAGCAAATGCGCATAAGAAGTAATCATACACTTTCAATATGAATAGGCCAAGCTTTGCTTAGGCCGCAATAGCCATAAATAGCCACACATTTTCCTTTAGCGCACTCATGTCACTCTAAGGTGGCAGTCCATATTTCCAATCCTTCGTGTTGTCTTCAGCCACATAGCCGTGGGCACACTGCTTTTTTTCCTGTCGTGCATGCAAATGAACGTAATTTCTGTTAAGCAGGGATGTGCTACTGCTAATCTACTGACATATGATTATTTGCACACACTGGCTTTAAAAAAAATCTTGTTGGGAATGCTCACCTCCCACCAACCAGTTCCAGCCACTACTAACCCCTCATTCTAATTTCTTGGCTTTTCTTCATGAACAAAGATTCAGGAAGGACTCATCCTGCACTTTCTACAAGCACTTTGATGATTCGGAGGTTGGATGTGTCCTTCGAGCCTGTGTAATGGATTTTTCTGCGCAGCATGCACAGAACTGGCCTCACCCAAAGGGTCGTCTGCCAGGGCCTAGCAAGCTGGGACGGTGGCAGCGAGGTCTTCAGGTCGTAGGTTTGGTTCAAGTTTCCTTCTCTAGATGGTTGACCTTACAGAGTTAGACAAGCACCATCTGCCTGGGTTTGAAATCCGAGTTTTCCTTCTCTTAGGATGGTTGCCAAAAGGCTAGAGAGCCCATCCTGCCCTTTAATGCTCTTTGTCAAACTCTTCATTTGTGACCTGTCTGGAATGGGAGACCCTACCGGTGACTATTATGCCACCACCAGCATAGCTCACAACCTCATTAGGGTACGCAAGTCTCTCCCCCACAACAAGGGGCGCCAACGGAGAGGACATCACAGCAAACCAATGTCACCTGGAAGCCCAGCCACATGTCTAAAACCAACATTTCTGTAAATCCTTGGGGTAAACGGCAAGTTTTAAAAAAACAGATTAAAGGCCAAAGACACACACTACAAATAAAATGTTATAGACATTGTGTATCAGGATCGGTGCACCTGTGAGGTGAGTACAATATTTTCAGTCCATGTAGACAAGCCCAAAGACTATGTACGTTTCCAAAACAAATACCCCAGTCATTAGTCCCAATTTAGAGTAGATCACCTGAATCAATAGGAGTTAGATAAATGTTGATTTACCAGAGCCCATTCATTGCATGAGCCTGTTCTAGTTGGGATTAACAGTGGGACCACACACTACACTTCTCTGTAGAAATATTTTGCTTTCTCTCATGTATATTTACCAAGATTCACTCATTTGGTTTTATTTGTATATCTTGATATATATCTGCAAGTCACCTCCAACATATGGGGCTCTCTCCTAGTTTTCTTGCTGTGATGCAATCAGAGGAGGTCTGCCACTATCATCCTCTAAGGCTGAGAGAATGTGATCTACCCACGTTCACCATTCAGCATCCTGGTTTCCCAGAATATTAGTCCAACGTTTTAACTACGACTACATCACAGTCCTTGGGTGCATTTACATTTTGTGGAGCTATTAAAAAGGGTTAAAATCTATAAATTAAGTAAATTTTTATTAACTGATTGACAATCTTCATGAAAGGCACAGGGTTCTAAACAACATTTTAAGCATTTGCTGACTTACTTTGAAGCTTTGTAAAATGCCTGTCATATTAGTTTAGCAATTTCGCTAAGAATGAATACTGATCCAATTTTTCGTTTAAGGAAAGGAAACAAAAAAAACCAACCAAAAGACCCACCTATAATACTTTTGAGTTTTTACTTCATGCTTTCCATTCCATTGAGGATTTTTTTATAGTGCTCTGTAATAAGCATAGAAATTGTTGAATAAAAATATTAGATTTTGGAAGGCTCAGCATTTTTATTACATGTATCCATACTGTAATGGAAAGACGGAGTGTGTGCCAGGTTCTGAAATCCAATAATGCATGCTTCAGTATTTTGTAATATTACTGTCTAGTATAGTCTTAATTTCATGGGCATCACCTGAATGCCTTAGCATTACAGACTAAAACAGAAGGGGAACTGGTAGGAAAAGAAGTATAAAATGCAACGCCAATATAAGTATTTTTCACAATGCTGCTTTTCTCAGCAATCCTCCATTTTTAATTCTTAATTTGATTTTGGGACTATACCCTCCATATTTACCCATAATCTATTACAACGATCCCATAATCTATCACTGTAATAGATTATGGGTAAATATGGATCGTATAGTAATATGTAATTTGTACGTGGATTTCTTTTTGACATATCAAACCCAAACTTAACTTTGGAGTTATATTTCTTGCTCAGCAAATGTTTGTGCACTGGATCCAATGTTTTATTAGTTTGATTTAATCCCTCCTTTCTTTTAGGAAGAAGCTTAAATCATGGTTTTGGGACCAGGCTTCTGGACAGGAGGCATGACAGTACTTTGGATGTTAAATCGGACTGGAAATGGCTATATGGTTTGATAATAATGTTTTAATTTGTTTTAACTTAATGTTTTATCTATTGTTTTAAATTGTTGTTATATTGGTTCGTATGTTGCGGCATTGAATTGTTGCTGGTTGTAAGCCACCCTAAGTGTCCCGTCCCCCCCTTCAGGGGGTTGAGAAGGACGGGGTAGAAATGTTGGAAATAATCATAATAAATAATTATCCCCACAAAGGACCACTCTATAATCTCATAACAACATCAGTTTGACTTTGGTTCAATTTCATCCCTTCGAATGATGCTATATCGATAAATGTACGATGAGTCTCCCACTGAGAGTAAGGGAGCAGTCATGCTGAGCAACTCTAATAGAGAAATGGCAATGTGAGACTTTGGACAAGTCTACATGAGCAAGAAAACCCAGACTTACCTCGAATTCACTTCTGGCTGCCGCTGTTTCCATGACATCCACCTACGTACAGTAAAGCATTTTTTTAACCATTTACTGCATTTGGGGAAAAGTTGAAAGATACTCAAGTGTATTCCATGGCTCCGGGGCAACAGGATCAGGTCCAATTTGCACTGATTCATTGCCTAGACAAGACACAAGTGATATTACCCTTGTGGGGCTATATGGATGTCAATGTGGTGCCAGAGTTTCTATCCCAGACAGGCTTCAGATTTGACAGCCATAGATGCACCTACAGCAGTGATTCCCAACCTTTTTTTTTTACCAGGGTCCATTCTCCAACATTAGTATGAAAAGGGGTGCAAATCGGTTTTTGATCATCTTTAGATTCAATTTGGTTATTTAGGGCAGTGTTTCCCAACCAGTGTGCCGGGGCACACTAGTGTGCCGTGAGCGATCATCAGGTATGCCGTGGGAAATTGGAACCTCCAATACCCTTACTTATTAAAGGAGCGCCGCTACGTCACAGTACAAAATGCACAATTAATCATACATAATCATACACAAAAAACACATTCAAAGTACCCAATCCTGCTAGAGAAAATCAAAAGTCTTACATAAGGTAGTTTGGCGTGGTCACCACAGAGAGTGGAAGAGTTACGAACCAGGAAGTAGCGAATTCACAGAGCGCTCCTCTACGGAAAACCCGCAACATTTGATGAAATCACAGTTAACACAGTCGGTTTGCGGACCATTTAAAGAAGCAGCACCATAATCGTAGCGACAAGGTAGAAAATCACGTAGATAATCACATATATTCAAACTGCCAGAGGCTGAAGATAGTTGTGACGATGGAATCGAAAGCTGGCATGGGCAAACTTGGACCTTCCAGGTGTTTTGGATTCCAACTCCCACCATTCCTAGCAGCCTCAGGCCCTTTTCCTTTTCCCCCCTCAGCCACTTAAGCAGGAAAGGGCCTCGGGCTGTTAGGAATGGTGGGAGTTGAGTTAATATCTACATCCAGCCCCTGGCTAATATTGCTAGGAGCCATGGGTTCTCCTGCTACCAATACGCAGACGACACGCAGCTGCTCTTGAAGCTTGACCCAGGGTCATCATCAGTACCGGACAGTTTCAGCCTAGGATTGAGGGCGGTGACGAGCTGGCTCAGGGCATATAGACTCAAGATCAACCCGGCTAAAACGGAGATCCTCTGGCCGGGTCGTCCCGACCCCTGCCCACCACTTCCACTCTTCGAGGGCGAGTCCCTGGCTCCAGCCCCGGCGGTGAAAAGCCTGGGAGTGATCCTAGACGAAAATCTCACGATGGAGGCCCAGATCCAGGCTGCAGCTAAGGGCGCCTTTTTCCATCTCCGTAGGGCCCGTCGGCTGGCTCCCTACCTTCCACCAGAGGCCTTGAGAACAGTGGTCCATGCCACTGTCGTCTCACGCCCGACTACTGCAACGCCCTATATGTGGGCCTCCCCAGACAACAACTAAGAGGCTGAAACGTATCCATAACGCCGCAGCCAGACTCATTACTGGGTCATCAGTGAGGGATCACATTTCCCCCATTCTTAAAGAACTTCACTGGCTGCCCCTAGAGTTCAGAGCCCTTTACAAACTCCTGGTGCTCACCTTTAAAGCCCGGCACAACATTGGGCCTTCCTATCTGAGTGACCGGCTGACGGCCCAATGCAGCGAGAGGCCAGCACGCTCCATCAACGGTGACCGCCTGACTACCCCTGGAGTGCGGGAGGCTAGACTGGCGGAAACTCGGCGGAGAGCCTTCTCCGTCGCGGCCCCTTCGACTTGGAACTCACTGCCGCCCACCCTCAGAGCCTCTCCGACTCTATCTGGATTCCGGCCAGCCTTGAAGACCTGGCTCTTCCGCCTAGCGTTCGGGACTGGCTCGGTACCCTGGACTACCTGAGCCACCCCTCCTGTTCATATTCCATGTTTTTAAACTGTTGTACATTGTTCACCCTAGGGTTTTAACTGTTGTGAGTCGCCCGAGCACCGCCGGTGGAGGGCGACTCACAAATATTAAAGTATTATTATTATTATTATTAAGTCCAAAGCACCCAGAGGGCCGAAGATTTCCCATGACTGACAGCTGTTGAGCAAAACCTTCGTGTGTGTCTTTCTGCCATTCCTGCCAGGATATCTATGTTGTGTTCATCGAAACAGGCCCAGGTTTCACACTGAGTGTATCAATACATTAAAAAACATATTAACTATATGTATTACTGTGTTAGAGTGTCGTTTTGTGTCATTTTGGTTGATGGTGTGCCCCAGGATTTTGTAAATGTAAAAAATGTGCTGCGGCTCAAAAAAGGTTGAAAAACACTGATTTAGGGAGCCGATTCAGAAAATTGATTTGGATAGACCACATCAGCTCTAGTTTCCGATACAGAACATATGCCATCCAGTAGTCACCATCTGCTTGCCCACAGAAAACCATATTTAATAAGCCTTGGCACTATGAGGGTTTCGCAAGACCAGTCACTCTCGTTACAATGGTGTAGTAACAGTGAGGCCGCAGACCATATTTTAGTTCTTGCGGGCCACAGGTTGGGAGCCACTGACCTACAGGCTTAAATCCAATTACTATTTTCAATTATAATATTTTATTTATTTATTTACTATATTTATATGCCACCCTTCTCAACCCCGAAGGGGACTCAGAGTGGCTTACAGCAAACAACAATACTGCCAAAGTGGCTTACAATGTACATATAACAATATTGCCGAAGCGGCTTACAGCAAACTAAAAAAGCAACAAATAACATTACTGTCATAGCACAACATCAGCACTACACATCATATTGCACTACAACATATCGCAATATTATATAAATATAAATATAAGTAAATAAATAAATAAAGTAAATAAATATTGATTAGCAATATTGCATGTAATACAAATATACAAATTATAATATGATATAATTATATCACATTATCACTATAATAGACACTGGATACATCTTACACTATAAAATTAATGTAGTTTGACACCACTTTTAACTGCCATTATCAATGCTATAGAATTGTAGGAGTTGATACACTAGCACTCTTTGGCAGAAAAAGCTAGGACTCCCAGGATTTCATAGCACTGAGCCCTAACGATTAAAGTGGTATCAGACTCTATTAATTCAGTAGACTCAATGTGAAACTGGTAAGTGAATGTTCTCTAGCTGGTAATAGCATTTGATTCAGCCACTCTCTGTAGCAGGAATGAGGATTATTTTAGACCTTGGACTCTCCAGGGGTCATGTGGATTACAGTAAAATAAACCCAAAGCACAGTAGCTGTAAACCCTCAGGGTTCGGTACTGTCCCCAATGTTATTTAACATCTACATGAAGCCGCTGTGGAGATCATCCGGAGTAAGGTGTTATCTGTACGCAGATGACGTCCAAATCTGTCACTCCTTCCCACCTTTCACTAAGGAAGCTGTTCAGACCTTGAACTGGTGCTTGGCTGCTGTGTCGGACTGGGTGAGGGCTAACAAATTGAAATAGAATCCAGACAAGACAGAGGCACTCCTGGTCAGTCGAAAGGCCGAACACGGCATAGGGTTACAGCCTGTGTTGGGTGGGGTTACCCCCTGAAGACGCAGGTTTGCAGCTTGGGAGTGATCCTGGATTCATTGCTGAGCCTTGAACCCCAGGTTTCGGCGGTGGCCAGGGGTCCTTTCGCACAGTTAAAGCTGATGCGCCAGCTGCACGCATATCTTGGGAAGTCTGATCTGGCTACAGTGGTCCACGCTCTGGTTACATCCTGAATAGATTACTGCAATGCACTCTACGTGGGGCTGCCTTTGAAGACTGTTTAGAAACTCCATCTAGTTCAACGGGCGGCAGCCAGATTACTCATTGGAGCGCCATACAGGGAGCACACCACCCCCCTGTTATGCCAGCTTGACTGGCTGCCAATCCACTTCCAAGCACAATTCAAAGTGCTGGTTTTGGCCTATAAAGCCCTATACGGTTCCAACCCAGCTTACTTATCCGAACATATCTCCCTCTATGTTCCACCTCATAGTCTAAGATCTGCTGGGGAGGCCCTGCTCTCAGTCCCACCAGCTTCACAAACGCGTCTGGTGGGGACGAGGGACAGGGCCTTCTCGGCGTGACTCCCCGCTTGTGGAATTTGCTCCTCGGCGAGATTAGATCGCCGCCCTCCCTCCTTTCCTTCAGGAAAAAACTAAAATTGTGGTTTTGGAACCAGGCTTTCGGCTAGTGGGCGCAGCATTTTGAACATGGAACTGGACCTGACGACTGTTATGATAATGGGAAATGGCTATGTGATGATGCGATTAGGTGATTATATAATTAATTGTTGCTGTTTTAAACTTTTTATGTATTTATGATTTTATGTTGGTGTTTATTGATATTGTGGCATCGAATGGCTGCCTGTGTTAGCTGCTCTGAGTCCCCCTCCGGGGGTGAGAAAGGCGGGGTAAAAATGCTGTAAATAAATAAATAAATAAATTTCCCCTTAAATTTTAGAGTTTAATGTATATAATGTTTTTATATGTTTGTTCATACGGCATGGAACTGTTGCCAATTTGTAAGCCACTCTGTGTCCCCTTAGGTATGAGAAGAACGGGGTATTCATATAGTAAATAAATAAATATGCTAAGCCACTATTGCAATACTGGTGGGGGGTTTTTTTATTAAAAAATTAATCGTAATATATGTCTGTGTCAGAATCCTGCATTACTTTTCAATTACTAAGTGACAACTTCCCTTTATAATACTGTAGTCACATCATTTTAAATTTTTAGCATTTCAAATTAAGGATTGTTCCAACTCGTGAAATGTTGGATATTTTCGTTAGGAATTGAATAATGGAATCATATTATTGGCCTTTCCTCCCTAAACTGTAGTAATCAGAGAGACAGAACGTTTTTCAACAGATGGAGTAATTTTTCACAAAGTGTGGGACTCAGCTATTTTGTTAATAAAAACAACTGTCTGGACTGTGAATCCATTTCCCCTTCTCCCTTAAAAAAGCTCTTTTTATATTGGGAGAAGAAGAGATTTTATTTAAAAATAAATTAATACATATTGTAATAAAAAGATACATTTTTTAAAAAAGCTCTTATATTAGAGCAAGTTACAAGAGGTCACCAAACCTATATATTGTTGTCTAATACTCATTTTGTATCAGATAACAGATTACAGTTTGAAATAAATCACTAATTGTGTATCCATTTTTCCCGTGTGATAGAAATCCAAATAATGTGAATGCATGTAAAATCTTAAGAAATAACGACACACTCTGATAATCCATAGAGCAGATGTATAGGGTATCTAATTATATTAGACCAGGGGTGCCCACACTTTTTCAGCATGCGAGCTACTTATAATAAAACCAAGTCAGAAAGATCTACCTACTAGGCATGGTTTCGAACCCAAAAATGGCGATTCTAAAATCAAATGGGGGGGGGATTTTTTTTTGATTAGTAAAAGAAAGACTTACAAAAAAATTTCCAAAATTTCTAAAATGTAACTTAATTACTAACGAAATTTGTTAGTAGTTCGTATGCCAGCGCATGCGTATTCCAGATGGTTTTGGCCTACAACTCCCAGAAATCCTAACAGCTGGTAAATTGGCTGGGATTTCTGGGAGTTGTAGGCCAAAACTTGAATAAATCACACTGAATTCTAGATGGGACTCTCCAAATAGGAAGGAGGGAGGGAAGGAGGGAGGGAGGCGGGTATTCTATTCTTGGAAGCAGCAAAAGAAAAGGAGGAGGAGCCCCCCCCCTCGCTCCTCGCTGCCTCTCTCTCACCCGATCCCGAGGGAGCGAGGACCCAAGTTTGCCCAGGCTGGTCATATACCTACATTCCATGCACATGCAATAATACAGCAGTAATAACAATGGGTATAAGAAGAGGTAAAATTCAAACCGAAGTATTCTGACTGGACCCTCCTCATGCGGTGCAAACAGGCTTTTCTCTATGAGCCCGGGAAAAGCCAGCGTTTTCTGCTTGGGTGGACACACATACATATTCTTTGGGGGGATTTGCTGCAGAATCTTCTCTATGAGGCCGGATTCTGCAGCAAATCCCCCCCCCCCCCAAGAATATGTATGTGTGTGCACCCAAGCAGAAAACGCTGGCTTTTCCCGGGCTAATAGAGAAGAGCCCGTTTGCACCGCATGAGGCAGGGACCAGTCAGAATACTCGGTTTGAATTTTACCTCTTGTTATTGTTATTACTGCTGTATTATTGCATGTGCATGGAATGTAGGTATGACCAGTTGATTACTTATAATATTAGGCACTTACAGTAGCATTCATTCTATTATACATTAGGTTGGTTTCTCGCCCCAATACTCTTTGATGCTTTAGATCCTGGCAGGCAGGAGAGGCAGGGAAGCCTGGAAAAATGTAAACAGAGAGGTTTACTCAGAAGTAAATCCACAAAGGAGGGCACTTCATCCAAAGTGCCCTCCTTTGCAGATTTACTTCTGAGTAATCCTCTCTGTTTACATTTTTCCAGGCTTCCAGCCGAAAGAAGGAGCGAGTTTAGGGCTTGCCTTGCCATAATACTTATTGGCAAGGGAGGCGGGAGGGTGGTGAGAGAGAAGGAGGGTGCCCCCTTACGACCTAATAACGACACTTAAGAAAATCCTGGCCCCCAAAGTTCAATAAAGAAAGTCCACATCCTGGTTGGCGTTCCAGGTGCAGAAATACTCAAAAGTAGCATTTCTTACGAATTTCTTACGAATAATTTCATTTTCATAACTTTTTCTCATGCCTACTACCTACCTCCTCAAGGCTGGAGAGGGGAGGGGGCGGGGTGGGGCTTGGCCAGAGGGGGCGGAGCCAGGCCGCATGAAGCCCCGCCCCCTCCCTTCTGGCTTTGGAGCTTTCAGCAGCTTCTCCAGGCTTGAGGACGGCAATGCCAAGCCAGTGCTGGCATAGCTAGTGCAAGGCTGGCTTGGCAATGCCATCCTCAAGCCTGGAGAAACTGCTGGTAGAGCGGAAGCCACAGGGGGGCGGAGCCAGGCCGCACCAAGCCCCGCCCCCTCCCTCTGGCTTTGGAACTCCCAGCAGCTTCTCCAGGCTTCAGGATGGCAATGGCAAGCTAATGGTGGCATAGCTCGCACAAGGCTGGCTTGGCACTGCCATCCTCAAGTCTGGAGAAGCTGCTGGGAGTGCTGAAGCGGGGGGAGGGGCGGGGTTTGGTGCGGCCTGCCTCCGCCCCCTCTGAGAAGCACCCCAGCTGGGATCGACCTCCTTCAGTCCCAGGATCGACTGATCGATTGCGATCGACTTCCTGGGCAGCCTTGTATTAGACAGTCCTTGGATATGGTTTATAGTATGTTTTGGGAAACAGTCCTTAGTGCGTTAGAACAGGCATCAGCTAGTGAAGAACAAAAACATTCCTCTTGCTATATATTATACACATGTCCTATTTACTACAGAACTTTGAAATATTTATTTATTTAGTGTCAAAAGCATTGCATAAATTAGTATAAAACTGATAAAATAGAGGGAGCACAAGCGGCTACATTATTTTAGACCAGAAACAGGCAACAGCAACTGCGTTGTCTATAGCTTTAAACAGTTCTTCCTCTGTGCATGAGGCAGAGCACTGTGGACAAGCATACAGATGTGGAGTTGTTTGTTCTGCTCTACAGTCGCACAAGGTAGAAGATTCTTCTAAGTACTGCCATTTGGCCAGGTTGTCTTTTGATCTCCCAACACCACTTCTGAGTTTGTGCCGTCGCACCCGGGCTGTAAATACCCAGTAAAGGGCAAGGATGTGGTCTCTGTACCGGGGTATTGCTTCTTGCCTTCCTTTAGAGAAGGGGTAGGGAACCTATGGCTCAAGAGCCAGATGTGGCTCTTTTCATGATTGTATCTGGCTCTCCAGAGCAGCCCGGGCCTCGGTTTCCCAGCATGCAGTGGGGAGGAATGACGTAAATGCGCCGCAACTGCCGCATCTGTGCCGCCATCGCCATCGCCATCTCTTTTTCCTACCTCTCCCTACCTTCTTTCCTCCCTCCCTCTTCGTTCCTTCCTTCCTCTTCCATTCTTTCCTGCTCCCCTTCCTTTTCCTCTCTCCCCTTCCTTCTTTCCTCCATTCTCCCTTCCTTCCTTCCTTCCTTCCTTCCTTCCTTCCTCTTCCTTCCATTTTTTCTCCCCTTCACCCTTGCCTTCCTCTTCTCTCCTTCGTTTTCCCTCCCTTCTTTCCTCCATTCTTCCTTCTTCTTCCTTCCCTTCACCCTTTCCCTCTTTCCCCTCCCCCTCTCCCCTTCCTTCTTTCCTCCATGCTCCCTCCCTCTTCCTTCCTTCCTCTTCTATTCTTTCCCCCAACTCTTTCTTTCCTTCTCCTTCTAAAGCAGAATTGGTGCTTTTAGCAGAAGTACAGTCAGGAGAGAGTGATGCACAAGCATAGTACTTAGTATAGTGGAGTAGCTTGCCAAAATCATGCTAAATGCCATTACGAGAATAATGCACTTTGATTGGTAGGTCAGGCACACGCTGTGATTTGTGAAAGTACATCATGTGCCTTTCCTGATAACACCGGCCTTGATTGGTCTAGCTAGTTCCAACGTGCGTTTGTTTACATTGTAGCTGATTGGTAGAAACTGCGCATGAGTAGATGAAGCTGTTCCTCCCAATTGGCACTGAGGGACGTTTTAGAGATGTTGCAAATTCAGGTACAGAACGCTCATGCAGCAGATAACACACTGTGGGAATGAAGAATTAATAACTGCGTAGTGCTGTTTAACAAATGAGAACGCAAGTAGAATGAACTGCCAAATAATGTGACAGGTAATTGGATAATAGAAATGTGTTGAAGATGTGTTACTGATGTGGTAATCATGTGAACCAATGAAGAATGATGAAGACGGGACCTGCCGCCATAGTGTGTATATAAGGGTTAGTAAGAGAATGTTGAGGGCTCTTGCCCTGAGGCAGCTCGTTCTGTGGGCAGGTCCCGTCAGCTGACGATGTGCAATAAACCTTTGGCTTCATTTTTAATGCAATACGGTTGTTGTGTCTTCTCTCGTTCCCGTGCCCGCACGTCCCCGCAACCGGGAGTAAAAAGGTAAAACCTAGGGAGTTTTGGGACTCCAGATTTGCTGCTACACTTCCTTTCTTTTCACTTCCCTCTCTCCCCTTCTTTTCCCTTCATTAATTTACTTTTCCCCCACTCCCTTTCCCTTCTTTTCCCCATCCTTTCGTTTCCTCCCCATTTTCTTCTTTCTTTTCCCCTCCTTGTCTCTCTCCTGTTTTCATTTTTTCCCATAGTTCGTTCTTCTTTTCTTTCTTCCTCTCCCTCCTTTATTTCCTCTGTCTTTCTTTCTTTCCCCTTTCCTTTCGTCTTCTCTTCCTTCCCAGAGTCCTGAGCACGCTTTTTGCAGAGCCAGGTCTGAAGTATCCCGTCATTCAGCTGGGGAAATCCTTTTCTCATAGTATGTACGCATATACTTATATTTAGTTGAATTCAGTCTTAAAATATATTATATATATTACATGGCTCTCACTGAAATAAATTTCCAAATATTTTGCTTTCATGGCTCTCTGAGTCAAAAAGGATCCCAACCCCTGCTTTAGAGGCTTTGGGGCTCCCAAGGACCAAGCTGAACACTCTAGTTAACTCAAACAGGCTTTATTGTTCTTAACATGAGTTAATGTCACTCAGGAACTTTGCTCTGTTCCCCAAAAGGATAGATCTTACATTACAGTCTCTCTCTGTAGCTTTAGTCCAGGAAGCTTTATCCAGATGGCTCTCCAAGTCCCCTCTTTCTCTATGGCTTCGAGGTAAGGACACTCGAAACCCCAGCCAGATGGCCTATATTGAAGGCATGAAACCTTCCTCTGGATGCCAACTGACTGGTTTGAAGGGGATTGAGACTCCTCAGAGCTACCCAACCTCCTGGTATGCAGGGCTTTTTGTACAAGTCCCAAGGAAAGTCAGTCTGGTGTTGGAAGATAGCTTGACCGAGGACTGGCCTGGCAAACCTTCAGTCACGTCCTTTCTGAAGAAATCCTGGAAAGCTCTGCCAAACAAAATGGTTCGATCCCCAAAATCCCTGGGAAAGGGGGCGGAACAAACTCAACTGAGCTCTGCAACCAATGATTGGCAGGTGCAAAGAACCAATCACTGCAACCAAACCTGTGCAAAACTGAGCAGGTTGCAAAAACACAACTCAACCATAGGAACTTAATGTTTTACATGCAAGTGGCACTTGTTGCGCCGTCACAGAGTCTGTTCAGGGACTTCCAAGTTGTCCATTCTTGGTTTGCCCCTGGAGGCAGACCCTTGAGGTGGGCCTTCCTAGTTCAGCTGCCCAGAGGGATACTCTTACTGTTGCTGGGGGAGCATTAAGAGGAGGTGGTTCTCATGAAGCTTTCCCTTGATTTGAGTCTCCTGGGAGGAGGCCGACAGCCATGCAGTGGGTGGCTTTCACAGTGTTCAACCTTATTTCTTTCACAGTTAGCAGCAATTTTCCGTCGCACAAGGGGAGGGGGGGCCATGCCAGCTAGCTTATAGAGCCTATCAACAGATGTGGGTTTGAGACATCCTGTGATTATTCTACATTATCTACTTCTAAGTAAAGCACTCACAAGTTACACAATGGTCAGAAAAAACTTAGTAAATGTTAACTACTGGGCTCGCGGCTTGTCTAGTCTGCTAAGGTTGAAGAAGCCTATATGGCTGGAGGATTCTGGCAGTTATAGACTACCGTATTTTTCGCACCATAAGACGCAGTTTTTTTCCTCCCAAAGTGGGAGGAAAAATCACCTGCGTCTTATGGTGCGAAGAGGCAGGCAGGGGGAACAGAGGGGTTGCACTCACGGCGGCGCGGAGGAACCCTGCGGAGGCGCGTGCCTCTTCCTCCTTCCTCCTGGCTCTCTCCTTCGGGTTGTAGTCAGAGCCCCAGCAGCGGCGAGGCCTTCCTCCCCTTCGGCAGAGGCGCGAGTAAGTGACGCCAGGAGGAAGCGCCTCTGTCTTCTGCTCTCCGTGGGGGCCTCGTGGCACGAAGACAGAGGCGCTTCCTCCTGACGTCACTTACTCGCGCCCTGCCGACGGGGAGGAAGGCCTCGCCGCCGGTGGCTCTAACTACAACCCGAAGGAGAGAGCCTGAGGGAAGGAGGAAGAGGCCACAGCGCTCCGCAGGGTTCCTCCGCCGCCGCCGGTGAGTGCAACCCCCCTGTTCCCCTCCCTGCCTGCGTCTTCGCACCATAAGACGCAGGTGATTTTTCCTCCCTCTTTAAATTAGCAAAGACCCATCTAGCTGTCATTCCTGGGGGGGCTTACTAGCCAGTTGCAACCTCTGGATGTTTCACTTAACAAGCCATTTAAAGTGTTCATGCGAGAGGAGTGGAACAAGTGGATGGCTGCTGGGAATCATGACCTGACACCCACTGGAAGAATGAAAAGGCCCACCATCACTCAAGTTTGTGAGTGGGTGAAAACGTCATGGCAAGCCGTGAAGGATGAAACAGTTGTAAGTTCCTTCAAGAAATGTGGCATCAGTAATGCCTTGAATGGTTCAGAGGATGATGTCCTTTATGAAGACCCTGACACCAGTGATAAAACGGTTTTTTGGTACTTTCCGTGCAGGAGTACAGTCAGAGAGTGATGCTGCACACGTGTAGAGCTTTGAAAAGTGGGTTTCTGTGCCAAGAATCAGGCAGGCACTTGTTTCGTGAAAATAACACTGTGATTGATGCTTCTAATCTATACTGTGACTTGCTGATATGCACTCTGTGCCTAACGTGAGATAATGTAGGCTTAGATTGGTCTAACAGTACAGGATGTGCTAAATGGAAGATGTTAGTGCCAAAAAGAGGAAAGAACTGCGCATGTATGGAGTGATTCAGCCCCATCCTTTGTTGGCAGAGAGGCAGAATGTGAAATGTTGCAAACCGAGTACACGAACGTCCCTGGCTGCTGATATGTACTGTGAGAAAGAAATAACGTAGAAATGACTATTGTTCTCATACATAGGTGGGACTTTTAGATGTGATGCTAATGGAAATGCAATGTTTAATTGGATTAATGAAATGCCATGAGACACCAGCCAATTATGATTGTGAAAAATCTATGAAGAAGGGCGGGCTTATCCGAGATGCCTCGATTGGGGTATAAATGTTTTGTACTGAGAATGACCGGGGCCTTTTGCCCCTGATTGCAGCCGTGTTCTGCTGGCAAAAACCCACCAGCTGGTGTCATCAATAAACCATTTTGATTTCATCTACTTCACAGTTGTCGTGAGTTTTCCTCATCCTTGTACCCGCACGTCCAGGTAGCCTTGATAAAAGTAAATTTGCCACTCGGAGTTCCATAACTCCCTAATTTGCTGCTTCAGTGATAGTGAGCCACTGACCGTGACACGTTCGGACAGTTCTGAGGAATTTTTGGGATTTACCAATGACTAAAGACCTTATCTTTTACAGTAATGATGGTTCTTAGTGCTGCTGTTGTTCATGTTAAGTTATTGTCATGTTAAGTCATGTTAATGCTATTGTTCATGTTAAGTTATTCTGTTATTGTAATAAAAAATTTTGCCCACTTTTTGGCTCAAAATATTTTTTTCTTATTTTCCTCCTCTAAAATCTAGGTGCGTCTTATCAGCAGGTGCGTCTTATAGAGCGAAAAATACGGTAAATGTAATTTTTGCCAAAAATATTTGTCAGGTGATTTCCAGAATAAAGTGATAAATTGGGGGATTCTCTTTTGAGACTATGATTCCCTTGGGAATTTTACTATTGTAGCAAATTTCCTCCAGGATGCTGTTCAATATGCAATTTTTCCAACCTATGAATACAATAGACCAGAACTTTCCAAACTATGTGTCATGACACATTAGTGTGTTAGTTGTCATGAGTGTCATTCAAACGTAATGAGAAATAACAAAAATATTGGAAGTGTGTTATCTTGCAAATCATATATTTTTAAATATATATATAAACTAGCTTGGGGACTTGGCGGTGCCCGGGTTATTTGAGGAAGGCATTGTGTGCCAAAGTTGGTTCCTATTAGATGTTTATGTGGCTTGCAGTGGTCTCAAGAACTTAGTGAAGGTACTGCAAGTCCCATTGGCCATGGTCCACCCCCCTCCAAACAGCACAAGAATGTAGAGTGAGACATGGAGGCTGTGTGTGTCACATTTGGTCTTGATCATTCTTTGGATGAGGGTTGCAGCGGTCTCGGAAGGTGAGTGAAGGTATTTCAAGTCCCATCATCTGTGGTCCATCCTTCTTGAAACAGCACCAGGGTGTTGAGTGGGTCAAGGGGGCTCTGTGTGCTAATTTGGTCTGTATTGGTCATTGGGTGAGGGTCGCGTTGTGAAGTGGGCCATTGGGCCCCTGTGTGCCAAGTTTGGTCCTGATTCGTCACTGCTGTGGGTCGCAGTGTCTGACTGCCTGAGGCCTTTCCTTTTCCCTCTGAGTCACCTTAGAATGTTGGAATGTGGATGGCCAATCAGAGTCCTTTATGCAGATACCATTTCAGTGGCAACCAATCCCCTCTGTCTGGGGCCGTAGAATGTTGGAGTTCTGAGGCTGGCCAATCAGAGTCCTTTATGCAAATAATCCCATAGTGGCAACGTATCGAAACGCTGTCACATATTCCTTGGTACCTCCACACCTCCCAGAAAATGAACATTTCATTTCCAACCGAAAAAAACTGTCATTTGGCTAACTCAAACATTCAGTCACATTCTGTTTTGCTGGCCAATCAGAGTCCTTTATGCAAATAGTTCCTCAGTGGCAACCAATGACCTCTGTCTGGTGTCTTAGATTGTTGGAGTTCTGAGGCTGGCCAATCTGAGTCCTTTATGCAAATAATCTGGTGCTTTAGTGTTGGAGTTCTGAGGCTGGCCAATCAGTGTCCTTTATGCAAATAATACCACAGTGGCTACCTATCGCAATGCTGGCACATATTCCTCCACACCTCCTGCCCTCCGCACCGCCGCAAACACTGACTTTTATTATATACATAGATAGATGAAACGTTTTCATGAGATATGTTGTGTCCCCCATACACTTCGTTATTAGTTTAGGTATGTGTCCGTATCTCTTACAAGGGATTTGTTTAACCTCAGGTTTACTAGAAAACTGTGTACGGCCTTAGTACAGTAGTCTCTCGTTTATCCAACCTTCACTCATCCAACGTTCTGTATTATCCAACGTAGTCTGCCTCCCACCCGGATCCACAGCTGTTTCAATACATTGCGATATTTTGGTTCTAAATTTGTAAATACAGTAATTACTACCTAACTTTACTGTGTATTGAACTGCTTTTTCTGTCGATTTGATGTAAAACATGGTGTTTTGGTGCTTAATTTGTAAAATCATAACATAATTTGATGTTTAATAGACTTTTCCTTAATTGCTCCATATTATCCAACATTTCCACTTATCCAACGTTCTGCTGGATAAGTGAGACTCTACTGTAATATAAAACCTATGGGTATGGCGATGAGGTAACAAAGGCGCATCTTCATTACCAAATTAATGCAGTTTGACACCACTTTAACTGCCTTGGCTCAATGCTATGGGATCCATGGAGTTGTAGTTTGGTGGGGCACCAGCATTCGCAAGCCAAGGAAGCTAAAGACCTTGTAAAACTACAACTCCCACTAAGTAAGGCAAGGGGCAACCCTTTCCTGTAAGGCTCCTCCATCCCTAGAGGAGAGCTACGACACGCCTGAGCAAACTTGGGCCTTTCAGGGGTTTTGGACTTCAACTCCCACAATTCCTCACAGCCTCAGGCCCCTTCCTTTGGAAGGGGCCTGAGGCTGTGAGGAATTGTGGGAGTTGAAGTCCAAAACCCCCGAAAGGCCCAAGTTTGCCCAGGCCTGAGCTAGGAACACAACTTTACTGAGAGCCCAGCTGTTCTGAACAGTTAGCCTGCGAGAACTGTCCTTTTATAACTTCTGGCTCCTTCGCTCCTCCTCCAGAAGCGGAATCCTCTCCTCTGATTGGCTTTGCCTGCCTGAATGACAGCCCGGCCTCAGCCAACCAAGACCGACTTAGCGTTCTTCCTTGGCCGGAGAAGCTTAATTCCTCACTCTTCCTTGAAGGGAGGAACCTTTTCCTCTCACTGGCTGGGGCTGCCTGAATGACATCGATCTCAGCCAATGAGATTGATAGAGCTTGGGCAAACCATCCTCCTTCCCCCCCCCTTCGGCCGACTTCGTCACGTGTGGCTTGGTCTCCGCCCCCCCGCCCTTCCTTTGGGATTCCCTCGGATCAGGGCTTCTCCCACCAGTCGCGCGCCCGGCGCTAGGTAGGACCGTTGGGTTGGCGCGCGAGGCGGCAGGGGAGTGGGCGGGGCTTACCTGCGCGCGAGGGAAGGGGCTGCGGCCTCGCGCTCCTGCCAGTCAAAGAGAGAGAGAGGGGAAGGGGGGAGGGGCAGCTCTTACTCTCAGCTTCCTTGTAAATAAGGAAGAGGGCAGTAGGCCTCGCATCCTTCCCCAGTCAATCCTGTAGGTTTGCTTCTGGTGAATGACCACCACTTTTATGACCACAGTGGCTCAATACTGTAGTTCCACAAAGGCTGCCAAAGAGTGTTGGGCCCTCTCCTATTCCCATGGAATTGAGCCACTGTGGTTAAAGTGGTGTCAAACCTAGGCCAAGCTTGCCCATTCTAGGCCAGGCATGGGCAAACCCCGGCCCTCCAGGTGTTTTGGACTACAACTCCCACAACTGTTGAGAGTTGAAGTCCAAAACTCCTGGACGGCCGACGTTTGCGCATGTCTGGCGTAGACGCACTCCTGGTTTCGTGTGTTACCACGTCAAAAGACAGGCCTGTTTCCATTCACTTGGCCCTCAACTGAAGGGCGATGTTGACAAGCAGGAATGATCAAGGGTCTGGAAAACAAACCCTATGAGGAGCGGCTTAAAGACCTGGGCATATTTAGCCTGCAGAAGAGAAGGCTGAGAGGGGACATGATAAAGGCCATGTATTTAACATCTATATGTGGCCACTTGCTCAGCTGGTGCGTAGCTTTGGGCTTGAGTGTCATCAGTACGCGTCAAAAGACAGGCCCCCCTGAGACTCGAGCTTTGTGAAATTTGGTAACTTTTGGCAAAGCTTGTAAGACCTTTTTGTTCAGACAAGCCTTCGAGCCTTAATGAAGGGCGATGTTGACAAGTAGGAATGATCAAGGGTCTGGAAAACAAACCCTATGAGGAGCGGCTTAAAGACCTGGGCATATTTAGCCTGCAGAAGAGAAAGCTGAGAGGAGACATGATAAAGGCCATGTATTTAACATCTATATGCGGCCACTTGCTCAGCTGGTGCGTAGCTTTGGGCTTGAGTGTCATCAGTACGCGTCAAAAGACAGGCCTGTTTCCATTCACTTGGCCCTCAACTGAAGGGCGATGTTGACAAGCAGGAATGATCAAGGGTCTGGAAAACAAACCCTATGAGGAGCGGCTTAAAGACCTGGGCATATTTAGCCTGCAGAAGAGAAAGCTGAGAGGAGACATGATAAAGGCCATGTATTTAACATCTATATGCGGCCACTTGCTCAGCTGGTGCGTAGCTTTGGGCTTGAGTGTCATCAGTACGCATCAAAAGACAGGCCTGTTTCCATTCACTTGGCCCTCAACTGAAGGGCGATGTTGACAAGCAGGAATGATCAAGGGTCTGGAAAACAAACCCTATGAGGAGCGGCTTAAAGACCTGGGCATATTTAGCCTGCAGAAGAGAAAGCTGAGAGGAGACATGATAAAGGCCATGTATTTAACATCTATATGCGGCCACTTGCTCAGCTGGTGTGTAGCTTTGGGCTTGAGTGTCGTCAGTACGCTGACGACGCTCAGCTCATTCTGAGGATGGAGGGCCGGCTGGACTCCGTGCCCAACAATTTCCATCTGTGCCTTGAAGCTTTTACTGGATGGCTGCGAGCCAGTAGGTTGAAGGTGAATCCAGCGAAGACGGAAATCCTCTGGTTACGCCGTCCAGGCGTTAGGGATGTCCAGCTGGCAACCCTGGATGGCGTGGCATGCCCGTCATCATCGGTCAAAAGCCTGGGAGTCCTTTTGGACCCTCTGCTGACAATGGAGGCCCAAATCTCCACTGTCAGCAGAACAGCATTTTTCCATCTGCGACAGGCTAGGCCAGTCATTGTCAACCGGTGTGCCTCGGCACACTCCTGTGCCGTGGCAGGGCTCCTGGTGTGCCGTCTGAAAAGCTTTCTGCCCCCTTCCTTCCTCCACTGGGCTCCCTCCCCAAACACAGGCAACACGCAAGGGAGCAGAGGAGACCAATGGGTGGCTGGAAAATGACGCTGCGTCATTTTGGAGCCGCCCACTGGGCTCCTCTCCTCCTTTGAGCCGAGCGCCGTTCATGTGGGCGGCATGGCGGATGTGTCCTACCCCCTTCCCACTCTCCTCCGCCTCCTCTGTGCTGCAGGGGAGAGGGGGAAGGGGCTGTGACACATCCGCCACACCGTTCTGGCGATCGGCTCAAGAAGGAAGGACGAAGGGGATCGGATCCTCTTCGTCCTTCCTTCTTGAGCCGATCGCCAGAACGGTGTGGCGGATGTGTCCTACCCCCTTCCCCCACTCCTCCGCCTCCTTTGTGCTGCGGGGGAGAGGGGGAAGGGGCTGGGACACATCCGCCACGCCACCCAGGTGAACGACGCCAGCTCAAGGAGGAAGGATCGGATCCTCTTCGCCCTTCCTCCTTGAGCCGAGTGCCATTCACGTGGGCGGCGTGGCGGATGTGTCCACCCCCTTCCCCTCTCCTCCGCCTCCTCTGTGGTGTGGAGGAGAGGGGAAGGGGCTGGGACACATCTGCCACACCGTTCTGGCGCTCGGCTCAGGAGGAAGGACGAAGAGGATCCAATCCTTCCTCCTTGAGCCGAGCGCTGTTCACCTGGTAGGCACGGCGGATGTGTCCCAGCCCCTTCCCCCTCTCCCCTGCAGCACAAAGGAGGAGGAGGCAGAGGAGAGGGGGAAGGGGGCTGGGACACATCTGCCACGCTGCCCAGGCTTGGCGACCCCGCCCTCGGCTTGGCAAGATGGGGGCGCCCATTTGTGCGGGCGAGGCGGCGGAAGCGGGCCTGGAGCTGGGCCTGTTCACAGAGGCCTTCCCGGCGCGCGCATGCCTGCCTGCCGGCTGGCATACAGCATACAGGCTGAGCAAGTGCGCGGGGGTGGGCCTTGCTTCGGCGCGAGCCATGGGGGCGCGAGCCTGCTGCCCTCCCGGCTCCCCTTCTCCTCCTGATCTTTCCCCGGCCGTGAGTAGTGTTTGTGTCATTTTGGTTTGTGGTGTGCCCCAGGATTTTTTTAATTTAAAAAGTGTGCCGCGACTCAAAAAAGGTTGAGAAACACTGGGCTAGGCAGCTGGCCCCCTATTTGCCTCTGAAGGACCTGGCCACGGTGATCCAGGCTACAGTCATCTCAAGACTTGACTACTGTAACGCTCTCTACATTGGCCTGCCTTTGACGGTGATCCGGAAACTCAAGCTAGTGCAGAATGCTGCAGCCCGGCTGCTCGCGGGAAAGACTGTGAGTTGTCGTATCACCCCGGTCCTGCAGGGACTGCACTAGCTACCAATTGAGTACCGGATCACTTTATTGTATGTTGTAATCCGCCCCGAGCCTGCATAAGATCGAATAATAAATAAATAAATAAAGTATTAGTTCTAACTTTTAAGGCCTTACATGGTCTGGGGCCAGTGTACTTGAGGGATCGCCTGTCCCCATATAGTCACCTTGAGATCACTGCGATCAAAAGATCAGAATCTCTTAGATATTCCTGGCGTGAAGTCTTACCACCTGACTGCAACCCGTCGAAGAGCCTTCTCTATCCTCCCCCCTGAGACTCGGGTTTTGTGAAATTTGGTAACTTTTGGCAAAGCTTGTAAGACCTTTTTGTTCAGACAAGCCTTCGAGCCTTAATGATATTTTAATGTGTATTGTTTTATTGCTGTGCTAAAATTCTGTAAACCGCCCCGAGCCTCTGGGAGTGGCGGTGTACAAATCAAATAAATAAATAAATATCTGAGGGGAAGTCATAGGGAGGAGGGAGCTGCCCTGGAGGACAGGACAATGCAGGACAATGGCTTCAAACTACAGGAATGGAGATTCCACCTGAACACGAGAAAGAACTTCCTAACTATGAGAGCAGTTCAGCAGTGGAACTCTCTGTCCCAGAGCATGGTGGAGACTTTTTCTTTGGAGGCTTTTAAGCAGAGGCTGGATGGCCATCTGTTGAGGGTGCTTTGAATTCAATTTTCCTACTTTTGGCCGAATGGGGTTGGACTGGATGGCCCATGAGGTCTCTTATAATAATAATAATAATAATAATAATTCTTATTATTATTATTTATACCCTGCCACCATCTCCCTGAGATGGCTTACACGAGACCAAGCCCGTCAGTACAAATACAACAGAGCATCAACAAAAACAAGCAATCAAAACAAGAGAAATAATAAAAGTAAACTAAACAATAGTGCAGCAAAGAGTTAAAAACACTATGGTGGGGCCAAATGTAATAAATTAAGAATTTTAAAAACAATGAGCATGAACAGGTGTAGGGTATGTCTAGGCATGGGTGATGTAGGGAGATAAATCCAGCGAAAAGATAAAGTGCTTTGGAGGACTTGTAGAGGGAGATTAGTCAGATCGGCCCATTATTTCCTTTATTCAGGGAAGGCACATTGGAACAGCCACGTTTTCAAGCTCTTCCAACTCTTATGATTCTGTTATTTAGTTTTCTTATCAAGATTTATTCAAAGGGGATTTGAGGCTGAGAGAGTGGGACTAGCCTAAAGGCACCCCCTGGGTTCAGAGCCACAGTCCAAGGTTCAAGCCACCACACCAGGGGTGGGCAATTACCGGCCCTCCAGGTGTTTTGGACTTCAACTCCCAGAAATCCTAACAGCTGGGAAACTGGCTATGATTTCTGGGAGTTGAAGTCCAAAACACCTGGAGGGCTGGTAATTGTCCACCCCAGCGCTACACCATGCTTTCTGTTGACCTTCCCTCTCTGTTTCCTACCTACCTTTCTTTCTTCCTTTTCTCCTTCCCATCATTTTGGGGGGAGATAGAGAAGAAAGGAAGCAAGAAGGAGGTGGAGAAGATCCCTCTAGGGGGGGTAAGAGAGAGATAAAGAGAGGAATGGAGAGTTAAGGAGAAAGAAGTGGTTGGAGGTAGCATCAGGGCACAAATGGCGGCAGCAGTAGCAGTAAGTCTAAAGGTTAAGGTGGGAGCTGGGAAAATAGTGGGCCTGATTTGCTCTGCAGGCCTTAGTTTGATCACCCCTGGTTTAGACTGACTATAATACTTCAACCGTGTTATATGGATCCATACTGACCCTATAATGCAGATTCAAACTACATTACATGGCAGTGTAGAACCAGCCATAATTAACTCCAGTCAAATGGGTTTTGACTTGTAGCATTCCCATGAAAGGCAGATCGCCAAGTCACCCCACCCTTCACACCCTTTGCAGACTCAGGACCATGGCTTCCTTCACTGAATCTATCTATCTGGCCTTCCTCTTTTCTACTGCCTTCTACCTCGCTCAGCATTACACTATGTATGTATTAGGGGTGGTTGATCCATCAAAAATTTGTTTCTAAACTCACGTGGGGGAGAATTGTCATCGGTGGTTCAATATAGAAATTGTTCCGAAAAATTTCTGTAAAATTTCATTATGGAAACATAATTATTAACAAAAATTTGTTACTATTTCCTGTTAGTTCTCAGCAGGGAAGGAGGTGGGGATGTCCTCTGCACCTCCTTCCCTGCTGTGCTGAGAACTAATGCACGTCAAGGCTTGACGCGATTCAGTTCTTAGCAGGGAAGGAGGTGCGGACGCTCCTCCTTTTCTGCTAAGACCTAAACTGCATCAAGGTTTGACGCGCTTTAGTTCTTAGCAGGGAAGGAGATGTGGAGGGCATCCCCTCGAGTCCTCCTTCCCTGCTGAGAACTAACTACGAGATTTGGAGCAATTTCCTCCTGTTCTCCAGTCTCTCCCTCCGCTTGTGAGGGAGAGCCTGGGGAACAGGAGGAAAGCTCGTCCAGGCTGCTTCCAAAGTGCCCGCCTCAGCTCTGAGCTGCTGAGAGGAGAAAGGAGGGTGCTGCTGCCCTCCAGTCTCCTCTCGCAAGTTGAGAACTGAGGAGGGGAAAAAACGACCTAATAACGTGCCCTTTGCAAAAATGGCGATCCCGGGTTCGGTTTTGAAACTTCACTTCCGGGTTGGACGCCGAGGGTCGATATAGGGTTAAAATAATTTCAAATACGAATTATTAATGGGTTTCAAAGTATTTAAATTGGAGATATCCATCCCTTGTATGTATGTATGTATGTATGTATGTATGTATTTAGTACATTTGTATACCGCTCCCTCTCAGCCCAAAGGCGACTCGGGGGGGTTCACAAGGCAACAATTCAATGCCAACAATATCATTAAAAACATTTAAAATAATTAAAAACATTAGCATATCAATTAAAACCATAACAATAATAAAAACATCAATATGTCTCCTAGATAAAAACATGTAACAAAATTTGAAAAAAGAAAATCTGTTCCTGGTTTGAAAGTGTTATTTCCAGTTTAATTGTGCGGTACTTACTTTGAAAGTCATTGTAATATTCCAGAAACTTTGTTTTTGTGGCTGCCACAAACTATGTTGAATTGGTTGAGACTCGTTGAGATATTGATTAAGAAACTGTGCTGCGGGATGTCCCGCCAAACAAAATTTTTGCAATTTAATAAACTTTCCCCATGTTTTTATGATAGCTAGTAGGCCTGTGCAATCCATGGTTCTAAATGGTTCTAAAATACTTACAAAACAAAAGTTCTGGTGCCGAACATTTCAGAACTCTAACAAATCTTTCAAAATTTTGTTATAAATGGCAGTTCCTAATTGGTTCTGTCTTAAAAATTGCCAATAATGAAATAATAATGAAATTTTGAAAGTTTTGTTAGAGTTCTGAAATGTTCACCACCGGAACTTTTGTTTTGTAAGTACTTTATTTATTTATTTATTATTCGGGCTTCTATGCCGCCGACTCCCCGAGGCTCGCGGCGGCTTACAGGAGCCGAAGGGCACAGTAAAGCACAGGCAATAAACAGTTACAAACATTTAAAAACAACAGCAGTAAAGCAATTAATAACACAGTTAAAACAATGAACAGCACATCGTCCTCAGAAGAACGAATAGATGGCGGGGCATGGGCAGGACGTACTCACCAGAGGCCTGCTTAAACAGGTATGTTTTACAGGCCCGTCTAAACAGGAGCAAGTCCTTCATAGCCCGAGTTCCGGCCGGGAGGGCGTTCCACAGCGTCCAGGTGCTATGACAGAGCCCTCCGGCGGGTAGCAGTCAACCTTGCGAGTTTAGCTGAAGGTATCTCCAGGAGATTGGAGTCCTCAGACCGAAGTGATCTCAGAGGGCAATATGGGGTGAGACGGTCCCTCAAATACGCTGGCCCCAGGCCGTGTAAGGCCTTAAAGGTAAGAACCAACACTTTGAATGTGATTCGGTGCTCAATTGGCAGCCAGTGCAGATCCTGCAAAACAGGTGTTATGTGGGCGCCAGCTGGCGTGCCAGACAGGAGCCGGGCGGCAGTGTTCTGCACTTTAGAACCATGGATTGCACAGGCCTAATAGCTAGAACCAATTAGAAGATGGCATTTATAACCCAGGAACAAAAAAATTGTTACCAATGACCCTTCCGCACTGCTGAATAAAATCCCAAATTTTCCTTCATATCAGGAGCGACTTGGCTTCTAGTGTAAAAGAATTGGCCATCTGCAAGGATGTTGCCCAGGGGACGCTTGGATATTTGATGTTTTACCATCCTTGTGGGAGGCTTCTCTCGTGCATGGGGAACTTGAGCTGACAGAGGGAGCTCAACATTACATAAGAAAGATCAAAGATTTCATATTTTAAGACATGTTTAAGATATTCCTTCCCTTTACCAAATTATTGTGGCAATGCTAAATAACATTATTTCAGAGGCATTTACAAGGAAACCTTTCCCGCCCTACCCCCTTGTTAATTGCTGCTGTGCAAATCTTTAACATGCCATATGGTTTTACTAATTCAGGCTGCAGAATATCTGGATCTTTCATCAAAGAAGAAACAATTATGGCTCACACACGCAAGCCCCCTCTTGTGACAGGCATTTCTCCCAATGAAGGCATTTCATGGACAAAGGTCACCATTCGTGGAGAAAACTTGGGAACGGGCCCAACAGATCTGATAGGTAAGTCCAGAAAGCTGTTTTAAATTGTGGTGGAGGGCAGTATGTATCCAGCAGAGATTACTCAGAAATGTTTTCGATAATTCTGTTGTACTATGAAAATATTTCATAGATAATGTAAAGCTATGTAAAGCTTTTTTCCCTTCATGAAGTTCAAGCAATCACACAGTACTTATGGAGGCTAGGACAATATTTAGATAATAAATAATTCTGCCATCTAAATGCTAGCACAATGAATATTTAGGCTTGTCAGACGTGAGAAACAATGAATTAATTTTGTAAGAGATAATACTAAGAGCCATTTGAGTTTAACTCTATTCATGCTTTTCTGTGATACATCTGAGTTTGGGTAAGGTTTGAAATGTAATAGTCACCAAGAATTTCCCTTCACAGCTTAGAGCTTTTGGCCATAATAATAATAATAATAATAATAATAATAATAATAATACACTTTATTTATATTCCGCTCTTCTCACCCCGAAGGGGACTCAGAGCAGATTACAGATACACATACTTATCAGACAATCCCTGCCATTTTCCACATACACACATATAGACGAACAGAGGCAAACTCTGGCCACCAGGGGGAGCTGATGCACTCCTCATCTCTCAGCGTTCCCAGCGTCTCTTCTTGTTCCTTCTGCATTCCTCAGCGTTCCTGGAGTTCTTTAATAGCCTCATAATTCAGTCAAAATTTGCCTCCCCACTTAATGTGGTACCTTTATCTCCTACTTGACAGATGCAACTGTCTTTTGGGCTGCAAAGGTCTACAGCAGGCTACACTTAAAGGTCGAGCACCCACCTTGACCCAGGCAGGCCTCGAACTCATGACCTATTGGTCAGAAAGATCTTATGCAGCTGACACTTAGCCAGCTGCGCCACATTCCCGGTGCTAAAAATAGCCAATAAATGCTTGAAGTGAGACACTTCTTTGAAAATGCACCAGAGGAAAGGTGTCTTCTTTTATCCAATGGACTTTCATAATGTGGCTTTGATGAGAAACTTTGTGCGTGTAGACCCGTATCTGATTTTTTTTCAGGTGTTATTGTTACAAATGGCCTATACAAATGGCTTAGTCCAGTGGGTTTACTAAAATGCCAGGGTTTTTCAGACTTTTGACATTTATATACAGTACCTGCTTTTGGACTTGCTGTCCTTTGTGGTCCTCAGTGGCCTCAATGTCAATATGCTGTTCCTCAGATGTGAAGGCTCTTCTGTGCAGCCTATTGTTGCATATAAGTACCAAACACAGACAGTACAGAAATATGAGAACAAAGTTTCTGTGATCCCACTCATAAAATCAAGCTGATAAAACAGGAAAATGATAATGTAAAGAAAGAGCCACCTTTCCTGATTTTCCACTTTAATAAAATCAAGTTCTCTGTCAGGGGATGATGAACCCATCCTTTCAATTTTTCTGTAGTCTCCAAGAGATGTTTGAGGATGGATCCACACTGTAGAATTCATGCAGTTTGGCATCATTTGAACTGCCATGGCTCCATGCTATGGAATCCTGTAATTTGGTGATGCACCAGCACTTTTTGACAGATAAAGCTAAATACCTTTTTAAAACTATTACTCTAATGATTCCATAGCATTGAGCCATGACAGCTAAAGTGGTGTCAAACTAAATTAATTCTACACTTTAGATCCACCCGGGTTTTTGTTTTGTTTTGTGGTATAGAATAATGCTAATTTAATGTTAATGAATTGTTGTGTTACTGTTAATAATGTTTTTAAATGGATTTTATTGTTTTAATTGTATTGGTATATGTGAACTGCATCATTGGATGCTTATGTGAGGCTGCCCTGAGTCCCCTTGTCGGGAGAAGGGCGGGATAGAAGTATATGTAATAAATAAATAAACTACAATAAAATGGAGCTAGTTTCCCCTGAACTTCAATTTGCTGTTCTTACCTCTGTGAATGGTACATGTAGCATCACTTTCATTCTGTTGTTAAGTCAGCGAACTTTGATATTGGTTACTAATGTTTAAATATTTAGACCACCACTTTAAATTCTTTGAAATAGTATTTTTAAAGTGAGTATTTGAAATAACATTCAGGTCATATTTGTAAACTTGAGCACTGGAGCGATGTGATAATGAAATAAAGAATATTCACAGACAAGCAATTTCTGTTCCTATCTTTTACTCTGTGATCATTCAGGTTTGACCATTTGTGGGCACAATTGCATTCTGACTGCTGAATGGGTATCTGCCAGCAAAATTGTATGTCGAGTAGGGCAAGCTAAGAATGACAAAGGCGACATTATTGTCACTACAAGATCAGGAGGCAAAGGAACTTCAACTGTTTCTTTTAAACTTCTGAAACCTGAAAAAATAGGTGAGTTTGCTTCAGTTTAAATACAAATGTGTACATTGATTTTTAAATAATAATATTTGAAATGTCTTCTTAACAAAGGAATTGGATTTATTGTTTCATTTTACGCATTCAATGGGTTTAGGAAGCCATTTTTATACAGGTATAGATAATTGCTTTATTTAGCCCTCTATTGTCTACTTTGACTTTTTGTTACACTCTAGGTATTGGTTTTTTCCAAGTCTGGTTCTTGTACCCCGCATAAATGAAAATGTTGCAACTGAACCTGGGATCATGCAAGATATGCATTCTGTTATTGCTTTATGGCTTTTCATCCCACCCATCAAAATTTTAAATTCAAAATGCCTAAACTAGTGATTTAAAATCGAACTATACTCATACTCTTCTTATTCCATTGGTTTCTTACCAAGTTCTATAATACTTTTCTTATTCCATAGGTGTGTTGCTAATTTCAAATTTACCGGACATATCACTGAGTTCCAAATAACCACATTTTGAAAATATCAAGTTTTCTACCTTTCAAGCTACCCCGAGTACTATTCAGGAGATGGTGGTGGGATATAAATAAATATTATTATTATTATTACCACTTGATCATATAAATGTCTTTGAAGTGTTTCATGGTATTCTGGGTGAAATGTAAATGAAAAATTAAATACATATTTTGGAAAATGAAGGTTCTACATTTTTATAGATTCAGGAAAGCAGAAACAATATAATATGAGGGAAAGGCATTTAGTCCAAATAAAAACCTCTGATAGCTATGCAGTTATTATTTGGGCTCCATTTCTAGGCTAGAAGCAAAATAGGAAGGGTCTCCAGGTTGTGTTTGTCCTGCTTTTCTCAAATAATTTTCTGGGCATCTATTTCATACTTGTAGAGTTTCTTTTACTTACTGTAGCAAGACAGAACCTCATGAGGCTGGACAGGGCTTATTGTTACAAGGATATGTGTTTTGTTTTCTTTAGGTATCTTGGATCAGTCTGCTGTCTGGGTTGATGAAATTAACTATTATGACATGCGCACTGATAGGAACAAAGGGATGCCCCCTTTGTCTCTTCGCCCGGCTAATCCTCTTGGTATTGAGATAGACAAGTGAGTACCAAGATCTGCATTCTTAGCAGCTTTCCCAGTATCAATTCCAGAAACTTTCAGAGTTTGAAGTTTGCAGAAAGTAAGTATTGTCCCATGGAAAGAAAATTTGACTTGGTTGAGATACATTAGTGTTTCATTCCCAGCTTTGACCTGATTTAACTGGATACATTGCTCTCCTTTGGTTACCCAGGAGATGAATGGAAAGAATGATGATACAGATTGAACACGTCTTATCTGAAATGCTAGGGACCAGAAGTCTTTTGGGTGTCAGGGGTTTGTTGTTGTTGTTTGGAATTTTGGAATAGCTGTGAATGGTCAAGCATAGTGCTCTACTTGGACCCAAAGTCTTCACAATTTCACAGATCCTCACATATCTCTCCAACCTTGATCTCATTCATTTGCTACTTACTTGTGTAGGAGATGCACGGTTGGATAAAAACTGGGGAGCAGAGAGATTGAGATATCTCTCTCTCTCTCTCTCTCTCTCTCTCTCTCTATATATATATATATATATATATATACACACACACACACACACACACACACATACACACACACACGTACAGAACTGTACAGGAGATCTCTTGGGACCAGCCAGCTGCTCACCTCCTCCTTATGAATGATGGCCAACAGTGTCACAGCTGCTGCCTCAGAGGCAGAAATGGGCAGTTGGTGGCAACCATCTATTTTTAGTGTTTTGGAATTTGTATTAAAGATGCTCAGCCTGTATTTCTCTGAAAGATTATGAAGGATATGCACACTGAACTATTAGGTATGCACTTTAAATTGGAGTGTGAAGTTGATACGATCATATTTGAATACACTTGTTTGGAACTAGGATTGGTTGACTTCACTCAAGTTTGCATGTAATAATCTTGGGTTCCTAAGCCACGGAGTATATCTTGAAAAAGAATTTGGTGCTTTTCTGGACTTATTCTTAGATAAATATTAAACCAGATTCTCAATTTGCTTGTAATGAGAAACTGGTTTGAAGAAGCCATGGCCTTTCATACTCGACATACAAAAGGAGGCCATTCTTGGGACAGTAAATCACTGTGTTCAGGATTATTACATCTTCACTTTTATCATGTGGACTGAATGTGAAATAGAGTCAGAGAGTATAAAACATTTAACATCCAAGGGCCTGGGTAACCTAGTGCTTTGAGTGTTGGATTATTACTCTGGAGAGCAGGATTTGAATAGCTGCTTGGTCATGAAAACTCATTGGATGACCCTGGGCAACTCTCAGCCCCAGAAAAGCCTGTGATATGTTCACCTTAGGATATGTTCACCTTAGGATGTTCACCTTAGGATGCATTGGAAACAGCTTGCACACAACAGCAATGTTCCAGGAAGCATGCTGTCAGCATTAGCTACCCCATTATGTAAATATGCAATTTTGCCTGATTTGCTTTCTGCTTATATATACGGTAGTACTTATCTACTTAGTTTTATTGATTTATTGTATTTTAACTTTTTATTTTATTGCTCAGATGTTCAAGTAAAACCTCATATAGTATAGAAGTTGTTAATGGCTGTAGGAAATAAAATTACAAGTTAGTAAATTACATAAATTTGGCTGTCCAAAGCATTTGTTGATTTCAGTTTTATTTAGGTGTGTTTAGAGTGGGATCTACAGCAGTAGTTATAAAGTAAAAAAAATATCGCCCTTCCAACATTTATTTCAGTATTAACAGACATTAGAGATTTTTCCCTAACCACAAACCCAATTATTTTCCCTCAACAAATGTTATACTTTATAATTAGTTTTTTAACTAATTGAGTCTATATATGTCCTTGCTTTTAAGCTTGATATCAGAGTGAGTAAGTAGAAATGTATGTGAGACTTCTTTGCTTCACCCACAATGTATATGAGGACAGATTCAACAGGTTTCCAGCCAAATGCAATCTCTTTTACATTATGCCTGTTGTGATTGTCGGGTAACAATTCAACTACACTTAGGTGGTTAAAATGAGGCCTTTGAGCTGCATATCACCTTTGAGACCACTGAATGTGGCCAGTGAATGTCTCCAGATTTTTTAAAAAAACAAAACATTTCGGCCACTTTCCAGATTTTCTTTTACCTCCTAACACTCCAGAAGTCACCAAAGCCTTTTGAAAATGTGGCAGTTTGCTTCCCCCACTCACCCCCTGAACCTCTACTAAATCAACAAAAAGACTATGCAAATTGGAAGAAGCCGAACAGATTGTGCTCTGGCACCATGAGATGCAGAGCTAACCTTAAGAAGTGGGGCTACAAAGTAGAGTCCACGACATATGAATGTGGAGAAGAGCAAATCCCAGACCAGTTATTACAATGCAGTTTGAGCTCTTCCACCTGCACAGTGGAAGACCTCACAGTGACACCAGAGGCACTCCAAGTGGCCAGCTTTTGGTCAAAGGAAGTTTAGTATAATGCCAAGTTTGCAACTTTATTTGTGGTTTTTCTATACAATATAATACAATATAACTGTATTCTCAACTCACTTCTGACACGATAAAACAAATAGTTTGAAACATAGTCATCATTGGTGGTCTCCCATCCAAGTGCCAACCAAGTGTAGCCCTGCTTAGCTCCCAGGTTCTTTTCGGTGGTTGCCCCTTGACTATGGAACTCCCTGCACAAGGAAGCCAGTATGGCCCCATCCCTGCTGTCCTCCTGGTGACAGGTTAAAACTTTTTTATTCATACAGATTTTAAAAGAAGTTTTTTAAGATCAATTTAACTTTGAATATGTTTTAATTTTTTTAACTGTGAATTTTTAAATACTATTTATGTTTAATTCTGTTTTAATGTTTGCATATTTGTATATTTTAAATTGTATGATAATGCTTTTATGTTACGACACTTTGAGTCTCCTTTGGGAGAGATAAAGCAGGGTATAAATAAATAGCATAATAATAATAATAATAATAATCCAGCCTTTATGAGGGGTTCAGTGAATTTAGGCCATGGGTGGAGTTCAAAATTCTAACTTTTAGTTTATGGCAGGTACTATGAATTTATCTTGCCAAAGGCTGATATATAAATTAAAAAGTGTGTGTGTGTGTGTGTTTCTGTGTGCGTGCATGTGTATGTACCTATGTATTTGTGAGTCAAAATCTTGTTGAAGTCAAACTACTGCTATCAAATTCCATGGAACATGGAGTTGAAACTCTATAGATGCTTATGTTTACTTCTGGAAAAGTACTTGAAATAATAAATTCAAGGAGGTGATAATGATACTGACTTTATCATTGATCCCTTTATCATGGATCCCAAATTCAGTTAAACACTTGTAATTATATTTTATACTACAGTGAAACTAGCAAAACCAATTTGATTCGTTTCCTTAATTTATAATTGCGATTGCAATTACAAATTACGGGACTGTGGCACAGCTGGTTGGTGTCAGCTGCATTAAGATCACTACTGACCGAAAGGTCATGAGTTCAAAGCCAGCCCAGGTCAGAGTGAGCATATGGCCAATTTTGTGTAGCTTGTTGTCGACCTTTGCAACTCGAAAGACAGTTGCATCTGTCAAGTAGGAAATTTAGATACAACCTATGTTTGGGGAGGCTAACTTAACAAATGTTTGAGGCCATAAAAAAACTCCAGTAAAAAGCATGCGGGGAATGCGGAAAGTACTTCATCAGTGTCGCAGATGGACGGTGAAGCAACAGTTCCCCCGGTGGCCAGAAAAAGGTTAAATAGCCTCTGACTGTCTATATGTGTTGTGTGCCTATGGCATTGAATGTTTGCCATGTATGTGTACATTGTAATCCGCCCTGAGTCCCCTGCGGGTGAGAAGGGCAGAATATAAATACTGTAAATAAATAAATATTACTGTAGCAGTTCCAGCAGATAAACCATGTTTTCAAAGTGGCTAAGACTTAAATCCTAAAATAAGCTCAAAATATTTCCCATTCTTCTCATCCTCCCTCCCACTGCATTAAGGTAGGAGACCCTTCTGAAGAAAGTAGAATTAGTCTTCTGGAGAAGATCAAAATCACTCCATATTGGCCCTAAGACTTGACCAAGAATGGTTCTTGTACTCTTCCTCGCAGCAAACTTCTCATGCTTCCTTCAGAGGAAGAGATTTGCTTGAATTTCACACTTACTGAATCCGTCTCTTTCCTATGAAAATCAGAGAAGTTTTAAGGTGTTGTGAGCTTTTGTCTTTATTGATAAAAGTGTTCTATTTATATCCATCAGGCTAGACATCGTCTCTGTATGCTTTTTGTCCACTACTGGGAATTTATAGAAAATGAATACAAAGATGAAATATTTCCAGTAACATATGTGCGTGTGTCCTCTTACTAGTAAACTCATATCCACTTTTGAGGTTTACCTTGCTTGTCATACACTGCCACCTAATGGAATATACGAATCATTTTTATGATGATTTAGTCCATTGTTAGGTTTTTTGTATAAATCAAAAGGTACAATTGGTCTTAAATGCTCTGGCTGCATGGCTGCAGGTTAAAATTTAATATTGTGATTTTTCTGTATCAGAAGCTGTAGACGGGATGTTAACTAGTAGGACTTACTATGGCTGATGCAAAATGCTTTAAAATTCCATTGGTTTGCAAAAAAATAATTATATCCTCATCCACTGAAAAAAATGACATAACTGCAATAGACTCTTGTGTTTGTTGGCTGTATATATCTTTGTTGTTCTTTTTTTGGTCTCTCACTCTGTCATTAAGTAAATTGCTTGAGTGATGTCTTGCCTCACCAATATTATTTTTAGGCCATTACATATATTCTCCTACTTGCCTTTGGATTAGTTCCAGAGAAGATCCTGGTCCTCTGTCCTACCATTGGAGAAAGTCCGTGTTAACACTTATGGGTTCATGCTATTTAGTCTGCTCTAGCATCCTTTCTGTTGGTCTCCTGCATGCATGAGTAACAGAATACAGCTGGTACAAATGTTTGCTCCTAGAAGTCTGACTGATACCAGACAAAGAGGGAATGTATGTGGTAACTTGGTTTGTTTATGGTGGTTGCCATTCAGTCTTTATTTATATAAAATGCCTCTTCTTGACCTATAAAAATCCTCTAGAATCAAGATCATGTTACTTTTCATAGATGGCATTAAATAGATTTGCCTCATTTGAGTTGTAAATAGATTTTATAGGGCCATATGTGTTAAAAAATCCCTATCTTATGACTGTTTAAATATTTTAAAACTATATAGACACATTTACATTTTAAAAAATTAAAGCAAGGAAACTTGTCATTCTCTGTGCATTTAATAAAACTCCCATAAGCAAGCTGATACTCCTTACCATTTCTCTGGAATAACTTGCTTAAAGTGAATGTCCTGTCACCCAGTTTCCAAGTTACAACTATAATGGCATGTTGAAAAAGATGCCTGGGCTGCTTGTTGATATTCTTTTGGGTCAGTTTTGCAGATGGATAAGCTGCTTGGAGCTTCATTTGTAATTGTAAGGTAAAGGTAAAAGTTTTCCCCTGACATTAAATCCAGTCGTGTCCAACTCTGGGGGTTGGTGCTCATCTCCATTTCTAAGCCGAAGAACCAGTGTTGTCTGTAGTCACCTCCAAGGTCATGTGGCTGGCATGACTGCATGGAACGCCGTTACCTTCCCACCAGAGCGGTACCTATTGATCTACTCACATTTGCATGTTTTCAAACTGCTTGTTTGGCAGAAGGACTGTTAGGTTGGCTAACAGCAGGAGCTCATCCCGCTCCCCGGATTCGAACCGCCAATCTTTCGGTCAGCAAGTTCATTTGGAATAGACACACTGAAAACAATGTAATTTGGAATGAATTCAGATTGGTCTGAACAGATTTTTAAAAGCCCAGACCTGTTCTGATCTTCCCACTGATATCAGGCCTGAGATGTTCCATTCTGTGAGACCCTTATCATGTCTTAGTACCTATGACAAGTAATAAATAATATCAACTGGATCAGATGACCAAAATGGGAATGCAACAAAGAGGAAGAATGAACTACCATATATGTTTGAGTATAAGGTGGCGCAAATATAAGCTGAGGCTGAGGAAAGAAAGAAGTCATAATGAGAGCAAAAGAATAGAGATAAACAGAAACAAAGCAGAGACCAATTAATTGATTCAAAATGAGTTAAGCTTAAGATAGTAAAGTATCATAGATATTATAAGGGCAGACCATAAGATCAGGAAGAACGGGGCCCAGGGGCATGCCTTAAGGAACTGTGCTGTAAATTCCAAACTAGAAAATGACTTTGCTATTAAAAAGTAGAGGGGAAAATGAAAAGAAGGAAGAATATGCTCACTAAAAGCCAAAGCAGAAATAAATAAACAAAGCTGTTGAAGGCTGAATTTGAGAAATATAATAAAAACAGGGGGGAAATAGCGAAAGTTGAGTCAGTCAGGTTTAGTTGACTCGCCGTAACAGAAATGATTGAAATGTAATGAGTAGTCAAAATTGTAACATCATAAAAGGACAGGGAGCATAAACAAAATGTAGTTCTTAAGGATGATCAAATGATGGTTTCTTCAATATAGCAGGGAGCAACAGCAGACATAGAAAAGGCTAGAGTCCACAAAAGAACTAGAGATTAAAAATCTGTGAAAAGAATAATAAGAGGATAAAGGGGTTTGGAGATTAATCTTGCATATATACTGTAGATTGTGCCAATTTAAAAATGGTGTTCAAGGAAATCAGAGGAGAAAGCATAGGCGAGAATTGAGTTGTAAACTAAGACCAATGTTGTGTAGATAGGGCATTACTGATGCCTTGTCTGTTTTCTTTAGGAAAGGCCAAAGCTTGTAAGTCAGCTGAAACTATAAAAATAATTTTCACCACAGGCATCACCAGGGAAAGTAAAAGATCCAGAAACATCAGTAGGCATCATGCATATCAAACATGCATAATCAAAAGTGCTATAGGTACTGTGGTGTCATATCATTGCAACCACAATCCTTTTTATTTGAAAGCTGTATGTGCAACCTGACATGAGTCGTTCAGCATTGAAGAATTTAAGATACAAGTAATCTTTTAGCCCCTTTTTCTTTCAGATACCTTGTTAACTCAATGTAACAGTAGTCATATATGCTGTGTTAAATGTGGTTCTCTGGGATATGTATTTTAGGTAAATAAAAAAAACTACTTAAGGAAAGAAATGTTGATACAAATCAAATTATGTGCATATGACCTTTAAAGGATCCTTGTATGGAAGCTGATCAAAACTGAAAATTATGTTGCCTGTCTGCATACTTACAATAGAGCATGATCATTTGAAATAGGTTTTTCTAACTGGTTCATTTTTATTTTGCTTTTATGATGGATTATATATTAGATACAATCAATTGATATTTTCCAGTAGTGACAACAATACCTCCCTTTGGTTGTTAGCTGATGTTTGCCACCCAGCCTTGCAACTCTCACCACTCAAATAAGACATATATTCTGGTCTTGCTATTGTTACTGTTACAGCCCGACCATGGTGTTTGAGACAGTAAGCAAGTTTGGGGACGTTAATTCAACAATGGAATGGAATGAAAACAACATGATGAATGGAGCCAACTCTCCCATATACTGTCATTCGGGCCATTTGACAAGCTGTGCTACGATCATCAAACCACTTATGAGGACAGAGTTCTGTTTATATTAGTGAAAGTTATCTGATGTTCTCCAGCCTTTTAGTCTCAATTGATCTCGCTAGTACATGCTTTTATAAGGTTGTAATTAGTCTCCATATGCTAGAAATTGATGCAGTATTCAACATCCTTCCAGGGTTCATTTTTGGAAGGGAGCTTCTAAACATTTCTTTAAACGTGGCTTTTTGTGTGCACATATTTTAAGCCCAAATTCAAAATGCTGGAATTGATTTTAATTTAACAAAAGCACATACAATCCATTTTTGCAATGTACTGTGGTGAGTTGCTGGATCTGCAACAAAATAGGTGGGAGCAGGGAAGAAAGACAGTATTCTTATTGCTATTTATATAAATGTATATGGGATGTTTGGACTTCAGCCAGTTTGACCAAGTGTAGTACCATATTTCAGATAAAGGAACTGGGAAGACCACCTCTGAGTATTCCTTGCCTTTTTTAAAAAAAACCCACGAAGCATATGGGGTTGACATAAGTTGAAAGGCAACTTCAAGGCAAATATACACATGCCATCCCATAAACTGGAAAGAATAGAACAAACAGTGTTTCTCATATCTAGTGATTAAACTCAAAACAATATTGGTAGGTACAATATTGTCATCTTTCCATATATCTGATACCTCGACTTCAGAAAAAGGGTTTGCTTTCATAGGGTAAAAGAATTATCTATTATTGCATGTCATCGAATCTATACTGCACTTTTTCTCTATTTGGAGAGTTTAAAAACAGGGTGCACCATAGATTTGATGGTGCCTTGCATTTGCTGGTTTTGCGTGGAGTTGGAGGGCGGTAACTGTCTTACCTTCAAGAGAGGAGAGGAAGGGATTTTAAATTCCACTAGCATTCATTGCAGGTGCTGATGGATGCTCAAGCAGACTATTATCTTAAGTAACATTACCACATTCATTAATCATCTGAAATCCCATGCCCACATTCGGACATAGGCCGCAGTTCTCGACACCCAAACACAGAACGTCAAAGGAGACTAAACCACACTGATCAGTAATGTCTAGACAAAAACTAACTTGTTAGATCCAGAACTTCTCAATGGCAAACTGAATAATCGGCAGCACAGCAGGAAGACTTGAAGCCCTCACCTAATTTCTTTTTCATACGAACTGGATATTCAGTACAATACCTCATGTAAATACGTTGCAAACAGAAAAATGGACATAGTTTGTCCGCACTGCAAAGCAGGGAAAAATAAAGGTAAAACCCTGGGAATGTGCTGTGCAAGCGGAAAAGTGAAGCTTCCTGAACTTGACCAGCCAAAAGAGCCACTGAAAAGTTTGTTAGATGGAATTACTGGTGATTCAAAGCAATTCCTCAAAAACAACAGAAATTACAATTCCTGTTAACAAATGACTGTATTCGGCACTCACGTTACAGCGGAACATTTTATGCCAACACTTAAAAATCATGGTCCTATTTACCACAGATGTGGCTGTTTGATTCCTTTGCCCAGCGGTAACCATAACCTTTCCCCAAACTACTTCATAGAAGGTTAAAAAAGTCCAATTGAATACATGCTGCCAAATCACTACTGGAATCAAAAGACTTACTGCTGAGGTGTTGCTTTAAAAAAACCCATATTCATTGCTCATCAGACTGAGCCACAGCAAAGCGTGGCCGGGTTTAGCTAGTTGTAGCAACCCCGTTCTCCTTCATGCCTGGGGGGCAGGGGGCGGCACCGGGGGTCCCGCTTGCATTAGGGCCAATTGCGGATGATGGGCAGATGGATGAAGGGGTTATGAGGTAGCTGGGCCTTCATCTCCCACAGAGAGCTTGGAATGGGATGATGGCTGGCCTGATGGGTATGACAGCTGGGAAAGTCAGGCTGACACTGAAAGTGCTGATTCAGATAATCAGTATGAGAAACCAGGTGGTTTCGGTTCGCAAGAAAGGGTCAGGGAGATAGCGGAGGATGAGCCCATCGAAGCCGAAAGGGAGTCTGGCTCTCATGAAGATAGTGACCCAGGTGCTGGGAGGCAAGGACGGAGCTTTGATAGGAGACTGAGCATTGAGTCCAGTAGGAGGGAATGGCACCGCAGCCTAGAGCGCCAGAGGAGCGTTAGGTCCCGTAGTACAGATTGGTGCCAAAGCCTAGAGCGGCGTAGATCTCACCAAGGGGATTAAGTATAGGATCCGTGGGAACGGATCCTCAGTTGCTCGGCCACTTCTGATTTGAAGGGAGTGAAGCGAGTGAAGATCCACGGAGCCAGGATTTAGGCTCGTGCCTTGCCAAGAAGTTTCTTGGGCCTTGTTTCCTTGTACTTTGCCTTGTTTGAATTGCCACGGACCAAGTTTGCCTTGATCCGCATTACTTTTGCGGAGCTTTTGCCAAGTTTTGCCCTTGGATTTATCTACAAACTCTTTACCATTTTTGAATGAACCTTTTGATACTTTTAAGGACAATTACTCTTTTCACCTGTTTTTATTATTCAATAAATAGTTAACTGATTACCGTCTCTGTGTGTGTGATTAAGGGGCTGGGCCGAGACCCTGCATTGTGACAGTTGGCCGAGCAACTCCATGAACCCCTTTTCACACCACGGGACGCGGGAGGCGACGGCGGAGACGAGTCGGCGAGATGGCTCAGCTAACCGCCGCTCAGATTTTGGAATTACAGCAGGAGGTGGTGGATCTTCGGGCCAGGGCAGGCCGACATCCCTCCCTAACTGTTCCGACCCGGTTTGGCGGCAACCCGGCCCAGGTCAATGTGTTTATTGGACAATGTGAGATGTACCTGGAACTTCGGGCCGCGGAATTCGCCAGTGAAAGAGCCACGGTGGGCTTTGTGTACAACCTGCTGGAGGGGACAGCGGAGGCCTGGGCTACGACACAGCTAAAAGCGGCCTCACCCCAAGTGGCTACCGTGGCAGCATTCCTAGATGCTATCAAGACGACTTGGGGAGACCCGGTGAATGCGGAGCTGGCAGAGAGGGAGCTGGACCGGTTGTCTATGAAAGACATGTCCTTGTCCCAGTACATCTCCCGTTTCAGAGTGTTGGCTGCCCAAGTGGAATGGAACCCCGCGGCACTGCGTTACCAGTACGTGAAGGGCCTGTCGCAGGAGATGCAACAGGAGATCCTGAGAGGGGCTACTCGGGCTGCCGACTTGGAGGAGGCGATCACCTTAAATCTACGCGTGGAGGCCGGGCTCCATACTCGAAGGCGATGGGACAGAGGGTCCGGAGAGCGGTCGGTCGGCCGCAAAGAGACGGGGGCTAGTCGTCCGCCGTTCCGCCCGTTCGCGCCAGCCCCTCAGCCCCTGGATGAACCGGAACCCATGCAGTTGGGACACGTGAGGCCCAAGGTGGATGCGGCCAAGAAAGCTCGGCGCCAACGGCTGAATCTGTGCTGGTACTGCGGAGGATCCGGGCACTTTTTCAAAGAGTGTCCCCAGAAGCCGCGAGGCAAGACCCCCCGGGCCTCTGCTGCGTATGAGGAACCCCAAGAGGCTGAAGAGGCCATACAGACAGCGGGGGAAGAGGCCGGCCGAGTTTAAACGGGTTCGCTAACTCGGTCGCAGTCGCTAATCTTCCCCCAGAACCCCAGACTGGACAGTTGTTTTTAATCATGGTCGCCTTGTGATCCCAGGAGAAAGGGCCGATGATGGTACATGCCATGGTGGACTCAGGGGCCACAAACAACTTTATTGATGCGGACTATGCCAAGTCTGCTGGATTACAGTTCCATGATCTACAGGAGCCCAAGGGCGTGCAAACCATTGATGGGCGACCATTGAAAGCCGGGGCAGTGAGACACTATACTGCTCCCACCAAGATGTGGACGAGCTCACATAAAGAGGACATTTCTTTTCTAGTGACGAAGTCAGATTTTCCAGTAATCCTGGGAATCGTGTGGTTGACTCTACACGACCCGCAGATTTCCTGGGCTCGGAGACAGTTGCAGTTCACTTCCGAACATTGCCAGGGACATTGCATGACGGCTCGGGCGTGCCAAGCTCAAGAGGTGGAACAGGCGGCTACCTTGCCCAAAAAGTATGCTGCTTTTTGGGATGTTTTCAGCGAGAAGGAGGCCGAACGCTTGCCTCCCCACCGGCCCCATGATTGTGCCATTGAGCTGGAGCCTGGAGCACCTATCCCACGCGGGAGACTTTATCCTCTCTCGGAGTCCGAGCAAAAAGCCCTCCGGGAGTTTTTGGACGAGAACCTGAGGAAGGGATTCATTCGGCCTTCCCAGTCCCCGGCCGGAGCACCGATCCTGTTTGTCAAGAAGAAGTCGGGAGAGTTGCGACTGTGTAATGACTATCGAGAGCTCAATAAGATCACGATCCAGAACCGCTACCCCCTGCCATTGATCCCTGAGTTGCTGGAACGGATGTGGGGAGCTAAAGTCTTCACCAAATTGGACCGGAGAGGTGCTTACAATCTGGTGCGGATTCGTCAAGGAGACGAAAGGAAGACGGCTTTCCAGACCAAATGGGGAAGTTTTGAATACCTCGTAATGGGATTCGGTTTGTGTAATGCCCCCGCCTGCTTCCAACACTTCATGAATGATATCTTTCGGGATCTGCTGGATCGATATCTAGCAGTGTATCTGGACGATTTGATGATTTTCTCGCCAGACCAGGCGACCCATGACCGCCATGTAAAGGAAGTGTTGCAGCGGCTGAGAGATCATGGTCTCTATGCCAAGTTGGAGAAGTGCGCTTTTGACTTGCCAGAGGTGGATTTCCTGGGCTACCGCGTTTCCCAAATGGGTATTGCCATGGATGATACCAAAGTACAGGCAGTGGCAGACTGGAAGGCGCCCGCCAGCAAAAAGGACATTCAGAGATTCCTGGGGTTTGCTAACTATTACCGAAAGTTCATCCCTGATTTTGCTAAATGGGCAGACCCTATCACGCAGTGTTTGCGAGGAAAGGCCTCGTTCCGGTGGACACCGGAAGCCGATGCTGGATTCCGGAAGCTAAATCAGCTGTTCACCACACAGCCGCTCCTGCAGCATCCGGATCCTCGTACCCCTTTCATTGTGCAAGAAGATGCATCCAATGTGGCCGTGGGAGCGATTTTGCTACAGCCCAAGGGGTCGGACTTATTGCCCTGTGCCTACTATTCCCGGCAGCTGACGGCGCGGAAAGGAACTATACGATCTGGGAGAAGGAGCTACTAGCCATCAAAGTGGCTTTTGAGGTTTGGCGACATCTGCTAGAGGGGGCCAAATTTCTGGTAGAAGTCCACACGGATCACCGGAACTTGGAGCACTTGAAGAGCCAGCGGAAGTTGAACCAGAGACAACAGAGGTGGTCTCTGTTCTTTGAGAGATTCAACTTCCGCATTCACTATGTCACCCCTGCTCAGACCAAACAAGCTGATGCCTTGTCCCGGAAGCCCGAGTTCGTCAGGGGAGAGACGGGAACCGCAGAGTCGCGGTTGCTCAAAGCTGAGAACTTTGCCGCTGCCGGCAGAACCCAGGCACAACCTCCGGTGGTCAATCCGGACCCGGGGGGGAAAAGGACTGTGAACGAACGGGGGCATCTAATTCCTCTACCTGCTCTAAAATGTGCTACTATAGCTGAAAGGCATGTATTCTTAACAGATAATGATTTTTGAATGGTCGTAGTGTGACTAAGCCATAAACATCCCTATTTTATAAACAGGAGAAAGATAAAATAAATGTGTTGTGGAGTTAACAAGGAAGGCATGGGAGAAGTCCATATACTTCCTTGGAAGCAAGGGTTTTGCTTCCATGTGCCCAGTCCCATCCTACTCTGCTATTATATGATCAAACTCATAGGGGCGTTATGCTCCCTATTGCTCATTAGAAGCATATAAATCAGGCCTACAAATGAAATTAAATTGTAAATATAGATCACAATGTAACACGCATCATGGAGTGTTCTGGAATGCAGAGTTCAGTTGAAATAAAAAATAGGAAGCTTAGTTTCGGCTTGTTTGTAGTTGCACAATGGATTTTCTCAACATTTTATTTATTTATTTATTTGAGAAATTTCTATATCGCCTTTTTCCAATGGACTCAAGACGGTTTATAACATAGAAACATACAATATAAAATAGACCATTACTATTAACTCAAATAGGTTACATAGTCCTTCCTTGTAGGACGTTAAAATATAATTAAAATAAGTAAAAACACTCTAAAGCTTCCCGGATGGCTAAAGATATTATAATTATAAAGTGCTATACATCCTGGCTTCTGTTCTATGGTTAAAAAGCAAAATGTACAAATACACACATGAATAATACAAAGAAATAAACTGAACATGAAATTCATTCATTTTGAAACAAAATGTAGTTGTTTGTCAAGTATCTTGCCTGTGGGACTGTTCTGATATAAAAAACAGGCCTAAGTGTATTTGCTGCTGTGATGTTTTAAGTGGTAATTTGTGTTGTTCTGAATCTTCAGCATTATTTTAAATAGACCTGGAAACTTTGACATTGACAGGCAAGATAGATACATAGATAGATAATTAGACAGAAAGACAGAAGTTAACTTAAGGTTGATCAGATGAAGTTGGAAAATTCTGCAAAATTTGGCTTTCAAAAACTTGTCAGATTATTAATGGTCATCATTCATGATGGTGGGAAATGAAGAACTTGGTATTCATTTTCCACCTGCATTTGTTCATACTCGGGGATTTTTGGTTGGCTGCAGCTAGAACCAAAATGCTGGGCTAGATAAAAAAATATCCAATAGAGCAGTTATTTCCTGTTCTGTGTGGAACCCCCCCCCCCTCCCAAACTTATCAGAAATTTCAGTACAGTACTGCATGTTCATTATTTTTAACTATAGGTTTGTAATTATTGTTGTCTGCCTTCAGGCTGTTTCTGACTTATGGTATGTTGTGTATATTTTGATATGTGCATTTTAATGATGTTGTATTTGTCTTTCTCGAGCCATAGAGGTAGGTAATAAATACAATTGTTGTTGTTGTTACTGAAATCCTATCATGGGGTTTCTTCGTGAGGTTGTCTCTGAGGCTGAGAGAGTGGAACTTGCTCAGCATCACCCAGTGGGTTCTGTGGGCGAGCAAAATTTTGAACCCTAGTCCAATGCTCAAACCACTGCACAACACTAGTTCTCAAGCCTGTTAACATTAGTACATAATATGGATTTAGATCCAATTCTACTTACGCATACATAATTTTGGGTAAAGGAGCCCCTGGTGATGCAGTGGATTAAACCCCTGTGCCAGCAGGACAGGTCACAGGTTCGAATCCAGGGAGAGCGTGGATGAGCTCCCTTTATCAGCGCCAGCTCCTCATGTGGGGACATGAATTAAGCCTCCCACAAGGATGATAAAAACATCAAAACATCCAGGCGTCCCCTGGGCAACGTCCTATTCTCTCACACCAGAAGCGACTCACAGTTTCTCAAGTCGTTCCTGACAGGACCAAAAAAAAAGAGAGATAGGATTACGTTCTTAAAACTTTGTATTTTTCTAAAAGAGCATAATGTTTTTATAGGCACCTGTCCTAGTAACAGGTAAACTGAACCTTCATAGCCTTTGTTTCAAATAAAATTTCTTGTTTAATATTTCAGGGGAAAGTTTCCACAGAAAGAGCTGGAAGCTCTATTTCCAGGGATGAGTGCTGATTTCACCAGTGAAAACTTCTCCGCTGCTTGGTATTTGATAGAAAATCATTCAACAACAAGGTTAGAGTGACGTTTGTAAAAATAATGGATGAAGGATTGTGTTTTGCACCCAGACTCTGTGACTTTAACAGTTTATGTTAGATTTGTAGCCAGTTCATCATGGCTCAAAACTCAGCAGTTATATCTCTGAGGTAGTTCTATGTAAATAGCACTTTAAAAAGTAGCTCAGTTCTTCATTGTCTAGTCTCATTCTCTGTATCCCAAGGCCTGGTGATATTGAAACTGCTTGAATATCCAAATCTACTGTGTACCTCCTTATAAGAGCATGTTTTATTTTTTATTTTTTATGTTTGCTTATCTGGCTTGTGTCATGCAAATGGCAGTCATAATTTAGCAATTATGGTTGGTTCAGACTAATTTAGTTGAATTTCACTTTCATTGAAATCAGGGAGACGTAGGTTTAACTGTTTTAAACTGCATCAGATGCCATACTCCCTGTTGCTTAAATTATTGTTATTTACTGTCACGTCAGTTGCCCATATAAAAGACAATGGAATACAAACACATCTGTTCACACTCAGATGTTGACTACAAAGGGGTACCTTCATTTTACATTTTTGAAGGGAAAAAGGTAAAATTCCTGTATATATTTTTCATAACCTGTGTAAAAATTCATAATACCAATATAATACCCACAATTTCAGAGCTTCCTTTAATTGAAAAAGCTCATTTCATGTCATGGAATCTGTTCTTCTAGCCATAATACATCATTAGAGTTCATTGATACGTTTTATATAAATGGAACAGCCTTCCTCTTGGCATGTTTACTGAGACACTAAATTTGTCATTGTGACAAGAATAAACAAAAGTACAAAGATAGAAAATGTAAACATTAAAAGGTAAAGATCCAGTTATTGTTTTAGACTAGGAACAGCAATAAGGAGATGAAAGATCAGTAAGAATGGTATTTTGGTCTGCAGAATCATTCTGCTGTAGACTGCTGTCTATTTGTTATCTTTGTTCCAGTAAAAGAGGTAACAATAAAAAAAACACATTTGATTATATAGGGGTTTTTTAAAATAAAAAAACACTTAATGACCCCAACCACTTACTTAGGCAAGATTAACATAGTCAAAACGGGTACTTTTCTGTAGGTATGGACCTTCCTTCCTTCCTTCCTTCCTTCCTTCCTTCCTTCCTTCCTTCCTTCCTTTCTACCTTTCTTTCTTTCTTTCTTTCTTTCTTTCTTTCTTTCTTTCTTTCTTTCTGGTAAACATTGCTACCTTTTCTTTATTTTTCCTATCTGTTCCAAATATTATTTGCCGGTAGATTGACGTGACTGTGTTTTCAACATAATACGTAGAACATAATGGATTTAGTTCTCACAGAACAACCTGATAATTCCAGCTTCCATCCTGTATTACAATACTACAATACTCTTTGGCATGAGTGTAGAAAATTACTGTTATTGGAGTAATGACAGAAGGAATAAATTTACCTTCAGGTTCGAGTCCAGGCTGTTTGTCTAATCACATCTCCTTATACAGGCCATCCCGGGTACTACGGTCAACAAAGGAGGCCCTGCTCTTGGTCCCACCCCCATCACAAGCACAGTTGATGTGAACGAGAGAGGGGACCTTCTCCGTGATCGCTCCCTGGAACTAGAACTCCCTCTCTAAAGAAAAAAAATGCCCCGCCCCCACTCCCCTCTCCTTCAAAAAAACTCCTGAAAATGCACTTACGCACTTTAGTGTATGGAGAAGAGGACACTTTTAATTCCATCGGAACACTGGCTAACTTATTTGTATTCCATTGCTGCTATGGTACATGAGAAAGAACAACCGTGATAGCCATTTTATGTATTTTAATTGTTTTCTCAGGGTTTATGTCTTAATTTGTATTTATGTTATTAGGATAATTATTGACTATTCTTATTCTGTTTTCTATTTGATGTTAATTTCTTTCTTGTCACAAGTTTATGGTTATTATTTTGTATTATTTGGTCTTATTTTTTAGCTGTTTGTATTTGCATAGGGCATTGAATGTTTACCTTTTTTGGTGTGTAAACTGCCCTGAATCCCTTCAGGGAGAGAGGGCGGTCTGTAAATAAAGGTGATGTTGATGATGATGATGATGATGATTATTATTATTATTATTATTATGGGTATGACAGTAGGTGAGCTAATTTCTTTCTAAGTACTGTATATAGGTAATTGGTGTTTGGTGGTTTGATTTTTAAGTGTCTAATTTCTTGTAAGAATGCCACACCATAGCTTTCCTTCCTTCTCCCTTGGTTTTAGTTTTGATCAGCTTAAATTGGCAGTAATGAATTTGAAGAAACAAGCAAACAAAAAGAATGAAGGAAGTCTGCAGTATGTCAAAGGAGGCCTCAGCACTTTTTTTGAAGCACAAGATGCTCTGTCAGGTAAATCTCAGAATATAAAAACAACACCAAAACTATAGTTGATTATCTTATCTTTACAGTTATGTTCAAAGGAATATAAATGGATAATCATAGATTGGGTACATTTTAGTATTTAAGATGGCCAAGGTCAGTGAGTGTGTACGTGTGTGTGAAAGAATTAAACAAAATGTAAAAGAGGACTTGCTGGGTATTTCAGGAAGATTTTATAATTTGACTGTAAAAATGTAACTAATTATTTTTCTGGGTTGCAATTAGCTATGTGAGGAGCTTTTCATATTACTCTATTGCTGAAATAGGTGTTGGCATAAAATATACTTATTTTCTGGAAATTAAATATATAGACAATACTGTAAATATTCTATTGACTATGACTTCCAACACAAATGCAGGTATTCCAAAATCCAGGGAGAAGGGGAAATCCAAAACACTTATAGTCCGGAGCATTTTGTTTAAGTGATACTCAACATTCATTCACATTTAACCTTTTCCTTGATATATTCTACAACGGTAATGCTCCCTTTTTTTCCTGGATACTCCAGGGACTATCAGTCAATAGCTTAAGGACCAGTTCAGGAACTGTCACTTTGAGTAACACGATTCTACAATACACTCTGTATCAGAGAATAATAGGGAAATTCATATTTTTGTCAATGCAAGTTGGATGACAACTTGTAAATTTTCCTGTGTTATGCCTTAAATAAGTAAAAGAACAAGGTAGTGTTGATGAAACCTAGTAGATTAAGAGAAAGTATAAAGGAAGTTAGAAGGTGATGAAATAAATTACATTTGGGTTGCCTTGTTCAAAAATACTATACTGACAGTTCTGACTTTTTTTAGATTAAGCATGTCTTGATGGCATAAATGAGCATATAATGTACCTTATCTGAAATACGTAGAACCAGAATTTTTTCAGATTCTTTGGAAATGCCTGTATTTGCCTATATGTATGTAGTGAAAGAGGGATGGGAGCGAAGTCACATGTCTAGCACCCAGTAAGTTTTTTTCTCAATAGGTGGAAAGAGAAACAAGGGAAGGACTCTGCTTACACAAGGCTTCTGTGATATATTACATGCTTCCCTGACTGATAGCACACTTTCCATCCCTTTAGAAAAGTAGCCTGGGGGGAACAGGAAAATCCCCCCTGTGAGTTTTTTTCATTCTCTCTGTGTTGAATACAGGCAGAGGCTAATGGGGTCACTCCACACTCACCCTCCAGACAATTTCCAGGGTCCTTGCCACCATTAGGCAGTGCTGAATGTGTGGCTGTGCCTTTCCCCCAAAATTGGAAATTGGTGTCTAGAGGCAAAATGGGGTTTTGGAATTTTTGGGGTTTCAGAATTCCACATAAGGAAGATTCGACCTGTATTGTTATCTTTGTATCAGAATACTACATTCTTGTCGTCCAAAGCATAATTATTTTATGCTACATACCACACAATATGTTTGTGAATCTGGATGCGTGAGTGCATACTCTCAAAACAGACATTTTATGCAAATTAGAAAGCGAAATACCCTGCCCCTCCCCTCCAATAGATTCTTGGCTGTAAATTGAATGTGAAAGATTGTACCACAAGATAGCATCATAAATGAGTTTAGAAGTCTGGACTGTCTGGCTTCCCTCACAATGCCTGGTTCGCTGGATTCCCCCCAAAACCCCCCCCACTCTAGCAGACATGTGCTGCTGAAATGTATCAAGAATATAGTTCGGTAACTTGCCCATTAACTTGCCCATGTATGTATTTATTATATTGGTAATTGTTAATTTTATTGTGAATTTTAGATGTTTTTAGATTTTAAAGATCGGGGTATGAAAGTTTTAAATAAATAAATAAATAAATAAATAAAATTAATCGGAATTTAACAAGATATTTTATTCTAGCAATCCATCAAAAACTGGAAGCAGATGGAACAGAGAAAGTGGAAGGATCCATGACGCAAAAACTGGAGAATGTTCTGAATAGTAAGTTATGTTAGCTGAAAATCAACTATTTGTATACTTCAGGATTTATAATGTGCCTGTCTTGAAATGCGAAGGCTGGGTAAAAAGCGATTGTCACAGTAGTTCTTTCCAAATCATGAAGATGCATGTTAATATACCAACTGAAACATGAAGCATTGTGGAAGGTTTCATCAGCTGTAAGTTTAGTCTGGAAAAAATGAGAAGCTGTTGCTTTTGTCCCCTATATTTGTTCTTTAAGCTATTAGACCAAATATTTGCAAAATCAATAAATTAATATTAAAATCTGAGACTGAATATATATATATTTTCCCGTGTCAGGAGTGGCTTGAGAAACTGCACATCAATTTTGGTGTGAGCTGACTTGCAGCTACTAGGCAGGCTTTGGAGCATTGAGTTCTGTGTGATATTGACTTCTGAGCCAATAGGTGGGATCTAGAGTAGGGTTTGGCGATGTTTTGCTTGTAGTCAAGGGCAAGGAGGGAGAAAGTAATATTTTTCCTTCCTCTTGCTGTCACCTGTACTTTCTGGGGGGCCGAAGGACCCTCAAGAGCATGATGAGAGACAACACAACAGTCTGCTGGGGAAAGGAGGGATGTACAAAGATTGCCTTCTTCTCCCTCCTTCCAGTAAGGAGAACTTCTGGATCTCAGATTGGGTGGAATAGCAAACCTATTGATTTGGGTTGTTGATAAAAAGAAATTTATGTAGGCTGAATGTTTACTATCTCCAGTAGTTGTCATGGTCCTACTTGATCTTTATTATAAAGTCAAATCAGAGAAGCTGTCAAAACGTTTCTTTTAACACATGTTGCATGGATGCAAGAATCTGGTTGCGTCGATGGTGTCATTCAGGGTGTCTGAGGCCCTGAACAGCTGAATACATTCCCACATTTTCTACTTTGAACTAGCTATATGGCAGTGTGGACTCAAATAACCTAGTTCAAAGCAGATATTGTAGGATTTTCTGCCTTGATATTCTGGGTTATATGGCTGTGTGGAAGGGCCCTAAGTCATGTGAGAATAGTGACTGTGTTGTTCAGGAGGTCTGAGTCATATGATAATATTCAATGTTGTGACATCCTTTCCCCCAATTGTAACCAGTCTATTGAACTTTAATCTTCCATCTCATACGGATTTATATTAGATGTTTTCGTATTTTTTAAAGATGGAAGAGAAAACTAAAACTAATTAATACCAAGAACATTTTAAAAAATCTATAATATGGAGAAACTAAATCTTTTAGTTCCTGAAGTTGGGAAACATCTCAATTCCTGTGTTTTAACAATAAATATGACCCTAAAATAATTACATCATTAATTAAGTTGCAATTATTAAAATGTTGAAGACTGGTTTCTAAACAATTGACTGGGTATATTGTTTGCTCACTCCTACTTTTACTAATCTCAGTGTTTGTTCAAGAAAGATGAAATGGTCTAGGGAGGAAAAGATCAATTTATGCAGGAATAATTTGGTTGGGTTTTTTGAAGGATCAGTTATCCATTATTATTGTGCATAATGATGTCAGAAAGGATCTGTAGAAACAATGTCCATTGATGTGTATAAATAAGTTATTTTTAAAAGTTACATTCTTGGGATTTTGCAACAATTGCTTTCACATTTATAAACCTCCCTCTGCATAAGGGATTTTACTATAGAAATTCATCTAGATATTAGTCTCACTGTATAAGATTATGAACAGAAAAAATGACACAAACTCTCTTTTTCTGTGTTAGGATGATCAAAGAAGTGAGAGTGAGGGTGGGCAGATACTGAAGTGGAAGTGAACAACGTAGCTTTTCAGTTGGTCTTTACTGTTGTTAATAGTAATAAGTCTTGAACAGTGATAGGACTAAATTCCTTTGTCACATTGATAACTATCTTATCTGATTTATTGGAACATTTTTTGCCCTAAAGACAGATTTAGAAGGAAGAAACTGTTTGCCAACATTTAAGACAAAAGCTGCATCTTCTCAATTCTGTTAGAATGTAAAGATGACCTAGAAAGTAGTTCATGCAATTTTTTTAAAAAATAATAATTTTTAGAATCAAAAGTAATTGAAAATACATGTTAACAACTGTAACATTATCAAAAATGTAGCAACTCTAACAGTTAACTGGATCGTGTTTCTGAGATCACTGATCGTCAAAAATATTAAGGCAAACATGTTTAAAAATTACATTTGGCTAATTGTTAATATTAAGAATGATGATATGTATAAAATCGTGGTAAAATGTTTATTTTTCACTAAGTCCCTGTTCACTTAATCAGAATGGGCATCATTGTTTATAATTGGAAGTGACATGCCATTAATTGTTTTAGAAGTTGTTCTTTTGAAATGCAGTTCTGAGAAGAAAATACATTTTCTCTGTTCATAGCATCTGGAAAGCTGCTTCTGCATATTTTGATATAGTTGTACTATGTTTCTTTTTATTGACTGATTTCTTTAAATTTAAATTTACATCCTGCCTTTGTGCCTCAAAATGGCACTCAGACCATTTAACCAGAATACAATTTAAATAAAAAGAAATATAATGGAAACACCCCTAAAATGCTCCTGCTATTATCTTCTTTCACTTATCTTAATGATCCGGAAACTACTTGAATGAGCTGGTTCATGTTTTCAAATATAAACATTCCAAATAAATTCACATCACAAAATATGTTAAAATTTCCCTTTATCTATGTATCTGTGTTTCATTGTTTCTAGGCATTGAATGTTTGCCTTTGTGTATGTATATATGCTGGAATCCGCCCCGAGTCCCCTCGGGGAGACAGGGCAGAATACAAAATTATTATTATTATTAAAATGGGCAATAAACATATTTATCTGAACTTGGAGGGATTAGTAGCAGTAGAAAAATAATGCTATGTAAATGGCTGCATTTAAAAAGAATTTGTTGACTAAAATATAATTGTAACCATAGCTCAGTGTCACAATATTTCATTATTGGAATATGGTTTTCTTCCAATAATCCACGTTCCTTAACCTTCTAAAAATCATACAATGCAATTCTACCAACATTTTTCAGTATTTCAGGAAAAAATGGAAGCTTTAGCTGTACCATGTTTAACATACCAGCTAATTGTGAGGAGCGTTACCCCCGCCTGCAAAATGTCGTAGGGACCAGCTCTCCTGACCAAACAAAGTTTCTTGCATCAGGGGCTTGAAACTCCAGCAGTGTTTAAACATTATTTAGATATAACAATTATTTTACAAAGGCTACTTTTAACATGAGCAGGCCACCCACAGTGTTGACGAGAGAAAATGGCATGCAAGCCACCCAGAGAGACTGATGTAATTTTTTCATCCTTGCTTAAATTATAGTCACTAGACCAGATAATGTAGAAACTTTTACAGGCAGGCATCAAAAGGGCTAAAACATTCACCTTTTTCTGGCAAATTAATGATAAGTCACACGTTTGAAGAGAGTTAAAAACAGTCAAATACTTAACAAGTCTTATATATAATATTTTGTTTTGAGTTTTTAAAAAAGGTCATTTGAGACAAGGAGATTAAATGCTAGTTTGAATAAAATTAAATGGTTTCATCCAATGCTTCTTAAGTCACTTAGAATAGTTCCTATGTAAATGGTTACGTATGTAATCCAGTAAATAATTCTGAATCTACTGAATGTTAATCCAAAATTACAGGAACTAAATTTAAACCAAAATAGAAACAGAAGTGGCTATTTATTGTATTTTGTTGTTTTAATTTTTTTAAAGTTAAGTCATCGCAGAACTCTTTTAAAAAAATTACAGTATCTCCACCTTAGAGAAGAAATTATAATTCAGGATGTGATATCAGTGGTATTAAAATTCATGTTTATCCTTTCATATTCTGTCACAATGAATGGAATATGTTAAGTACTGATCAGGTTTCCTGCAGAGCATAACTGAAACTATAAATTCATCTTTGTAGCCAAAGCAAACTGAAGTTACCACAATGAAATTAAAACATTTGGTTGCTTTAATTGTGTTGTTGTTCTCGCCACATGAAAACATCAGGCGATTAGCACTTAGAAATATATTGTTTCAGTAAGTTTGTTTCTTGAATTTAATATAAACATTTGTGTTTATTACGGTAACCTTAATCACTTTAGTTAGCATGACAAATATCTTAATTAAATTTAATGCAGTAGAGTTACTTCCTTCTGCATCATGTGAAACTTATTTACTTGTTTGTTCCCTTTCCAAAAAAAAACAAAACAAGGAGCAAGTAATACTGCAGACACCTTGTTTCAGGAAGTTTTGGGCCGCAAAGACAAGGCAGATTCAACAAGAAATGCACTCAATGTTCTTCAACGCTTCAAATTTCTTTTCAATCTTCCATTGAATATCGAAAGAAACATTCAAAAGGTAACTGATGTTTTCAAACAGTGCTTCTGTCTTACTCCCGTTTCCCCAATGTATTTCCTAAAAAGAATTTGTTGTGTTTTTGTTTGTTTTGTAAAGGGAGATTATGACGTTGTTATTAACGATTATGAAAAAGCGAAGTCATTATTTGGGAAAACTGAGGTTCAAGTCTTCAAAAAATGTAAGTTTTGTATTTTGTTATAGTTGTAATTTTAATTCGGAAAATGAACCTCTTAGAGGAAACTGTCGAGTCCGGTATCAGCTTCATCTTCTGTTTATGTAGAGCATTTTGCAATATTTAGAGTATCTAAACAACATATCCAACAAGATACCTCTGAGGTGTATCTGTCTACTGCACAAATATATACTGTTTTCTACTGTATATAGTAGGAATTGGAATCACCCTCTTTTTCAGTTGTGTGACATAAAACAGGTTGACTAGCAGGGTGTCCCTTTCAGGCATATTTGTGTTAAAGAAAAATGGCAAAGTTGCCGTTACAGGTTTGTAAAAATACTTAGTACAAATCTTTTGAGGCTAAAATTAAAATATAAATAGTGTGTGTGTTTAACCTGCTTCTGGGTAGAAAGCATTGAAATCGTGGTACGATTTTTCTGAAAGTTTCTTTTGTTGTAGAGTGCCAATGTTTTTATGTATTACAGAACAGATATTTCTAGGTCTGTATATTGTCATTTTATCCTTGGAGCACTACTGCTCTATGCTAGTGGTGACACAAATGGAAAAGCTTGACTGAATAAGGAAAAGTTTTCCATTTATTGAAAAGTAGACAGGAAGACTGGAGAATTAAGAAATGTAACTGAGTGACAAGAAAGGAATACTGGAAGAAGCAGCAGCATTATACTCGTAGTTTGTTATCGTGCAAATTAAGGCTGAAATAGCCTAAACTTTAGCCATGCTTAATTGAAACCCATTACATTTTGTAAATTGTCTTTTCTTAATTAACTAGATTATGCTGAAGTTGAAACTCGGGTTGAAGCATTAAGGAAATTGCTTTTAGATAAACTACTGGAGACTCCTTCAACTTTACATGACCAGAAGCGCTATATAAGGTGACTGCTTTCTTTTTTATCTATGTCTTTTTTTCAAACAGGAATATTTCCTTTTAATTATATGGAGAACACGCTTTCCTATCAAATAATGGCAAACTCTCTAAACTTTGTACCCACAGTTTCCTGTCTTGAAATATAAGAATTTATTCACTTCATAGATACACACCCCCTGCAAGTATAGTATAGGTAGTAATTTTATAAATGTGCGTGAGGAGCAACTTGAGAGATTGCAAGTCGCTTCTGGAATGAGAAAATTGGCTGTCTGCAAGGATGTTGCCCAGGAGACACCCGGATGTTTTACCATCTTGTGCAAGCCTTTCTGATGTCCCTGCATGAGAAGCTGGAGCTGACAGATGGGAGCTCATACTACTCCTCGGATTTGAACCGCCATCCTTTCGGTCAGCAGTCCTGCCAGCACAAGGGTTTAACCCATTGCACCACCAGGGGCTCCTTCATAAATGTTGTTTGCTCCTGAATCTCAGATACAGCTCCATACATTGTTCTGGGCATCCCCCAAGCATCTGGTGCAATTTTTAAGGTGACAGGGAACTTTAGGAAGGAAGGTAGAATAAGCAAAAGCGACTTTCTAGTTTACTTAGTTTTCCACACATTTCTGGATCCAACTCTTTATTTTTCCATATCATGGTTGAAGAATTGTTTAGGTAAGACTTTGAAGCTGATTCCTCCTTGATTCTTGTAACAGGATTTGATGTAACAGCTTCCTAGATTTCAAATATAGCCTATGTGTCATAAGTTAAAAGGTAAAAGTTTTCCCTTGACATTAAGTCTGGTTGTGTCCGACTCTGGTGGATGGTGCTCATCTCCATTTCTAAGTCGAAGAGTTGTCGTTGTCCTTAGATGCCTCCAAGGTCATGTGGCCAGCATTACTTCATGGAGCGCCATTGCCTTCCCACAGAAGTGGTACCTATTGATTTATTTACTTTTGCATGTTTTCAAACAGCTAGGTTGGCAGAAGCTGGGGCTAACAGTGGGAGCTCACCCCGCTCCCCGGATTTAAACTGCAGCAAGTCCAGCAGCTCAGTGGTTTAACCAATCCACCTGCACCACCAGGGGCTCTGTGTCATAAGTAATTTTGTGTAAAATATGAGCTTTATTTTTATCAGAATTGTCCTTTGTGCTTGTGTCACTACACACTTCTGCAACCATATAGTGATTTAATGGAACAAACTGTGCATTGCCATCTCCACCTATTTTTGTCTTGGTCTGGTTTGCTGTTTAGAAGTCTTGGAAAGGGATAAGTGTGTTTCTTATCTTTGCAGCCGCCAATAATCCATTTTCATTGAGATATGTCTCCTTGTGTTTTGTAACTCCACATTAAAAAAAATTGTAGATCAGCTGGCATATTGACTATGCAATAATGAAGTTAAGTGAAGTTAACAGTGGCAAGTATATAGAAGAATAGAGGAAAGATCATACCAACTTCTTGATATATTATATATTTGAAATGTTGTATACACAAAAAGCTCCCTTCATAAGCTATGGGGTAAAAAGGTAGATCAGTCAAGAGAAAAGGAAGCAGGGTTCAATGAACAATTCTCCAAATGGAGCAGGGTACGAAGTGTCCCCTAAAATAATCTGCTTGGGACAAATCCTTTAATTCATTTCTAAATTATTTGGCATTTGCTCTTAATAGAGAAATGGTGCTAAGTTCTGCACACTAGTGTGCATAAATGTGAAAGGGGTTAAAATCACATTATTTGGCTCTCCTAAACTGTGAATGTTTGTGTTACTGTTGTGAACATGATGAAGGGAAGTACGTCTGCTTTTCCATCACAGCAAAGGATTTGGCTCAAGTAAGCTTTCGATTGAAGGTCCTGCATATATCTCCCTCCCCCTAACCTCAACCTGCGAGGTTGGATAATGAGTATACGTCCTGTTGCCAAACACTTTCCAACAGCTCAGCTAGCTTTGACAACGGGAGCCGCTCCAAGAGCTTAAAGAATGTTTCAGTGGCTTTCCTCCACCCCCCCATCCTGAGTTGGGGGGGGGGGAGTTGGAGAGGCTGTGCAGCTGTGCGGGAAAAATGGAAAATGGCAACAAGGCATAGCAGACAATGAGAGAAGCTGCATCCTAAGGCTTTGGGTACTAATGAAAAGTGAATTTTATTTGAAAACCACAGCACTTCATCTCTCTCTTTTAAGGGAATGGATACATCACTTATGTTGCTTATTCGGTTTCTTAATAAAATAATAAATGGATTGAATACTTGCCAGTGTTAAAATCAATGTGCATTGACTTAACTATATCCTCTTATTTATATTGTTGTACATATATAATTCAAAACACTCAGTCTCTGCACTGAAAGGGGAATTAATGATGCTTAAAACAATTGAGCTTGCTTTGATATGTTATTAGGATATAAGTGTACCACATTCCTCCTTTTTTAATCATTCTCTGTAATGGTGGTTGTAATTAATGTAGATTCCACAGTCCGTTTTGAGGCATGTAATAAAGCAGCTTTGGAGAGGTCCATCAGATAGTATCTGGATGAAGACGTGTGTAGGAATCCAGTCTAAGTTCTGTTAAAGGAAAGCAGGATTTAAGACTATTATTTATTTACTCATTTATTTATTTATTTATTTACTTATTTATTTATTGTTCGGTCTTGTATTCCGCTCCTCCCTGCAGGCTCGGGGCGGATAACAGCATATAAAATGGGCAACATGTACCTTCATTTATATTCCGCCCTTCTCACCCTGCAGGGGACTCAGGGCGGATTACAACGTATACATTACATTTAAGACACACAAACACACAAGACAGAAAGAGGCAATTTAACATCTGGCCACCAGGGGGAGTTGTCGCACTCCTTCATTCCTCAGCATGTTTTCTGGCGATCTTTTTTATGGCCTCGTTAAATCAGTTAAATTAAGCCTACTCCTTGTCTGGCTGTGTAACCAAACTGAACAATACCCAGGTTCCGTTCTACTCTCCACCACCCCAAAATGGCTTTGAGAGATTGCTCAAGGCCTGTGTTGCTTGCATTGCACTTTCAGGAAAAGGAAATGATTTGGCTTACCAGGTGTTAAATATGCTGGTGGGAATTTTATAATACGGAAGATTTCTTATAAGGCCTCCGCAAAAGAGTGAAGTGGTGCTAATGCAAGCCAGTATTTAAAGTGCAGTGGACAATTAGCCTGCAACACTACGATCTAGCAAACTGTTAAACCTCCATAAGCCATTGATATCTCCACCATGAGATAATTCTCTCATTTTTACAATTCAGAATGTTTTTGTCAGTAACTGCCCACAAATACACTATTTTTGCAGATCAGTGCAATTTTCTCCTATCCTCCAACTAGTGAGACATTTTGGATAGTTAAAGCTTATATCAGGACACTTTTGAGAATAATTCAGAATGCTTGTATTTTTAACCAGCCTTTTTTTTCTCCAGATTCCTGACTATAGTGGCCTTTCCATTCTGCTTGGACAGAGTACCTGTATTGCTATTCACGGCTCTGACAAGTGAATTCTTGTTCTTTTTCTATGGTCGGAATAAATAAGAGAACAGGGCAGGGGAGAGATCACACAAATATAAGAGCAATATGGTTTATGAGGCATGATATTGCAACTCAGTCCTCGCTTGTTTAATATTTTCTTTTTTCAGATATCTGTCTGATCTTCACGCCGAAGGGGACCCAGCCTGGCAATGCATTGGTGCCCAGCATAAGTGGATCCTGCAGCTTATGCATAACTGTAAGGAGAGCTATGTGAAAGAACAGAAAGGTAAGTCTATCTCTCTTTAGAGAAATATTTCTGCTTGAACAGAAGGCAGGACAGCTTTGCTTCCTCTTTGGGAAGATTTAAATGTAAGCTAATTGATTATCTTATTTTCAAATGGCAGTTACAATTGTTTCTCTGAATTCTTACAATCAAGTGCATCTCAGAAATATTCCTTATATTTTGGGGTTTTGGCAGAATTTCTTCTCATGCCGACATGGGGCCATTAGAAATAGGAGGCAGATTGCCTTCTTTCTTTGCCTTATACAGACTGCTGTGATGACAGTTGTTGAATGGCCTCTTTCCTAGTTGGGATGCCGTCCAGCCATGAGTTATCATGCCATCTTATTTTATCTAGTGTATAGGATGATCATTCACAGCTGGTGATTACAGCATTCACTGTCCCTGTAAACATTTTGAGACTCCACTGCTTATATGGAATGTTATTCAAGTCGCTAAAGCTGCAGCACCTTTACTGTGAAGCTGTTTAATGAAAAAGATTGCTATTTTGACTTAATTGTGTTGACAGAATACTCAGCCCTTAAAAAGATATCATAACGGTGGTGGTGGCCGGGAGAGCTTTTGCACAGTTAAAGCTTGTGCGCCAGCTGCGCCCGTACCTTGGGAAGTCTGATTTGGCCACGGTGGTCCACGCTCTGGTTACATCCTGAATAGACTACTGCAACGCTCTCTACGTGGGGTTGCCTCTGAAGACTGCTCGAAAGCTGCAATTATTCCAACGTTCGGCAGCCAGATTACTAACAGGAGCGGGGCACAGGGAGCATACAACTCCCTTGCTGCGCCAGCTCCACTGGCTGACAATTAGCTTCCGAGCACAATTCAAAGTGCTGGTTTTCACCTACAAAACCCTATACGGTTCTGGCCCTGTTTACCTGTCCGAACGGATTCTCCCCTACGAACCATCTAGAACATTAAGATCCTCCGGAGAGTCCCTGCTCTCAGTCCCGCCGGCTTCGCAAGCACGGCTGGTGGAGACGAGAGACAGGGCCTTCTCTGTAGTTGCCCCTCGGCTGTGGAACTCTCTACCAAGTGATGCTAGATCTGCCCCCTCTCTGTTGTCCTTTAGGAAGCTGGTGAAGACTTGGATATGGAACCAGGCCTTCCCAGAATAGGCTGATATTGGCTATTATCTGAATGCATGACCACGTTTACAGATTGAGTGGAATTGTTTTAATGGCGATGTGGTTTCATGCTGGGTTTTTATGTATTTTAATATCTAGTTGTTTTTAAATTGTATAGCATTGAATCTTTGCTGTGATGCCGGTCTGAGTCCCTCAATAGAAGTGAGAAGGTCGGGGTACAAAAGTTTTAAATAAATAAATAACTGGGGCAGGCAGCCTGGTCGTGCCATTGTTTCTTGGTTGGTAAGCAAGGTTTCAACCATAGTTTCCCTGTTCAAATAATAACAAAACTGTGGTTTAAATTGGCTGCAATATCAGCACTGAAGACAAGTAGGGAAAGAAAAAGTTGGGGCACACAAGCATGTGACTTATCTTTGGGGGAATGCCCTACAATCTGTTGTCAAGGATTAGTTTGATTGGACATAGACCAGAAGGTTTGCAATACTGATCAGTGTGCTAGCATTTCCTGTTCCTGTAGGAAGAAGACACAGTGGCATCACATGGCTGCTTGGGTTTGATGGCTGTTTTCTTTTTCTCCTCACAGTGCGAGAAATATAGTGTTTCAAACAGTTTGTGTCACCCCAAATTGTGCAGCACAACAAACATGCATATGGAAACAAAGTTGTTTCAGGATGTCTATAGAGAAGTACAGAATTAATCATAAGCATGTTTTGAGGTCATGCAAGTTCCTACGGACTTTTTTGGGCAGGGAAAAATCACATAATTACTGCATTTGTGTTACAGCATCTTACTTAAGTAAAGTATCAGGTTCATTTTTAATCTTATAGCCAAAGTTATATATTTCTTTTTAGTACCACTAAGCTTACCAGTAGCTTTGTCTGAGTGCTAGGAAATAAGACAGATCCTTACCCTTTCTTCTTTTCTAGCAGGCTTCTATTCACTGGCAGTGAGCAATCTATCTTTGTTTGATCAGATAGGCCAACATGGCTTGTGTCAAAAAAGCCTTTGCAATTTGTTATCCGAGCAGCTGGTTCTCCTCTGTTGCTTTTCAGTACAGTACATCTGGAAGAAGGCCTCTTGCAGCTGGGAGCTATTTCGTGTCTAACTCACATCCCCTGTTTCTAATAGAAATATTCTTTTAACAGTGACTGTCAAGCAAAACCCTAATGCAATATCAAAACTCAAAATATTAATCATTACAGGGCTTGACATTTGTTTCATAAGATTAGAAGTGTCATCAGTATTTGATATAGCTAATCTACTTCATTGATTCATTGTTCAACTTTGATGACCTTGAAAACACATTTATTTAGCTAGACCTATAGATGTAAATGGCTCAGGAATTTGGAGGAATTTTTTTGTAGAGAAAATATAAATTCAGACTAAATAACAAAACATATACGGTATTTTTAAAGCCCTTTACAGATTTAAAATCTATTGTTCCTTGAGAGACATAAAGTATATTTTGTATAACTTAGTTTGCTAGGGGCCCCTGGTGGTGCAGCTAGTTAAACCGCTGCTGTTGAACTTGCTGACCGTAAGGTAGGCAGTTCAAATCTGGGGAGCAGGGTGAGCTCCTGCTGTTGACCCCAGCTTCTGCTAACTTAGCAGTTCAAAACCATGTAAATATGAGTAAATCAATAGGGACCTTTTCTGTGGGAAGGTAACAGTGCTCCATGCAGTCATGCTGGCCACATGACCAGGGGAAATATTTACCTTTACCTAGTTTGTTTATATAGAGAATACATTTAAATAATTTTAATTTAAAAATCCATTTGTTTTCAATATGGTTGCAAATGCAATTACTGCTGACCATGAAGAAATATGTCAGGAGCAACTTGAGAAACTGCAAGCTGCTTCTGGTGTGAGAGAATTGGCCGTCTGCAAGGACGTTGCCCAAGGGACACCCAGGTGTTTGATGTTTTTACCCTCCTTGTGGGAGGCTTCCCTCATGTCCCCACATGGGGATCTGGAGCTGACAGAGGGAGCTCTTCCACACTCTCCCCAGATTCGAACTGGCAACCTTCAAGTCAGCAGTCCTGTCAGCACAAGAGTTTAACCTATTGCTCCACTGGGGGCTCCCAAATTTTTCAAAATTTAAATTATTTTTTAAATTTAAAATTAAAAAGAAAACCTATCATTACATTAAAATGAATATTAGATAATCTACTCTTAAGATCCCTCTATACTCTTTTTTTCCAAAAGAAAAGTGGCAAGGAGGGAACCTCATCACATATACCCAAAGTACCAATCTCTCTTTTCCTGACCTGTTCCTATTTACAACTTCTCCTCCTTCTGGTTCTTTATTTTTATTATGGATTTCTAAACACTGACATTTTGCCGATTGAGACAAGCTTCGTCCTTTCACATATTGCTTTAATTCTTGAACTGGTGTGTGTGTGTGTTTTGTGGTTTTTCTTTTTTGAGAGGCTGACAAGAAGAGTCCCTGGTGTCATAAGGGAACTAACTTAACTACCATTTTGCTGTGGGTATGTGCTTGACAGAATTCTTGAACTGCATTGTTGAACCAGTTGCCAAAAACATATTCTGCATTCTGTCACCTTCAAAAAAAAATTTCCAACATGAAAACCTACATCTGCTTAGAAATTACTTTGAGAAAGTAAAAGGTAGCAAAATATAAAAATGTTGTCTAAAAGATTTTATTATAATTATAACATAAAGTGCTTCCCAGTCAATTTTATCCAAAAAAAAGTGTCTTAGACCATCACATTCCTAAATCTTTATATTGTAGAGACTTCATCAAAATCAGAACCCATAGCTACATACCGAATATTTGTGTCTTGTAATTTCTGTGGACTTTACACTAGAAGTGTTAATGACAGATTTCATCCTGTACTAAGTCTGACATATTAATTCCACAACAGCTATGCATTCTTATTGCATCCATATCTATAGGCTCACTCTGCAGCTATTTGAATTCGATTCAGTGTAATGGCTCATTTGCTGTATGTTGCATAGATAGCAACAGCAGGTACAGTCACAGCTGAATAGCTGGATCCTATCCACCAGGTCTCATAACAGCCATAAACAAAGAAGGTTGTTTATGCATCTATCTACATTGACAAAGTGTACCTTACAAATGAGGCAGCCTGTTAACGCAATCAAAACTCTGAAACACATTTACTATAACATTTGCAGATACAATATAGACAGATATACACCAGGAGGAGAGGAGATGGTTGCTAACTCAAAAAAACATCAATAACAAGATTAAAAGACAGCCGATGATTCTTCCTCCTCTAGAGTGTCTTAGATCTACACTTAACTGTATTATATAGTCACTGTATGCATTATATGGCCACAGTTTGAAATGCTTTAAATGGTCACTGCTGTAGACCCATATAATGCAGTTCAGTGCAATCAAAACTGCATTATATGGGTGTATGCTGACCATATAATTCAATCCGAACTGCATTATATGGCAGTGTAGATGGCAGTGTAGCTCCAGCTTTAGTCAAATTTCGTACTAGAGCAGTGTCTGTGCTCAACACTGGTACAAGTATGTCTTTCTGAATTGTTGGGCACTCTGTTGAGATTCTAAGTTTTTATTTTTCTAAATTTTAATTTTTAAGATAAGATTATTTATTTATTTTTAAATTATTACAAAATTTCTTACCATTATCTTTAATAGTTGACTATTTTTGGTTCGGTTATTGACCAATCTTGATAAAATAGTCAAGAGTAGAGACATCACACTGGTAAAGAAGATCTACAGAGTTAAGACAATGGATGCAAGAGCTGGACCATAAGGAAGATTGGGTGAAGGAAGAAAGACGCTTTTAAACTGTGGTGTTGGAGGAAATTCGGAGTGCCTTGGACCACAAGAACTTCAAACCAATCCATACTCCAGGAAATAATGCCCGACTGCTCACTGGAGGGATGGATATTGGTCACATAATGAGAAGACAGAAAAGTTTGGAGAAGATAATGATGTGGTGGCTCCTCGGCTATGGAACGCCCTACCTAGGGACATTAGATCAGCCTCTTCCCTCCTAACATTTCGAAAGAAATTTAAGACCTGGCTGTTCGAGCACGCTTTTGCAGATGAAATAGAACTATTTAATTGTGATCACAGATTGATAAGACGATGTGATGGAAAATGATTTTAATGATGAGACGCTGGGAACTGTATTTTTTATTTTAATTGCTAATTTTTATTGTTTTTATCTGTTAGTATATAACTGTTTTTAATTGTATTTTCTATTGTGGGCACTGGTTGCCATGTGTAAACTGCCTCGAGTCACCTTTGGGCTGAGAGCGGCGGTATAGAAATATAGTAAATAAATAAATAAAATGGAAGGAAAAAGGAAGAGGGGCCAACCAAGCGCAAGATGGATAGATAGTATCCTTGAAGTGACTGACTTGACCTTGAAGGAGCTGGGAGTGGCAATCGCCGACAGGGAGCTCTGGCGTGGGCTGGTCCATGAGGTCACAAAGAGTCGGAAGCAAATGAATGAATAAACAACAATTTTTGATTTAAATATTTGTCTCAAGACTGAAAGATCATTTATTCCACAGCGAATAATGTTCATTTGTACATGCTCTTTATTTCCAAAATTCCCTGCTGAGATATATGTGAGTAGGCATAGCTCCCAAGAAGGAAGCTCCCAGGATTATACTATTTGCATAAGGCACTGACCCAATTAACTCAGAAAGAATCCTAAGTACTAATGACAGATTTTACATCAGCAAATAAAATCTACTAAACTGTTTTAGAAATCTTTCCCAAGTAGTTAAAAGCTACTTGGATCCAAATTTAATCCTGTTGCAATTAATCCCATTAAATAAATTAGGTATAACTTAGTTTTTGTTGATTTTTCTGGTGATATTCAGCCTGGATCCAACGTGTATTTAATATTAAAAGTGCCTTCTGGGTTGCTCCAGAAAATGTCTTATGTGTTCTGCCAAAATGTTTCTTTTGCCAACTGAAAATCGTCCGTAATTATGATAGCAAAATGCTTTGTAAATGTAGAAGCTTGTTTTTTACAAATATTTTTTTAAATACGTATTTTGTGAGTAGCTCATCGTAGTTTCTTAAAATAGAGCAAACAAGCAGCATTTCTGAAATGTATTGTTGTTTCAGGTTAATCTTAAAGGAACTTCCTTAATTTTTTGCTCCAGCAAATTGAAAGTCTTCTGTGTGGCGTGTTTGAAAGGAATTCTATCCTCCTTGTGTTGGTGCAGGCTTTAGGCACTGCCTGTTTGGTCAACAAGCAACAGTGGGTGGTCGGGCTGCAGCACAGGACAAGGGCCTGCTGTGCACAGGAAAAAATGTTCAAAGGTGTTTAAGGGTGGTAAGGAAGTCTGCTGCCCCTTCAGAGAATCCAGCAACTATAGATCAGTGTTTCTTCTCAGCTGTTGTTGCCTTTGTGCAAGCCCACTGTATGGTGTATAAAGCAAGAAGAAAGACTGCAGGTTTATTACATTGTAATACATCTGGTCCTTTTCCATAAACTTCACATGCAAATCACATAGTTGCCATGCTATTTTCTTTTATCTAACAGATTTTCTTTGGTATGGATAAGAAAAAATGTATACTAAAAGTAAGATATATAACAAGGAAAACAATTAAATAAGGTGTTTTGTTTATTCTAAATGCAAGATATAAATTAATTGGAAGTTTGGGGGTGATTTTTGGGCAATAGATGCAGCAGCACTTTAAGGGACAAATTGCAATGGTGATATGAGTGTCGAGACTGGTTTTTATTGCTCAATGGTTTTAGCTATGTATTGTTTTTATGATGTGATGTTTTGATATGTGATTTTATTGCTGTAATTTTGTGATAGCCTCTAATAGGGCTTAATTGTAATGCTGTCCTGAGTCCCCCTTCGAGGATATAAATGTGAGAGATAATAAATAATTATTTTTTTCATATAAAGACATATAGATTCATCAGTCATCTTCAATTATTCACACAACATAAAAATATTCTGGAAAAAATAAAATTTCAACCAAATGCACATGCAGTGTTGCTTTAAAATTTTAATTGTCTCAAAGCATTAGAGCTTTGTGATATTTTTATACATAATCAGACTTAACTGATGCAATAAAAAACTTCGGAAGTCAGTTGAAATTGGCATGTTATTGATTTCGGATTAATCTGAATGATGTTGAGGAATGTTACATAATGCATTCAAATATGTTTAATGTAGATTTTGCAAATGTGAATTTTTACAGTGGAGTATCATATAGGCAAACTTTGGCCCTCCAGGTGTTTTGGACTTCAACTCTCACAATTCCTACCTGGCCATTAGGAATTATGGGAATTGAAGTTCAAAACACTTGGGGGGCCGAAGTTTGCTCATGCCTGATATAAAGCATAGTACATGCATCATAAATTATAATCCCTATACTATTTTAAGTAATATACCAAAATGTTAAAAACAATAGCTATAAAAAGAATACATACACATTGTTTATCATTTTCCATTTCATTACAAACCTCTAGGCTTTCTACCTGTGTACTCCTGGAATCTTTTAAATGTTTAGTTTCAATACAAAAAAGTCCTCACAGTTTTGTTTGGGGTAACAGACCTTGCAACTGCATATGGTACCAAAAATAGTATTGTGCAGGTTTCAAGGGCCACACTTTCGATTCAGAGAGGAGAGTTTTTATAGTGATTTGTGGCTGATCTTTTCCAGGCTGCAATGTGTAGTCTTGAAGCGCTATCTCCTGGACAACTTGGAAAAAAGTCAGTTGTGCTAATCTACTCCAGATGTTCATTAGTCCTGAGGGTATATGTGCTGTTGTAGTTCCCTACTCCTGTGTTATACTTTCTTGTAATGCTAGACAACCAATTAAGAAATTAGTTTCATGTTAAACTTTCTTTTCCTGATACTACTGCAAACTGATGATGTGGTTTCTAGTGGAACAAGAGAGTATTCTTTGCCCTGTTTTCTATTATTGCTGAATAAACAAACCATTGGTGGGGGTGGAAGTTGTGTGTTAGAATAGCCATTTAGTATATAGCATTCTCTCATTGCATTGGGCTAGCATCAGATGAGGATTTCAAACTGGTATTACAGTTTCTTAATACCAGTATATATTTTCCAAAATCCTTATGCCAGGGAACTGCACTGTGCTGTTATTTTTTTAAAGATGTAACTAAAAGGAAAATTTTGTATTGATGCAAAGCCAAAATAATAGAGATTTGTGCAGTGCATAAATAAGAAATAAGTTTCAAAATGGAGAAGCGCTTTCTCCTCTATACGCAATTGCTGCCTCTTGAAAAATGCAATGTAAATTGAACAGTTTTCTATAATGGCAGCTACTGCAGTGCTTTCAACATTTGTTTTTAGTAGGAATATGTTAAGAAAGGAAGCCTGTGTAATTTTAACATATGATGAAGTACTTTTAGATTGGAAGTACCAATGCCAATGGAATGAATTTGTTTTGTCTTACTGTTTTCTTCCAGCGATGTGAGGAAATTTACAGATTATTTGGCTTAGCTTCAAGATACTGAGCCAAAACCATGTATATATGTAAAAATGAGTAATTCAAAGCATTTAGAATTCAAACAAGGTTTCTAGAATACCCATGTGAATTTGGGGTTGGGGGAAAAAATCATAATTATTGTGCTTTCCTTTTTTGCTTGATTGATTTGGTTTTCCTGTTTAAGAGAGGTTAGGTTAACACTAATTTAATTAGTGTAAAGTCATTCTGCAAATATTGTTTGAACGACTGTGCTCCCAATAAATACATCTGAGGGAATAGATGTATTTTTAAAGTAATTTAGCAAAATATAGTTACCTCTTTTTCCATTGCAGCATAGATGCCTAGGGGCTTTTTGCATATTATTTTGCATTGTTGCTGTTAACCACTTGCCCAGGTTCAGCAATCATTCCTTTTTCACTGAGATGTGTGTTTAGCCCCATTGCCTAAATCAGTCTGTGAAAGGGAGAAAATCTATAGCAGGACTAGCAAATTGGTTTTTCTTGAAAGCCAGTGTACATTATTAAACACTCATTAAAGAGCCATTGGATTAATGTATTCACAGTGTACTTTTCAATTGGTACTTAAAGTTGTAGTGGTAGTAGCTGGGTGAGGAAATGTTGGCAGAAGCAATGGAGTAAAAGTAAAGGGACAGATTGAAGTAGCTTAGGCCAAGTGACGTTACAAGTATTATGGAAGAATAGGGAACTAGACATAAGTTCTTGGCAGGGGCAGTCCTACAGGTAGGCCAAGTAAGCGGCGCATAGGGCGCCATCTGGGAAGGGGTCGCCATCCTGGCTGCATGGGGCGCCATCCTGGCCCTTCCGATGTTCCTCAGGCAGCGCCGCAGCTGCCTGCTTTTGGGGCCCGGCCTTGTGCGCTCTGACGCCGCTTCTGGGCATGTGCAGAGGTTTTTGCGCAGGCACAGTTGCTCCGGAGCTGAAGTTGAGCGCAGGAGCAACTGCACATGCGCGAAAACCTCCGTGCATGCCCAGTAGCTCCCTTGCGCAGAAGCCTGTAAGCAAAGCACTCCCTATCGGGCAGGCAGGGAGTGCTTCCCCTCTCCCTTTGTCTCCACCGCACACACATTTGCGGGGAAGGAGAAAAGAATCAGTGAAGGAAGTGTAAGTGAAGGAATGAATGAAGGGCTTTCCTCCTCCTCCTCTGTGACCTCTTCTCTCCCTCCTTCCTTTCTTCGGCTTTATTTCTGTCTAGAGCTGAGGGGCCTGAGGCTATGAGGAGTTGTGGGAGTTGGAGTCCAAAACACCTAGAGGGAGGGAGGGCCCAAGTTTGCCCAGGCCACGCTGTCTGTATACGACCTCATTTGAACATTTTGGCTGTTTTTCTATTTACATTGGAATCCTAATTTTGGACTTATGGGAGACTCCTATGAATTATGAGACGGGTGGTAGGTAATATATTCTGATTTTGATGCATTTACATTGCATTTCTTGTTGATTATTATACAGTTCTGCTTAATATTGTCATACAATATAATAAAAATACAATATAACAATAGAATAATGATATATTTTATATTACATGTAATATTACAAACAATATTGCAGTATAGTGGTATTGTACAAAATAGTAATATATAATATTTTATTTTACTTTATTTTGGGTTATTTGAGTTTTATAGGAGTAATGAAAATATTTAGTAGAGGATAATTTTATTTAAATAAATAATTTTATTTATTATTTTATAATAATAATAATATAATAGAATGTTATATTATAATGTCAATATATTATAATATAATTATATTGTAATGTAGTATAATATAATTATGATATAATATAGTATGAGTATGGTATAATATATTGTATATACTGTACATTGATACAATATAATACTACTAATGGTATTGTGATATTATAATTGTATATTTGTTTTACATGGGGGCAAAATAATGTTGGGGCGCCAAAATAATATTCGCGTACCATTTAAAATTACCTTAGACCGCCCCTGGTTCTTGGCAAGTGTATACTGATAGAAATTAGATAAAAAGATCAATAGTAATTTTGTATTGTCAAATAGTAATTTTATCTGCTACTGTGTCCCCCCGTTTTCTTCAAAATAATTTAACTTATTTATTTACTGTTTCAGAAACGAAATGAGGGTACAGTTGTAAGACAGAAACAAAGTTAAAAACTTGGTATTATACTAAATATCTTTTGACCAGTAACTAGCCACTTGGAGTTCCTCTAATGTTGCTATAAGAAGGCCCTCCATTGTGCATGTGGCAGGGTTTAGACCAGTGTTTTTCAACCTTTTTTGAGCCGCAGCACATTTTTTACATTTACAAAATTCTGGGGCACACCACCAACCAAAATGACACTCTAACACAGTAATACATATAGTTAATATGTTTTTAAATGTATTTATACACTCAGTGTGAAACCTGGACCTGTTTCGATGAACACAACATAGATATCCTGGCAGGAATGGCAGAAAGACACAAACTTCCCACACAGAACTCCCATAACCAAGAGAAAATACTATTAGAGTTTGGTGGGCATTGACCTTTGGTTTTGGAGTTGTAGTTCACCTATATCCAGAGAGCACTGTGGACTGAAACAATGTTGGATGAGGACCAAACTTGGCATGAATACTCAATATGCCCAAATGTGAACACAGATGAAGTTTGGGGAAAATAGACCTTGACATTTGGGAGTTACAGTTTCTGGGATTTATAGTTAGCACACACAATCCTGAACTCTTGCAACAATGGAATTGAACCAAACTTGGCATATTGAACTCTCATTACCAACAGAAAGTACTGAAAGAGTTTGCTTGGGAATTGACCTTGAGTTTGGAAGTTGTAGTTCACCTACACCCAGAGAGCACTGTGGGCAGGAGGGGGAAGAAAGGTTATTGGAGTTTCCAGTTTCCCACGGCACACCTGATGATCGCTCACGGCACACTACTGTGCCACGGCACACTGGTTGGGAAACACTGGTTTAGACTGCATTGTTAGGTAGTTTGTGTTTTGTTCTTCTCCACACTTGCATGTCATGGACTCCACTTTTCTTGAGGTTGGTTCTGCAGGAGGGAGTCTCTCATTTGGCATCAGCCATGGTTTGAGTTTCCAGCTTTTAGCCTGCCACTTTTGGACTCCAGTTTGCCAAGGTGTTCCTATGAGTATCTCTGTAGATCTTAGAAAGCTATTTCTTGATTTAAGGTAGCATGCAACCAAACAATATTAACTAGAAATTATATGTGTTTCCTAGTCATGACCTACAGTCCAGATTCTTCCAGTAATGCTTTTATTGTGGAAATATTTGCTCAAATGATACATATTTTATATTATCTGGGGAATGACTTTTCCCTGTAGTCTTAGCACTTTGACTTGCAATGTGAGTTGTGGTTGTACTGGTGTTACCAGTGCTTTTAGGTTATGCATACGGAAGTAAATCTTAGCGAGGGGTACTTACTTCAGTAAGAAAATGGTTGTTCTCTACATCTGCAAGTGACAGTTACTTCCCTTCAGTCAGATAGAAGAAGTATGTACCAGCTCATGATAATCTACTGTGGTGCTTTTGGGTTCGCACTTATAATTGCATCTATTTGTTCTTGTAAATTTCAGCGAGATCCTGTGGCAGAGAATTTACATATTCTTAATGATAACAAATGTCTTATTCTCTCCATCCAGGCAGTCTGTTGTTGCACAGCCCCATGGTGGATCTAGACAGTGAAGTACGTCCATCGTCACTCGGTCATCTCAGTCGGAGTGCTTCATTGAAAAGAGGTAGCAGCAATCAATCCAGTCGTGATGAAAGTAAGTGCTGGGGTTTTTCTATTTTTGCTTTCCTTTTTTGAGAAAATCTGGTGAACCCTGTCTCTGTTACATGTGCAATTGAATGATAAGAGGTTGAAATATCAGTCAGGACGTACCTATTTTTGAGTTCAGTTCTACTGTGAATTCAATAGAGATCACTTCAGGGGATTGTCAAATTCATTCTATTTCTATAATATAGACATAATGCAGTTTGACACCACTTGAACTACCATGGCTCAATAGTATGTGATCCTGGCAGTTGTCATTTGGTGCAGTCTTTGGCAGAGAAAGCTAAAGACCTTGCAAACCTACAAACTACCAGGATTCCATAGCATTGAGCCATGGCAGTTAAAGTGGAGTCAAACTGCATTAATTCTGCAGTGTAGATGCAGTCTTTTCTTAGATTTCTATTGTCAGAATTACCATAAAATAGTCTGTCTGATATCATTTAAATAAAAAGCTATTTAAGTGTTGCGTAGAATCATAAAATCATAGAGTTGGAAGAGACCTCGTGGGCCATCCAGTCCAACCCCCTTCCAAGAAGCAGGAAAATTGCATTCAAAGCACCCCCGACAGATGGCCATCCAGCCTCTGTTTAAAAAGCCTCCAAAGAAGGAGCCTTCACCACACTCTGGGGCTGAGAGTTCCACTGCTGAACAGCTCTCACAGTCAGGAAGTTTTTCGTAATGTTTACATGGAATGAAGATAATAACATTAGTACTACTGTTATTATCTTCATAATCATTCTTTACCTTCTCCGCCAAGATCATGCCTTTACTTTGGTTTAAACAGACCTTAAAACAGTGGTATCAAACTTATGGGCTTTCAGATCCCAAAATTTCTAATGGTAGTATTTTTAGCAAGCTTTTGAATTGTCTCTGGTCAACAATAAGAAATTACTCCTTTTGAATTATTTTGACGTTAACTCATGACTTTGTGATCCTTTTTCAGCATGGAGATTTAAGGCACCTCAACAAGTTGCATTTGTTGAAAAACTGACAAAGCTTGTTGTGAGCCAGCTCCCCAACTTCTGGAAACTCTGGATATCTTATGTGAATGGGAGCCTCTTTAGTGAAGTATGGCTTTTTGTATTTTTCAGTGCTTTTATCCATTCTATTTATTATTCTGTGAGGAACATAAAATAAATTGTTTTCTTATTTGGACTTCCTTTAAATTGATATCTCAAAAATGCTCTTTCTTTTTCCACTCCCTTTTTGCTAGCCAAATTAATGATAAGCTGTGAAGTCCCAAGGAAAAGCCAGTGTAGTTATTGGTGCATCTTGATATATCTTGCACACATGGCACCCAGTGTAGAGTCAGTTAAGAATGTTTGACTTGGACTGGGGAAACCACTGGGGAATGAGCCACGTTCTCATATTCACCTTTGGGCAGTCTAAGTTGCTTCTTGAGGTGCTTGTGCTGAAAGAAAGGCATAGTGCATGATGATATGGCTGTAACTAATCACTGGTTCTGCTGCACAGAGAGCATCAATGTTGGGAATGGGTTGACCCAGCAGCTCGACATATTCCACCATTCACCTTTGAGCTGCAATTTTTCCTTCTGTTTCTTTCTGGTTGGCCATAAGGGGACTCAGCCACTCTATGTCCCTCATACACACACAGTACTATATAGGTGATCACTCATGGCTGGGTATGATTGTCTTCTAGAGGTAGAGTCAAGCTTGGTGGTGGAGCCATAAACGACAGGGAGGACCTATTCTTAAGCCACATGATCTTTCACATTGAGAACATAGATTTCCAGGTGTAAGGCAGTCCTGACGAGGGCTTGCTAGACGCGCCTCCTTCTTGACGCATTTCTCCCTTTCACCATCTATTCGTGTGTCTTCAAAGCCCATTGCATTGTTGATAACAGCTGAGCTCCAGTTCGAGTGCCAGGGCTTCTGTGTTCTCTGGGAACACTTTTTAGGTTAGCTTTAAGCCCATCTTTAAATCCCCACAGACATTCTGGTTTGGTTCTTAAATTGAGAATAACCCACTTTAGCAGTAGCAGCTATTTCTAAGCAGTCATTGCCACCCTGTTAGGAGAGCAAGTTGTGGTGGATCAGCAGAAAACTTCAACTACAGCCACTGTTAATTGTGTTAATTGTGTATATCTGTATGAAAAATGAGGAAGCAGAAGAGGAAATTCCTGTACTTACTGTATAGTAAAGGATATCTTGTCAATATCTTCCCAAAACTTATAGACAGCCTTTTGCATATTCACCATTTCTCTTCTGTTTTTGAACTTTGAATGTGCACATTAATGTCAATATCTAGAACATAAAAGTGTTTTAATAACAGCCAGGGAATTAAAATAAATGGTATCTTGATTTGTTTTTTACTTGGACATAAGTTTTACAGCTAGTCTACATTTTTATTACACAAAAGGGTGGTTGAGACTTTCTTGAAACCCTCAAAAGCAGCTGCAGCATAATTCAGTTATGAAAGTGGTTAGCGAGGATAGAAAAGACCAGTAATGAAGAAGCTATGTGATTTATTTTCTGTATTAGTAGAGGTGACCTTTAAATTAGTTAAAGATTTCCCTAGTTTTTCAACAGATTTCAACAGTATTTAGCTAAACTGAAAGTTAGTTCTGCATGAAGCAAATCTGCAAAATCTAACCGTTGGATTTACCACAGACGTCTGTACAGGAAGGGGTTAACCTAGTCAGCAAAACCAGTAAAGGAAGGGAAGAAACATCTTTACTTTCCAATATACCTTTCAGTGTTCTAGAATCTGTGGTGATTACAGAGGTAGAAACATCAATTGACCAGCCCAAATGAATTCACCATGGTTACACATCATAGTCAGGAATTAAACACAGCACATTTAACAGAATATTTAAAACGTACAAAGTGTGTGAACAGAATGATTTTGATCAGCTTTCTGTGTTTAGTGAAATGTTTAGGCAGAATCCGATTAGCTCTTTAGAAAGTACTGTAGAAAAAATTGTTGTTTAGTAAAAATAATTTTCCAAGTTTATTTTGAATGTGTTGTGTATGATAGATGAAATATGAGATGTTTTGCACTTATTTCAGTATTATCCATATTAATAACATCCTAAAAACCAGGTTCTCTTTCCCTTTCAATTAAAAGAATAGAGAGAGTTGTCCAGAATTATGAAATCCAAAATACTCAAAGTCCAAAATTATCCACATAGATGGATGTGGCTGATACACCTTTGCTAGTTCAATGCACACAAATATTTTTCCATGCACAAAGGTATTAAAAATACTGTATCAAATTATCCCCAGGCTATGTGTATGAGATATATAAGAAACATAAATTGATTTCATGTTTAGACTTAGGTTCCATGTCCAAGATAGCTCATTATGTACTTATATGCAAATATACTGTAGGTATTCCAAAATCTGAATAGAAATTGCAATCCAAAGCGCTTCCATTCCCAAGTACTTTGGATAAGGGATACTCGGCCTGTACTTACTGTTAACACCAGCTTTAACTATAAAACAAATGTGATTTATTTAGAAATATTTTCTAAAAATACTTAGGGATACTAAAAGTTTCACAGAAGATAAATGAGATTAAAATATTTAACTGTGACAGTATTTTCTGTTTTCTTGTTTTCAAAATTTCCCAGAAGCATTAGTCTAAGATTGAAAGTATCTTTCCACTTTCTGAAGTATTCCTAAACAAATCAGACTCTGAGCAAGTACTTTTGCTAAATAGAATTCATAAGGATGCCAGTTTGTTGCTGCTAACAACTGAATCTCACTAACTCTCATTTATTTTTATGATTTGCAAGACTGCTGAAAAATCAGGCCAAATGGAAAGATCAAAGAAAAATGCTAGACAGAGGCAAAATGATTTCAAGGTAAGTAAGGCGTAGACACTCCATCTGGATTTTTTGACGGTCAGCATTGGTTCAGTACTGAAGTCTTGTCTCACAGTTTTTTATATGCATTATTATGAAATTGACTAGTGAGGCATGTATTATTCCAAACACAGTAACTCAGCTACTTAGTGGGTATTTATAATAGTTTTTAAGTTACCTTTTTTTTTCTAGATTGAGTAAAAAGTGAAACATGTGCAGGGCGAGATCAACAGCCATTCCACACTTCTTTTTTATTTTAATGTGTGCTCATCAACTGTTGGGTACATTTCAAAAAAGTGTAGTGTGGTCCCCTCAGATCACATCATCTGACCTGTGAGAGTGATCTGAGGGGATCAAATCAAAAGACTCTAACTCCAGAAATAATTTACATTGTTCTTTTGTCTTCCCCCTTTCTCCCAGAGTTTTAGATGATCCCTTACCTAAATATCTTGTTTAGACTTGTTTAGACTGCAATTCAAAATCATACTCAACATATTCATCCTATTCCACATTTACTCCACCTATTCTGCATTGTAAGCATTGATTGTGTTTCTTTCACCTCTTTGTTTTATCATCTTAAGGTGAGTTCATACACTCACTTTGATCATCAGGTGATAGTTGGATTGAAAATGTACCCAACAGTTGATGAGCACATCCCTGTCCCAAATAGGCTAATTAATTTATCCATACGGTGCAGTGAATACTTCAATTCAAAAGTTTGTCTGAGTGTATGTGCCTTTCAGTCATATGTTGATTTATGATGACTGCTTTAATTTTTCTGTACAGTTATGACAAGTATCTCACTTTTTACATCTCTAAGTTAGCCCGTGTTTATTTTTTTATTTATTTATTTCGGCTTATTGGTCGCCACTCTCATCAGGCTCGGGGCGACTTACATATGCTAAAATACCATAAAAACACGATAAAAACAACATATTCACATCCACACTTAAAACTATACAGTACACACACACGCCAAGATAGCAAGACATTAGTAATGTCTACTGACCAAATGCCTGTACAAACAGAAAGGTCTTACAAGCCTTCCGGAAGGCTAGTAAATTAGACAACGCGCAGATTGAGGGAGGAAGAGCATTCTACAGTACTGGAGCAATGGCACAAAAGGCCCTCCTCCGCGTTGAGGTCAGGTGAAGGGTTTTACAGAAGGTGTTGCAGAATATGTCTCTGTTTGCTGTATGACATTTCTTGATGTTACTTCTTTCCTTCTGCTGTTTAGACTATGATTCAGCAAGTGATGAATTCCCTGGTTAGACTGATTCGTGGTGCTTTGCTTCCATTCAGCCTTGGAGAAAATGAGCTCAGAGATTATGGTGGCTGGGAGATGAAGTCTGAACTTTCTAGTCAGTGGTTACCTCACGTTATCGAGACAGTCAGGTAACTACAGTAATTAATTTATGTTTTGTGTTGGGGGAGACGAGGTCATGTTTTATTAAGCTTTACTGTCTAAACTGGTGTTGGCATTATATGTGAAGCGAAGCAATTCCATACATCCCTGGATTCATGTTGTAATTAAAGTATAGTTCTGTTTCAGTCAAGGAAGTTCCGTCTTGTCTCTGTCTTGCCCCATGTGTGATAAGAAAGGGGGACTTCACTACTACATAATACAGGCAGTCCCCGTATTACAAACATCCGACTTACAACAACTCATAGTTAAGAATGGGGGCGAGACACCAGAAGTGAAATTCCTTAGAAGAGAAATTCAGTCCTGAAAGAGTTATGAAGAAAAGGTATCTCAACTGAAGCTTTCTCACCAATCCTTGTTTCCACAACAAGCCAAATTTCTCAAAATCTAATTATTACAGGGACAGAAAGTGAGGTAAAATCTTCTGAACAGGGGCAGAAACAGCACAAAAAAACCACCAGATGGGGTGCTAACACTTCCTTGTGCTATCCAAAGCTAAATGATCAAGATATATATGTGTGTGTGTGTAGCTGTTCTGACTTACAAACAAATCAATTTAAGAACAAAGCTACAGAACCTACCTTGTTTGTAATTTGGGGACTGCTTGAACACTGTTGGTTGCTGCTGTCAACTTGCCTCATTTTGGGAACTTCAGACCAAGGGAGACAGCAATGGATATCTGGCCAGGGACTCTGTTTCTCTAACACAGTTGAAACAGGATAAATCATGTCACTTTGGAGCTCTCTCTATCTAGCTGGAAAGGAATGTGGAACATGCGTATATTTTTAAAAAATACTGTATGTCAATAAGAATAAAAGAGAATTATTACGAAGTGGTGTGGAGATAGTACCTCACACCAATTAGACTAAATCAAATCGACAAGAAACATTCTAAACAGTGTTGGAGGGGTTGTCAAGAAACTGATACATACTGTATATACACATGTAAATATGTTCAAAAGTTTTGGGGAAATGTATTTCAAGAAATAAGAAGAATCACCCAAACAGAGATAACAGGAACACCAGAGATAGCACTACTATCATTTATTGATAATGTTAATATACCAAAAGAACTAAAAGAATTAATTGCCAACCTGGTAATAGCAGCAAGATTGTTAATAGCTAAAAAATGGAAAGAAGGAGGGGAATGTCAACCGGAAGAGTGGTATCGGGAGATCTGGGACATTGCAATAAATGATAAACTGATAGGAAACATAAAGGTTAAAAGAGGATTATTTAAAAAAGATGATTTTGGGAATATTTGGGGGAAATTGATAGAATATGTATATAGAGAAGGTAAAGGGACCAAACCTGTAATAGTAACAACTGATTTTTGGAAATAAGTATTATAGTTGGCTGGTCTGGGGTGAAGGGTCAGCACCAGGTGATTGGACAATATGTAATGAAGCCAAAGGATGAAATACTATAGGCATTAAGACATACATGTTCTGTACAATTTGTTAAGGGGAAGTGTTAAGTATAACAATGTTTAAATACTGAATATGTTAAAACTATTTAAATATTAAAAAAATTAAAAAGGAAAGAAGGAAGAGTGTTAAACAAAGGATCCCAGAAAGAACTGTTGCTCTTTGTAATTGGCACGAGTAGGATAGGCACTGTGCAGTTAGGAGAGGGGAGAAACTGTTCCATTCTCCTGTTCAGTGTCTGTAATAAAGTGCTCTAGCATTCTAGTGGAAATTGTGCCTGGTGTGGAAATTAGTGTATTTCCACATCGGGCACCATTTCCACTAGAATTCTAGAACACTTTATTACAGACAGTGAACAGGAGACTGGAACAGTTCCTCTCCTCTCCTAACTGCACAGTGCCTATCCTACTCGTGCTAATTAAAGTGGTGTCAAAGTGCTATAATTCTCCACTGTGGATGGAAAATAAGTCAGAGGAGGTGCAAAGTGCATCTCACAGGTCACATATAACCTACTAAGACTGTCCTTTTGTCCTGCATCCCTACGTTTCCTTGTTGCAAGATGAGTATTTGCTGCTCCTAAAAGATTCCAGGAGTGTCAGGTAGGGTACTAAGTAAGTCAAGCAGCTCCCATAATCAAGCAAGGGAAAAGTGGATCTGGTCATTTTTATTAGTTTTTCATAACACGCGTACACTTTTACTTTAGGAGTTTGAGGATGGAAATACGACCACTCTCATAATCCTACTGGAGTGAAAATATCAGTGCCTGGCACAGGAAACTGTGTCATAAAGAAAGAAAGTAGCTTTTTAAAAAGCTACTCCACATAATTATTCTTGCTTGAGTAATTCTGGCTCCTAAGCATCCAAACTCCATGTTAAACTATAGGTTGTATGCATTCTGTTGAGGCAGAACTTATTTATTTATTTATTTATTATTCAATTTTATATTCCGCTCCTCCCTGCAGGCTCGGGGCGGATTACAGCATACAATAAAACATACATAAAACATCCATAAAACATCCATAAAACTTCTACTGCTTTCAAAATTGTTTTTTCATCCTTAAATGACAGTCAAATCCAATACCTTTATTCCCATTATGCAATCTGTTCCACACTTCATTACAATGTCATAAGACTAGGTGTTGCTTGCACTGAGTTAGTTTAATGTGCTAGAGAAACAAGACTGGTGGTATTTTTTTTAGAACTAGGTTGGTTTCAACTTTATAAGCTAGGTGTAAAATTTCACTATTTTGTACTTTTTAGGCTTAGCTATGAATCTCTTGCTGCACTTGAAATACCAAATGACATGCTTCAGATAATTCAGGATCTCATTTTTGATCTCCGAGTTCGCTGTATAAAGATTACTTTGCAACATACAGCTGAAGGTAATAAAATACTATTTTATATCATTCCTCAATCGTATATCAGTCCCAGCAGGCACCTAAATGTTTTTCCCCCTGAACATTGTTGTACTCATCTCTGATTTACTTTCATTTATCTAAATTTTCTATTCTCAGTTTGAAAGTACTTTTCCTACCATGATGCTCTCCAGATGTAGTCTACCAAAATTCCCATTAGCTGCAGGGAGCATCGGGTTGGGGAAAGTGTTTTTATAATTTTAGCTAAGTTGATGGCTAGTACTGAAAACTTAAAATTTCATTTCATTCAAACATGGATAACTTGGTTTCTCCTCTGAAAAATCACCTTCACTCCTAAGTGTACATATCATATGCCATTTTAGTATTATATATTGAAAGAATTGTTTCACAAACAGTATTTTCAATATGTTTAATACATTTGCTTTGTTGGTCCACTTTTCTATCAATGTGATTAATATTTTTAAAAGTGTTTGCAAAGTTTTTTAAGGTCTTGGTAGCAAATTAAGACGGCATTTGAAGAGAAAAGTAACTGTTGTGATTTCTTTTTGATGAAAATATAACAATTTGGAAACCTTTCCTCATTTTGCAGATGTGAAGAGATTAGCTGAAAAGGAAGACTGGATTGTGGATAATGAAGGCTTAACTTGTTTGGTGGGGACATAGCTATGTTTTTAATCATTTATAATCGTACAAAACATTGCTTATTTTTTAATGACGCGATTTTAATGTATATGTTTTATGTTGATATGTGTAATATGGTTAAGGCTCTTAATGTATGGTATATGTTATTATCTAGAAATTATATTTTGGTTTTCACATGTATGTACAGCATTGAATTTTGCCACTATTATGTTGGAAACCACTTTGAGTCCCCTCAGGGGTGAGAAAAGCAGTATGTAAATGCAGTAAATAAATTAATACATTTATTAGTCCTGGAATAACAAGTCCCGAGTTCAGATTCTCAGTCAGTCCTTACGGGCTATAATTGCAAAAAATCATCCTTAATAAAGGAAACTATATTTCAGCTATAGTAATGTAAAGATTATAACTTTATCTCAGCCTTATCAATAGTGTTCTGAAAATGAAGCTTGTTTTCTGCTGCTCTTGAGACTAGGATGCGGAACAGTCGATTCAAACTACAGGAAAGGAGATTCCACCTGAACATTAGGTATAACTTCCTAACTGTGAGAGCTGTTCAGCAGTGGAACTCAGAGTGTGGAAGGCTTTTAAGCAGAGGCTGAATGGCCATCTGTCAGGGATGCTTTGAATACAATTTTCCTGGCAGGTGGTTGGACTGGATGGCCCATGAGGTCTCTTCCAACTCTATGCTTCTATTATTCTAAGTGTGATCTGCATAGGAACATGTAATTTCTCTTGGAAAATGTCTTCTACATACCATTTTAATTCTGGTATGTGCTCAGATCATTTGTCTTGGCAAAGAAGGATGAAGTAGGGCAGATTTGAATATTATCAAAAATAGTGATGTGCACTTGAGCTTAATGAAAGACAGTTGTTTAATAACTAGTGTCATACAACAATTAGGGAGAGCCGAGTCCAGTTTCCCACTTAGGCATGAAGCATGCTTTGTGTCATTAGATATGTTACTTGTGGGTGAATCTACACTGACTCATTGTCTCTTGGTTGACTCAGCATAGGGTCAGTGCCCTGAGTGCAACACAAAGAACAGGAGAGGATGGTAAGTGGCATCCTGGTCTACCCGAAGCCAAAAGAAATGGGATGGCAGTGTTAATCATTGTGGCTGATTCTGTCTCAGAACTGGCCCAACAGTTTACATGACCCAAAGTCGTGAAATATTCCAAATTCTGGATCAGAATTTGAAGTATATCCTGACTGTTGTAAATGCAAGTCAGGCTCCTGTTAGGGTGGCCTTGCCACATTCTATCCCAAAATTAGATATGTATAGTGTATAGGGCAGAAGGGAAATATATTAATAAAAACAAATAACTATGTTTTTATACACATTTTTCCAACTTTTTATTTTCAAAAAAACTTTTTCTTCCTTTCAGCCATCCCAGTTTGTGCAGTGTGTTGTACATTCTCTGCAGTCACTTAAAGGAGTCCTGGAATGTAAACCTGGGGAAACAAGTGTAAGTACTGGTTAACGTCATCTTCATTGTCAAAATCCAAGGATCTGGATAGCAAGGTAGACACCAAAACCATCACATCTTCTTGTGTATTTGGAATAATAAATCTGCTCTTAGGATGCATAGGAGTAATTGCATTGAACTGCAAATATTCTGTTTGGGAGTGGTTCTTGCAGCCAGCCCTCCTCCCCACATGAGCCCATGGGGGACAGGGAGACACGCTTGTCTGCCAAAACAGCTGGATTTGGTGCAGAGGCAAAAACTAAACTTTCCCCTTTGTTATTTTTACTTCAAAATTAGATATGAGTATGCATTTCTAGTTAATCTAATAAGACTCCCAGAAGTGCTCCAAACCTATAAATAAAGCATGTCGGCCCAGAAATTTTTTGCACATATCTGATCCTGAGCTGTTACATTTCTCTCGTCCTTTGTTGCCAATCAGTACCTTTATATGTTGATATTACATCATCCAGTAACAACCTAACACAATCTAGACTCATCTCTCTCTCCCTCCTCCTCTGCCCCCCATACACATGTGCACATGCGTGTACACATGTAGGTTGTGTCATTCACATGTAGCTGCAGGGAAAGCTTTCAGGCCAGCTTTTTTACGCAAACTGTTTGACAACCCTAGTAAGAACTAGTGTTCTGAACTCATTGTGGCGCATCCACAAGAATACAATGTCTTTGGATCTCTATAATAGAACAGTTAAAGAAATTCAACATGAAAAAGTACGTAATTACAGCTTCCAAGAATAGTTCCTTTTACTCTTCAGTTAGATTCACAAAACATTATTCAGCTTGGCCATGAAATATCAGGACCAAATGTGGTATGAAAGATCTTTCATTTATATTGTGTATATTGTTTCTTTAGGTTTTTCAGCAACCAAAAATACAGGAAGATGTATACCAGCTGAGCATTAACATTATGCAGGTAATACGATCATTGGACTTAAGGCAATTGTTAGTTATTTTTGTGCAGTTGCATCTTGCAGTCCATTAATATATTTATTGAATGTGTGCATTGCTTTTGACCCCTGAAATAGTTTCAAATAAGTGTAATCAAAAGGATACAAAATTACATCCTCCATGTAACTACAGAAGTAAACATAAAACTATAATCTAAAATCAGTATAATAATAAAATAATCTATAAATCATAATTAACAACAGTGCTGTTCACAAACAAATCAGAATATACACTCTACAAAGAAAAACCCACAAAATTAACTAATGTCCAAATACGTGGGGAAATGTATTTCTTTGTCTTCATTTTAGAAGATGCAGTTTTTGTATATTGGGGTTCCCTATCGTGGTCACTGTGAATATGTACATATGGTATGTTCTGCGCCAGCGCAGAGCAGCTGCGGAACCTTCTAGAGAGAAATTTGCCAGATTAGTAGTAGCCCCGCCCACTCCCCTATATATAACCCGTGGGAGGGACTACCACCTCAGTTCTCTTCGTCCGTGTGAGCAGCAAGAGAACCTTCGCTTCTGTGCTTCTGTAAATTGGACTGCTTTGTATGTATTGACAATGGATTGTATTTTGACTACTCTTTTGGACTAATTTCTACGGATTTGACTTGAACTGTATACTTGACCACCTTTTGGCTTGATTCTCGAATCAAACTCGGAAGGCAAACTCGAATCAAATCTGCACATTGTTTGCCCTGCCAGTAACCTGCCTGTCAAAATCAACACTAGATGCATGCTTTGATGCATTTCCAAAGGTAGACCAAAATGCTAGAGAAATCGTTCGCTTGTAAAGAAGATTTACTTGTTTGTCATTAGAATGTAATCTGATTCAATTAGGGATTGAAGAGGGATTGAAAATAGGAAATGTAGTATTAAATGACTTTTAAAAACCTTTTAAATAAAGAAGCCTCCATTTTTATGATTTTGAACTCCCTTTAATCCATATCAAGGTTTGCATTCAGCTTCTCCACATGCAGCTTGAGAATATTGCTTGAATATAAACTGTGACTGCAAACGAGCAGTCTCTGATCCTGAACACAGGGATCCCAGCTGTTCTTAGTATCCATGCATTAGTTTCCTTTAGTTAATTATGTATTTCTGTTCTGCTAATTGTAATTTCAGCTACATGGTAACATCTGATTCATCATATCCTGCTATCCCTACCTGTATAGATTTCTCTTCTCCTATTTCAGTTTTCAGCTATAGATATTTTTGCTTGGAGAGGTTTGCTGTCCTCATCCCACCCTGTTCCAGAAAAGTTGTTGTTGTGTTTTCAAATTCAGATTTTCTCATAAATCAGAGCAAACAAAATGTTAAAATTCACAGGTGAAATAAAAAGAATAAATGAACTCTTATCATTGTCTACCATTAGAATTCCTGTATACTCTCATAACAATTATTTCTTGACTTCAGCAGTAAGCCAAAGACACAAAATAATTGGGTCACTGTTATAGTAAGCCAAAGACACAATATTCATTGCTTTGTGAATATCACTGTCATAACTTATTTCCACTTTATTTCCAGATGAAGCAAAAATTATAATGTATATCTTGCTCAATTTGATGCCTTGGGTTGTGTCCTTTAAAATCACTACAATACAGATTATTAACATTAAGTTAAAAGCTGAGTTCCCTGCCTGAAAGGGAAAATACACTGTGATGGTTGAGAGTAGTAAACGAAACTACAACATTAAAGTTCACCTTTTTTTTAATGATATTACTAGTTGATAAGTTATAAGGTTTAATACAAAGGTGAGGGTTTTTTGGGTTGCTGTGAGTTTTCTGGGCTGTATGGCCATGTTCCAAAAGCATTCTCCCTCAACGTTTTGCCCACATCTATGGCAGGCATCCTCAGAGGTTGTGAGGTCTGTTGGAAACTAGGCAAGTGGGGTTTATATATCAGTAGAATGTCTAGGGTGGGAGAAAGAACTCTTGTCTGCTTGAGGCAAGCATGAATGTTGCAATTGGCCGCCTTGATTAGCATTCAATGGCCTTGCAGCTTCAAAGCCTGGCTGATTCCTGCCCGGGGAAATCCTTTGTTTGGAGGTGTTATCTAGCCCTGATTGATTTTTATCTGGAATTCACCTGTTTTTTGAATGTAGTTCCTTATTCACTGTCCTGATTTTAGAGTTTTTTAAAATACTGGCAGCCAGATTTTGTTCATTTTCATAGTTTCCTCCTTTTTGTTGAAATTGTCCACATGTTTGTGGATTTCAGTGGCTTTTCTGTGTAGTCTGACATGGTAGTTGTTAGAGTGGTCCAGCATTTCTGCATTCTCATATAGTATGCTGTGTCTAGGTTGGTTCATCAGGTGCTCCGCTATGGCTAACTTCTCAAATTGAATTAGTCTGCACTGCCTTCTATGTTCCTTGATTCGTGTTTGGGCGCTGCATTTGGTGGTTTCTATGTGGACTTGTCCACAGCTACATGGTATATGGTAGACTCCTCCAGAGGTGATAGGATCCCACTTGACCTTTGTTGAACGTAGCATTTGTTGGATTTTCTTAGTGGGTCTGTAGATAGTTAGTACATTGTGTTTCTTCATCAGCTTCCCTGTTTGATCAGTGGTTCCCTTGATATATGGTAAGAACACCTTTTCTCTGTGTGGATCTTTGTTTTACTCTCATGGCTTGTACTTGGCCTTGCAGCGCTTCTGATGCCTATGGCCTATAGAACCCAGTTGGCCTGTAGAGCCCAGTTTAGGTAGTTACATTCACCTTGGAAGAGGTGGGGTCCACAGATTTTATTTTATTTTTTTGGCACGGTCTGCCAGGGTTTTAATTATGCTTATTTTTTTACTTTTTTTCTTTCACAGGTATTTATTGATTGCTTGGAACAACTGAGTACAAAACCTGACAGTGATGTAGATACTACACAGTAAGTAAAATAATCTGGTGGAAGTGTTTCCCTTTGTTGCCAGTCTGAATTTTTTTAAAAAATTCTCAGCAGCACATTTATCTTATTTTACCACTAATTCCAGTTCCAGTTTTCTAATTTTGAAATCTGCATATGTATGGGCACATGCACACACACCTTTCCCTGTTTGTGAACAAAAGATTTTGAGATATCAACAAGTTGTTCACCTTGTTCAATGGCCAGTAATTTCAGAGATCTAATGGATACTTCAATGATACTGTATTCCAAAACCAAACAAAAAAATAAGTCTGAGAATATATCTGTGTCATAACTGGACACCTGAAATGGTGATTCCTTCTTATCTGAAGTCTAAATTTATGTGAAGGAGATTAGAAATCTTTTAACAGAATATTTCAAAGTACTTAAAGGCCTATTACGTGTGGAGGCGGGGGGGGGGGGTCCTAGCTCATCTTCCTTCTCAGAAACAGAATGAAGTGAAACTTTCTAGAAATACAATAGTTAAGGTCCAAGATAACAGCTCCTTTATATTCCTAGAGCAGGGGTAGGGAACCTTTTTGACTCAGAAAGCCATAAAATCAAAATATTTGGAAATTTATTTCAGTGAGAGCCATATAATACATCTATATATATAAAATGAGAGTGGTCGTGGGATGACTGGTATAGACGGGAAAACTATTGCCCCCTCAGGCACAAAACCCACCAAATACATTTCTCCATACCACTAGGTACCTATAGGGCACAAAAAAACCCACCTTCCTACCTTCCAACCCCCCCAAAATCAGCCCCCAAAAACCGCCCATTGCCTCCCGTTCTGCGCTGGCCGCGAGCGAAGAACACAGGGAGAGCAATCGCGCAGGCGCACTCCAAAACCCCCTCCCCCTCAACACACCAACCCATCCCGTCTCCCTCTCTCCCCACTCACCCTGTCCCCCGCGGTTGCAGCGACCGCGCCTGGAAGAAGGTAACCTCCCGGGCTTACCTTCTTTCAGGCGCCGCTGATGCAACCGCGGGAGTACGGGCCGGAGGCCAGATCGCTGATCTCGGCCCTGCCTCCCCATGCGCGCCAGGGCGGGAAGCAGGGCGGAGATCATGGCGAACCGCCCCTCCGCCGCCCAAGGATGCAGCGACGCGCCTCAAAGAAGGTAAGCTCCGGGCTTACCTTCTTTGAGGCGCCGCCAGCAACCCCGGGCAGCGTGGCGGAGGCGCATCGCCGATCTCGGCCCTGCCTCCCCCATTCGCGCCAGGGCGGGAGACAGGGCCGGAGATCGGCGATCGCCCTCTTCGCCGCCGCCCCCACGGATACAGCGACCGCGCCTCAAAGAAGGTAAGCTCCGGGCTTACCTTCTTTGAGGCGCCGCCAGCACCCGGGCAGCGTGGCGGAGGGCGCATCGCCGATCTCTGGCCCTGCCTCCCCATTCGCGCCAGGGCGGGAGACAGGGCCGGAGATCGGCGATGCGCCTTCGCCGCCGCCCCACGGATACAGCGACCGCGCCTCAAAGAAGGTAAGCTCCGGGCTTACCTTCTTTGAGGCGCTGCCGCAGCAACCCCGGCCAGCGTGGCGGAGGCGCATCGCCCGATCTCTGGCCCTGCCTCCCCATTCGCGCCAGGGCGGGAGACAGGGCGGAGATCGGCGATCCGCCCTCCGCCGCCCCCCACGGATACAGCGACCGCGCCTCAAAGAAGGTAAGCTCCGGGCTTACCTTCTTTGAGGCGCCGCCTGCAGTAACCGCGGGGGAGCGGCGGAGGCGGATCGCCCGATCTCCGGCCCTACCTCCCCATGCGCGCCAGGGGCGGGAGGCAGGGCGCGAGAGAGAGGACTGAGAGAGATAGAGGGGAGGCCTGAGACAGAGAGGGGGGGAGGAAAGATAAGGGGGGGAATCAGAGAGAGAGAGATGGGGGGGTGGAGAGAGAGAGGGGAGAGTGAGACAGAGAGGGACGGGGAAGCGAGAGAGAGAAAGGGGAAATCAGACAGAGAGAGGGAGGGGGGAAAGATAGTGGGGAAGTGTACATACACAGACACATACATACACACACACACACGTACGCACACACATGAATACACATACACACACAAATACATACAAACAAATATACACATACATACACAAATACATACAGACACACACATGCGTACACATACACATACAGACACACACACAGACACACAAACATACATACACATACATACACACACATACACATATATATACACACACAAAACACATTGTCACAACATTACCAACCCTATCATACCCACACTTCCTCACATCTCCTAAATAGGGCACAGCAACGCGTGCCGGGTTCAGCTAGTATAATATATTTTAAGACTGAATTCAACTAAATGTGATATATACATACATACTATGAGAAAAGGATTACCCCGGCAGAATGATGGGACACTTCAGACCTGGCTCTGCAAAAGGCATGCTCAGGACTCTGGGAAGAAAGAGAAGACGGAAGGAAGGGGGAAAGAAAGAATGAAAGAATGAAAGAAAGAGGAAATAAAGCAGGGAGGGGGAGAGGAAGAAAGAAAAGATGAACGAAATGGAAAAGGAAGAAAATAAAAGCAGGTGAGAGACAAGGAGGGGAAAAAGAAGGAAATGGGAAGGGAGGAAAGGAAGTGGTGCGGAAAAGAAAGGAGAGGGAGTGAGGAAAAAGTAAAATAATGAAGGGAAAAGAAGAAAAGAAAGAAGGGGGAGAGAGGGAAGTGAAAAGAAAGGAAATTGGAAGAAAGGAAAACGGGGAAAGAATAGAAGAGGAAGGGAGGAAGAATGGAGGAAAGAAGGAAGGGGAGAAGGAGGGAAAAGAAAGGCGAGAAGGAAAGGGTGAAGGGGAGAGGAAGGAAGGAAGACGGAGAATGGAGGAAAGAAGGAAGGGGAGAGAGGGAGGGAAAAGGAAGGAGAGAAGAAAAGAATGGAAGAGGAAGGAATAAAGAGGGAGGGAGGGAGCAAAGAAGGTAGGGAGAGAGGGAGGAAAAAGAGTGAAAGAAAAAGAGAGGGAAAAAGGAAGGAAGGAAGGGGGAGGAGGGCGTGGGGCCAAGGCGGACCTTGGTGTCGGCGAGGAAGTCCCTCTGGAAGGCGTCAAAGAGGTCGTGGTTCTTGAGCTGCCCGACGATGAGGGCAATGAGCTGGGCGTCCCCCAAGGCCCGTGGCGAAGGACAAAGACGAGGTGCCGCCGCAGGGCTCCGCCATCCCTGATGAAGAGAGCGCAGGGCCCCAAGAGCAGGGGGGATGAGGAAGAGGTGGCGATGAAGGCGCGGAAGCGGCAGTCTCGGCGCATTTGCGTCACTCCTCCCCGCTGCATGCTGGGAAACCCAGGCACGGGCTGCTCTGGAGAGCCAGATGCAATCATGAAAAGAGCCACATCTGACTCCCGAGCCATAGGTTCCCTACCCCTGTCCTAGAGGGCTGATAAAGGTAAAACTCACTCAACTTGAGAAGGTTCTGGGCCTTCCTCTGCGCAAGCACACCGAACTTACCTGCACAGGTAACCATTTGAAGGATCACAGAGATAAACAACCAGATTTTATTCAGGGGAAGGCATGTCAGTTATTCTGACGTAAAACCAATTTTACTTTGTAATGTAGGCAAATGGTGAATGTTTAGAATCCAGCTATCAATGCTCAGCCAGTAACATCTTGCCAAACCTCTTAGTCTTTCAGGTGATGTTTCATCCTCGGATCTATTTGGAAGCATCCATGAGGACTCAAGTTTGTCTTTAGTGAGTATAATAAATCTTTATTTTAAAACCAGTCGAAAGAGATTAACCAAGTAATCTTATTCTTAGTTGTACTTGAAAGTAAGTCCTATTCTGTTTGGTATTAATCCATTACTTAACCCTCGTACTTTTCAATCTTTCCGTGGGCTCTCCTGATAGAACAATTACTTGCCTAGTCGTCTTTCTTGGTCCATTAATGTCTTTTTTCCTGCTTAATTCCTCCTTGATTTAGGAACGAAGGCTTTTAGTTGTGCTTAGTAACTGCTGTTACCTGGAACGCCATACCTTCCTAAACTTAGCGGAGTATTTTGAAAAACATGGATTCCAAGGAGTTGAAAAAATCACTCAGGTAAGTATTTGCTTTACATTGGAACTTAATTCTTAGTAATTGTTTGGAATAATTAATCAGGCTAATAATAATGCCTGACAGATAAGTCTTAACACAGAGAATGGAAAGGATTAGCTTAGGAACTTGATTTTGATTCTTGAACTGTCCATTATAAACTTATAATAATAATACACTTTATTTATATTTCGCTCTTCTCACCCCGAAGGGGACTCAGAACAGATTACAGGTACACATACTTAGCAGACAATCCTTGCCGTTTCCACATACAACATATAGACGAACAGAGGCAAACTCTGGCCACCAGGGGGAGCTGACGCACTCCTAATCTCTCAGCGTTCCCAGCGTCCCTTGTTGTTCCTTCCGCATTCCTCCGCGTTCCTGGAGTTCTTTAATGACCTCATAATTCAGTCAAAATTTGCCTCCCCACTTAATATGGTACCTTAATCTCCTACTTGACAGATGCAACTGTCTTTTGGGCTGCAAAGGTCGACAGCAGGCTACACTTAAAGGTCAAGCACCCACCTCGACTCGGACAGGCCTCAAACTCATGACCTATTGGTCAGAGAGATCTTTTGCAGCTGACACTTAGCCAGCTGCGCCACATTCCCAGTTCTCCCTTCACCTTACGATAGAAAAACTGTTCATACTCATCTTTAGCACTTTATTGGATTCCCGGAAACATTTGAATCGATGAAACATTCTTAATGCAGTATTTAAAACATTTTCAATGAAATCTGATATTTGCAGACAACCGCTGTTTTTTAAATTACTGTAAATTTGTTATGGTTTTGACAGAAATGTCAGAAGTGGGTAGAGGTCCCATTGTCCTGACTGTTCATAAATAGATTGGTTACACGTTTGTTTTTTTTCAATCAGAAATAATTACTTCTTAGAATTTTGTTCCAATAATATGTGCCTTCTTCATAGTACATATATGGTTATTAGCTTTTTCTGGATCAGAAATTTATTTTCAAGTTTCTGCATTTATAATAGTAATAGGCATATAAATAAGAAAAGTCATCCATATTTTATCTTTTACATGTTGGTTTAGGCTTTCACCATGATTCCCAGGGCCTTTATAGCAGGAACATTTTTGGATGATTTCATAGTTTGTGACAATTTTCTTTCTTAACAACTTTGAGTACATCTCTTAATAAAGATTTTTTTTTAGCTGTCCAACATCTTATCATGTGATTCCTGGGTCTGACAGTAAAAAACTTGGTAGATTTCTGGTTACAAGTGACCAAAAACAATGCACAGATCCTGAATAAGTAGAGTTCTTATTCGTATATTTTTGCAGTGGTGTATTTCTGGGAGAAATGAGTGGTTGAGAAAAGATGGCATGCTTCATTTATAATGCTTAATTATTGCAGGGCTAGTCTAATGCTAAACAGTTTACCATTGCAAGAATTAACCTAGCTGCCCATATCCATGCTGGGCCTCACTCTTTCTCACAATGTTGTCATGTGGAGGCATTTCACAGCTTTCACTTTCATTTTTCATTAATCTCAGCTTGTCTTGTCTGAGTCTGAACACACTGTGATTAAATGTTAACTACGGTTAATGGAAAAAAGCCTACTTGCTGGTTGGAGTTAATTTTATTTATTTATTTATTATTTGAACTTGTATGCCGCCACTCCCCGAGGGCTCGGAGTGGCTCACAATCACATAAAAGCATAAAACAATCAGACAGCATTTAAAATTAGGCAAGAATGATAATACAGCTTAGCAATCAAAAGCTAACTGGAAGAGATAAGTCTTGCAGGCCTTGCGGAAGGATGGTAAATCTTGCAAGGCCCGGACTTCACTTGGAAGAGTGTTCCAGATTGATGGTGCCACCACAGAAAAGGCTCTACGCCGGGTGGATGTTAGGCGGATAGATTTGACGCTAGGTACCTCGAGGAGGTTCAGTTGTTCGGAGCGGAGTCACCTCTGGGGTTGATAGGGGATAAGACAGTCCCTCAAATACAACGGCCCCAGACCATGCAAGGCCTTGAAGGTTAACATCATCACCTTGAAGGTGATCCGGTGCTCGACCGGAACCCAATGAAGCTGCTGAAGGATGAGAGTTATGTGACCTCTCACTGGGATTCCAGTAAGAAGTCGTGCAGCGGCATTCTGGACGAGCTTAAGTTTCTGGGTCAGAGATGGTTAATTCTTGCAATGGCCAATGTAAAGGGTGTTAACAGTAGTTCAGTCTCGCGATGACCGTGGCTTGGATCACTGTGGCCAGGTCGTCTCTGGATAAGTAGGGAGCCAACTGCCTAGCCTGCCGCAGATGGAAGAAAGCGGTTTTGCTGACGCTGGAGATTTGAGCTTCCATCGTCAGCAAAGGGTCTAAAACCACCCCAAGGCTCTTTACAGAAGATGTCGGGCATAATGCCTCACCATCCAAGGTAGGCAGCTGGACCGCCCCACCAACCAGACGCCCCAGCCACAGTATCTCCGTCTTTGCTGGATTCACCCTCAATCTACTGGCACGCAGCCATCCAGTGACGGCCTCAAGGCACTGATGGAAACAAGAGGGTACGGGGTCTGGTCGTCCTTCCATCCTCAGAACAAGCTGGGTGTCATCAGCGTACTAATAAAGTTCCAGCACGAAACTTCGCACCAGACTAGCAAGTGGCTGCTAAATAACAAAGGGGAGAGTATAGCCCCTTGAGGGACCCCACAAAGCAGAGGGGCACTCTCGGAAGCTGCACTTCCCATTCCACTCGCTGTTCCCGGTTGTGGAGAAAGGACAACAGCCATTTCAATGCTGTTCCCCTGACTCCAACAACGGCAAGGCGGTGGGCCAAAAGATTGTAATCGACCATATCAAAAGCTGCTGTGAAGTCCAATAACACAAGCAGCGCTGATCCATCCTTGTCCAGTTGGCAACGAAGCTGATCTGAAATGGCGACCAACACAGTCTCCGTCCCGTGCCCAGAACAGAAGCCGGACTGGAAGGGATCTAGGCCCGCTGTGACATCTAGGAACTGCTGCAGCTGCCCTGCTACTGCCATCTCAATCACCTTGCCCAGGAACGGAAGGTTCGATACTGGGTGGTAATTGGAGGGAACCGATCGATCTAAATTCTAAATTCACAAGTAGTATTCAGATAAATGTTTAAAGCACAGTTTATCTGAAACAGAGGAAAGAGCTTCTTATTATATCTCAGACTTGCCACTGCATTGAGTTGGTTTTGGCTCATTCTCTTGGTAGCATGAGTTACCATCCATGTCATATGGATTGTTTTCCTCATTCTAACAGCCATTTAACTGCCCTGTTTGTTTAACTGTTAAGAAGCCCCAGGTGGCACAATGGGTTAAACCCTTGTGCCAGTAGGACTGAAGACCAGCAGGTTGGAGGTTCGAATCTGGGGAGAGCACAAATGAGCTCCTTCTGTCAGCTCCTTCTCCCTGTGAGGGGACATGAGAGAAGTCTCCCACAAGGATGGTAAAAAAAACATCCGGGTGTCCCCTGAGCAATGTTCTTACAGACAGCCAATTCTTTCACACCAGAAGGGACTTGCAGTTTCTCAAGTCGCTCCTGACACAGAAAAAACCCTACAAGTTTCCCATTACTATTCTTGGAAACCATCTACTTGGACTAATTTGGGTTTTGTTTCATTTTGGTTTTTTGTTTCAGATCCGAGTGTTTTAAATTCTAAAGTTGTTAAATGATTGCGTGTTTCTATAAACTAAAGTAGCACACAGACTGCTTGTGTTAGTATTATTAATATTCTCCCTATGTGTTCCATTATTTTTAGGTGAGCATGGACTCATTAAAAGAATTGGATCAACGGCTGTTTGAAATGTACATTGAACTAAAAGCTGACCCTATAGTGGGCTCATTGGAACCTGGCATTTATGCAGGTTATTTCGATTGGCAAGACTGCCTTACTCCAACAGGTAGGCACTCTTAAAGCTTCTAAGAGATGTTCTGCAGCCAAATATGACCTAATAACATTTTTTAAAAATAATATCACCAGGCTCTTACATTTAATTTGTTTCCCTTCCTTTCGTCAAATTCTGAACCTTTTTCCTTTGCTGGCGTAATTTCCAAATCTCTTTTTAAATAACCCAAACTCTTTTATCAATAGTAATTCTCCTTAAACACTAGGTTTTGTTGTACATGAAGCCAGTACACCATTATGTATGGGAATGTGCAAGAACAGCACTACAGCAGTGCCTTAACATGACCTTATCATCCATTTAAGCCAAAGCGATTAACATACATGTTATTATTATTATATGTTGGATATCAATAAAATATGTTTAAAAATCCAAAGGTATTGGTAAATTATCTTCACCAGTTAGAAATAATTCCTGCATAAAACCTTGAAAATTCATGAGGTTGTGAATCATTTAGATTTAATATGCTGTGCCACACCTCTGACCAAATTGGACACATATAGAAATATTTTGAACATCCAGAAGCTACCACAGGGTGGCAGCAGAGAGCGGATGTCTGTAAAGCTAGAGCTCTATCTCCTGCAAGAATCCTACAGCCACCAGTCAGTTTCTGCTTGTGCTGTTGATGGCTTTATCTTGTATTTATACTAGGATGGTTTTAATGATTTTAAGTAATAGTTATATGTAGTACTTAGTTATTATGATATATTTGTTTTTACTGTATGTTGGCATTGAATTTTTGCCATTAGTATGTTGTAAACCACCTTGAGGCCTCACAGGGGTGAGAAAGGCAGTATATAAATACAGTAAATAAATAAATAGTGTGAGAGAAGGCCAGCAGACACTAAATGTTGCTATACTGTCAATTGCTTTCTTCGCACACATACACATGCACGCACAGGTTCAAGATGGCTCATAAAATCTAACTTCATTGTGATACTTTGGGGCTGCAAACCTACATATACTCTTACCTAGAAGTACATCCTAGTCAAATGAGAGTTATCTCTGGGTAAACATACATACGCTTGGGCAACATATGTCATAAAAATGTTATTTTGTTGAGATGACATTAAAGAAATTGCAATTTTTAAATACATGAGAATATATCTCTATAGGAATGTTTAGATCTTCAAGACCATAAATTTGAAATACCTAGCAATTCCTAGAGAGGTATTGTTTCTAGAAATCACTAGGTCCTCCAGCATGATTGGAGGAAGTTGACCATAGGGTCTCAGTGGCTGACCTAGAGATTCCTAGAGAGAATTTTTTAAAAGTCAAATCAGTGGATAAATCCACAAAAGTTAAAACCACAAATATGGAGGGACATCTGTAATCTCCTTAATTTGTGTTTTAGCTGCCACCTTTCACTGTCCGTCTCCCCCCCCCCACACACACACACACACACACACAAATAGCTGAAGGTAGGAATTTATGAAGTGACACCTCACATGGGATTAGAGTTTCTTATTAGAAGTCTTTTTTTAAAGGCAAAGCCGGTACACATACATAGAAGTGCTGTAGGCCGGTATGCAATACTGTTAATCACCATAACTGTGTTTTGTCTTTCCTGTCTGTTTGTTGTTCTATATGTGTTTATCAGATACATTCATTATAATGTAGATCCAGTTCTGCAAGCCTGTTAAACTGTATTTTGTTGATATCAGTATCAGTGGTCAGTCCTCTCATGATGTATAAGGCAGTCTTTCTCAACCAGTGTGCCGTGGCACACTAGTGTGCCGTGACGGACCTCCTGCTGTGCCCTGAGAAAAGCTCTCTGCCCCCCTTCTTCCCCCTTCCTGCCGAACTCCTGCTGCTTGGGGGAGGAGGAGGAAGGGCTGGGCAGTGGCGAAGAAAAAGAAGGGGCCGGGGCCGGGGCGCCGCCTCCTTTGGCCATTTCCCCAGCCAGCCTCCAATCCGCCATGACTCCCACCATGACTCTTGCCCCTCGCTTGTTGAAGCCGCGTGGAGGAGGAGCCCCGCCCACTGAAGCCCGTCCACCGCTCATGCTCCTCCTCTGTAGGAGAGCTGAAGCTGGGGGGAGGGGGTGGGGCATGGCGCGCCTGGCTCTGCCCCTCCCCGGCTTCGCACTCCCAGCAGCTGCTCCAGCCTTGAGGGGACAGTGCCAAGCCAGCATTGTGCTGGCTCTGGCACCGCTGGCTTAGCACTGCCCCTCAAGGCTGGAGCAGCTGCTGGGAGAGGTGAGCCGGGGGGGGCGGGCATGGCACAGCCTGGCTCGCCCCCTCCCCCGCTTTGGCACTCCCAGCAGCTGCTCTCAGCAGGCCACCAACCCCCAGCCGTTCTTTACTGTGTTAGAGTGTCATTTTGTGTCATTTTGGTTGGTGGTGTGCCCCCGGATTTTTTTAATGTTAAAAGTGTGCTCAAAAAAGGTTGGGAAACACTGGTGTAAGGGATAGTTCATCGACCAATTATTCATGCTTGAGAGTATGATGCACCATGAGTTAGCTTGTGAACTAACTCATAGTACAAGCATTTTCTACTTGTGACATTGGTTGTGTGCAAATACAAGTCACACATCTAAGGAATTTAGTCTCCTTAGTATCGCAATCTTCTTATGACAAAAAAATCCCCATGTCTGACTTTTCTCCAAGAGTTGTGTATAATATAGTTTATATTTACAATAGTTTCTTGCTTACATCTTAAGATTATAATTAGATACAGCTTTCATGGCTTGAATATTAGCCAGATTTTATTTTTCCTTTTGCTTTGCGTAAATCTAGCCTAGTGAGGATTTCTGAAGAATGTTTGCTCTGAATTGAATTTTGTGACAGCTCAATTGGTCTAATCAAGGTATAATGCTAATAAAGAGTTTAGAATTTTCCTTTTGTAAATTCTCTTTATGCCAGTGAAGGTGCTATAAGTTTTTCCAGCACAATAAAAGCTTGGAACTGTGGTGAGTCTGCAGTGAGGTTTCTTCATTTGATCTCCGTAGACTTGCATAACTAATCTGCAGGACACTGTTGGCTACATGGCAAGTACATGTATCCAACAATGGGATTTAACCTGTTTTGCTGCAATAGAGTCCCAGTTTAGCAAGTGGGCCAAGTGTTATATTTGAGCCAGAAAAAGTACAAAAAACCCTCTGGGGATGAAACTTATTTGGTGCCGCTGGACTTTACAATGCCTCCCCGCTCAACATATTTCACAAGATTGTTGCATTAACCTGTTGTGTATGTTGAGGAATTCCTCTTCATTGGCGCCCCCTTGTCGCGAGGGAGAGGCTTGCGTACCCTAATGAAGTTGTGAGCTATGCTGGCAGTGGCATAGCCACCGGTAGGGTCTCCCATTCCAGACAGGTCACAACTGAAGGGTCTGACAAAGAAAGTCAATGGGTAGGATGGGCTCTCTAGCCTTTTGGCAACCATCCTAAGAGAAGGAAAACTCTAATCTCAAACCCAGGCAGATGGTGCTCGTCTAACCCTGTAAGGTCAACCATCTAAGAGAAGGCAATTCTAATCAAACCTACGACCTGAGGACTTCGCTACCACCGTCCTAAGCTTGCCAGGCCCTGGCAGACGAACCTTTGGTTTAAAGGGTGAGGCCAGTTCTGTGCATGCTGAGCTCCACCAGAAAGGTCCATTGCACAGGCTCGAAGGACACATCCAACCTCCTTAGTCATCAACGCACTTGTAGAAAGCGTGGGATGAGTCCTACCTAAGAACCTTCATTCGCGAAGTAATGCCAGAGAGAGAGAGAGATAGATGTTGAGGAATTGCTAGAGGAATTAGTGTGTACAAAAATAATAAACTGATGATTTAAAAGCCTTTCATATGCTTATGTAGTTTTTTAGTCTTTTTCTCACTGCCAAGTTGAATAATAGTTAAAATTCAGAAACTTCATTTTATTACTAGGTTGCTCCATTCATTTCTTTACTCCCAAGAATAATGTAGTGGTGGTTGGTTTGTAGACTTTTGAATATCATTTGTCAGTGTGCCAAACCTTTGTATTAAACAACACAAACATTTGTCTCCTTTATTCTGAAATTCAGTATCTGTGATAGTCTTTGAGGACTTAGGATGTGCTTGGTCCCCAAAATGCTATAAAAATATTTATTTATTTATTTATTTTTATTTAATATTCCGCCCCTCCCTGCAGGTTTCAATAGGCATGTACATCCATGTAGTACAATAAATGCAACATAAAACATACAATAAAACAAAATACAATAGGTCCCGAGATTAAAATTATGTGCATGCCATGGCATTCCCTGAACCAGGGTGCTGATTAGGAAGATGAGTACCCTGGCTGTTGCCAGGCAGTTCTACGGGGGATGAGCTTTCGGATTGAGAGTTCCAAATATGTTTCAATAGGAGATAGATGTTTTGTTATTCTCGGACCTTTGGATGCTCGCCCTGGCTGTTGGGCAGTTCTACTTTTCATTGAAAGTCATAGTGTGTATTTTCCTCCCTGCTCTGTGTTACATCTGGTTGCTAGCTTCTTCGACAGCTGTGCAGGTTCAGTCCTTCTTTGCATATTCTCAGGCATCTTGTGAATTTTTGCTTTTGTTTTTAAGAGCAGTTTTTAACATTATGAAAGCAAAATATTACATATGATGTGTGAATGTGAATTCCAAGAAGATAAATCCCAGATGCTTTTTTCATACTACCATATATAGTTGAGTATAATCTGAGTTTCTCAGCACATTTTTAGGCTGAAAAAGCCCCCCTCGGCTAATATTCGGGTCAGCTTATACATGAGTATATACGGCAATTTTACTGGTATCTATTTTTATTTTTATTTTTGAAATTTACCAGTAGCTGTGGCATTTCCCACCCTTGGCTTATACTCAAGTCAATAAGTTTTCCCAGTTTTTTGTGGTAAAATTAGGTGCCCCGGCTTATATTTGAGTCGGCATATATTCAAGTATATATGGTACTCTCATATCACATACAATGTGCTTGTATTTAAAGTACAACAAAATTCCTTACATCCTTCACTTACATAAACTTTTTAAAAATGACATTGAATGTAACAAAGTCCTGATTGGCTAAAAGTAATGGAACAAAGGTCAGGATAGAGCAGTAGTTCTCAACCTGTGGGTCCCCAGATGTTTTGGCCTTCAACTCCCGGAAATCTTAACAGCTGGTAAACTGGCTGGGATATTTGGAAGTTGTGGGCCAAAACACCTGGGGACCCACGAGTTGAGAACCACTGGGATAGGGGAATAGAAGTGAAAACATAACGGTCAAGCATTATTGGGATGGACTTTGGATATTTTAGTAAAGAATTGTATGAGTTTCCATGGTAACGATATGATCTGCAAGGAGGTACTGTTATTAGTATTTTTCAAGCACTTACATATAGTACATACTATTGGTTTTAAAATATGCCAGCATTCTCTTATATTGGAAGTTCTTGATAGCGTCATCCTGGTGGACTTGGAAGAGACCCCTACAGAAGTTTTTTAAAGGGGGGGGGGGCATTATTTTCCCACTTCTTCATGGCTCCTGTGCCCCAACACAATGTATTGAATTTTATAGCCCAACTTCTCGCAGACCTAGATCAGCAGTGGACTAGAGAGTGGTGGCTTCTGGCCCTGTGCCATTCTCCTAAGAATTAGCCCACAATGTCAACAGATGTGAGAAATGAGCAGGAAGAAAGGCACATAGTGATATTGAATTTTAAGGATGCATGGCTGTTTTACAAAACTAACCAGAACTTTATGGCAATGAGAATTATGTGGGCTGAAAGGAACAGAGCCTACAAAACGAATGAAACCAACAGAGACGCAATTGGCCATAACCATGAGGGAAATCATTCTTTGTCCATTGGCTTATAACTTTGAGTTTAATGGTACCCAGTCTTGAGATCAGCTTCACAGTCATACCATTGGAGCTGTTGATTGCTCGGTATAAAGATATCTAAAGTTACTGCCAATTTTGGAGTTCCAAAAAAAGCAAAAGGAACTTCTTGGATTGAATTTTTTGATTTAAATACCACTATACCATATAGTATAACTCCTTAGCTATATGAAAGCACTCTCAGGTACAGTTCAGCTTATAGGGGTTCACCAATAAGTTAAACTGTGAAAACAGTTTATTGTGGGTAGCAGGAAAAGGCTAGGTTATTTTTTCCTAATATTTCCCTTTAGTAATTTTTAAGATAATTATTTTCCGATGCATAATTTTTGGGTAAAGTTTTCAGTTAAAGAAAACCCCAAACAAACAAACTTGGCTGGAGAAGTGAATATAAACCTCAGACTGGAGCCAAGTTGTAAATCGGCAGATTGAATGGTCCCTTAACCAGCATAGCAAGGCCATTGTAATAGCAAACATTTCATTATTTCAAAATTTCTCTTCACTGTGCTTAGCCATTTCAATTTAATGAAACACTTCACAATTTTATTAATGTTTGGATGAGATTAGAGCTCTGGACTTGATTCGTAGCTTGAAGTGATTCAAAATTATTAAACCTCTAACTTTGAACTGTGAAAAATCTTCAGGCTTCCAGTTCTTTACTTCATTCATAAGTTTAGATAAGTTCCAAATGTTGAATTTTGAGCTGAGCGCCACAGCCCACACTAAAAAGGGGGAAAAAGCTCCAGATATACGTATAAGATGATGATTCATTTTGGTGATGGCTCTTTGAAATGAAAACTGAAATTTTATGAAATGCTAAGAGCACTTGAAAGATACCGAAGGAAAAAAAACCTAGTCTTTATTTGTGAATGAAGCTACCTGGAAACCATTTTAGCACATGTTGTAAAAAGAGTTTGATTTTTATCACAATGAGTCAGGTCAGTTCTGCAGAACAGCCGTTCAGCCTGTTACATTTTGACATTTAATTCATTGTTTACTTTTTGTGGGCTTCCCATTAAAATCCTCATCCAAACTGAGAGAAAGTTTTCTTTCCAGGAAACGTAATATTCGAACACCCATGAACACAGTTAAAGGGAAGCTCTACAATATGCAGAAATATTGAGACAGAAATCAGTATTATAAAGACCAGATGACTAATCCAGGTAATGAACAGATGGCAGTTCCTTGAATTACCACGACCACAGACTTGCTTTCATCTGTGATCCTATATAGATTCTCATTTTTTTAGCGTAGAAGTACATGTGCACATGGGTGCAGGTAATGGCAGCCAACTAAGCACACTTGAGCTGCTGCTGTTGCACAGTTTTCCCCATACTCCTATGTGGAAAAGGAAGTTCCTGGCTGTCTACATGTAATTGCACTTGTACCAGCCTTTCAACCAGCCCCACAAACACCTTACACTGTATGTAGTTGACTGATTCCTTTGGTACTTCTTTCCTGCATGAGGACTGGTTTTACAATCATTTGTATGTTTGAGCCATTTATTGCACAGTCCACCTTCATTTTCCATTGCAGGAAAGGAATAGAAGGACCATGGGAATTAAACAGCTAGATAGTGTAAAGTGCAACACTGTTTTGCACACTGGAATGTACATATGCCAGTTCCACTACTGTAGGCAGCCCAGTTCTGTATTTTATACTAGACCAACAGACCACAGGTGCACAGAATATCCCTGTCCTTGGTATAAACCCACTCCATGTAGAAGCGTGAAGGTGCTAGAAGCAAGATTTATAGCAGATGGGTGGGGGCAGGGTCTGACAGGAAACCTGAGAAGAAAGTGCCTAGTCAGACCAGGATCTCAGAATTTTTAGTCTTTCAAATATTTTGGAGATACTAGTCTCAGCATAGCAGTTTAGGTATTCGTACAGATGTTTCCGTGTACACGTCGAGCTCTGTGTGACCTGTTGTATCCCCTTCACTTTAGTGTTGATGAATGCTATAGTTTCCTTGTTCTATATAGCTAACTAACTAACTAACTTTATTTCTTATGAGTCGCCCTCCACCAAAGGTGCTCTGGGCGACTTACACAATTAAAATAAACAGGTTATATAGTCACCGCTTGCTGCATAGGCTCTTCTGAAAAGCCATGCCTTAAGTACCGCTAAAAATGTATGTAGATCAGGAGTGGCTCTTTGGTCTGGCAGTAGGGAGTTCCACAAGATTGGGGCTACAATAGAGAAGGATCTCTGTCTTGTGGACTCCAAACGAACCTCTCTAGAGCCAGGGACATAGAGAAGATTCTCATGAGCTGACGATGGCAGTCTCTGGTGGTGGAGTGGCATTAAATGGTCTCTTAGATATGAAGGACCCTGACCTTGAAAGGCCTTGAATGCTAGGATCAGGGTCTTATAGAGGACTCTGTGTTCAACCGGCAGCCAATGCAAGCGCTGCAGAGACGGCGTTATATGGCACCTCATTGATGTTTTTGTGAGGAGTCTATAGCCCAGAAGAGCTTTGTGTGTCAGCCTTTCAGATACTACCCTATTTATTCCATTCTAATGCTCACCTTTTTTGCTAAATTACCTCTCCAAAATGAAGGTGTGCATTAGATTCACGTCATACAGTAATCTTAGTTGCTGCTTCAGGAGCACCTGGAGCTCCTGTCATCTTTAATTTAACTGCTATGCCACCCTGGGATTCATAGTTTGGTGAGGCACCAGCATTCTTTGGCAGAGAAGGCTCAAGGCCTTGTCAGACTACAGCTCCCATGACTCCATAGCATTGAACCACGACAATTACAGTGGCTTCATTCTGCATCATAGATGCATCCCAAGGCTTTCTTTTCAATTGCTGTAAGCTTTGGAGTTCTAACACTTTTGCTTTTAAAGGAGGAATTATAAGCAGGCAGCAACTGTAATGTGCATCTTTTTTGGCCAAATTATAAAGTGCACATATTTCTACTTTTTTGGTTTCAGGGCTTTGAAAATTGAGGTGCACATTAGATTTGATGGCACATTAAACTCGAGTAAACATGTATATATCCACATACCTAAGTACTTTCTGATTTTTAATTAATTTAAATCCTGGTCACAAATGGTAAGGCGGGGTTGAGTGACATGTGGTCCTCCATAGCAGGCATCAGCAAACTTCAGCCCTTCAGGTGTTTGGGAGTTGAATCCAAAACACCTGGAGGGACGAAGTTTGCCCATGTCTGAGCTAGGGCCTACAAGAATTGGAGCCCAACAACATATAGCAAGCTCTTTCCCCATTCCTTCATAAGTGGATATTTCCTGTATAATTTCAAGTGATTAATATCTATTTACCATTGCTGGCATGTATTTGGTCTTTTAATAAATGGATTAGATGCAAAATAATTGTTCCATGAACAGGCATTTAATAAGTGCTAATAAATCAGTTGTTTGATGACCAGATGAATGCAGAGCAGTCTACATAAAAGTTCTTAATTGTTATAAGAGCTTTAATAGTTGGTAATCCATCTTTGCCACTAAAGGCCCAAGTGAACTACATGCGTCAAGTGGTGCACCATCAGCCTTTCCTGGAGAGGAATAATTTAGCCACAATAATCCAGGCACAGACAACTTCCTAATCAGACTGCTGCAATGTGTTTTATGTAGGCCTGTCCTTGAAGATGATTCAGATGCTACAGCTAATACAAAATGCCTGAGCAAGATCGTTCATCATATAGACAACACATACCAATAATCTTAAAGAAACAGTACTGACTTCTAATTCACTTCCAGTCAGTGTCCAAGTTGCTGGTGATGAGGTTGTGACCTCTAAACCACTTGGAGTCTTTGTACTTGAAGGTATACCTTTTCCTAGATATGCCTGCCAGAGAAACCCTCTTGTGTCACCCATCAGGACGGGCAGTATGATATTGTTGGGCATTCTCAGTTCTGTTATCCTCGTTAGGTCCAACTGGCACCAAAATCTCTTTTTTGGCAGCAGCTCAAGGTTATTAAATTATTTAAAACCCAATTCATTTTTAAACACGTTTTATGCAACTATAGGCTTTTGGGGCCATTTTAATTGTTGAGTTCTTTAATACACTTTTGTTCTACTTAAAATAAAATACTCGTGTTTTAATTAGTTGTTTATATGGTTTTATTATGCTTGATGCCTGAGATTATTTGCCAGGATAAAAACAGCTGAACAAAGAAGCAAACTCTGTTAAAGGTATTAGTTGAACTGTTTCTGTTCATTGAGCAGAAGCCAGAGGGGGGCGGAGCCAGGCCATGCCAAGCCCCGCCCCTCTGGCTTTGGAGCTCCCAGCAGCTTCTCCAGGCTTGAGGATGGCAATGCCAAGCCAGTGGTGACATAGCTAGCACAAGGCTGGCTTGGCACTGCCATCCTCAAGCCTGGAGAAGCTGCTGGTAGAGCGGAAGCCAGGGGGCCGGAGCCAGGCCGCGCCAAGCCCCGCCCCCACCCCTCTGGCTTTGGAGCTCCCAGCAGCGTATCCCGGCGGGAGGATGGCAGTGCCAAGCCACCCAGGTGCTAGCGATGTCACCACTGGCTTGGCATTTATAAGGCTATCCTTGGACCTGCTTGGTAGACAGCAGTTAGTGTTCAGGGCTGCCCAGGAAGTTGATTGCGTTTGACCAGTCGATCCCGGGACCAAAGGAGGTCGATCCCAGGATGGGGCGCAGAGGGGGCGGAGCCAGGCCACGCCAAGCTCCGCCCCTCCCCTTCTGGCACTCCCAGCAGCTTCTCCAGGCTTGAGGATGGCAATGCCAAGTCAGTGGTGACATAGCTAGCACAAGGCTGGCTTGGCACTGCCATCCTCAAGCCTGGAGAAGCTGCTGGTAGAGCGGAAGCCAGGGGGCGGAGCCAGGCCGCGCCAAGCCCCGCCCCCACCCCTCTGGCTTTGGAGCTCCCAGCCTTGTGCTAGCTATGCCACCATTGGCTTGGTATTGCCATCCTCAAGCCTGGAGAAGCTGCTGGGAGTGCCGAAGACGGGGGAGGGGCGGAGCTTGGCGTGGCCTGGCTCCGCCCCCCTCTGAGAAGCGCCCCATCCTGGGATCGACCTCCTTTGGTCCCGGGATCGACTGGTCAAACGCAATCAACTTCCTGGGCAGCCCTGAACACTAACTGCTGTCTACCAACCAGGTCCAAGGATAGCCCTATAAATCCATCTGTTTACATATTTTGTATTTCCCAGGTCTTTCCCCAATCCAGGTTTTATAGCAAAGGGCTATGCATAAAGAAAATGTGCATTTCAGAGAGAATTTTATATTTCTCTGTCGTAGTCACTGTGGATCTCACACATCTGATAATATCCCTGCGCCAGCAGAACAGTACGGAACCTTTTAACAATATAAAAAGAAGTCCCTAGCCCCACCCCTCCCTGCCCCCGAGTATATAAGAGCCCATGGGTGGGGCTAGCCTCCAATTCTCTTGATCCGCCGCTTGCAGCAGTCAGAGAACCTTCTTCTAGCGAACTTTTCGAACTTTACTTGATATTTGTGTATGACCTAGGACTGGACTTTACTACGAACGATTTCTAAAGCGATTTGAACTCTGTTTTGGATAAGGTACCTCTCTGTTTTTACCCCTAACTTCGAGATGGCAGCATCTTCCTTCAAGAAATGCATTAAATGCTTCGCCACGATCCCTGACTCCCTCAGGACATTCTATGTGCCTGGGGTGCTTAGGGGAGGGCCACCTCACCCAAACGTGTGTGGTTTGCGTGGGCTTCACCCCACAAATCAAAAAGAATAGAGATGCCAGGTTGAAGGCTGCCTTGTATGACAAGGCATCTCAATCTTCGGGTGATCAAGTGCCCGAAGCCCCCCCCCCCCCTGCCCCCGTGTCAAACAGTGAGCAGATTCCCCCTAAGATCCTGACTAAGAAAAAGACAAAGAAAACGGGGGGGGAAACCTGCTACCGTTTCATCAGGGATCGGGCGCAAAGATGGCGGCCACAAGGCTTCTTCAACGTCTTCTTCACAAGATGGCTCCACTGGATCAGCGAAGATCCGTCCCTCGCCGGATGCTCCAGCGAAAATGGCGGGAGCGCCATCTTTGGCTGCGTCCCAGCCTGTTGCTGCTGCTCAAACTCAGCCTTCTGGTGTGAGGCCTGAGCAAGCACGCCCTCTACTGGCGCATTCCCTACCTGCGCTGAGTGGCGATCCCCCGCTGCTGCTTCCAGCTGGGCTGCAGGGCGCTCTTCCCGGGGCCGGCGTTCTCGCCACTCCCCCGATGCCTGCGGAGCTGACTCCTGCTCCTGCGCCTGCCGCGATCGTCGGTGCCGCGACGCAGGGCCCGATCCGCCTGTCGACAGCGAGTAGAGATGGCAGTCGGGATCGGGGCCGCTCTCCTGCTCTCCGATACCGCCGAGAGCGGTCTGGAAGGCGCGCTCGCTCCCCCTCCAGGAGGAGCAGACACCATCACCGCCGCTCCTCCTCCTCCTCAAGTTCTTCTTCCTGCTCCTCTCCTCGGTACCGTCGGTCCCGCAGGAGCAGAGGACGGCGATCAAGGAGGCGTTCCCCCACCTCTAGGGGTTGATCGGCTGAGGCACTCTCGTCGCTTCCTGGATTCTGGCGCTTCTCACCAGATGGGAGGCTCATCTATGTGGGCGAAGTGACTGTGGCCGCTGCCAGCTCCTTGCCTTCCCCGGCGCCAGGACCTCTTCCACAGCAGCCCGCCCCGACACCCGCCCCAGTGGCTCAGCCGCTGGCTTTGCCTGCTCCTGTACCTGCCATGGCAACCCCCTTGTTACAAGGACAGCCTCTTCCCACTCTGCCAGCCATATTGCCACCGGGGCCCATGGCAGCAGCGTTGACTCTGGGACACCCCCAGGTTGCTGCACCACAGCCACCAGCTCAAGGTCAGCCTTTGGCCACCGGAGTAGCACATCAACTGGCCCTAGGGGAGGGCGGCCGCAATGACTCTAGACCCTGCATCTGATGGGGAAACTGATCAAGAAATGACCAATGGGGATGGGAGTCTGGATCCTCCCCCTGACATTAATGCCTTTCTGGCTATCATGCCACGTATGATGAGGGCCCTGGCGCTGCCTGCTCCCCAGGCCCCGGATACGGTTGATGACCCCATGTGGGCGTCACATGAACAAGTGACTCCATCCTCCTCCCTTATGCCTGAGCTCCCCTTTATTTTAAAATTGGCTAAGGGTGCCCTAGCCGCTCCGGGCTCCATACCCGCGGTACCTAAAAAACTTGAGTCGGTATACAGGGTTAGCCTCCCATCAGCTCAATGGGTTTTGAAGCCTCCCAGGGCTAACACGGTGGTTATTGATATGGCTAAAGTTAGACGTCCTAATACCGCGGGACTCTCTCCCGCAGATAAGGAGGGCAAAAAACTTGATTCCATGGGGGAAAAGGTGCATCTAAATGTGGGTATGCTAATTAGGATGGCACACTATGCCACCTATATGTCTGGTTACCACAAATATTTGTGGGATAAAGTAACCCCCTACCTCGACCTGCTCCCACCCGAGCACCAGTTGGCCCCCAAATCTTTTTCCAACGAGGCTTCTGCGTTGGTCAAGATACAAAAGGAATTTGCCCGCCATTTGGCGGAAGATGCATCTGGCCTTATAGGAGTAGCCACTTCCATTAGGAGACATGCCTGGCTCCGCTCAGCCACGTTGTCTGACGAAGCTAAAGCCCTTGCGGAAGATCTTCCGTTTCATACAGAAGGGTTATTCAACCCGGACACAGATACAAACCTGAAAGCAAAGCAGGAGGTTAGGGTTGCTGCCAAGGGATACGGCTTCACCTGGCAACCATACCAACAGAGGCCCCGTAATAGATACAATCAGGGCTTCTACCGAAGGAATTCGTCTTCCTTTGGGGGTAAGTCCAGAAACAGGTTCAACAACACGAACCGATTCCAAAACAATCGTAGGAACTACAATTCCTCCTTTGGCACTAAACCCCGCTTCCAGCCTTACCAAAATAAGAGTAAGAACGCACCCGCCTCCAAGAAGCATCTTTGATGTTTCTGCTTTAAATCTAGCTCCCCCTCCGATGGTTTCATCTGTCCCCTTAGTTCTCCCGTTTTCCCAGGAGCCTGCCACCATAGACTCAGGGCCTTTGTTTGGGGACAGGTTGCGCCCATTCGCTGAGGCGTGGAGCGCTATTACCACAGATTAATGGGTCCTTTTTATTGTTTATAATGGTTATGTTATAGAATTTGAAGATATACCCCCAGTTGGGGTTGTTAACCGCACTGAGGCGAACTCTATCTTACAAGGGGAGGTGGACACCCTACTCAAAAAGGGCGCAATATCCGCTGTTCACCCATCCCTATTGCACGAGTGTTTCTTCTCTAGGTATTTTGTGGTCGATAAGCGTGGGGGAGGGTTCAGACCTATCCTTGACCTCAGAGGTCTGAATAGTTTTATTGTCCCCAAGCGCTTCCGCATGGTTACCCTTGATGCCATTTTGCCTTTTCTGAATAAAGACATATAGTTTGTCACGTTGGATTTACGGGATGCTTACTTCCATATTTCTATTGCCGCCCATCACCGTAGGTTCCTCTCTTTCATGATTGGCTCGTCGGTTTTTTGGTTTAACGTTTTGCCCTTTGGCCTTGCGTGTCTTCACGAAGTGCATGGCGGTGGTCGCGGCCTTCCTCAGGACCAAGGGGATTACAGTCTACCCTTATATTGATGATTGGCTCATTGTGGCCAGGTCATGCAATGACTTACGTTCCCATGTTGTCTTTGTTTTGTCCCTCCTACAGTCACTCGGCCTGTTGGTGAATACAGAAAAGTCCAACCTCTCTCCATCGAAAAGAGTGCTCTTTATTGGAGCTCTGCTGGACTCAGACTCAGAAAGAGCTTACCTGCCCCCAGACCGATATGCCAACCTACTGGAACTTATTCGCAGGGCCGTCACCCAACACACGGTGTCAGCCAGGGAAGTGCAGGTGTTGTTGGGACATATGGCCTCCACGGTCTCTGTGACGCCCTAAGGCTCGTCTGCGTCTCCGTCCCCTTCAAACATGGTTCCTCAGTGTATTCGACCCACTTTCAGGGAACCCCAACTCTCAGCTGCAATTGCCAGAGAAGGTCACGCAGTCTCTGTTAATTTGGACGGATTCCAGTTGGGTCTGTGCAGGTCTTCCATTCTCAAAGCCACAACCTTCCCTTACCATCACTACAGACTCATCTTTGAAAGGGTGGGGCGCTCACACAGGCGAGCTCATCGCCCACGGCACATGGTCCCCCTGGGAGTCAAGGATGCACATAAACATGTTGGAGTTACTGGCGGTGCAAAGAGCCCTCCAGTCATTCGAGAGCTTGGTCAGGGGACAGACCGTCCAAATTTTGACAGACAACACCACTGTCATGTTCTACGTGAACAAGCAGGGGGGCACACACTCCAGACCCCTGCTGGACCTCACACTTCACTTATGGGAATGGTGCCTCGATCGGGGAATACACCTCTTAGCTCTTCATGTCCCGGGGGAGGAGAACACCTTGGCAGACTGCCTGAGCAGGACGCCTATGTCCCACCACGAGTGGAGCCTCCACCCGGACGAGACGCTCAAGCTCTTCAGGGCTTGGGGAGTACCCCAGATAGATCTGTTTGCAACTGCGTCGAACACCAAGTGTGCCAAGTACTGCTCCCGACACGGGAGCAGGACAGCAGAATCCCTAGGGGATGCATTCCTTATACAATGGACAGGATTCTCCCTTTATGCATTCCCCCCGCTGCCTCTACTCTCCCGGGTTGTAGCCAAGTTGCAGGCGGACAACTCCTCCTGCATACTGATCACCCCCTGGTGGCCCCGCCAGGCCTGGTTTTCCACCCTGCTGATACTTTCCAGACGAACCTTCGTCCCCCTGACTCCCCGAATAGATTTACTAACTACCCAAGGAGGGAAAGTGTTTTATCCAGAGGTACGCAAACTCAAACTTACCGCCTGGAGAATACTCCCTCTTTCCTAACTCGGTTTGAGGATTTCTCCGGCCCTGTTCGAGACATCCTGGAGGCCGCCCACAGACCCTCCACAAAGCGGTCCTACGTTTACAAATGGAACCGTTTTGTGGAATTTGTTCACACTATGAATTTGGACCCTGTGCCTGTTGTTTTGGATTTTTTGGTTTCCCTATCTAACGCGGACTTGTCTCCCGCTTCCCTGAAATGTTACCTTGCAGCCCTGTCATGGTACAGGAAGAAAGCCGGTGTCCCGTCACTTTTTCTAGATCCTATGGTGCGTACCTTCCTTAGAGGCTCGGTCAAGATTAGACCTGCAGTCTCCCCTGTGACTCCATCCTGGAGCCTAGACTTGGTATTGACAGCCCTGATGAAACCTCCCTTTGAGCCGCTTTCATCAGCCCACATCTCCCATCTTTCATGGAACGTTGCCTTCCTAGTAGCTATCATATCGGCTCAACGAGCAAGTGAGCTGACAGCTCTTCGAGCCGATTTCCCATATTTGCGTTTCCATAGAGACAAGGTTGTGTTAAGGACGGATCTGGCCTTCTTACCTAAAGTTGCCACGTCATTCCACATGTCCCAAGAAATTATACTTCCGGCCTTCTTTCGAGACCCTACGACGCCATTGGAGCGTAATCTACACTCTTTAGATGTTAGAAGGGCGGTGGCTTTTTATGTGGACAGGACGGCGAAAAACTCCCAAGTTGTTTATTAAGTACCGCAGAGATGAGCTGGGCATGCCCGTGTCGACCCAAAGGTTATCCTCTTGGATCGTAGCGGTGATTAAATTGGCCTACGTTATGCAGGAGCAACCCTTACCTCAGCAGGTTAATGCTCACTCTACCAGAGCAGTTTCATCTTCGGCTGCTTTCCTGCGTGGTGTGTCGCTTGAGTCGATTTGCAGAGCGGCAATCTGGGCCTCACCGTCGTCCTTCATCTCTCACTACAAGCTGGATTCGGTGTCCAGGAATACTGCAGAAGTTGGGAGAGCTGTACTTTTTTCGGCGTTGGCATGACGCCCACCTTCCAAGGTCAGTAGTAGCTCGCTATTCTATCAGATGTGTGAGATCCACAGTGACTACGACAGAGAATTATGGGTTGCTTACCTGTAACCGTAGTTCTCTGAGTAGTCACCTGTGGATTCACACATCCCCACCCTTCCTTCCCCTCGAGTGTCATGCCCCGCCTTCTGGTTGCCTTGTGCGGCGGAAGAGAATTGGAGGCTAGCCCCACCCAGGGGCTCTTATAACCTCGGGGGGGGGGTGGGGTGGGGCTAGGGACTTCTTTTTATATTGATAAAAGGTTCCGTACTGTTCTGCTGGCGCAGGGGTATTATCAGATGTGTGAATCCACAGGTGACTACTCAGAGAACTACGGTTACAGGTAAGCAACCCATAATTCTGTGGCTTTCTGTGCATTTTCCTCCATAATGTAAGCCTTTTTCAGTTCAGTGGGTTCATTTTCCTATTTTTCTAAAAAGCGCTTAGAGTAATATTCATAATGTTTGAATGACAACCAAACAAAATTCATAAACACTGCATATCTGTAGGCCCATTCTTCATGTGTTAAATTGCTGTCATTTCATCTTTCAAAGGCTATGACAGGCTATTATTATGGTAACAATAGCTTTATAGATATATAAGTACATATCACTTATCAGCTATTTTGTGTATAGAAGATGGGGGTATAATTGTTCAAATCATAAAGAAGCACCTTTTTGGGTACTTTACAAAATGATGGGGTTTAAATAAATCATAACTTGTAGCCAATATATGGTTTGTGTTAATAATGGCAACATTGGTTTAAATGCTGGAGTAATTTTTTTCTTATGTGTAGGACCATTTTTAATAAAAGAAAGGGGAGTTTTAAATTAAAATATCCCTGTTATAGATTTTTATGAATAAATTCCTTTTGCTGGAAAATTGGTTTTGTAAAGCTGATGTTCATGCTATTTATTTTGTGTTTTTCAAATTAATCAATAATGACCAGAATGGTCAAAACATTGGTCTGGATAGTGGTTCTGGAATTTGTTTTAAGACTGGTTGGATGGGAACAAGCAAGTCCTTTGCAGCTTCCACAAACCTCCTTAGGATACCTTCTGACCCCAATATTCTGTCATAAGTTAAAAAGAAATAAGTCCTTTGTCCAGTACACTACTTATTTGTTTGTTTATTTACCTTATTTATATCCCACCTCTCTCTACCTCGAGGGGGAATCAAGACAGTTTACAAGTGGCACCTACACAGTGCCTCAGAACATACAATATTAACTTTAAAATAACTTGGCTTAAAATCACTCACATATAAAACATAATTAATGTGTAACTGTGTTTTTATTATTGTTGGCATCTAATGATTGCCGGTTGTAAGCCGCTCTGGAGGTGAGAAGGACAGGATATAAATGTCTGAAATAAATAAATGAATAAATTATGTTCATTGTCAAAACACACCATCCAGGGATCAAAGTCTAAGGCCATTCTGTAATCATTTATTTATTTATTTATGTATTTAAAACTTTGGTATCCCGATCTACTCAACCTCCGCAGAGGGACTCAGACCAGCATATTGAACATACTGTCTTTTATTGTTTTTATGATGTTTTAAATTGTAATTTGGCATTGAATCCTTGCTGTTAACCGGCTCGAGTCCCTCTGCGGAGGTTGAGAAGATCGGTATAGAAAGGTTTTAATTTATTTTAAATAATCCACATTAAAATTACTGCAGTGTCCTATTTTTCAATAGCCTGCTCCCAGAGCCAGGTTTTTACTCTCTTTCTGAAGGCTAGGAGGGAGGGGGCTGATCTAATATCACTGGGGAGGGAGTTCCACAACCAAGGGGCCACCACTGAGAAGGTCCTGTCTCTCCCCACCAAGAAAGGGTATTGGAGGGTATTTCAAGAAAGGTGGGACTGAGAGCAGGGCTTCCCCTAGTCTCTGAGCTAGTTCGTAGGGGGAGATACATTTGGACTGGTAAATTGGGCCAGAACTGTTTAGGGCTTTATACTTGGTTCCACCGTAAAGCAAGCCAGTAGCAAGATGGCACTACTTGGCTAGCTGCCTGCTTATCTCGTATAATTTGTATTTGGGTGGTCCCTTGATAGAGAAGTTTCTCCTTATGCCAAGTAATAGTCTTCCTGGTATTTGGAACACTTTTGTGAAACCATTATATTTTCTTAAAACTGTATCATTTTAAGACTCAAAATGGGGGAGGTGGGTCTGATATATTTATAGCCCTATTTTTTCAGGCTAGATTCAATTTAGAATTAAGGAGTTAAAAACAGGAAATATGATTAAACAGGTGGGTAAGACTTTCCAGAGCTTGCCTACACGTTCATGTTTTCTTCTGACGACAATAGCAGTATCAGTGCAAAAGTAAAGTCTTTGTATTTTGTGATCCTTATGTGATCAGTGGAGGAATATTTCCACCAAAAGCAGGAAAATGCTCATCATTTTTTTAAAAAACCCTTCTTACATGTAGATGATCACTGTTCACTTCTAGTAAATGTTTTTCTTAAGTAATAGCAGACTCTTCCAATCCGTTGTCTCCATCTGTAGATCAGGATCTACATGAAATTGTACAATTCCTATCCACTATAGATCCTTCCTTCTCCCCCTGCAACCCACTTTTAGAAAGTTTTTAAAAATGAAATTACTGTCAAGAGTCTAGAAGCACAAATAAAGTAACCTACTTAGATTAGAATATTAACTCAAATGATCAGGTAACAAAAAATTCTGTATCTGGGTTTTTAATGTGGTTCATTGTTCCATCATCCAGGAAAGGCAAAGGAACCCTTTTAAGTAGGTTTATCGTGTTATTTTTAAACCAGAAACGTCAATGAGGTTAGTATCAGAACCCTCTGATTTTACAGTGCTTCCGCTTTCACTTCCAAAGGATGTACCCATTGAAATGGTGTTTGCTTGTAGGGCACTGCAGAACATTGCATATTCTTATTCTTATTTCTGTTTCTGTTCTAATGAAATAAAAAATAATAAGTAAATGCTACTACTCAGATCCTGTTCTGACATTTCGTAACATACGCTTGAATTAGTATCATCTCCATGTGTGATATATCTAATACTCAAAGTAGCACTCTTATTAGACTTCTAATGTCACTATAGGATTACTGCGAAGATTCACAAGTTATCTCGTTAAACCACAAACTTTATCCATTCAACTAGGTGCAAGGATCTTGATATATTTATCTATGGAACAAAGAATGAGGATCAACAAGGTAGCATTAATGTTTTTGAGGAACAAGGCCATAAAGTTTCTACTCAGGATTGCTTTGATATGTTGTAAAAAAATTAATTCATATGTTTGAGATATTTGTTTTATTACATTAGTTCTTTGCAGAGACAACCATCTGGATTATTGAAATAGATGAGCCTTTAGCCTCATTCAGAAAGGCAATTATTATTTAATGATTCATGAACTGTACAGAAGTGGAATGGTTAGGTATTTCCATTATATCATTTGCCCACTCCAGCAGATATTTCTTCTCGGTACATGGCAATCTATTTTATGTATCCCTGGGGAATTTCCAAGTCAGAGTTCTACTTTTTTTTTTGAGACAGTTAGAAGGTTATGTGGGTGGGGACAGTTCCTTCAAGTATCGTGACATCACAAAGTTATCTTAGAAGGTTATGATTTTTATCACTTGCATCATCATCAGAATTAGAGGGTACATCACCAAATAGCAAAAAAAATTGAACTATCCTTTAGGGCAGTGTTTCCCAACCAGTGTGCCGTAGCACACTAGTGTGCCGTGAGCCATCATCAGGTGTGCTGTGGGAAATTGGAACCTCCAATACCCTTTCTTCCCCCTCCTGCCAAACACTTTTTCTTCTCCACTCGGGCTCCCTTCTTCCCAGCCTCGCTCTGCTCGCTTTGCCTCAGTTTGCTCTGGGGTGAGTTTGCGCAGTAGCGCCCGCACGGGTTACGTCTTCCTCCCTCCCCCCTCCCCTCCTGAACACATTCATGCTGCCCCCTCAGATCAAAATGGCGGCAGAAGCGGCAGTGTAGAAGAAAAAGTAAGTGTTCAGCAGGAGGGGGACGAAAGGGCGTGAAGGGAGGAAGGGGGAGGAAAAGGTCTCTGTCGAAAGCTGGCATGGGCAAACTTGGACCTTCTAGGTATTTTGGACTCCAACTCCCACCATTCCTAGCAGCCTCAGGCTCTTTTCCTTCCCCCCCCCCCCTTCAGCCATTTAAACAGGAAAGGGCCTCAGGCTGTTAGGAATGGTGGGAGTTAGAAATCCAATGTTGAGTAATATATTAGAAGTATGGAATAAATACAGGAGAATGTTAATAACGGATGGATCAGTAATAACCCCAATTGTAATGGAAAAGAAATTTCCAAAGAATTTAAAACATATAATGGATAAAAAGTTAAGGGAATTTTTTTAGATAAAATGGGGGATTGGATAAAAGTAGGAACTAAGAAGGAAATGATTATGGAAGAATTTAGAGAAATAAAATTGACATGGTTCCATTGTATACAATTAGAACAATGGTTTAAAAATTGGCTAAAAACAATAAAAAAGGAAGTAAGGTTAACCAATTTGAACAAATAATACAAAATGGGAGGGATGTAGAAGAGCACGAAACTTGAAAAGAATAACTAGTAAAATATATAAGATAATAATTGAAATAAAGGAAGGAAAAACAAAAAATAACACCCTTAAGGAGGTCTGGGAAGAAGACTTAGGGATAAAAATAAAGGAAACAGAGTGGCAACAATTGTGGAGACAAAGACATCTTAAAAATTTATCAATAAGGATTAAAGACAATTATTATAAATTAATATGGAAATGGTACCTTACACCAGTAAGAATGGCAAATATAAATAAAAACTACTCGAAAAACTGTTGGAGAGGATGCCAAGAAACAGGAACATACATACAAATGTGGTGGCAATGTAAATATGTAAGCAAATTTTGGGCGAAAGTATTTAAAGAAATAGAAGATATAATAAATATTAAAATAGAAAGAAGTCCTAGTATAGCTTTATTATCATTATATAATAGTCTACAATTGGAAAAAACAGATAAAGATGCGATAACAAACCTATTAACAATAGCAAGACTGCTTACAGCAAGGAATTGGAAAAAGAAATAAATATACAAATAGAGGAATGGTACAAGGAAGTATGGAAACTGGCAATAAATGACAAGTTAACATGTATATTAAAAGTAAAGAGGTATATGGAAACAAAGTGATTTTTATGAGGTATGGAGAAAATTTATTGAAAAAGGATTAGGAAAGGAAGAAGGAAGGTTACCTCCACAAGAAGAAATGAAATTTTGACGAATGATATGTAAAAGCAATGGCTTGGGGAGGGGGGAGGGGAGCACAGCGGTGAGGGATACAAAAATGTATAAGAAAAACACAATGGCAGATGCTAAAGATTGAAGTATTGTACCTAGAAATGAATAACATTAATTAAAAAAAAGAAAAAAAAGGAATGGTGGGAGTTGAAGTCCAAAGCACCCAGAGGGCCGAAGTTTTCCCATGCCTGTTTTAGGGACCTTAAAGTGGTGAGCCTCCTCCCAACACTGTGATTCTGGATAGAAAACAAACAACAACATAACATAACATTGTTTGAGTCCACCGTGCTCTCTGGGTGTAGGTGAACTACAACTTCCCAACTCAAGGTCAATTCCCAAGCAAACCCTTTCAGTACTTTCTGTTGGTAATGAGAGTTCAATATGCCAAGTTTGGTTCAATTCCATTGTTGCAAGAGTTCAGGATGCTCTTTGATTGTGTGTTAACTATAAATCCCAGAAACTGTAACCCCCCAATGTCAAGGTCTATTTTCCCCAAACTCCATCTGTGTTCACATTTGGGCATATTGAGTATTCATGCCAAGTTTGGTCCTCATCCAACACTGTTTCAGTCCACAGTGCTCTCTGGATATAGGTGAACCACAACTCCAAAACCCAAGGTCAATGCCCACCAAACTCTTTTAGCATTTTCTCTTGGTTATGGGAGTTCTGTGTGGGAAGTTTGTGTCTTTCTGCCATTCCTGCCAGGATATCTATGTTGTGTTCATCGAAACAGGTCCAGGTTTCACATTGAGTGTATAAATACATTTTAAAACATATTAACTATATGTATTACGGTGTTAGAGTGTCATTTTGTGTCATTTTGGTTGGTGGTGTGCCCCAGAAGTTTGTAAATGTAAAAAATGTGCCACGGCTTAAAAAAGGTTGAAAAACACTGCTTTAGGGTGTACAAAATCTATGGGATGTCATTCTAGTCATATTAGTGGATTAAGAGTGCATCACATGTTCATGTACACCAATGTACACCACTGGTCTTCAATTGGTGGTTTGCTTGTAATTTTAAGGTAAATTACACCATCACCGTTTCTTTTGTTTCTAGAATGGAGAGTCTTATATCTGTAGCATTATGATCAGTGTTCCTTTTCCTAGTGAGAAATCAATCACATCAAGCAATGTAAAAACCTTGTGTGATTTGTCTTCAATTTATTTGGGCTGTATAGAGAACTGATTAATAAAAATACAGCAACAACAGCAGTACCATGATTGTCCCAGAAAACCTTGTCTTCCTTAGTTGATCTTGAGGGAGGGAGGCATATTCTTTTCAGAATCCAGGATCTGTAACAGTCACAGTTTGGTAGATGTTCCTACAGTGGAAAAAGGATCTGTTGACAATGTTACCAAGGTGATCTTTTTTTACATGCGGGGGACTAGCATACCCACATCATCTATATGTCTGAGATAATGATCGCAGAGAGTCTATGATACATGTGCCGTGTTCACACCACTGGTGGATCAGATGTTCCAATCTAGTCTTGAGGCTAGTTCTACTTTATACTTGGGGCTAGTTTGGCTTCCCCTGCAATTGACACCTGTCAGTGTTAGTACAAAGCTCACAAACATATTGGGAGCATGGAAAGGATAGCTCATTGCTTTCAAATCATTAAACGTTCATATAGTCTTTGGTAGAAAAATTGTTTAAAGTTCTGCAAATTTGCAAGTAAAGCTATTTCAGTTTTTTAAGTGGTTTGAGGGTTTTTCGTCTTGGACGTGTGGGTAAGCTATAGGTCATTTATGAAAAGGAAGTCCAGGTTGCACTTCCTAATTGAGCCAGGATTGTTCATCATATCAAGACTGGTCAAACCTCAGAGAATTTAATGTAATGGAAAACTGGGTTGAAAATATTCTTCCTTTTCCATCTTTCTTGGCTGCACTTTGCACTATGTTTATTTCAGCTAGGTGTCCTAGAGTTCATCCTTTATTTGAAGGCATTCCAGCTTTTTGTTAACTATATTTTAGGATTTAAATGTGTCAATTTGCTGGAATAATTTGAGAAAAACATTCGGATACCTTCAGATATGCTCAACACTTATGTGCTTAGGAGGAAACTATAAGAGAAATTTTAATTGGCCTTGTGGCATGAATCCATTTCACCCAATAATCCATTTTGACTCTTCAGAATGCAGTGGATAACTCAAACTTCAGAAAGCATTTTTTCTCCATGCCCTAACCCAACATTTGATTAAAATCTTAGAATACTTCCATAAGTTACATGGTTTTTGGCAAACATCTTTTCCTTCTGCATCTATCTATTCTGAGAAAGCTGTTTAAAGATTTATTCATCTTTATTCATTCTTCATCTGTGCAAACAATGCTGCAAGCCTTCCATGAGAAGTAATAAGGGGTTCTCGTGAGGGAACATTTATTCTGTATCACAGGGATAGGGGGAACTTTTATCCACTCACATCTTTTAACTGACATACCACATCAGCTTCACTCAGCACGTCAGGTGATAAAGGAGAGTAATACAAAACATACGAAAAGTAGAGGTATAAACCTTTGGTTGCTTTGTTCTCATAAACAAGAACAAAAACATTTCAGAAGTCTCCTCTATACTGTACTGATTTTATGACCAGCCAGATGATTTTTGCATTTGGGACCTTTTTGCAAAACAAAAAAAGTCCAAGAACATTATACAGTCGTCCCTCCACATTTACAGTTTCGACTTTTATGGATTTGATTATTCATAGATTTGATTAAAATGCTCTCTCTAATTATTTCCAGGTCCTCCAGTGTGATTTTATAATCAACTTTCTCTAGTCATTCTAGAGGACCTAGAAATTTCTAGAGAGAACAACTCTTTAGAAATGTCTGTGTCCTCCAGTGCTTTTCTGTAGTCAGTTTCTAGTGAAAGTTGACCATGGAGTTATGCTGGAAAATCTAGAAATTCTCAGTGAAATTTTCTCTCAAGTAAAAAGAAATAGCAATTTCATTATTCATGTTTTTTTCACTTTCTGCATGTCTTACTCCAGCAAATGTGGCAAGTTGGCTGCCATTTGTACAGGAAACCTATATTTTGTAATAGATAATAGGTAGATGATACAATAGATTTGTTTATTGATTAGTCCTCTGACCATATCAACAGTAAAAGACAAAAGACAAGTATACAAAGACACAATATTAACACAAATCCCTATCCAAACACTCCTGTAATAGTTAGCTAAAATACATTTAAGCACTTAAACTTGATTAAATAATAGGTTTGGTAAAATCAGATTACATTAAACTAAAAAACTGATTTTTAAATAAGTTCATCGCCATAACAAGAGACCCTGTTTTGTGTGAAAGAGAAATTTCTCGTGTGGGCAGCTTCTATAATAAATTTGGCTATGCAGCGGACTGAGTGTGGATTTTGTAGAAAAGCTTTGGTTTCTTTTACATAAAGTATAGTGAAACTGTACTTTGGTCCGTCTGTCCCCCCAAGTCATGAGTTTTTTACGCAGACTCTTAAGACAAAATATATGGCAGTGATTAACCTTTTTTTAAAGTGGAGTCGCCAGTTTATCATCAAGACACACTTTTTTGTGAAGAAAGACAAAATGTGTTAATATTCCGTATATTCCAACTAGAGAATCAAAGGTTCTCCACCTCTCCTCTGTATCCTGAACTTTTCAGTAGCTTTCCGACAGCAGTGCAGGAAGCAATTTCAGAGATTGGATATCAGGGCAGTCATAGTGGTATACAAAAAGAGGGGGAGTTGCTACAAAGCAACGCAACACAAAGAGTGTAAACAGTTAGTAGAAATAACAAAATTGTTTTAGATATTCACAGGTGATAATACACATTCACAAACACACTATCAAAATATACAAATAACATATGCATGTGAAGCATGCCCGCTGTGGGCTCCTACCCCATACGCCAATAGCGTCAGTCAATGTCCAAGATACTTCGGGTCCAAAGGGAAAAGTTCAAGGGTTCATTGAGTAAGAATGGGTTTCAGGTAAGTAAACAAGGGGAGGAGGGCTGGGCTGGGGCACAACCCGTTTGGCTTGTGTACCTCCTCCCCCTTGTTTACTTACCTGGAAACCCATTCTTACTCAATGAACCCTTGAACTTTTCCCTTTGGACCCAAGTATCTTGGACATTGACTGACGCTCTTGGCGTATGGGGTAGGAGCCACAGCGGGCATGCTTCACATGCATATGTTACTTGTATATTTTGATAGTGTGTTTATGAATGTGTATTATCACCTGTGAATATCTAAAACAATTTTGTTATTTCTACTAACTGTTTACAGTCATAGTGGTAGCCTTGATGCACCAGAGTGTCCATCCAAGCTCAGTGTACTGATTTCTAGAAAGTACTACAAAATGTTTTTTTTAACTTTGTATAATGTCATGGAGTGCCATTTGTCTTGCAGATAGTCCTTTAGTTACTTGGAGAGACTACTTGTGGCCCATAGGCCATACTTTGCCCATCTCTTCTTTAGTCTATTAAGAAAACAGTTTTGACAGATTTTTTTCAGCTCTGCTGAAATTATTTGTGTGTGATATGCTGCATATTTTATTTATTTGTTTATTTACTTCATTTTTATACTGCCATTCTCAGCCCAATATAAATGTATGTATAAATAAAACAGATATAAATCTGTTTTCCAGATTTGTTTCTTTATATAGTGCAAATAGATATTGTCTTTTTACTTCCCTGTACTTATATTTAATTAAATATTATGAATAACGTGTAAACATGAAAGTAGTAACAATTTGGAGTTCACTGACCAAGAACGAAATCTCTCTATTTGATAACAAAAAATGTACTCTTTGCATCTGGTGTGGAATATAAGAAATGTATGCTGATTGTCAGATCACTGATCCATCCAGATAGGAATTGTTTTATGCCAGGGTTGAACACCTTCTATAGGTCTGAAGGCCAAATTTTGTCCACTGAGGCTGCCAAATTTTGGGCCAAGAATGGTAAATAAATAAATGTAAGGACAAAGAACACAAGCCATGTGTGTCTTGTTTTAAAGCTCAGTCACTCAGAGGTGTCTGGGAATACATTTATGCTTAAAATAAAGGGAATACTCCTTTAAAATAAAGAGCAGCATTGCCCTCCCGCCATCTTGTTGCCCAGGAGCTTCTTGCTCCCTCGGATGGCGGGAATGTCTTACAGGCCAGCCGGCCAAAGGGGCTGGCTTCGCCCTGCCCCCTCCCTGTTCCGGCTGGCTCAGATTCCTGCCCGGGCAGGTATCTTGTGCTGCCCGGGACTGCCTGGCCTCATTCGGAGGCAGGCTGTTTTTGCCACTGCTAAATTGTAACAGCAGCCACAAAATTTTGCAGAAGTCCACATGCAATGCCTGGTAGAAGAGGCTCAGATAGTGGTTATCCTATTTCCAAGTCCATCCAGAATATGCTAGCAGATCAGTCTAGTTCTTTTGCTTGTGTTGTATACTGAACTGTATTCCTTCTCTTGAGGAAAGTGTCTTCATGAAGTGCAGCCTTAGGTACGGCAGTCACTGAAATGATCAGAACAGCACATTAGCACAACTCTGGTTATTTCTATATATTATTGAAAGAGGAAAGAGAGGTAGATTTGCATGCTATGTTAATGGGGTTGTTACAAATTGCTTAAAATAGTTCCTGTGCAAATACATCTAAGTTAAATGAACTTTACTTTCCAATTGTTTTCATTGGAAAGATTCACTCAAATATCTAAATTTCCCCATGGAATATAAAGATACTCAAATTTTAGTTGGGAATTCAAAGAACCACAGATTTAGATTTGCGAATCTAGAGAGTTTGGAGCTCAAGTTTCTTTGTAGCCCACAAGTAGTGTCACTTAAAAAAACCCACTGGGGTAGACATTTTCCCCAAAAGTAATATAGTCTATCCCTACTGAAAATCACTCCTGTTACTCTACCATGTGAATAATCTCAGTTCCTCAGAACAATATCTTTCTATTCTACTTGCAAAAGCATAGCTCTGCCTTACTTTAACACTTTCTATTTTCACATTCAAGCTCAACTTTTCAGTTCCCTTCCAGAGGGAAAAAGCAACAACAGAAAGATATTAACTCTCCCTTGAGCTCTATAGCTCAAAGTTTTCAAAATATTTGTTCATAGTGAGAATGTATATTCATTATAACCTGATGGAAATATAGAGAGAAATAGATATATTCCTTCCCAACGCTTAGTTTAAATGCTGAAACATGGCTTCCCCTTTGTAGATTTAATTTTATTCATGTATAAAATTAATGAGAAACAGCACCGTGAAGTGGTTTGAGCTTTGCACTACAACTATGGAGTACAGGGTTAAAATCCCTGCTCAGCCATGGAAACCCACTGGGTGATCTTTGGCAAAGCACACTCAACCTCAGAGAAAGGCAAATGCAACCCCACTCTGAACAAATTCTGCCAAGAAAACTCAATGATAGACTGATCTTAGGGCTGAAGGTAAATAGTAATAGCATTAAAATGTATTATACATTTTAAAAGGGGGAAAAGTCCAAATAAATTATAATTTTACAAAATCCATTTGTCATAGTTTTCTATATTACTCTCCCCCTGGTTTTACTATTAACACTTTCATTGTATAAATTTTGGTTTAGTTAAATAAATGACAAATGTTTTGAGAAATGTGCCCATGATCACAGTATGTGCTCACATTTCCTCGTGAACTGCGTCTTATGCATCTACAATATGAAAATAAGAATGCTAAATTATCTTGGTGATTTGAACAAGACATTGTGATGGAAAATTTCCACATCTAATCCACTTTCAAAGCTCAGCCTTCTGTTTAATATTGCAGTCAAGCAAATTCTTTTTGAAAAATTGTCTTTATTTAGTATTGCAAAGTTTGGGAATCTGCTAAAAATCCTTAACCACCATGATAATTCCATATTCCTGTAGATCCGTTATGTTAGTTACCTATCCAGTTGTATTTTTTTTAATTTAAAAACAATAACTTTAAACACTTTTCTGGTTAAGAATAAAATTTGAAAGCTACCAGACAGTGGCACAAAACAGATTCTTCTCTTATTCATTTTGTTGCTTCTTCAGTAACAATAAGAAAGCAACTAATCCGCAAAACAAGTACAGCATGGATTTAAACCTTCTAATATTCCTTCTCTGCTCTTTAGTGACACCAGTGTAACATTGCACTCTCAATACAAATGGATTGAAGTTTTATCTCTCATTAAGATAGTTGAAATTTAATGTAAGTGAGGCTTGATTATTAGAAGAACGTTGTTTACATTGTTTTAAGGGATTGCAAGAAAACCCACAAACCACCAAAAAACCAAACTAAGGAAGAAAGGATGCCAGACTAGGAACGTCTGGCTTCTTTAACCTTTTGCTTTAAGGAAATGTCCCTTTCTCCATTTTGCTTTCAAAGAGGAAATAGATTATAGTGGTGTGGTTGGGAGAAGCTTTCACTTTCCGTATTCTGATACCCCATCAGAGCTGATTTTTTGAAGGAATGAAAGGCCAACATGACACAAGAAATAATGCTTAGCAATAAGATATCCCTTTGAGACCCAAAAAAATTGGAAGTAACCTGCTATTTTATGTTCACATTTTTAATTACAGGTGTCAGAAACTATTTGAAAGAAGCCTTAGTACATATCATTGCTGTACATGCTGAGGTGAGGCCATTTCAGATTTTCACTAGCTAGTACTCAGAATATATCGATGAAATTAAAACTTTCCCCTTCAAGAAGAAAAACTAAAAATAATTTCAAGAAATGGACTAGACAGTTTGGTGGTGGGTTGTGACAACAATGCGATTTATTTTACTTGGGTGCAGTTATGTTAGCGGCAACACATAATCTTTTAGTGAAAGAAGAGCAGAGAAATGGAGAATGTAGGGTGGAATAGAAGCTATTGTAGGTACTAGGGGTGTGCAAATGTTTGTTTTGCATTTGTTTTTGGATCAAATTCATTAGATTTGTGCATACAAATCAATATTGGAAATATGCAGGAAAGGTACGTGGGAGGGTTAAGAGTCAAAATACTCACCAATCATTTTTGTTAAGATTCTGTAATATTCGAAGGCCTCCCAAGGTCAGTTTAATTTTCTGTATAAGCATTAAGCAACTTTGGTAAAGCCAAGAGAACATATAACTCAGGGGTGCCCACACTGTTTCAGCATGCGAGCTACTTATAATAAAACTAAGTCAGAAAGATCTACCTACCTCCTCAAGGCAGGGGAGGGGAGGGGCGGGGCTTGGTGCAGCCTGGCTCCGCCCCCCTCTGGCTTCAGCTCTACCAGCAGCTTCTCCAGGCTTGAGGATGGCAGTGCCAAGCCAGCCTTGTGCTAGCTATGCCACCACTGGCTTGACATTGCCATCCTTAAGCCTGGAGAAGCTGCTGGTAGAGCGGAAGCCAGAGGGGGCAGAGCCAGGCCACGCCAAGCCCCGTCCCCTCCCCTCCCCTCTGGCTTTGGAGCTCCCAGCAGCTTCTCCAGGCTTGAGGATGGCAGTGCCAAGCCAGCCTTGTGCTAGCTATGCCACCACTGGCTTGGCATTGCCATTCTCAAGCCTGGAGAAGCTGCTGGGAGTGCCAAAGCTGGGGGAGGGGCAGGGCTTGGCACGGCCTGGCTCTGCCCCCTCTGAGAAGTGCCCCATCCGGTTGGGATCAACCTCCTTCGGTCCCGGGATTGACTAGTTGATCACGATCGACTTCCTGGGCAGCACTGATATAACTAATCCTTTTTCTTGGGCCCTATTGACATAAACAAAGGCAGTGGGGGCAGGACTAGCAAACTTGGGCGGGAGACTGAGAACACAACATTCTTAGAAATGTAGTTTGGGAAGGTGAGGCCCCCTGTGGCAGAGAATGCAAAAGGCCCAGTCCTGCATTTCCCAGAATGCAGTGCTCAGCATCAGAAAGCCTCAGTGAGGTCTGCAGCAGCCAGCCGTTTAGAGTCAGTCTAATAATAATAAACAAATTTATTGTATCTGAAAAAGACTAAAGTTCTAAACTAGTATAAATCTGTAAGTTGTATAAATCTGTGTCATAAGTTGAATTTAAGTGTTTGTGTTGTCACTTTAAAGACAGACAGACATTCAAACTTTTGCTGTTGTCACTTTTGGAGGGATAAATTGCTTTAGTCTAAAAAAATTTAAATCTCCAAAAATGTGTAGATGGGTGAATCTTTCTGAAACTTCTGGGTGTTGATGATCTGATTATCTTATGCATTGTATATAAAATTCAAATAGATAGCTCTTGTAGTTTTGGGTTTTTTTAAAAAAAATGTTATTTATAAAAACTTTGAAAATTCCCCAAAAATCTGTGGGTAAGTGAAACATTCAGGTGGCCTAGCAATGGTAAACATGTTCTACCATTGTTTCACTCCAGTGGCTTTAAAAATGAGGGAGAAAGAGTGCCTAAAGTTTTCCCCAATTATAGTAATTATGCGCAATTACTATAATGAAATAGTAATGAAATTCCTTTACACTCGTTATAGTAACGGTTGTTTCCACTAACTATACTTTAGAAACACTTTAGAAATGAAATGTCAGTGCCCCCCCCCCCTCAGTTTTGTAATGACTTTTAACCCAGCCTTTGGGGGTCACCTATAGTCTGCATGAATTAGACATGGGAAGACATTTTTGTTCTAATAAGCTCTTCAGGGGAAATTAAATCCAGGCTTCTAAACGTCATTATTTCAATTTGAAATCTGCAGGTGTTCACTGTCTCAAAAGAACTTGTGCCCCGAGTGCTGTCAAGGATTGTCGAAGCAGTTGCTGAAGAACTCAACCGACTCATGCAGTGTGTTGCATCTTTCAGTAGAAACGGTGCTTTACAGGTACAGTTGGTTTCTGGTTGTTGAAGAGAAAAAGTATATATCTCATCTTTATTGGTATAAAATCATTCCTTTGTTCCAGGGACTCCTTAGAATTGTGTGGTTTGCTCTATTTAATAGCAGTCTCTGTGTTGCCACCAAAACAACAATTCCAAGAATTCTTTGTAAGATGTCACGGCAGTTAGCCTGGCCTAGACAATACAAGTTTGTAATATGGAAAAAGCTAGATAATTTTATTGACAAACCATATTCCACAAATACTCCCCAGAAACCTACAACAAGCATATTGGTGCAGAAATGATCATAGGTAGGATTCCTGTAAAAGGAATTCTATAGATGCATTTTCTAGTTGGACATTTGCAAGAAGAGGCAAGAGGACATATACAAGATTGTGATTTACTTGGGAACTGTATAGCCTAAATCAGTGTTTCCAAACCGGTGTGCTGTGAGCGATCATCAGGTGTGCCGTGGGAAAACCTCCAATATACCCTTTCTTCCCGCTCCTGCCGAACTCCTGCTGCTTGCGGGGGGAGGGGAAGGAAGGGCCGGGCAATAGCGAAGAAGAAGGGGCCGGGGCGCCGCCTCCTTCGGCTGTTTCTCCTCCATTACATTACATTTATAGAGAGAGAGCACACAACAGTGCAGGCAGAAAAGCAAACATCACAAGGAAGCATGTCTGTGTAGGAGGGTGAACATTAGGAAGAACTTCCTGACTGTGAGATATGTTCAGCAGTGGAACTCTCTGCCTCAGAGTGTGCTTCCATCTGGCTGCTCTCTTTCCATCCGGCTTCCCTGAGGACCAGTTACGTTTTCCCTGAGGACCGGGTGACTGCATGAAAACTAAATACAGAGAGAGACTGTCAGCTGTTGAGCAAGACCTTCGTGTGTGTCTTTCTGCCATTCCTTGCCAGGATATCTATGTTGTGTTCATCGAAACAGGCCCAGGTTTCACAATGAGTGTATAAATACATTTAAAAACATATTAACTATATGTATTACTGTGTTAGAGTGTCATTTGGTGTCATTTTGGTTGGTGGTGTGCCCCAGGTTTTTGTAAATGTAAAAAAATGTGCCGCAGCTCAAAAAAGGTTGAAAAACACTGGCCTAAATCCATTTAAAATGTTAACTGGAGTGGACTCTTTGAATCCAATAATTGGTGCAGCAGGTCTCCTTTACTTAAGGCTAGCAACTGGATATGGGCTTGTGAATCTCAACCTCAGCAGATATGTTTTAGAAAATGTGGCAGCGATAGTCCAATGTTAGTTAACTTATAGATAATTAAAAACAGAATATGATGTTGCTGTTGAGTTAGATCCTGAATAGGGGCATTCTTCAATATACTGCCCTTTGATAAGCTGCATTTAATAAGGCAGAGTCGCTCCTGTCAGGCCTCACCATTGGATGTCCTGGCTAAGGATGATGGAAGATGTGGTTCAGCCACAGGTTGCCTATCCTTCATCAGGGGCAGCCTTTCTCAACTTATTGCCCTCCAGGTTATTGGATTATTTGGACAGTTATCTTCAGCTAATTGACTGTGCTGGTTACAGATGAACGAAATGGCAGTCCATCACAGCCTGGCGGCCAAAGAAGGTTTCTCTGGCTCTTTACCTTGGCACTCTGTTGGTAAAGCAGAGAACACATGGCTCTCCAGTTGTTGGATGGCACTTCCATCAGTACTAAGACTTGTGCGCCAGTTGCGCCCATACCTTGGGAAGTCTGACTTGGCCACATTAGTCCACGCTCTGGTTACATCCCGTATAGATTACTGCAATGCGCTCTACGTGGCGCTGCCTTTGAAGACGGTTCGGAGACTCCAACTGGTACAACAGTCGGCAGCCAGATTACTAAAAGCCACATTACACCATTGTAAATCTTTCCTTAGGATCCATAACTTTCTAGATTAAGGAAAGCCTCTCATGTGTTGCATAGTCTATTTGGTCAAAACCAAACTCAGCATTTATCAAATACATTTGTGATATTCCTAATCTTTTGAATTTCACGTTGCATTGGACAACTACCACCGTATACAATAAGGTGAAGTGTGTGCCTGCAAACATTGATGCAGTAACCCTTAAAATCACTCATCTGAAAAATAACACATGCTCTTAGAGGGAGAGGTAAAAGTGTCTTGATGCTACTGTGCAGCAGCAGCAGCAAAATAAAAGAACAAAAAGCACATTGACCGATTTCACCCTCTTGCACTTCCTTCCTCTTTGGTAAGATTGTATGCTAGTGATTCCTTGTTGTTTTTAAAGATGTTAAGTGCAAATTATTTTTTCAAAGCATTTGTTTTATAGGTCAGCTTTTGATAATATACAACTTCAAATATATATACTTAACATGTAAATCAACAAATGAATAGACATTTTCCTAATAATCAGATATTTAATTCCTGTACTTCCCAAAACTATAATTGGCTTTGCAGCTGCTTTGAGACTGCTGTTTCCAACACAGGAAACAAATTTTCAGCAGTGACAGTTTTATTGCTTTGCTGCTTCATGAGCACACAATATATTTTGCTTGTGTAGACTCTTAAGCTTTGTGAAATCACATGTTAAAAGTATAATTAGGCTTGCCTGATGTTTGAGCATCTCTGTCTTCTAGGCCCGGCTTGAAATTTGTGCACTGAGAGATGCTGTCGCTGTATTCCTTACAACTGAAAGCAAGTGAGTACAACAAGACTTACAGCGTCCCTTAACAATTGATGGATTCACAATCCATATATTCTCACCAGAATATAATAGCCTGGCAAATGAAAATGTCCTGGGCAATCTTCAACATCCTTGAAGTAATTGTGCCATGCCAGAGAGGTTTTCCTAAGCTAGGGTGTCAAACTCACTTTCATCAAGGGCCAAATCAACCTTATTTTTGCCTTCAAAAGGCCCTTAAATCCAGGGATGGAAAACTAAATATTTTTCTACATAATGGTCAATGTTCTTTACTTTTTATCTCATTTTTCAGATATTGTTGAACAACTCCCATCACTTTTGATAATGGGAATTGCAACCCATTATTGGTTGGCGAAAGATGAAAGGACATTTTAAAGTCAGACATATCCACAAGCCTTGTATCTAAATCAAAATCCCACTGTCCTAACTGGTCAGAACAAACTGCAGCCATCCAGATGTTAGTAAAAATAAAGGTTTTCCCCTGATATTAAGTCCAGTCTTCCCCGATTCTGAGAGTTGGGGCTCATCTCCATTTCTAAGCCAAAGAGCCGACGTTGTCTGTAGACAATCCAGGTGTTACTGTATCACAATTCCAATCCGCGCTAATGTCTAATGATGAGAAATGCAAGAGTTGTAATCTAGCATTTGGAAGGCCACATAAAATAACATGGCTGGCCAGATTTAGCCCATAGACCTTGGGTTCCATTCATCTGCCCTAGGCCAAGTGAACCAATTTCACTAGACTGAGGACGGGGTTCGTGAACATTCCCAATACAAGGCTCTCAATTTGTCACCCCTATTTCTCACCCAGCCCTAGACAGGGAAATGATGCTTTAAGCTTGAAATGAGCCCAGTTGTTTCTTTTTGTTTGTTTCAGTAGGGTAGCTACTGAAGAAGCAAGCAGCCTTCCTTGCTCAGCTGCTGCCTGGTGTGAAATTGTATTTTCTTGCTCACTCCTCCACCGTCCTTCTCTGTAACGAGAAACATTGTCTGACATGTTCTGGAGCTGTCTCTGAAGCATGCACGAATGCACAGGCACAAACCATTTAGGCAGTGAAGGCACAATTCCATTTTGCATCTGCTGAATGAAGTGGCATTGGAGACAGCCATAGCCATGATCACTTCAGATCAGATCAATTAGAGCAGTGATTTTCAACCAGTGTGCCGCGGAACACTCGTGTACCGTGAGAGATCATCAGGTGTGCCGTGGGAAATTATTTTCGAACTTCAATCGTATATAAACTATAAGGCGCATCTGTCCCTTTAAGAAATGGAACCATAGCACTCTCATGTCACCTAAGAAGTGACGCGAGAGTGCTGTGGTCGCACCATCTTGGATTCGCTCAGACGCGGCTAAGTAAACAAAGTTAGAGTTAGTGCTGCAGCTGTCAAGTGACAGTGGCAATTTGGGATCACAGCAAGACAAGTGAGTGACCATGATGGAGAAGTTTTTGAGAAGGGAAAATGCAAATGCCGAACAGGGCCCTGAAATCAAACCCCACGGGGTGAATGAACAAGCAATCAAATTAATATATCATAAATATTATTGATAATTTCAATCAAAAGCACCAAGATTGATATAAAACAAATATTATTAATGAATTCAATTCAGTAGCATGAATCAGGAGCATAAACAGGCATCAAAATTGATCTAACACAAATATTATTAATGAAGGCATAAATGAAAGGCCTTTGGAAACCCAGCAAATATATGTGGGCCCTGGACAGCTGTTGAGCAAGAGCTTCATGTGTCTCTTTCTACCATTCCTGCCAGGATATCTATGTTGTGTTCATCAAAACAGGCCCAGGTTTCACACTGAGTATATATATACATTTAAAAACATAATAACTATATGTATTACTGTGTTAGAGTGTCATTTTGTGTCATTCTGGTTGGTGGTGTGCCCCAGGATTTTGTAAATGAAAAAAATGTGCCGTGGCTCAAAAAAAGTTGAAAATCACTGAATTAGAGCGACTTATATGATGGTGGCATCCTTTTAGCGATATATGCCTGTGTTTAGTTGGTCTGTGCATGCAGAATAAGTGATGTATTGTGACTATCATGGGAATAAAGGTTCGCATACACCAACATTGCATATTGTGAATGTGCACTGTGGTTGCACATTAAACGACAGCAACAACCCATTGATATGTGTTGTACAATGTTGCTATTCACTTCACTTCACTTTATTTCTTGATTAGTTGCTCACCACCAGGTGCTCTGAGCAACTTACAGTTTAAAATAGCATTTCACAATATAAAACATTAAAACATAGAACGTTAAAACGGCAGTAACTATTTGATAATTTGATTACTTAAATGCGCGCCCAAAAAGCCAGGTCTTAGGCACTTTGCAAAAGGTCGCAACTCGGATATTTCTCTAACATACGGCAGCAAAGAGTTCCATAGAGTTGGAGCATAGGTCAAAAAGGCTCTACGCCTTGTAACTTCCAGGCGTTCCTCCCTAGGGCCTGGTGTGTATAGAAGATTTTCCTGGGCGGAACGAGGTAACCTATTGCTATTCTGCATTGGGGTCACAAAGTGCTGGTATGTGAGAGCTCCACAACCAGAAATGTTTGCTACACTGAAGGGATTTTGTATTGCAGCCATATTGAAGTAGGAAACTAGCTGATAACATGAATACTTGTTCTGGGCCCTATGTAGTTTTGATTTCTTCGCCCATCGCGCAGTCCTTCCTAGCAGTTCCATCATCTAGCACAGTGGTTCTCAACCTGTGGGTCCCCAGATGTTTTAGCCTTCAACTCCCAGAAATTCTAACAACTAATAAACTGGCTGGGATATCTGGGAGCTGTAGGTCAAAACACCTGGGGACCCACAGTTTGAGAACCACTGATCTAGCAGTATGAGCTTGGTAGAAAAAGCAGGCCTAGGAATTCTAATGACACCATAGCACAAGGCATGGTAAATACAGTATTGCAGGAGCACTCAGTGAAAGAGAGGAGCTGGATGCTTCTTTGGAGAGAATATCTACTTTGACTTCATTTTATTATTGTGGGAATTGACAAACCTCCAGAATGTACATCATCAAAATATATATCTGCACTGAGGCAGAGGCTAGAAGTGAAGAGATCTTTGTGGAAATTGTATATGGATAAACATGTGTTTAATGTTACAGCTCAAACTTCAAGCAAGCTCTGGAAGCCTTGCCTCAGCTATCAAGTGTCGGAGATAAAAAGTAAGTTTTTATTTCTTTATATTGAGAAGGGTTGTTATGTGAACACAAGAGACGCTCATAATCCTTGATGTTAAACATTTTATATTTTTGGAGAACTTGGTGGAAATTGATTCTAACACTTTCCTATATGTACATTCTACATGGTTCTTCTGCTGTTTATCTTTCCAAGAAGTGTGTGCAGTAGATTAGGTGAATAGCACAGACTTTATGCAAAACCACACAAACATTTCCATAGGTAAGCAAGAGATATTTCTGTGTGTTTCCCACACCTGAATGCAACTTACTATCCACTTCATCTCACTATCACTTTAGCTTCATTTCTATGATTTCCCCGTTATACCAAAGTTAAGCAAAAGAGAGATTTTCTTTTGATGATAGAAGTTCAGCATGCTTACATTTCCAGATGTAACTTTGGGATTTGCGTTGTTTCCACTGCCTCAACAGCAGTTTGGCACACAAAAAGCCCTGTTGAGTTTCCTCCTGAATATGGCTCAAGTGTTGAAAGGTTATATTCAGTGCTGCTTGTTATTTGCTTATATACCCTGCTGTTGCATCTGCAAGATCACCACACACTTCATTGCAGCGTTTCAAATAATGAATTCAAATTTATGGAATGATTTAGACCTGTTCATGTTGCCAGTGACATATTATATTTAATATTGACTTATTAAATATTGACTGTGTGTGGTTGCTGTACTCATACCCCTTTCCTGGAGGGTGTTATTGAGGAAGTAGATACTGACATGTTTATGTCTTTTTACTCGCTGGCCCTGGCAAAGATTATACAGCTGTGGAATTTACTGCAACTATAAATGCTACTTTTTTCCCAAAAGGAAATTGGTGGTGGTTGCCTATAGACTAACTCAACATTTTTAATATAAAATTAAGTGTTTTCTTCTTCTTAGAGTTTTAAGGGTTTGACTTTACTTTTGCTCCTTAGTACTTGTTTTTTTCTATTAAAAATGAAATTAGGCTCCCCTTCTAAAGGTTCATTTTTAGGCACTATCTTCTGGTACGAAATATTCATCAATATATTTAATTATTCTCCGATCTCACCAGTGAGTCAACATTCACTCAAAGGAAAAAAATAAGTATTGTCAGAATCCTGACAAAAGCAGTTAAATGCCACACAGTTTGTATGAACCTACCATAAACTGAAGCCGTATTGGCTGATGCAGTATTACTCTTAGATATTTTGGATGTCAACATCTGGTAACACATTGTGCTAACAAGTTCTTCTGGGAAGTGAAGGCTTATAACATCCAGAGGGCCTACGTTTCTTGAAAATCACTGCACTGAAACTTTGGGTGGAAACATGGAGTGGCAAGCTGCATTCTAGCAAGCTGGCTGGAACACAGAGCATTGCCGGGATAGTAATGACTGTTTAAGAGTCAGAAATTCCCCTTTCAGAAAGGAGAAAAGAACAGACGCAAACCCTCAAAACTCAGATCCTGCCTCCCCTGTTTAGTTCACTGGAACTGGAGGAGAGTGTGAGAGGAAGGAATGGCATCGAGCTCCCCATCAAATTGCTGTCAAGAGACAAAAGCTACTCTGATCCACTTCTTTAAAACTCTCAAATCTGCTGTAAATTCAAACACAAAAGAAGATGCAGAAGTATTGTCGAAGGCTTTCATGGCCGGAGTCACTGGGTTGTTGTAGGTTTTTCGGGCTGTATAGTCATGTTCTAGAAGTATTCTCTCCTGACCTCACAACTTCTGAGGATGCCTGCCATAGATGCAGTCAAAACGTCAAGAGAGAATGCTTCTAGAACATGGCTATACAGCCCAAAAAACCTACAACAACCCAAGATGCAGATGGATTTCCAGAGAGATTCAGCCCAACATCAGAGGTTGGATTATTCACAACGAGAATATTCCTTGAGATTGAGAGGAGTACACTTTCAATAAGCAATAAATAATAACAATGTGATTGTGTGTTTTGTAGGAAAGAAAGGAAGAGACCAAGTGTTGCAAATGTATGCCAAACATCCGATTGTGATAGGAAATACCAGAATTGCTGTACTAAGAGAAATCCCACTACAGATATTAAAGAGAAGAAGAGATTACTTCTCTCTGACAGATAAGCTCAAGAAGAAAGTCTATAGGTTCTGATGGGAAAATCTAAGAGGAGTGATGGTAGTGTATAAAGGGCAAAGACTTTGGGTAACATTGATCATAAAGGCCAAGAAAACATGATATTATTATTAAATGATACCTGCTTCAGACAATGAAACAAAGACAATGAAACCAACCATTAACCAAAGGCTAATTTTTTTGCCTGAACAAAATTTGTCAAGAAAACCCTGTGATTACGTTGCCATAACTCAGAAATGTCTTGGTGGGACACAACAACAGCACAGACGTTCACAAAAATTAGAACAGCAGGCATCTCATGAAGTAGATGAAAGTCCATGGAAATGTATACTAAATGTGTTAGTTTTTAATTTGCCTCATGATTCTTACTTTGTTTGTGTTGCATCAGACTAATATTACTCCGCTGCTGAAAGCTATATTTATGGTACTTGATGTAGACCATTTCCACTCCTACCATCCCCCACAGTAAAACTTAGAATATTTACATATCCAAAATGTTTACTTTGAAAAAAATAATAACCATCTTTGAAACATTCTTTTTAACAGGTTGCTCGAAGAGCTTCTAAACACTTTCAAGAGCAGCATGCAGTTGCAGCTTACCTGTTTTCAAGCTTCTTCTTCTACAGTGGTGAAGACATAAGGCAGCTCTGAACTGTAATTATTTCACAAAAAATGAAATAATAAATCCCATCTCTCTTGATGTTTGTATTTACCTTTCCTATATCGTTATATTACAGTGTTGTTCATCGTTCTGACAGGTAGCTTGCTCCACTTTTATACATTCTGTGTCTTGAATCAGAACTCCAAACTTAAATCTCTTGTTTACTTATCAGTCTGTCACTCCATATTCCTGAGAGACTCATTGCCAGGAAAAGTGCCAAAAAGAAGTTTCATCATTGGGACTCTATTATGAAAATATGGAAAATATACTTTTTAGACTACTATGGCTTGCATTCATGTTTGAATTGAAGGGGTCTCTTCTCCCAGGGGTTACCACTTACCAATTTGGGGAAGTCCAACCTGGCCTTAGCTCCTTCTCTTGCCTGAATTCACAAGGTCTGTTGAACCTCTGTGTAACATTTTCACAAGTTTGGAGGGGTTGCTGAGAGATGGAGGATCCAACACTATATATGTATTTTATTCTTCCAAATAGGGAAAAAAACTTACTGCTATCCTATTGCCCATTATTCTGGTCCAGAACAGATATTAATATTTACTGGATGCAGAAATTTTGAAGCAGTACATCTCTTCCCAACAGATTATTGGTTTACCTTGGCCCTATATGTACCCACGTCAGCATAGGCAAATCTGTGCTTAAGTCCGTTCAGCAGTTCACCTACCTGGGAAGCATTATCTCTTCAGATGCCAAGATTGATAAAGAGATAGATCACAGATTAGCAAGGGCTTATAGTGCAATCGGAAGGCTTCACAAAAGAGTCCAGAGCAACAAGCACCTGAGGCAAAGCACAAAAATCAGTGTGTACACAGCTATCGTACTATTTATTCTCCTTTATGGGTCTGAAACATGGGTCACCTATCGCCAACATCTACGACTCCTCGAACGCTTTCATCAGTGCTGTCTTCGCTCAATCCTAAATGTACACTGGACTAACTATGTGATGAATGTTGCTGTCCTTGAGCAAGCAGGGATCACCAGCATTGAGGCCATGCTATTGAGAACACAGCTGCGCTGGGCAGGGCATGTCTCTAGGATGGAGGACCACTGCCTCCCAAAGATACTACTCTATGGTGAACTCACCACGGGTCAGCGCAAGAGAGGCGACCCAAAAAAGAGATATACGGACTCCCTGAAACAACATCTCAGACTCGGCCAGATTGATCACTACAATGGTCCACCCTGGCCTCACCTCAGGAGACATGGAGACACACTATCCACAATGCTGCAGCCTCTTTCGAGAAGTCACGCCAAACAAGTCTTGAAGAGAAATGACAACGCAGAAAGAACCGCAACTTGGAAACAAAATTACCCAAGGAGACTTTCTGCTGTGCTTTCTACAACCGAACTTGGCTATTTCAGATTGGCCTTTTTAATCATCAACGTACTTGTAAAAAGCATGGGATGAGTCCTTCCAAAGAATCTTTGTTCGCAAAGTAATGCCAGAGAAGAATATGTACCTGGGTTATTGTCTGTTCTCACACACACATTATTTTGCTTCATCTGGATACACCATTTACCAGCTGATCTCTGTGTAACAGTTCAACTTGAAAACATTTTTGGTCTTACAAGTGTTCCTAATGAATGCTTATTCAAAATTATATACTTCTAAGAAATATTTGTGCAGTAACGATTTAGTGAGTAAAGATTGCATGGGGCCAGGATTGACACGAACACACACTCATTGTTTTCCAAGAAAAAAGGAGTTGGTGGGAAAATGGGGGGGTTGCTGAGACAGGTCTTTTGTTACCAAACCTAATATAATATAGCAGTTTGAGCATTGGACTACAACTCTGGAAACCAGGATTCAATTCACTGCTTAACCATGGATCCACGGGTGGCCTTTAGTAAGTTATATACTCTCAGTCCCAGGAAACCCCTTAATAGGTTCATCTTAAAGGTAAAGGTAAAAGTTTCCCCTTGACATTAAGTCTAGTTATGTCCGACTCGGGGGTGGTACTCATCTCCATTTCTAAACTCAAGAGCTGGAATTGTCAATAGATGCCTCCAAGGTCATGTGGCTGGCATGACTCCATGGAGTATAGTTTCTTCCACCACCCCCCGGACCTTAGGATCAGAATAAGACAGAAAAACTTGAAGGCCCACCATCAACAACTTATGGTCTCACCTCTGGCAGTCTGGGGGTATATCTCACCAAGGCTGATACTTTGCATCACATTCCTCCCATCTTGCCCTCTGTTAGTGCATGCCACCTCCTTTGTCCACAGGTGACTGTGCTATACCACTACAGCCACTCCAGGGTTGGATTTCCAGCAATGGCACTATAATGAGTCAAGGAGCCCCTGCTACAGGGTAAGCACACGCATGACAAGGCAGTTAGTTACTGTCCCTTGCAACCATGCACTAATCATGCTGTAGTAATGGACTGAGAAGTCAAGTGTCAGTGCATGAAAACAGGGACTTTGTGGCTTTCCAGATGTTGCTGAATTTTAAATCCTGGCAGCCCTATCCAGCCTAGCCAATGATAAATGCTGGAATGTTGCCATTTAGCAACATCTAGAAGCATCCTTGGCCACAGTTTGGAATTACGCCCCCTTTAAACCCACCTCCATGCCCCGCCCCCTCCTCCCGGCTTCAGCTGACCCACAGCTTCTGCAGCCTCTTGAGGGAGCACTGCCAAGCCAGCATTGTGCCTGCTATGCCACCGCTGGCTGCAGAAGCTGTGGGACAGTTGAAGCCGTGGGGAGGGGGCAGAGCCAGGCCGCGCCATCCCCGCCCCTCCCATTTTCAGCTGTCCCACAACTTCTGCAGCCTCTTGAGGGAGCACTGCCAAGCCAGCATTGTGCTTGCTATGCCACCACTGGCTCGGCAGTGCTCCCTCAAGGCTTGTCACGCCCCAGGCTGATGGCCGCAGCAAACTAGAGCAATCCCAGGTTATGGCCAAGAATTCAATCCGGTTTGGCAAGTTGGCAGATTCTCAAATGGCTCCGGAAAGAGGCAATCTTCCTTCGGGCCCAGAGCTTCAAAGGACAGGCAGTCACACTTCCAAACCTGCATATCAAAAGAAGGGCCGATAAGGCGCTAGGAGGAAGCGACCCTTCCGTTCCCGTGAGAATGCTCCGGTGGCATAGCCCCCGCCTTTTGGGTCATGACGGTTGAAACCTATAAAGGTTCCGTCCGGACTCCAATTCGAACTTCGAGTCAACAGTTTATTCACCTTGCCACGATCATGGAACCTTGTCGGGACCAGTGGGTCCCTCCCGTCTTTTGACTCTAGGTTTTACCAAGGAACCCTTTGAACCTCGTCAGCTGCTGCACCAAGATCCCTGCTTCCCTTGTGACTCTAAGTTTTACCAAGAAACCTTCGAACCTCGTCAAGTGCTGCACCAAGAATCCTGCTTCCAAGATTCCTGATTCCTTTGGAGATACTTTGAAGGACCTTTGTTTCCATGGACTAATGAGAGCCTTATTGGACTATTCTATCTTTGCCTTGAATAATCTACTTCTTCTAATTAAAGCATTTAAACCGCAGTCGCTGTGTGTTGGTTTGCCAAGGGTCCATCAAGCCTGGGTTTTAACAAGGCTGCAGAAGCTGTGGGACAGCTGAAGCCATGGGAGGGGGCGGAGCCAGGCCGCCCCATGCCCCGCCCCCTCCCAGCTTCAGCTGTCCCACAGCTTCTCCAGTCTCGTGAGGTGTGCAGCTGTCGCTCTGCGGCCTCTGGGAGTCTTAGCATGGCCTGACTCCTGAGGAGAGAGGAGCCAAGGAGGAGTGCAGCAAGGGGGGGGCGGTGCAAGAGTGGATGGCACTCCGAGTCCGCGCGCAGGCGCAGAAGCGCCCGAAGATCGACTTTTTTTAAAATGGGGGGAGGTCCGGATCTGGCGCCCCCCCCTTGGCTACGCCCCTAGGCCGTGGCCTTGTGTGGCCTTATGGGTGTTCCAGGCCTGGTAGTGATACTTACATACCAGCACTGGAAAGTACTAGTAGTTACAGCAGCGCTACACTTGAAGACCCAGATGCTCTGCAGAAGGGGACATTGAGTGTGACTTGCCCAGGGTCCCCCAAATCCAAAGCTCTGCCCTCTTCAGATGTTTATGTAAATGCCTACAGTTACAACCTTTTAAAGGGAGACACAAGACTGAAAATAAGTGTTTGCCTAGCTTCTGTAAACCTAGCAGTTTGAAAACATGCAAATGTGAGTAGATTAATAGGTACCGTTTCTGTGGTACCATGCAGTCATGCCAGCCACATGACCTTGGAGGTGTCTATGGACAATGCTGCCTCTTCAGCTTAGAAATGAAGATGAGTACCATCCCCAGAGTCGGACACGGCTAGACTTAAAGTCAGGAGAAACTTTCCGGTAAGCTCGCTGACCGGCCTTTGGCTGTTCGTAAGCTCCTGTTCTGGTTTTAAAACACAACAACAGATAGGTATTCCAATAGGGTTTATTTTCATATGCATTAGCACATTGTCTGCAATTTCAATGTAGGAATGGAATGTAGTATATAATTGTGGAAGGCTTGTCAGAGCCATAAGGCACAAGGCTTCCAGGGGCAAGCTAGTATCCAAATGAGTTCCAGTCATCTCTCAGTCTTAAAAGATACAGTTGCATTTCTAATATAAAAGTGTTTGTCACTCAGTTTTGAAAACTGAGTGACAAACACTTTTATATTAGAAATGCAATGAGTTTTTGAAAGGCTAGCCAAAACTTGCAAAGTGTAAGAAAAAAAATTCTTCTGAATTATAGGCAAAATACTGAAATTGGAGGATTGTGGTTTAAATTGCCAGAAAAATCACTTATCTGACAGACATTTTAGTAATGCTTGTGGATAAATGTAACCAATAGGACTGAAGCAATGAGTGAATATGAATATAGCCATTGTTTATTAATTACTTATATATTAAAACCTTTCCCTATCTCAAGAACATAAAATTGTGATAGTGAGATCTGTCACCTTCTTGAAGACAGTATCTGAAGAGTATCTGCAGTGAGAAGGTGAGGCAGCCATGATTTAATGTTGGGTTTGTGTCTGGTCGCTATTTACTGCCCAAATATTACTTGTGACATTTATATCCTGTTTTTCCTTTACATGGATCTCAATCAATGCATATGAAGCTCTTTTCTCTGTGTGTGTCTCTCTCTGTCTCTCTCAATGCCTCCTCTCTATATATACTGTACCTCTATTTGTTATATTTCCATAGTAATCCTGTGAGATAGGTTGGGCATTGACTGGCACAAAATTCCATATGATGGTTGCCTGAATGTGCTGCAATGCCACTCCGATTAAATTTGCCCCCCAAAACATCCTTAGGAATATTTAGGATTGGATTTAGACTGTGTGTTTTGTAGAATCCCTGTTTTGCTTCAGACATCTCCAAACCGAAACTGTGGAAATCCAACATACGTCCTTACCGTTAAACTGGTTCGTAGTTAAAAGTGCTGACGCTCTGATTGTTTCCCTGTACTTTGTTCATTGTGTTCATGCACAGTAATAAAGCCAATAAAAGAAAATGGACTGACTGGTTCCCTGCAGTGATTGTCGTAACAAGGACGTTGCTACATAAGTGTGCCCTACATAAGTGTGCCCTACATTTAGGCTTGTAGTTGTGGGAAGTAACAGAACAGTGGTATATTCTTAACAGATCTGAAAGACCGAAAAAAACCTCTATTTTTACTCATCTTAAATGTTATGAATCAGTGTTGGAAAAGGACCTTGAAGTCATTGGGTCCACCTGCCCTATAACAGGATTATGCACATACTGTTCCTACATTTAGCATGAATATTGAAAACAATCATGGTTGAATCTTTGTCCTCAGTGTCTCAAATTCATTGCATAGTTGATGTACAAAATGGATTTTATCAAAGGGACAAAAGAGCAAAACCCTTTTTGGTTGACCAAGCAGTCTTTTCTTGTCTGCTGTTGTTATCTTACAACTGTATCCTGGCAACAAAACTATACATTTCCTTTTGGGTGGCTTTAATAGAAAGAAGAGAAAGGCAACCTGCCTTTTTATCATCGTTTCATTTATTTCACACATCCCAAACTGTAACCACTGTCATTTCTTCTCCTTTGCTCCCCAAACCTCAAAGCAAATTGTTACTCAATTTTTGTAAGGGAGTAGAATCAAAGAATCATAGAGTTGGAAGAGACCTCATGGGCCATCCAGTCCAACCCCCTGCCAAGAAGCAGGAAAATTGCATTCAAAGCACCCCTGACAGATGGCCATCCAGCCTCTGCTTAAAAGCCGCCAAAGAAGGAGCCTCCACCACACTCTGGGGCAGAGACTTCCACTGCTGAATACTCTCACAGTCAGGAAGTTCTTCCTAATGTTCAGATGGAGTCTCTTTCCCTGTATTTTGAAGCTGTTGCTCCACATCCTAGTCTTCAGGACAGCAGAAAACAAGCTTGCTCCCGCCTCCCTATGATTTCCTCTCACATATTTATACATGGCTATTGGGCCTGTTCAATCATGCTTCTAAATGTTTCTAAAGTACTTACAAAACTAAAATTCTGGGGGTGAAAACTAGATGGCACTGGCCTGGCATGTAGCCAGGGGGGGCTAAGGGGCTTCAGCCCCCCGAAATTCTCAGAGTGGTCCACGAAAAGGCCTTACTGGTACATTATTTAAACTGTTATGTGCATTTAAATCATGATCTGATCACCATGCTCATTATATTCCACATTAATGGGGTTATTGGGATAACAATACAAAAGGTTTGCTAGGGTATAGGGTAGACCCTCTTCCACCCAGTTTCACCCCCCCGAGCCAAACTCAGCCCCCCGAATCAAAATCCTGGCTACGGCCCTGGCGCTGGCACTTGCTTCTACAGTGTTGCTAAAGTTCTGGTAGTGAGCATTTCACCACCAGAACTTTAGCAACACTATAGAAACAAAGTACCAGCGCCACCTAGTTTTCACCCTCAGAATTTTAGTTTTGTAAGTACTTTAGAAACATTTAGAAGCATGATTTAACAGGCCTAAATTGACTATCATGTCTCCTCTAAGCCTCTTCTTCAGGCTAAACATTCCCAGCTCTTTAAGCCGTTCCTCATAGGGCTTGTTCTCCAGACCCTTGATCATTTTAATTGCCCTCCTCTGGGCACATTCCAGCTTGTCAATATTTCTCTTCGATTGTGGTACCCAGAATTGGACACAATATTCCAGGTGTGGTCTAACCAAGGCAGAATAGAGAGGTAGAATGACTTCCCTGGATCTAGACACTATACTTCTATTGATGCAGGCCAAAATCCCATTGGCCTTTTTTGCCGCCGCATCACATTATTGGCTCATGTTTAACTTCTTGTCCACGAGGATCCCAAGATCTTTTTCACATGTACTGCTCTCGAGCCACGCGTCCCCCATTCTGTATCTTTGCATTTTATTTTTTTCTGCCTTAAGTGGAGTATCTTGCATTCGTCACTCTTGAACTTCATTTTGTTAGCTTTGGCCCATCTCTCTAATTTGTTAAGATCATTTTGAATTCTGCTCATGTCTTCTGGAGTATTGGCTATCCCTCCCAACAGGACCGGGCCCAGGACAGAAACCTGCGGCACTCCGCTCATCACTTCTTTCCAGGATAAAGAGAAAGCATTGGTGAGCACCCTCTGGGTTTGTCCGCTTAACCAATTACAAATCAACCTAATCGTAGTCTTGCCTAGCCCACAGTGGACTAGCTTGTAGTGATCCAATACTACAGCTAATATAGTGCTCTTGTTTGCGGTGTACTAATGTTGTTATGTTTCAAATAATAATAACAACAACAGCAACAACTTTGGGGGGCTAAACAGGGTCTTTGAAAGGACTACTTTCCCATTACAGTGATGTGTGGCAAAGGGAGATTATTATTATTACTACTACTACTACTACTTTGAGGGACTAAACAGGGTCTTGCAAAGGGCTGCTTTCCCATTACAACTAATGTGTGGCAATGGCAGCTAATAATAACAACTTTGGGGGACTCTCTCTTGCTTTCCTCCAACGGTGCCAGGGAAGCCGTAAGAGGGCGAGGACAACAGCGCTGGCCTTACTTCCTTCTCTCCCTCCTCTTGCTCTCCTCCCCTGGCTGCAGACCTTATTTTAGGTCTCACAACCCACCAGTTGTCCACAGCCCACGGGTTGGGAACCACTGCACTAGAGGAGTTTCAGAGCCCTACATTTTCTTCCAGACTTGCCTGTTGGGGCTGTCAAAAAGGAAAAGATTGCCAGACAATTATTATACGTGCCATTGTGATACAAGACTGTAATGAACAGCTCTTGTGATCTAATCCACCAGATCCAAACCTCCACCAGTCTCTATTCCGACTGGCCAATATGAAGAAAAGAGAGATGCAAACAAATTATTTACAGACGCCTGATAAAATGGGGTTTGTCTTCTAACAAGAGCCAACTCGTTGCGTTATTGGGAACTTGGTTTATGCAGAAAATACAATGCTCTTAACCAGTGTTAATAAATTGCATATAGTTAGATATGTTGAAACTATACAAATCATCAAGTTCACTTGCAGGTAGGCATTTCTATATACAGTATGTAGACCTTAAAACTATATATTTTGATCTCATTAAGTTGCCGTTACATTTGACTTAAGTTTCTAGCTGTAGTAACCTCATGCAGAACCTACTTTCTCAGCTCCGCCTGCTATATGGGACAAGGAATAGCAAAATTGTCTTAGCCAGATAAATATGGGTTGGTAATTTCTCCCCTTGTCTGAATTTGATACCTGGTTTGGGCCACATCCCTTGACATCACTAAGCGTGAATCATGGAAACATGTGCCCATTCAGCTGCCACTCACACCCTTGTGGCCTACTTTCCTGCCCCTTCACACTTAGCTGGCTTGGTGGCAGTGAGGTTTTAGCTGACACCATCCAGATGTTTGTTGGAAGGCTGCTGTTTTGGCATTCCTTGTATTCAGAAAGGTGTGTAGTGTTTTATACAGAGGAAGAGATGCGACCAACAAGCCCTCCCTCTTGTTGGTCTAGCTACTGATATCACCATCCATCATCCACGGTGAAGAGTTTTCTGACTTGGAAGTAGAACAAGAACAAGATCAGTTCTCTAAGACAGGGCTGTCCAACTGGCGGCCCCGGGGCCGGATCCGGCCCCGTAGCCTGTTGGACACGGCCCCACCTATGCCCTCAGCCGCCATTTTTAAATTTTTTTTAAAAATCGATTTTTTTATTTTAAAAATGGCAGCCAGGAAGGAGGGGGGAGGCGGGGCAGGGAGGAGGAAGAGAGCTAGCTCCTCCTTTTGGCGCCCCGCCTCCTCCCTGGGGAGGAGCCGCGAAAAGGGCAGAAGGCGGCGCCAAGAGCAGTGCGTCACAGGCCTGGCGTGACGTGCTGCTCTTGACACCGCCTACTCCTCCTTTTCGGCGGCTCCCCCGGCCTAGGAAGGGAGGGGGGGCGCCGAAAAGGAGGAGTAGGCGGGGCCAAGGGCCAGCGCACCACGCCAGGCCTGTGCCGAGCTGCCGATGGCGCCGCCTACTGCCCATTTTCGGCGGCTCCCCCGGCCTAGGAAGGGAGGGGGGGCGCCGAAAAGGAGGAGTAGGCGGTGCCAAGAGCAGCGCATCACGCCAGGCCTGTGACGCGCTGCTCTTGGCGCCGCCTACTCCTCCTTTTTCGGCGGCTTTAGGAGGGGGCGGGGCCTGGGCTGGGGCGGGGCCTGGGGGCGGGGCCTGGGGGCAGGGCCGAGCGGCCCCGCAGGTCATCAGTGACCTCTTATCCGGCCCTGGACCCGCCAGAAGTTGGACAGCACTGCTCTAAGACATCGTGTTGTTTTGGTATCAATATGGAGAGAAATGAGCTGCTATGATAAGGGGCATGTCGTGGAAAGGGGTTACATCCAATAAAAGTTTAAGAAGTGGTGGGTTGAAGGGATGCAATAGATATCTTCAGAAGAGGAAATAATACGTGTCTTACTTCAGAGGAAGAATAACCCAAAGGAACTCATTTCCTGGCTCACATAAAAAATACTGTAGGAGCAGGTTATGTCAGATCTCCTAGTTTTTGTTTTTGTGGATAAATGTTATGATCATCCCATAATGGGCAAAAATTCAAGCTGCTAAAATATGATCAGGCGCAAAATTATCATAAGCAGCCACGTGTATGAGTGATCTAGATGTTTCTGTTGAATTCATCTCTTGGGAACTGGAAAGGGAGAAGGACTAGAAGCCTGGCCTTTGTTAGGGAACCTAGAGTCACCACACCTACATAAAAACTCCAACCATCACCCAGGTCAAAAAAAGAAGTACCATTAAAGCCCTGGCGGACCATGCAAAAAGAATCTGCAAACCGCACCTCCTCCAAGATGAACTGAACCACCTAAACTGGGCTTTACATGCCAATGGATACTCCATCTCAGACATCAGAAGAGCTGCAAGAATGAGAACAAGCCACGAGAGTCAAGACAAAGATCCACCCAGAGGAAAAGTGTTCTTGCCATACATCAAGGGAACCACTGACCACATAGGGAAGCTGATGGTGAAACACAACCTACAAACTATCTACAGATCCACTAAGAAAATCCAACAAATGCTACATTCAGCAAAGGACAAGAGGGATCCTCTCACCTCTGGAGGAGTCTACCATATACCATGCAGCTGTGGACAAGTCTACATAGGGACCACCAAACACAGCAATTCCCAAACACAAATTGATGGACATGAAAGGCACTGCAGGCTACTTCAACCAGAGAAGTCAGCCATAGCAGAGCACCTGATGAACCAACCTGGACACAGCATATTATTTGAGAACACAGAAATGCTGGAGCACTCTAACAACCACCATGTGAGGCTACACAGAGAAGCCATTGAAATCAACAAGCATGTGGAAAATTTCAATAGAAAGGAAGAAACCATGAATATAAACAAAATCTGGCTAAGGTAAAGGTTTTCCGCTGACATTAAGTCCAGTCGTGTCCAACTCTGGGGTGTGGTGCTCATCTCCATTTCTAAGCCGAAGAGCCAGTGTTGTCCATAAACACCACCAAGGTCATGTGGCCAGCATGACTGCATGGAGTGCCGTTACCTTCCCACCGGAGCGATACCTATTGATCTACTCACATTTTGCATGTTTTCAAACTGCTAGGTTGGCAGAAGCTCACGCTGCTCGTCGGAATCGAACCTGTGACCTTTCAGTCAGCAAGCTCAGCAGCTCAGCGCTTTAACCCACTGCGCCACCGGGGGCTTCTATCTGGCTATCAGTATTTTAAAAAACTCTAAAATTATAACAGAAAATAAAGAACACTCAAACACAGGGGAATTCCAGACAAGAAACAATCATGGATAGCTAATCACCTCTCAACAACAAATTCCCTCAGGCACTAACAAGCCACACCTAAAAACTGTCAGGCCATCAAATGCTAACCAAGGTGGCCAATTGAAACATTCACACCTAGCTCCAACAGACAAGAGTTCTTTCTCCCACCCTGGACATTTCACAGATAAATGAACCCAATTTTCCCAGTTTCCAACAGACCTCACAACCTTTGAGGATGCCTGCCACAGATGCAGGCAAAACATTAGGAAAGAATGCTTTTAGAACATGGCCATACAGCCCACTTTAATTGAATTAGAATAATTATTTCTACATTTGCATCTCTGCACTGGGAATGTGGCACAGCTGGCTAAGTGTCAGCTGCATAAGATCTCTCTGACCAGTAGGTCATGAGTTTGAGGCCTGCCCGGGTCAAGGTGGGTGCTCAACCTTTAAGTGTAGCCTGCTGTTGACCTTTGCAGCCCGAAAGACAGTTGCATCTGTCAAGTAGGTGATAAAGGTACCACATTAAGTGGGGAGGCAAATTTTGACTGAATTATGAGGCCATTAAAGAACTCCAGGAATGCTGAGGAATGTGGAAGGAACAACAAGGGACTCTGGGAAAGCTGAGAGATGAGTGTGTCAGCTCCCCCTGGTGCCCAGAGTTTGCCTCTGTTCGTCTATATGTGTGTATGTGAAAATAGCAGGGATTGTCTGCTAAGTACAGTATGTGTACTTGTAATCCTCTCTGAGTCCCCTTTGTGGTGAGAAGAGTGGAATATAAATAAAGTAAATTAAATAAATAAATATACATTAACACATGCCAATTTATCAACTGGAACCCTTTGATTGTCTTTTGTCTTTGGTGGTGTATGTCCTCTTTCAAGCAATATATAAACCAGTGAGTCCCAGCCTTTTTTTGGCCAGGGGTCACTTGAACAGGGATCACTTTGACCAGGGACCACTTTCCAACATTAGTACCAAAAGGGTTACAAATCAGTTTTTGGTCAACTTTAGATTTGGTTTAGTTATTTGGGGTAATTGCATTGGGTAGACCAAATCAGCTCTGTTTTCTGATACCGAACATATGCCATCCAGTCGTTGCCATCTGCTCGCCCACCAAAAATCATATGTAATCTAGAGCTGATGTGTTAGTAGTAATCTTTTGTGGGTAGTCAGCCTCTTCCCTCCCAATATCCCTCTTGCACTATAAGCTCTAATTTCGAGACAATGGTGTCATAATGGTGACGTTGCGGACCATATTTTCCTTCTTGTGGACCACTGGTGGTCTACAGACCACAGGTTGGAAACCACTGGTACAAATGGACACATGAAAAAAGAGGTGATACAAATTCTAACCAGAAAAAAATGGTCTAAATCATGAGACCATTTAAAGCCCTTTGAAAGTGACTTAAGAATTCCTGTAACCAAGATTTCACAGATAAGAAGACATTCAATGCCATTTCTATGAAAGCTAGCTCAAAATAAAATAAAATAAAATTAGGTGTCATTCCAGGAAACCTCCTTTTGTTCAAGAATACTTTGAAACCTTTATCGGGACTTTTGAAAGTTATTAAAAGGAAAAGATCAATTGTCTCCTACCAAGAGATTATGTAGGATAACAATGTAGTTAAGAGCTTTTTCCCCCATTTGTCGGTGGATGATCACTTCTTTTTCCCACTGAGCAGGCCATTCATATGAGGTATAGGAAACCAGAATGTTATTTTTTGATATTCCAGTAGTTCGTGGCCCAGATAGCCTAACCCACAGTTTACATACATATGTTTCATTCTGTGTATCACGGGGCGGAGAAATTATCTTTTTGACGGCAATTCCTGGAAGCCAATGGATTCTGAGAGCTCTGATCTCAGTGTAACGCAGAATAATTGTCCAAGGAAAAGTAGGGTTATGGCAGCTATTTTAAAAGTACCAAAATGTTATGGCTTCTTCTGTGACACTGTGAATTTGCTCTAGGATTTTATCCTAATTTGAAAAGAACCCTCTAATGAGCTGAACTCATCCTTTGTCCTCAGCACCTTGGACAGCTCCTCTTAAATTTGGACCACCACCCAGAGAAGATTCAATCTGCCCTCTCACATGTTCAAGTGATGCCTGGTCAAAAAAAGGTTGGGAACTACTTGACGAAGGCAGTGTTTCTCAACCGCTGTTCCGTGGCACACTAGTGTTCCGTGAGAGATCAGCTGGTGTGCCGCGGAAAAACCTATCTTCCCCCCTTTCTTTCTAGTGTTCCCTCGGGGTGCCTTCCCCTCACATGGGAGGTCCTCCCTCCTCCCTCCCTTCCTTCCTTCTTTCCTGCCGGCCTCTCCTTCCTGCCTGGCTCACCGGTGTTGTTGACCAGGAGGAACGTTTCCGGGAGCAGCCCCGTGCCTTCTTCCCCTTTGCCCTCCATCTGCCGGTGGGCTTCCCAGGTGGCGTGTAGGAGGCTTTGGGCAGCGTGGGGCTGGGCCAGGTCTGCGGGGAGGGTGCGCAGGCAGAGCAGCGCCTCCACCTCCCGCAGCGGGCCCTCCGCCCAGCCCGAGTGGAGCAGCGCCAAGCCAGGCGGAGGCACACGGCCTGGCTAAGGCCCCGCGACGCCCCCGTCACCACGCACAGGCTCCGGTCCAAGCTACGCACCTCCATCGCCCCCGAGAAGCCAGGCAGGCAGGAGGGAAAGAAGGAAGAGGGAGGGGCCTGGGCCAAAAGGGGGCAGGGCCCGGGTGGAAGCCACGCCCCGAGTTACCAGGTGTGCTGCGGCTAAAAAAAGGTTGGGAAACACTGGACTAAGGCATGTGCTACCATGGCCAGATCAGGATTTTCAAAGTATGGGTGCAGCCAGCACTCAAGCTTTCCCTGTGCAAAGACCCTCTTGGCCACTGCCAACTCCTGGGCCTCCAGGGTCATCTCTGAGTCCAAGAGGACCCCCAGACTTTGAACCTGTGCCTTTAGGGGGAGTGTGACTCCATCCAGCACAGGTAGCAGCCCAATACCCTCATCAGCTCAACAACTAACCAGTAGTACCTCTGTGTTGTCTGGATTCAATTTCAATTTGTTCATCTTCATCCAGCCCATCACAGCTTACAGGCACCAGTTCAGAGTCAGGATGACATCCTTCACATCAGATGGAAATGAGTAATATAGTTAGGCATCATCTACATACAGATATCACTGAACTCCAGAACTCTGTATGATCTCCCAACAGTTTCATATAGATGTTAAACAACATGGGGGAGAGAATTGAACCCTACAAGGCCCCACAGGACAAATTCAAACAAAACTACGCTGTACCTTTAACTATTTCAGGGCTGGAAGGGCATGCAACACAACACTGTAATCATAAACCACGCTCTATATGCAAACAGTATCAAAATGTATTAATTGTGACATATGTAATATTTTTAATATTTAAAAGGCCCCACAGGACAAAAGCCATGGGGTCGAGCAGGATTCCCCTAGTGCCACATTCTGGGCCCAACCCTCTAGGAAGGACCGGAACCACTGTAACACAGTGCCTCCAAGTCCCATTCCCACAAGATGGTCCAGAATTATACCAGATGCTGCTCACGAGGTTCTCTTCTAAAAAAACAACAACATCACAATAGAATTTAGAAATAGATCGTTCTGATAAGGTTCTCCTTCAGTTCAACATTTGACTTAGTTGACAACTGTTGGAATATGCTTTCCAAACAACTATTCTTTTTGACCCCCCTCCCACCCCACCCCCATCCTATTACAGCAACAAGGTTTTAGACAATAAGAACTTACTGCATGCCTCTATCCTATACATGCTGTCACTAGAACTTTTTCTCATTTTGTCAGCCACCCGTTGTGGGGATACATCTAAGCAACCACAACACAAGGACCTTCCAAATGTGTTTGCAAGCACATAAAAGAATATCCCACTCTTCCTCTCCCCTCAAGATGATACGTCCAGGTTCTAAGTCTCACTGAGATTTCAAAGGCCCAATTCTGTATTGTGCTACAGAACGTAAAACTACTTTTGTTTAGTTTAAAGTATGGTTCCCCCTATCCACGGGAGATGCAGTCTTACCACGGAAATAGGAACCCATGGATAATGTGCAACTTCCACCATTTACCATATAGTCTACTTGAGGGCCATAGAAAATGTCTACAGAAAGCATATACTCTCTGCTTTCAAGGAAGACAAACCCCACTCTGAACAAATAGTACCAAGAAAATCCATCGAACAAGCCTTCCTTTGATTGTTTCACATCTTGAAACCACAGAACAAGTCCAAAATATCTGAAATTTTGATAAGGCTAACTGGAACATCAACATGCAACCCAACATGGTTGGAGGCATTCCTGGCATATACCCAAATCTCCCATATTGGCAGCAGGCGGAAAATAAAATGATAATTATGGAAATGGACTGCAGATTGGCTGGGACAACCTCTAAATATGGAACTAGGATTATGTATTTTAATCACTGATATTTAATTGTTTTAATCTATTGTATTTATGATGTTTTGATGTTTTATTCTCTGTATATGCGGCATCTAATTGTTGCCTTTTTGTCAGCCGCCCTGAGTCCCCCTTCGGGGGTAGAGAAGGGCGGGTTATACATAATTGAAATAAATAAACTGGAGAATACTTTTTTTTATTTACAGTATTTATATTCCACCCTTCTCACACTGCAGGGGATTCAGGGTGGATTACAATGTACATATACATGGCAAACATTCAATGCCATAGACATACATCATATATAGACAGACACAGAGGCAATTTAGCATTCCAGCTTCATGAGGGTATGCTCAATTCCGGCCACAGGGGGAGCTGTCACTTCACCATCCACTTGTGACACCAAGTCCTTGATGGAGAACTTCCTCATTCTTACGCACGCTGCTGGAAGGTTTTATGGTGTCGTAAATTAGTTAAATTCGCCTCCCCGCATAAAGTGGTACCTAAATTTCCTACTTGACAGATGCAATTGTCTTTCGGGTTGCATAGGTTCATCTTACTTGTCCAAACACATCTCCCTCTACGTCCCGCCTCACAGTTTAAGATCATCCAGGGAGGCCCTCCTCTCGCTCCTGCCAGCATCGCAAATGCATCTGGCAGGGACGAGAGACAGGGCCTTCTCAACTGTGGCCCCCCACCTATGGAGCTCATTTCCCAACGAGATAAGATTGGCTTCATCCCTCCTGTCTTTTAGGAAGAAATTGAAATAGTGGTTCTGGGACCTGGCTTTTGGACAGCAAGCATAATAGCACTTTGGATGTGGAATCGGACTGGAATGGTGATATGGCTGACAATACTGTTTTTATTGTTTTTAATTAATGTTCTGTTGTTTTAATTGTTGTTATATTAATACATTTGTTATATGTAGTGGCATGGAATTATTGCCAAGTGTAAGCTGTCCTGAGTCTCCCTTCGGGGGTTGAGAAGGACGGGGTAGAAATGCTGGAAATAAATAAATATATAACTAGGTCAACAGCAAGCAAGACTATTAATGGTCAGGAGCTCACTCCGACCTGGGCTGGCTTCGAACTCATGACTTCTCAGTCAGTAGTGATTTAATGCAGCTGGCTACTAACTAGCTGCGCCACAGCCCAGTCCTAATATGGAAGATGATTTGAGTGATCTCCACGAGAATATGCTGTTTTGGGGTTTAGCAGCTGAAAGATGTGTCTGTATAGAGACAAGTTATAAACTCAGTCCTATTTCATCCCATAGCTATGTGGGCTATGGGTGATATTTTGATCTCTGAAGTCCTAGTTCCAGGACATATACCATTAGTTTCATTTATGAGTGGTCTCATCATAAGTTCTTTTCCTCCAGGCTTAGACCACAAAAGAAGCCGACAGCATTAAGGGTAACCTCAGTGTTCAAAAGACAAAGAAAATAAGTTATTTCCTGACCCCCTGTCCTCTCTTCGTACCCTTGGAAACTGCGGGTGGAGAACACAGTGATCTCATCCTGACAAGGGAGAGGAGTCATATGTTGAATCTTGACGTTCACCTAAAATGTCACATTTTGAAATGTCACACCTTTCTCTGGAGCCCCACAGCGTCTTTGCAGAGGCCCAGAACTGAAAAGCCCAGGTAACACAACAAAGAGATCCCCAAACGAAGCAAAAGACCAGGGCCGTCCACCCAGGGACTGCCTTCAGCCACAACCCAGACCACAGTCAAGAGAGCTGCGAATTACAGGAAGGCTCCTTGAAGCCAAAGCTAAGCCACACTCTGAAACAGAAGGTGGGAAAAACAAGTTTCTTAAAAGGCTGTGGCAAAATTTTTTATTTTAAAAATCCCCTTTTATGCAGAGTTGAGTCTCTGCAACTCTTACTTTTGTGAAGGAGAGCACTTAATTTCAAAAATGGATGGCTGCTCTTCTATTTTGTTTATCTCCCATGTTACCCATACTTTTTCATTAGTGTTCAAGTCATTAAGTACTTTAAACAGAGCATATACTCTACCTTTGTGTAGCCTAAATGCAGTGTATAAACAACAGCCGGTAAGGTTTTTCAAATCACAAATTCAGCACCCACAAGTCCCACTATACAAATCCAAAAACATTCCTAACAGTGAAAGAACATAGACTTTTGATGAATGCATTTACGCTGTAGAATTAATACAATTTTGTTGCTATTAGAGGTTTACAACAGGCTTTTTCTAAGTAACAGGGAGGATCAGAACCTTTTCTGTTACAGCTGCCACAAATTAATTGGATGTGTTATCTTTTTCAGCATATAACAAGGCTCTAAATTTGCAATCTTTGAGCTTTGCATTTTGCTTAGCTTGATGGCTCGTTCGAGCTGAAGAAACCTTTGGCTGTTGCTAGGAGTGGTTATGCAGTATCCTGGAGTTGAAGACTGAAGCTCTTTGGAATGCCAAGGAAACTGCTTGTTTATGGCAACATAAGGACATTCTACTGAAAATTAAGAAGGGAGACTGTATTATTTTGCTATGTGTTTGCATGTTGTCATGTAAAGAAGAAGACTCACGGGACATATTATTTGTTGTATATTGGTGAGAACAATTCTTCTGTCCTGCTTTGTGTTTCTGATCTCTCTCTCTCTCTCTCTCTCTCTCTCTCTCTCTCTCTCTCTCTCTCTGGCATTACTTCGCGAATGAAGATTCTTAGGAAGGACTCATCCCACGCTTTTTAAAAGCGCGTTGATGACTAAAAAGGCCAATCTGAGATAGGCAAGTCCAGCTGCAGAAAGCACAGGAGAAAGTCTCCTTGGGTGATGTTGTTTCCACATTTCGGTTCTTTCTGTGTTGTCATTTCTCTTTCAGACCCGTTTTGCGTATCTTCTCGAAAGAGGGCGCAGCTTTGTGGATAGTGCGTCTCCATGCCTCCTGATGTGAGGCCAGGGTGGACCATTGTTGATGATCAATCTGGCCGAGTCTGAGAGGTTGTTTCAGGGAGTCCATATATCTCTTTTTGGGGGCGCCTCTCTCGCGCTAACCTGTGGCAAGTTCACCATAGAGTAGTATCTTTGGGAGGCAGTGGTCCTCCATCCTAGAGACGTGCCCTGCTCAGCACAGCTGAGTTTTCAATAGCATGGCCTTAATGCTGGTGATCCCTGCTTGCTCAAGGACAGCAACATTCGTCACATAATCAGACCAGTGTACATTTAGAATTTATTTATTTTTATTTATTTATTTATTAAATTCGACTTGGGCCCAGAGCGGTTTACAGAAAGTGAAGCAGACATAGAAGATACATTAAAATACAGTTAAAAATACATTAAAACGCATTAAAAACAATTTAAAGCCCCCCAATAAACATGTGGCAGGCCAAAATTAAATAGCGAATAAAATTAAAAAGAATTGAGCGAAGACAGCGCTGCTGAAAGCGTTCGAGGAGTCGTCGGTATTGGCGATAGGTTATGCAGTATCCTGAAGTTGAAGACTGAAGCTGTTTGGAATGCCAAGGAAACTGCTTGTTTATGGCAAGATAAAGACATTCTACTGATAACTAAGTAGGGAGACTGTATTATTTTGCTATGTGTTTGCATGATGTTGTGTAAAAAGAAGACTCACTTGAAATATTGTTTGTTGTATATTGGTGAGAACAATTCTTCTGTCTTGCTTTGTGTTTTTGATCTACAGTGAATAGAGCTATATTTTGGTTTCTACTTAAAGCAACAGACTCATGTATATTTTTTTGAGTTTTTATCACACTGAGAGTAGAAGGGGCTGAGACATTCTGGGGGCTACTAATGCTATTCTAACAAATTTGATATACTTTAGCTGCCATGGCTCAATGCTATGGAAACATAGGAGCTGACGTTTTATTATTTATTTATTTATTTCGATTTATACACTGCCACTCCCAGCGGCTCAGGACGGTTTACACAGGTAAAGGAGCACAATATAGAACAACAAACTAAAGCCATTTAACAGTAATAAACAGTTATAAGGCCTTTAGTCCCAGCTTTCCATGGCATTCAGCCATGGCAGTTAAAATGGTGTCAAACAGCACTTGTTCTGTAATGCTGATGCCCTTCCTGATGTCCCAACTGTTAGGGGAAACTACCCTAAAATAAAGCAGAGCATCCAAAAATCAAATAGGATACAAAAGTTGTGCATCAGCTCTCAGCAAGTAAAGTCTGAAGTGCCATGTGATGTGGCTGTAAAGAATTTCGAGCTTAGGCAGGCAAAGATGAAGAGTCCAATCTTTAAAAATCACAAAAGGTTTATTTACAATAATAAATAATACAGTAGAGTCTCGCTTATCCAAAATAAATAGGCCGGCAGAATGTTGGATAAGCGAAAATGTTGAACAATAAGGAAGGATTAAGGAAAAGCCTATTAAACGTCAAATTACATTATGTTTTTTCCAAATTAAGCACCAAAACATCATGTTTGATAACAAATCAACAGAAAAATCAGGTCAATACACGATAACGTTATGTAGTAATTACTGGATTTACAAATTTAGCACCAAAACATTGCAAAGTATTGAAACAGCAGTGGATCCGGGCGGGAGGCAGACTGCATTGCATAATACAGAGCGTTGGATGAGCGAAGGTTGGATAAGCGAGACTCTACCGTAACTGCATTTCTTAATAGTTAAGAACTGGGTCTGAGCTACTCTAACACCCATCTCTTCTAAGGTTTCAAAGAGAGGGGGAAAACACTAATCACGACTGTAGTGAAGTCACTATATGTATTGAGGGCGTTGTATTTATTTTATGGTTAAATGTGTGGTTTGTATTATTACGTTTGTATTGTATTAGATGGTTATATGCTAAACAGACTACAAAAGGTTAACAGGGAATATTAAAGTGCACAGCCTCTGAGATGTTCGGTTGCTATAACAACAGGAGGCGGAGCCTAACACTGGCTTTAGCAGGACCAAGTTTGAATTTCTGGAGTCAGTTAGTCAGGAGCGGTTAGACTAGCTGGTAGCAATTTAAAGAGTCGCTGTTGTCTTTTCTGAGGGAAATAGAAAAGGCTGGTTTTAGATACTACAGAAAGGCAGTTAGGCTTAGAAAGCCTATAGGAACTGCTGTTTATAGGTTAGGCTGGGAAGCTAACCTAATATATAGATAGGAAGCCTATTGGGGCAAAATATCTATTGTATTATTGAATTAGTATTTGAAGAGATACAATCAAACATTGTGTTTAGGGAATAAGAAACCTTAAGATCTGTACCTCTCTGAAGTTACTGTAACCAACTAAGCTCTGAATACTTTGAAACCTCCATGCTGTTGTTAAAAATAAACTGTTGAAGTTCCTCCTTACAAATCTCTCTGTGGCATCATTTCAAAACTCAAGCCTCAGAATAAACCCCTCACATCGAGTGGCCAGGATTGTTATGGTGGCAGCTTAATTGAAAAAAGATCCTCAAGTGAAGACGCTAGCTGTAGGCGGCGATTCTTTACAATGACATCTCTCTAACACACATGCAGAGATGGATCTCAAAGCATACATCACCTACTCGGATGTAAGAAATAGAAGTCACATTTTTAAAAGGCTTGCAATAGAAAAGTATCTATTTTTTACAACCAATCAGAATCAGAAACAGAGAGGAGAGAAGAAATAGATACATTCCCAACTGTCATACAGGCAGGGGCGGATTAACTCACTCAGTGGAGTAGGCGCCCGCCGAGAGTGCCAGATCCGCAAGGGCGCAAACTCCGCCTCCACGCCAGCTGGAAACTCCGCCTCTGTGTCTGCGGTGTTTTCAGCAGGCGTGGAGGCAGTTACCAGCCAGCGCGCAGGCAGAGTTTCCAGAATGCATGGAGCCTCCACACCTGCTCCAGGTTTCTTTGTGGGTGGGGCGCCAAAATAATTTTTGCCTACCATTTAAAATTACCTTGGGCTGCCACTGCATATAGGAGACACGAGTGAAGGGAAACCCTTAGTCTGTATACTAAACCAACTAAGCTGTTCCTTATAACTAGTTACAAATAACTAGTTACTTACATGTATAATTTATTTTACACCCCCAGTTATTTGTAACTAGTTACTTACTTACTAGTTACTTATATATAATTAGTTACAAATAACTAGTTATTTGTACCTGTAAGTAACTAGTTACAAATAATTAGTTACAAATAACGGGTGTTATTTTTACCTGTATTTGTAACTAGTTACAGGTACAAATAACAAGTTACTTACAGGTAAAAAAATTATTTTCCCAGTATTTGTAACTAGTTACTTACAGGTACAAATAACTAGTTACTTACCTGTAAGTAACTAGTTACAAATAATTAGTTACAAATAATATACTGTAGTTATACTTTACTGGGAAAATAATTTATTTTACACCCCCCAGTTATTTGTAACTAGTTACTTACCGGTAAGTAACTAGTTACAAATAACTGGGGGGTGTAAAATAAATTATTTTCCCAGTAAAGTATAACTACAGTATATAAGAATAATAGAGTTGGAAGAGATCATGAGAGCCACCCAGTGCAACCCCCTGCCATGCAGGAACACAAACTCAAAGCAGCCCTGACAGATGTTCAGCCAATCTCTGCTTAAAATTCTCCAGAGTGGAGACTTCCACACTGCTCTTTATACTAGGATAGATCTGTAAGAAATAGAAGTCAAATTTTTAAAAGGCTTGCAATAGAAAAGTATCCATTTTTTACAACCAGTATGGGGTTGAATTCCAACACCATCAACAACAAAGAAGACAGCAATCAATCATACCTACAAATAGAGTCCCAAATTCAGGCCTTGCCATGGAAAAGGGCCCCTTTTCCATAGATGTCTCTATCTGACTTCAGACGGCAGGGGCATCTCGGAACAGGCCTTTGATGAACATGTTGATTGGAGGGCAATTTCCTGGGGATATCATGCACTGTGTCTTGTCGTCTTCTAAGATAACATTTATTGTCATGTGCGTTTCCCCTTTAGATCTTTTGAATCATGTTGCAAAATTGTCCCGGGAACACACAAGTCATGGAGGATTCTCAGAGCTGTATTCCAAAAACATTGGAATTGACCATCAGTTTTCAAACTCATTAATTAATATTCCAAAAGTCAAAAATAGTAAGTTGCCATTCAGATTATTATTTCAAAAGTTTTAAAAAAAGCACTTTCCTGTTTCTGAAAACTAAGTAGGAAAGCCTGCCCTTGAACCATGTAATCCTCCTCCTCTTTTTTTTTTAAAAAGTAAGATCATATTTCAAAAATTGTGTTACATAGTGTTACAGATATAATTCATGGAGTTAATTTCCCCCAGCTAACCAAAAGCCACAATATAATGGAGGGCCCTTCCACACTGCCCCTATATCCCAGGATCTGATCCCAGAATTATCTAACTATCCCCGGTTATCTGGCTCGGGTGGTGTAGATGTCCAGCTTCCGACCCTGGACGGTGTGGCGCTATGCCCATCGCCTTCCGTTAAGAGCCTGGGGGTCCATCTGGACTCCCAGCTGACCATGGAGGCCCAGGTCTCCGCGGTCAGCAAGGTTGCTTTTTTTCATCTGCGACAGGCTCGGAGGCTGGCCCCCTATATCTCCCGGAATGACCTGGCCACGGTGATCCAAGCTACGGTCATCTCAAGGCTGGATTACTGTAACGCGCTTTACGTTGGCCTTCCTTTGTCGCCGACCCGGAAGCTCAAGCTGGTGCAGAACACTGCCGCCCGGCTCCTGTCTGGAACCCCAGCAGGCCGCCACATCACACCTGTTTTGCAGGATCTGCACTGGCTCCCAATCGAGCACCGGATCTCCTTCAAGGTGTTGGTTCTTACCTTTAAGGCCTTGCATGGCCTGGGGCCAGCGTACTTGAGGGACCGACTCACCCCATACTGTCCCCTGAGATCACTACGCTCCGAGGATGCTAATTTGTTAGAGATACCCTCGGCGAAATTGGCTAAACTGACATCTACTCGCCGGAGGGCGTTCTCCGTTATAGCTCCTACGCTGTGGAACGCCCTCCCGGCTGGAACGCGGGCTATAAAGGACCTGCTCCCGTTTAGACACGCCTGCAAAACTTATTTGTTTAAGCAGGCCTTCGGTGAGTAGGTCCTACCCATGTTCCGCTTTAGCCGCTGTCCTGGGGTGTCACGCTATCTAATTTCTGAACTGTACCTGGGAGTTTTGTATTTTGCTGTTTTAACTGTTTAATTGTCTTAGATGTTTTATCGCATTGCTTGTGTGTAGTTGTACCTTCGGTTCCTGTGAGCCGCCGCAAGCCTCAGGGAGTCGGCTGCATAGAAGCCCGAATAATAAAATAAATAAATAAATATATTCCAGTTTAAAGCCAGTAATTTGGGATCAGATCCATCCTAGTATAAAGAGCAGTGTGGAAGTCTCCGCTCTGGAGAACTTTAAGCAGAGATTGGCTGAACATCTGTCAGGGCTGCTTTGAGTTTGTGTTCCTGCATGGCAGGGGGTTGCACTGGGTGGCTCTCATGATCTCTTCCAACTCTATTATCCTTATATACTGTAGTTTTACTGGGAAAATAATTTATTTTACACCCCCCCCCCCAGTTATTTGTAACTAGTTAACCTGTAAGTAACTAGTTACAAATACTGGGAAAATAATTTATTTCACACCCCCAGGTATTTGTAACTAGTTACTTACTGCTAGGTTGGCAGAAGCTGGGGCTAACAGCAGGACCTCACCCTGTTCCCCAGATTAAAACCACTGACCTTTCAGTCAGTAAGTTCAGCAGCTCAGCAGTTTAACCCACTGTGCCACCGGGTAGTAACTAGTTATTTTCCTGTTTAAATGTGCGGTACTAATTATTTGTAACTAGTTACTTACCGGTAGCACAGTGGGTTAAACTGCTGAGCTGCTGAACTTACTGACTGAAAATACCTGTAAGTAACTAGTTACAAATACTGGGAAAATAATTTATTTCACACCCCCAGGTATTTGTAACTAGTTACTTACTGCTAGGTTGGCAGAAGCTGGGGCTATCAGCAGGACCTCACCCTGTTCCCCAGATTAAAACCACTGACCTTTCAGTCAGTAAGTTCAGCAGCTCAGCAGTTTAACCCACTGTGCCACCGGTAAGTAACTAGTTACAGATAACCACCGGTAAGTAACTACTTATTTGCAACTAATTATTTGTAACTAGTTACTTACAGGTAACTAGTAACTACTTACTTACAGGTAACTAAGTAACTAGTTACAACTAGTTGCAAATACCTGTAAGTAACTAGTTACAAATACTGGGAAAATAATTTATTTCTGTCACAATGCAAGGTATTAATGTAACAGAGAGTTACTCAGCTGCTACTTTTATTGCAGAATGGGGAACAAGGAAAGGCAATTGTTCCATAAGATAAAAAAGTTCAGTCAGTAAGTTCAAAGCTCAGCAGTTTAACCCACTGTCTTGGCAAAAGGGTAGCAAACTAGTTATTTTCCTGTTTAAGAAACAAGGTACTAATTCAATTTGTAAGAAAGTTACTTTGGGTGGCACAGTGGGTTAAACTGCTGAGCTTCCTGACACCTCCTGAGGTTAGAAGTGGCCGAGTCCTGAGTAACTAGTTACAAATACTGGGATAATAATTTATTTCACACCCCCAGGTATTTGTAACTAGTGCTACTGCCTAGGTTGGCAGAAGCTGGGGCTAACCAGGACCTCACCCTGTTCCTATCAAATTAAAACCACTGACCTTTCAGTCAGTAAGTTCAGCAGCTCAGCAGTTTAACCCACTGTGCCTCCGTTAACTAGTTACAGATAACCAGCCCCCGGTTTCAAGTAACTAGTTATTTGTATCTGAATTATTTGTAACTCCAGTTACTAGGGGTCAGGTAACTAGTAACTAGTTACTTACAGGTAATTAAGTAACTAGTTACTTACAGGTAACTAAGTAACTAGTTACAACTAGTTGCAAATACCTGTAAGTAACTAGTTACAAATACTGGGAAAATAATTTATTTCACACCCGCAGGTATTTGTAACTAGTTACTTACTGCTAGGTTGGCAGAAGCTGGGGCTAACAGCAGGACCTCACCCTGTTCCCCAGATTAAAACCACTGACCTTTCAGTCAGTAAGTTCAGCAGCTCAGCAGTTTAACCCACTGTGCCACCGGTAAGTAACTAGTTAAACTGTGCCACCAGGAAGCAACTAGTTACAAATAACCCACGATGGCACAGTGGGTTAAACTGCTGAGCTGCTGAACTTACTGACTGAAAGGTCAGTGGTTTTAATCTGGGGAACAGGGCGAGGTCCTGCTGTTAGCTGCAGCTTCTGCCAACCTAGTAGTTCGAAGACATGCAAATGTGAATAGATCAATAGGTACCACTTTGGCACAAGGTAATGGTGCTCCATGCAGTCATGCCGGCCATATGACCTTGGTGGTGTCTACGGACAACGCTGGCTTTTCGGCTTAGAAATGGAGATGGGCACCATCCCCTAGAGTCGGATACGACTAGACTTAATGTCCAGGGAAAACCTTTCCCTTTTTACTTGCAGACTCTGGAAATATGCTTCCATGTATCTTAAAAGGAGCTTTGTCTGGCCACGATCCTAGCCAGTCTTGGCCTGATAAGTCTCAAATAAGGTCAAGTGCAAGATTCTTGTGTGTCAGGGCAGCAGCTCTAACACTTCAAAGCATTTCCAGTGTGACACAGTGTTTCCAGGCAGGCTGCTGTCAAAAGAAAGAGGACAAGGTCTCTATGCAAAACATCCAAAACACGTTTCCCCACCCCTAACATAGTATAATCTAAAATGAGACAAGCTTGCCTGCCTTTTTCCTTTTCTGTTTTTGGTACGACCATTTCTCTGTCTCTAAAGAGAAACTTGTAAGAGGCTCCAGTTAATGTGGTGAGCAAGAGGAGATGTGATGCTAAAGTCAAGCCCCTTCCCATCCTCAGCGGTATCGTTTACCCTCCACATTTACAGGATTTTTGTGGATTTGAGTACTCTATGTCAGTGATTTTCAACCTTTTTTGAGCTGCGGCACATTTTTTACATTTACAAAATCCTGGGGCACACCACCAACCAAAATGACACAAAATGACACTCTAACACAGTAATACATATAGTTAATATGTTTTTAAATGTATCACTCAGTGTGAAACCTGGACCTGTTTCGATGGACACAACATAGATATCCTGGCAGGAATGGCAGAAAGACACAAACTTCTCACACAGAACTCCCATAACCAAGAGAAAATACTATAAGAGTTTGGTGGGCATTGACCTTGGGTTTTGGAATTGTAGTTCACCTATATCCAGAGAGCACTGTGGACTGAAACAATGTTGGATCAGGACCAAACTTGGCATGAATACTCAATATGCCCAAATGTGAACACAGATGGAGTTTGGGGAAAATGGACCTTGACATTTGGGAGTTACAGTTTCTGGGATTTATAGTTAACACACAATCAAAGAGCATCCTGAACTCTTGCAACAATGGAATTGAACCAAACTTGGCATATTGAACTCTCATTACCAACAGAAAGTACTGAAAGGGTTTGCTTGGGAATTGACCTTGAGTTTGGAAGTTGTAGTTCACCTACACCCAGAGAGCACTGTGGACTCAAACAATGCTATGTTATGTTGTTGTTTGTTTTCTATCCAGAATCACAATGTTGGAAGGAGGCTCACCACTTTAAGGTCCCTAAAACAGGCATGGGAAAACTTCGGCCCTCTGGGTGCTTTGGACTTCAACTCCCACCATTCCTAACAGCCTGAGGCCCTGCTTAAGTGGCTGAGGGGGGGGGAGAGGAAAAGGGCCTGAGGCTGCTAGGAATGGTGGGAGTTGGAGTCCAAAACACCTGGAAGGTCCAAGTTTGTCCATGCCAGCTTTTGACAGAGACCTCTTCCTCCCCCTTCCCCTTCACGCCCTTTCTTCCCCCTCCTGCCAAACACTTTTTCTTCTACACTGCCGCTTCTGCTGCCATTTTGATCCGAGGGGGCAGCTTGAGCGTGTTCAGGAGGGGAGGAGGGAGGGAGGAAGACGTGACCCGTGTGGGCGCTACTGCGCAGACTCGCCCCAGAGCAAAGCGAGCAGAGCGAGGCTGGGAAGAAGGGAGCCCAACTGGAGAAGAGAAAGTGTTCGGCAGGAGGGGGAAGAAAGGGTATTGGAGGTTCCAATTTCCCACAGCACACCTGATGATTGCTCACGGCACACCAGTGTGCCACAGCACACTGGTTAGGAAACACTGCTCTATGTAATGCCATTTCTTTTCCTGGTTTATAAATGCCATTTCCTTATTGGTTCTATCATGAAAAAACATGGAAAAGTTTGTTAAACTGCAAAGAATATCCTGCTGCAGTTTTGCTATAGTTCTTCAATGAATATCTCCTCGAGTCTCAATCAATTCAACATAGGGTTGCTGTGAGTTTTCTGGACTGTATGGCCATGTTCCAGAAGCATTTTCTCCTGGCATTTCACCCACAGTTATGGCAGATTCCGTTGTCCTCACAACCTCTGAGGATGCCTGCCATAGATGTGGGCAAAACGTCAGGAGAGAATGCTTCTGGAACATGGCCATACAGTCCAGAAAACTCATAGCAAGCCAGTGATTCCGGCCATGAAAGCCTTTGACAATACAATTCAACATACAGTAGTCTGTGGCAGCCACCAAAATGAAGTTTCTGGAGTAGGACACCTACTTTCACAGTAAAGAGTGCACAATAAAACAGGGATAACACTTTCAAACCAGAAACAGATTTTTTTTAATAAATTATATAGTTTTATGAACAGATTGGCTTAAAATGTTCTGTCTGGAAATGTATATATTGGAATGAATACCCATTCAGAAAGAACTCAGCATGGTTTGGCGGACTTCCATGAGTCACTTTATTTTCTCACATTTGAGCTCACCAACAGTCAAGGACTGGAGGGGTCCACATTGGATTAATATAATCAATGATATTATTTGTACTTTAGCGATTTTGTATTGCTCATTTGCTGTTTGTTTGCTGTAGGTTTGTAGCAGCACCTTCCCCACTGTATAGTTAGGGTTGCACCAACTGTCACATACACTGACCATAACTCACTGCCCATTCAGCAGGAGCCATGGTGGTGTAACAGAGTAGAACACCTACTTTGAGCTGCTGAGCTTATTTATTTATTTATTATTTATTTATTTACAGTATTTCTATTCCGCCCATCTCACCCCGCAGGGGACTCAGGGCGGATTACAATGTACATATACATGGCAAACATTCAATGCTATAGATACATAACATATATAGACAGACACTCAGAGGCTATGTAACATTCCAATTTCTGGCCACCAGGGGAGCTGTCGCTTCCTCATTCTTTGCATACTTCCTGGAGATTTTTATGGACTCATAAATCAGTTAAATTAGCCTCCCCACAAAGTGGTACCTTAATTTCCTACTTGATAGGTGCAACTGTCAACTGTCTTTCGGGCTGCAAAAGTTGACAACAAACTACACAATTTTGGTCGGGAGGTCACTCTGACCCGGGCTGGCTTCGAACTCATGACCTTTTGGTCAGTAGTGATCTTAATGCAGCTGACTCCCAGGCAGCTGCGCCACAGCCCCGGTGCTTGCTGACCTGAAGGTTGTCAGTTCGAATCCACGGGACAGAGTGAGCTACCGCTGTTAGCCTCAGCTGCTGCCAAACTAGCAGTTTGTAAACATGCATGGTAAATGACACTCCATGCAATCATGCCAGGCACATGACCTAGGACAGGCCTGTCCAACAGGTGGCCCGGGGGGGTGTACACAGCCCCTTAGCCCCTTAGCTACGGCCCCTTACCCTCCTTCAATAAATAATATATTTTTAAAATATTTTTAAAATATTTTTTCGATTAAAAAATATTATTTTTATTATTATTTTGGTCCCGCCCCCTTGGCTTTCTATTGGCCACCTCCTCTTCTCCTGAGGGAGGGGGCCAATGGGAGGAGATGACGTCTCTCGGGCCTCGCCCCTTGGCAGCAAACAGGAAGAGCGACCCGGCCGCATGGCTTTCCCCTCGGCAGCGCTGCTTCCTCCTCCTCAGGATTGCTGCTGCTCCGTCTGGGAGGCGCTCAGGCCCTCAGCGCCAGGGAAGCAAAAGGGGTTTGGGAGGAGGGAGGGAGTGTGCCTGAGAGCGTGAGGGAGTGAGAGAGTGACAGAGAGGGGGGGGACCTGCCCTGGGCACACCTCTCCCCAGCACAAAGGGAAGATCTCTCTGGCTCTCTCAGACACACACACACACACACACACACACACACACACACACACAAGCCCCTTCCTTTCTGACCCCTTCATTTGCGTTTCATGAACTGTCTCTTTAAGGAGAAGGAGAGAACCGGCCAGCCATAGGAGAGGGGAGGAGGAGAAAAGGAGGGAGGGGGGAATTGAATGAGAGGGAGCTCAAGGAAAGGCCTCCCACCCCCTTTTTCCCTCCTTTTCCTCCCCCCAGAATTATTCTTTGCAATTATCTAAGTTTACTTTGATGACTTACACTGAATGGAATCAGCCAGGGGTAAACTGTCAGAATGAAAGCACACAGACCTTTCAACTGCAAGGCCATTCAATGCTGATCAATGTGGCCAGTCATATATTCCAGTTCAAAGCAGAGATTGTGGGATTTTCTGCCTTGATATTCTGTATATTTATGCCCCTCATGTGTTCCATCCATCCCTCCCTCTCCCCTTATTTAAATAATATAATATGTAATTGTATATTTATGCAATGCCGGGGCAGGGAGGGGCAGAGCCGGGAGGGGAGTGGGGCGGAGCCAGGGCTTGGCCCCCCAGGTGATCAGTGACCGGAATTCCGGCCCAAGGTCCGGTAGAAGTTGGACAGCCCTGACCTAGGAGATGTCTATGGACAATGCAGGTTCCTCGGCTTAGAAATGGAGGTGAACACCTCCCCCAGAGCCGGAGATGAAAGGGGAAGCCTTTGCCTTTGTCTGTATATTTGTCTCATTGTTTAAAAACATTGAATGTTTGAGTGTATCTGTATATATATGCTGGAATCCATCCTAAATCCCCTTGGGGAGATAGGGCAGAATGTAAATACAAGGGTGGGTCAAAAATTCTGTGACTTTTTGAATTTCCCACCTCTTAACTGAAAGGGCAACACTGCTCCTGTCAACAGGCATCTGTCAGTTGACTCCTGTCAAAATTTGAACAAGCTGCGTCATTTAGTTTGTGTTTGACAGCCATTGATAGCAGACTACCACGTGATTTGAGGAGAAAATGGAAAAAAGTGAATTTAGTGTGCTCATTAAGCAATATTTATTGCGGAATAAAACCATCACTCAAACCAAGGCTAAGCTTGATAAATACTATAGGGACTCTGCACCATCAATTTCAATGGTAAAAAAGTGGTTTACTGAATTTTGTTGTGGTCATACAAGCACGGAAGATGCCGAACGTTCTGGACGCCCAGTTGAGGTCTCTACACCTCACGATATGGTGTTGACCAATCGGAGATTGAAAGTGTGAGAGATTGTGGAAGCCATAGGCATCTCACATGGCTCAGTGGTTTCAATTTTAAATGATCACTTGTGTATGAGAAAGCTTTTCGCAAGATGGGTGCTGCGTTTGCTCACAATCGACCACATTTGTCCGGTTTGAATGGATTCGTTTCAATTGGTTCAGCTCGAGGATGTGGACAAGATTTTTTGGGAAGCGAGGCCCACCACATGCATCCTAGACCCCTGCCCATCCTGGCTGATCAAGGAAGCCAGAGGGGTCTGGCAGAGTGGGTGAAGGTGGTGGTTAATGCCTCCTTACAGGAGGGCAAAATTCCAGCCAGCTTAAAGCAAGCTGTGATAAAACCGCTGTTGAAAAAACCATCACTGGACCCCACTCAATTAGTGAACTATCGGCCAGTTTCCAATCTCCCCTATTTGGGCAAAGTCATGGAACGTGTGGTGGCTTCGCAACTCCAGGGGTTCTTGGTAGACACTGATTATCTTGATCCGGCACAGTCTGGCTTTAGGCCGGGACATGGTACTGAAACAGCCTTGGTCGCCTTGGTAGATGATCTACGCCGGGAACTCGACAGGAGGAGTGTGTCCCTGTTGGTTCTGCTGGACCTCTCAGCGGCTTTCGATACCGTAGACCACGGTATCCTTCTGGGTCGCCTTGCAGATATGGGGCTTGGGGGTACTGCTCTGCAGTGGCTCCAATCCTTTCTGGAAGGTCGCACCCAGAAGGTGTTATTGGGTGACACCTGTTCGGCTCCGCAACCTTTGTCTTGTGGAGTCCCTCAGGGTTCAGTTCTGTCCCCGATGTTATTTAACATCTACATGAAACCGCTGGGAGAGATCATTTGGAGTTTTGGAGTAAGGTGTTATCTGTACGCAGATGACGTCCAGATCTGTCACTCCTTCCCACCTGTCACTAAGGAGGCTGTCCAGACTTTGAACCGGTGCTTGGCTGCTGTGTCAGACTGGATGAGGGCTAGCAAATTGAAACTTAATCCAGACAAGACAGAGGTCCTCCTGTTCAGTTGAAAGGCCAAACAGGGCATAGGGTTACAGCCTGTGTTGGACGGGGTTACACTTCCCCTTAAGACGCAGGTTCGTAGCTTGGGAGTGATCCTGGATTCATCGCTGAGCCTGGAGCCCCAGGTCTCAGCGGTGGCCAGGGGAGCTTTTGCGCGGTTAAGACTCGTGCGCCAGTTGCGCCCGTACCTTGGGAAGTCTGATCTGGCTACGGTTGTCCACGCTCTGGTCACATCCTGAATAGATTACTGCAACGCGCTCTACGTGGGGCTGCCTTTGAAGACAGTTCGGAAATTACAACTAGTCCAACGGGCGGCAGCCAGACTACTAACTGGAGCTACATACAGGGAGCATACCACCCCCCTGTTGTGTCAGCTCCACTGGCTGCCGGTCCAATTCCGGGCTCAATTCAAAGTGCTGGTGTTGACCTTTAAAGCTTTATACGGTTCTGGCCCAGCTTACTTGTCCGAACGCATCTGCCACTACGTCCCACCTCGTACTTTAAGATCATCCGGGGAGGCCCTGCTCTCGCTCCCCCCGGCTTCCCAGGTGCGGCTGGTGGGGACGAGGGAGAGGGCCTTCTCGGTGGTGGCTCCCCGTCTGTGGAATGCGCTCCCTAGCGACATACGATCAATTCCATCCCTCCTGACATTTAGGAAAAAAGTGAAAGCCTGGATGTGGGACCAGGCGTTCGCATAGGAGCACAGGACAGCACTTTAGTAGTTTAATGGAAAGTTGGTGAATAGGGCTCAATGCTTTTATGGACGGAACACTGTTTTTAACATAGGTGAATGCATAGGATGTATGAATATAATTGTATTTTAATGTATTTTAGTGTCGAATGCTGGAGGGTTTTATATTGTGTTTTATACTGCGATTGTGATGTAGGCATCAAATTGTGCCTTTTGGAAGCCGCTCTGAGTCCCCCCTCGGGGGTTGAGAAGAGCGGAGTAAAATGCCATAAATAAATAAATAAATAAATAAATAAATAAATAAATAAATAAATTTATCCAAAAACCTGTCTTTCATTCAAGAAGTCACTGACTTATTGACCCGCCCTCGTAGTGTGTTGTTGTTGTTGTTGTTGTTACAAAAGGGTATGCCATTTCTATTTTCACATGAACAGGGAGCCTGACTAGCTCAGGGGCCAAAGAAAAAGCAAGGGACATCTTTCATTTCAAATACCAAATTCCATTCCAGAGAAGCTGTCAGAGCCATATTCCAGCAGTGAATGGAAACAAAGGCATAAAGGAAGGACCAAATATACTTCTGTATAAAATAAGTCAAAGGTATTGAGAATGTTCAAATAGCAATGTATCAAATAAATATTTTAGCTGAATGTTCTAGCTCAGGACTGTCCAACTTCTTCCGGCCCAAGAAGTGTCACTGATCACCTGGGGGGCCGTAGGTGATCAGTGAGCGGGGGGCGGGGCCACTCGTGGGGGACGGGGCCGCTCATGGGGGGTGGGGCGGGGGCAGGGCCGCTTGCTCACGTAGCCCCTTCTCCTTCTCCCCGGGCGTGCTGCTGCTCAGATCCCGAGTGGCAGCGCGAGCGGGGAGAAGGAGGAGGGGCTACGGAGGAAGAAGGCAGCCGGCCGCCTCCTTTCTCTGAAGCCTCTCCTCTTTCCCCCCGGGTGCGTCGCTGCTCGGATGCCGGGCGGCGGCGTGAGCGGGAGAAGGAGGAGGGGCTACGGAGGAAGAAGGCAGCCTGCCGCCTCCTTTCTCTGAAGCCTCTCCTCTTTCCCCCCGGGTGCGCCACTGCTCGGATCCCGGGTGGCGGCGCGAGCGGGGAGAAGGAGGAGGGGCTACGGAGGAAGAAGGCAGCCGGCCGCCTCCTTTCTCTGAAGCCTCTCCTCTTTCCCCCCGGGTGCGTCGCTGCTCGGATGCCGGGCGGCGGCGTGAGCGGGGAGAAGGAGGAGGGGCTACGGAGGAAGAAGGCAGCCGGCCGCCTCCTTTCTCTGAAGCCTCTCCTCTTTCCCCCCGGGTGCGTCGCTGCTCGGATGCCAGGCGGCGGCGTGAGCGGGGAGAAGGAGGAGGGGCTACGGAGGAAGAAGGCAGCCGGCCGCCTCCTTTCTCTGAAGCCTCTCCTCTTTCCCCCCGCATGCGTCGCTGCTCAGATGCCGGGCAGCGGCGTGAGCGGGGCGAAGGAGGAGGGGCTACGGAGGAAGAAGGCAGCCGGCCGCCTCCTTTCTCCGAAGCCTCTCCTCTTTCCCCCCGGGCGCACCGCTGCTCGGATCCCGGGCGGCGGCGTGAGCGGGGAGAAGGAGGAGGGGCTACGGAGGAAGAAGACAGCCGGCTCCCCCGCCCTTCCTAGTAGTAGGCGGCGCCAAGGGCGGCACGTCACGCTACGCCTCTGACGCGCCGCCCTTGGCGCCACCTACTGCTCCTTTCGGCGGTTCCCCTCCCTAGGAAGGGCGGCGTGGAGAGATGGAGGGAGTGGGCGGTGCAGGGAGGAGGAGCTGGCTCCCTTCTCCCTGCCCCACCTCCCCCTCCCCCCCCCCCCCGGCCGTAAAATTTTTTTCCCAGGAGGGTAGCGGGGGCCGTGTCCAACAGGCTGGGGGGGCGTGCACGGCCCGCGGGCCGCCTGTTGGACAGCCCTATTCTAGCTAATGTGTCTTCAAGTCAGTTCCTATTTAGTGGCCCAAAGTTTTTTCTTGCCAAAGAAGGTTTGCTATTGCCTTCCTTTGTGAATGGGCGAGTGTGACTTGCCCAAGATCACCCAATGGGTTTTCATGACCAAATCTGGAATCAAAACTTAGTCCAATACTCAATGAAGTTTCATTGGGTAAAAAGGGTGAGATGTGAAAGGCGGTGGATTTCAACAGAAACTGCATGTTTAATAAAGCGGCATTCATATTTAGTGAAATTTCCAACTTTTAAAATATACGTATATATAAGAGAGGGTTTCCCCTTGACTGTGAACTCCCTAGTTCCCATTTTCAGAGACAATGTTTAATTAACAGAACAAGACCGCGGTATAAGATATACCGAAACATAATTAACAAAAATGCATTAATTCAGGCACAGTTAACACATGGCATTCCAAATGTGATGGGACTGTAGATCATCAACCATAACCAGCAGAGCCAATGATAAGAAATGTTCGGAGAAGTCCAATGAAGTAATAAACTGAAATGCCTGCCTGTGTCTTTCTGTCCAAAAGTTAAGTGCTACTCTGCAGGGTTGTGCATTCAGGGCAAACCCTGACCCGTTTTGTGTCCTGGCTTTTGGTGGGGGCTCGAATCCATTTTCAGGAGCCTCCCGAAATTTGGAAAGCTGATATCTGTTTTTGCTCTCCAGTGCCGAAAGATCCGTTTTCTATCAGCCCATTATGGAGTATGAGGCACTCGGTTGCAGGCCCTGGCAGGCATGGACACTCCTGCACACCACACACACACTCTCCTTGGAAAGAGAAGGTGTGTTTCGGTTGCAGGCCCACAGTCCCTGGACCTGACAGGGCCTGCAGCCAAGTGCCTCTTATCCTAGAGTAAGAAGCACTCGGTTGCAGGCCCTGGCAGGCATGGGCACTCCTGCACACCACACACACACTCTCCTTGGAAAGAGAAGGTGTGTTTGGTTGCAGGCCCAGAGGCCCTGCACCTCCCAGGGCCTGCAGCCAAGTGCCTCTTATCCTAGAGTAAGACGCACTCGGTTGCAGGCCCTGGCAGGCATGGGCACTCCTGCACACCACACACACACTCTCCTTGGAAAGAGAAGGTGTGTTTCGGTTGCAGGCCCAGAGTCCCTGAACCTGACAGGGCCTGCAGCCAAGTGCCTCTTATCCTAGAGTAAGAAGCACTCGGTTGCAGGCCCTGGCAGGCATGGGCACTTCTGTACACCAGCCACGCACTCTCCTTGGAAAGAGAAGGTGTGTTTGGAGTGCAGACCCAGAGTGTCTGAACCTGACAAGCCCTGCAGCCGAGTGCCTCTTATCCTAGAGTAAGAAGCACTCGGTTGCAGGCCCTGGCAGGCATAGGCGCTCCTGCGCACCACACACGCACTCTCCTTGGAAAATCCTCCCTCCCTTCCAGTCCTCCCTCCCTTCCTTTCTTTCCTTCACTTTATTTTAAGTTTGTAAATACTTAAAATAGCGTATAACTACTAAAATAATGTATAAAGATTAAAATAAATAGAGTATCCCTACATTGCGGTTTTTCACTTATTGCGGGAGGTCCTGGAACCTAACCCCAGCAATAAGTGAGGGAACACTGTCTGTATCAGATTGCAGGTAATCACAAAAATATTGCCGTGAGTCGGTGGTTTTCTTTACTTTGCACCTGGTGAGGTACAAGAGAGGGCCTTTTAAGGTCCAGATTTTCCAGATTAAATCCAGATTATCTGCTTTGAACTGGATTCTGTGGCAGTGTACACTCATAATCAGTCTTCAAATTACACTCCAATATAAGCGGGGGCCTCACACTCACGGGGAGGCCTGGTTGCTTGCGCAGTGGCCTGGACCCTTGTGTGGAGGCCTCGCAGCTCATGCGGAGTCCTGGGAGCTCATGCGGAGGCCTGGCTTTTCGTGCAGAGGCCTGGCCTCGCCGCAGTAGACTCAATGGAGGAGGAGGCTGCAGAGGTGAAGGCAAAGCCAGAAGGTACTTTGCGCTTTTGCTGTACTTGCTACGTGAAAGTAGAAGCGGGTTGGACTAGATGGCCCATGCGGTGTCTTCCAATTCTGTTGTTATTGTTGTTGTTGAGGATGAATGAACGGCCAACTGTTGGGGGTGCATTGATTGTGCTTTTACTACATAAAGGTGGAAGGTCCTTGTACTAGAGATGGTCTTTAGAGGTCCCTTCCAACTCTATTACTATTATTAACATTAATATTAAGACTGGATGGCCATCTGTCGAGGGTGCTTTGATTCTGCTTTCCCTGCATGAAGGCAGAACAGGCCCGGATTAAGACCTTTTTGCGCCAAAGGCCACACTTTGGAATTACGCCCCCTTTCGCGCGTCACCACTCAGGCCCTGCCCCCGGAGGGAGTGATGTCGCTCGGGCCCCGCCCCCAGAGGGAGTGATGTCGCTCGGGCTGCACTCCTCCTCCCTCCCTCCGAGACCACAGTGAGTTGTCCCAGCGGCAGCTGCTTGGCGCCCTTCCACACGGCGCCCCATTCACGCAGCGCAGCTGCTGCTGCCTTTGGGACAACTTGCCGTGGTCTCAGAAGGAGGGAGGGAGGAGGAGTGCAACCCAAGTGACGTCACTCCCTCCGGGGTGGGGCCCGAGTGATGTCGCTCGGGCCCCACCTCCGGAGGGAGTGACGTCGCTCGGGATGCATTCCTCCTCCCTTCCTCCTTCTGAGGGAACGGCGAGTTGTCCCACAGGTAGTGGCAGCTGCGCTGCATGAATGGGGCGCCGCGTGGAAGGGCGCCGCGCAGCTGCCGCTGGGACAACTCGGCGTGAGTCATCGCCAATTTTTTTGGCCTTGATCTGGCGCCCCCCTCAGCTTACGCCCATAGGCCATGGCCTTGCTGCCCTAAATGATAATCCGGGCCTGAGGCAGAATGAAGGGGGTTGGACTAGATGGCCTTTAGAGGTCCTTTCCAACTCTAGAATTCTATGAAAGGAGTCTTAGTTGACCACGAGCCGAACATAAGCCAACAGTGTGATGCTGCAGCTGAAAAGGCCAATGCTGTACTAGGCTGCGACAATAGGAGAGGCCTGAGAGAAGGTGAAAGGGAAGTGATATGACACTTTACACGGTCATTCAAAGTTTCATTTATTGTTTTCCTAACCTCCACAGAGCTCTTAGTAGGCGGGGGAAATCGTAACCCATGATCAGGTTCTTGATCAAGCATGAAAAGGGGAAATATAAACTATGTAATAGTAAAAAAAAGGCTATTTTAGGCTTGGACCATCATCTTGTTTTTTTTTCAGCCTTTAGTGCCACAAATACAAGAAAGAAATTATGTGGGGGGTTTTCATATGTTTCCCCCCATCATTTTTGTTATATCCACACCATGGTGTCTGTTTTGGAGAAAGTACTCTTTTAATCTTAAAAAACCATTTTGCCAGCAATATACAGTTTAAAATAAATATGCAAAATAAGCAAGATGGTTTCTCTATAAAGTACTGAATTGCCTGTTGATAAATGCATTGAGAGAAGGTGATGAAGCTGCACATCCTTTTCGGATGCACAGCCTTGGAGTCCTTCCAAACAGGTCCTATATCCCAGTATCTTATAATATAATAATAATACTGTTTATTTATATTCCCCTCTTCTCACCCCGAAGGGGACTCAGTGCAGATTACATTACAGTTTAGAGTGTCGGAATGTTCGTGTAGGCTGGCCAATTAGAGGCGTTATGCAAATACTCCCTCACTGGCAACCAATCATGTTGTCAGAATGGAGAGGCCAGGATCCAATCAGAACGCTGCTACATACAGTACATACATACATACATATGGAAGACATACAAATTACAATACACAGTACACAGTGCAATTCCCTGGTTTCCTGCTTATATGAGCCTCCACTGTCAGATAACCTGCGATAAACAGAAAACCTGCGATCAGATCCTGGGATATAGGACCTGTCTGGAAGGGCCTTTGGATAAGACTCAATGAACACAACTGGATTTAAAGGCTCAGTTCAACGAAACAGCACACAAAAGGGTAGAGATAAACTGCTTGGCAAAAAGATTTTTAACACATTGTCACAAGGAAAATTGAGCTCATTTGCCTCTTCTTTTAAAGGACATTTACAGTATGTAAAGGCGGTCGCTCTAACTAGTAATCTGTGGGCCGTGGTTTTCTCTTTCCTGAAAGCTGTTTGATGAGACACGGTGGTGTTTCCCCACCTCCATTCCTGTGACAAATGCTGATGTAAACAGCCTTTGTCTGCTCCTCTGAAAGGCCAAGTGAATCTCTTCATTCCTTCTACCCATCTGTTGATTTCAAATGGGGAGACTTTTCGCCTGGGTAGCCGAAACCTCCTAGAACTGCTCACAAGGGAACCCTGAACTAGCCACGGCTGGAGTTTGTAGCTCATATACTGTGCATACATATATGTCAACCTAATGCAGTGTTTCCCAACGGGTGTGTCGTGGCACACTAGTGTGCCGGGAACGACCATCAGGTGTGCCGTGGGAAATCGGAACCTCCAATACCCTTTCTTCCCCCTCCTAGCAGCTCTTTCTCCCTCTTTCCCTCCCCAAAGACCCTCCCTGAGGCAAAGGAAGGGCTCTGCTGAATGCCAGGGCCAGGCCCGCCTTGAGGAAGCCTTCAGGAGCCTCAACTGAGCATGGCTCCAGCTCCCGCTCAGGGCTGCTTCAGCCTCCCGATGCTCCCAGGTTCGTTCACTGGCCAATTCACCGACGTGGAGCTTCTAACTTTGGCTGTTCTCGCGAGAAATCCAAGTCAACGCGAAAACGCCGCCCAGTGCTCTGCTTTTGCGGAGAGAGGAGGGAGGCAACGAAAGAGGCCACACAGATCTATGAAATGTATAGACTACCCACTCCCAGGTTTCCAAGAAACAAATTGAGCCTCTCTGCTTGGAAAAGGTTTTTTTTTACTATTTTACTGGATATTTCGAGAGTTGCCCCCCCCCCCCCCCAAGGAACTGTTTATAACAGCTTCGTGACATCCATAGTTAACTGGAAGCAAGTTTCACTCAGGGTGAAATTTCGCAAGGGTCTGGAGAACAAGCCCTATGAGGAGCGGCTTGAAGAGCTGGGCATGTTTAGCCTGAAGAAGAGAAGGCTGGGAGAAGACATGATAGCCATGTATAAGTATGTGAGAGGAAGTCATATATATGTTGTGTTAATCGAAACAGGCCCAGTTTTCACACTGAGTGTATAAATACATTTAAAAACATATTAACTATATGTATTACTGTGTTAGAGTGTCATTTTGTCTCATTTTGGTTGGTGATGTGCCCCAGGATTTTGTAAATGTAAAAATGTGCCATGGCTCAGAAATGGTTGAAAAACACTGACCTAATGTATAAGTCGAGGGCAGGGTTTGGGGACAAAATTATGAATTTTGATATGACCCATGGATAAGTCACTGATAATTCCACAGAGTGGGGCAAGCTCCTCTGTACGCCACTGCCACTTCATTCAAAAAGGTCAGAAGCAGCAAAGAAAATAGAGGGGAGTCGTGTTTCTTTAAGGTTTTCTCGGGATGAACTAAGGCCCCTTCTACACTGTCATATAATCCAGATTATCAAAGCAGATACCCTACATTATCTGCTTTGAAAGGGATTATCTAAGTCTACACTGCCATATAATCCAGTTCAAAGTAGATAACCTGGATTTTGCATGGCCGTGTAGAAGGGGCCCAAGTTTTCTCCTTTTGCCACTCTACTCAGAGAAGGGAATACAGTGTTCCCTCACTTATTGCAGGCGTTACGTTTCAGTACCACCTGCGAAAAGTGAAAATCCGTGAAGTAGGAATGATACACACACACACACCATATATACTTGAATATAAACTGAACCAAATATAAGCCGAGGCACCTAATTTTTCCACTAAAAACTGGGAAGACGTATTGACTTGAGGGAGGGAAATGCAGCAGCCACGCGTCAACTTCAAAATAAAAATAGATACCAATAAAATTACATTAATTGAGGCATCAGGGGATTAAATGTTTTGGAATATTTACATAAAAGTGTATTTTAAGACAAGACTCCCCAACTCTGATTAAACCATTATCCTAACCTCCTTCTACGTAAATGTGCTTACATATCCTTCCAATAATGATAAAGAGAGTAAGATAATAAATGTAATATTATTATTAACAATAATAAGAGTACAATAATGGAAATGTCGTAATAACAATAATAAATAGGGAAAAATAATAAATGTAATAGAGTAAAATAATAAATGTAAAAAATTTACACTATTATTACATTTATATTAAGTAAAATAATGTAAATGTAATAATAGTGTAAAGTAAAATAATGTAAATGTAATAATAGTGTAAATACATGTAATAAAAATAATAATAAAGTAAAATAATATAAATGTAATAATAGTGTAAATAAATGTAATAAAAATAATAATAAAGTAAAATAATGTAAATGTAATAATAGTGTAAATAAATGTAATAAAAATAATAATAAAGTAAAATAATGTAAATGTAATAATAAACAGAGTAAATAAATGTAATAAAAATAATAATAGAGTATCAATCAAAACTTTATTACGGTCACAGACCAGCACAAAGCGGGCACAAGCGCCCTAAGAGGAGAAGGAGTAATAATAGAATAAAATAATGTAAATGTAATAATAAACAGACTAAATAAATGTAATAAAATTAATACTAATAACAGAGTAAAATAATAAATAACCTTGGCTCGAGTAAAAGCCGAGGGGAGCATTTTCAGTCTTAAAAAGGGGCTGAAAAACTAGGTTTATATTCAAGTATATACAGTATATCTCGCATTCTGAGGGCGAGGCAGAAGCAAGGAGAGATTTAAAGGCACTGCGCATCTTTTTTTTTTTGCTAGTTATAAGGAAAAATTACTGTACATTCTGCTCTCTCTCTCTCTCTCTCTCTCTCTCTCATGATTGGCTGCCTCTCTTCCGAGGGGGAGACTGAAACCCCCTTCCACACTTCATCGTTGCCGGGAGGTGTAAAGACCTCAACTGTGCGTCCAGGACGTTCGGCATCTTCCGTGCTTGTACGGCCACAACAAAATTCAGTAAACCATTTTTTTACCATTGAAATTGATGGTGCAGAGTCCCCATAGTATTTATCAAGCTTAGCCTTGGTTTGAGTGGTGGTTTTTTCCACAAAAAATGCTAATGAGCACACAAAATTCACTTTTTTTCCATTTTCTCCTCAAATCACACGGTAGTCTGCTATCAATGGCCGTCAACCACAAACTAAATGACGCAGCTTGTTCAAATTTTGACAGGAGTTGTTGACAGGAGCAGTGTTGCCCTTTCAGTTAAGAGGCGGGGAATTCAAAAAGTCACAGACTTATTGACCCGCCCTCGTACTTTGAACACAGTTTGCAATAACTGAAGCAACCCAAGAAGAAGAATAAAGAGGGAAATTGGGGGAAGAGAGAGAAACTGGGGCAAGACAGAGGTGGTTCACAGGGACTGTCCCTGCCAGATTGAGACAGTTGAATTGTATGCATATCTTTCAGGGGGAGAAAGAAGTCTATACTTCATTGACCTAAAACAGGGCTATGCAAAATATGCCCATCAGGTTATTTGGATTGAAAGTCCCAGCAACCGTAGACACCTTAACTTTTAACAGTGAGGAATGCTAAAATTCGCAATCCAGCAACTTCTGGACTGCTGCATATTTCCCACTTCTGCCTATGGAAGTGGTACTCATGGGGTCCCCAGGCATTTTCTGTAGTTCTCTGATTTCAGCGGCATAACATTAAACTGGGCTGGATAATGAAAAATGTTCATAGAGATTCATACAGTTTGTTAGCGTTTTATAACAAAAATTTTTTTTTAAAAAAAAAATCTCTATTATGTTAGAAATTAACTTTCATGTTGCTGCAGACACTCTCTGGGAAGGGGTTCTTAGTAATCTTCATTTTCTACGAGGTATGTTTAGCACAACCCCCCCCCCCCCAAAAGAGCCAACAGCCACAAATCCAAACAAACATTATGGTCTACAACTCCCATGATCCCCCACTCCAGCCCTCTGTGCCAGTTTAGAGTGTCGGAATGTTGGTGGTGCTGGCCAATTAGAGGCATTATGCAAATACTCCATCAGTTAGAATGTAGGTGGCTGGGAGCCACCACCCTCTGGCAGTTTAGAGTGTCGGAATGTTGGTGGGATGGAGGGAGAAGAGGCAGGAGGACAGAGAGAAGAGAAAAGCTGAGGGATGTTGGGGGAGGAGGGAAGAAAGGAAGTATAAAAGGCAGAAAGGGATGTTACTGTTGGTCTTCGCCAGATGCACAAACGTATGTACTTATAGACATACACACACACATATATACATGCACTGAAATATACACATGCACACATACATACACACATCTGTAATTACACACATCTACACATATACACGCATATACAGTACATATACAAAAACACACATCTACACATATACACGCATATACAGTACATATACAAAAACACACATATACATAAGTACACACATATACACACATATGTACATAAAGACACAAATCCATATATATACATACATACACACACACACAAAACACACATATATAGACTGGGACACAGGAAAGAGGAAAAGTCACAGTGGCGCTGGCTGATTATGAGCTAAAAGGAGGAGGAAGGCTCGCTGTCTTCACCGTAGCCGGGGCCTCTGCAGCAAACGGGGACAGCGCTCCTCCCATCTCCTCCCAGCCTCCTCCTTAACCCCCCCCCAAAGGAACGAAAGAAGGGGGGGAAAGGTAGGGAAAGGAATGGAGGGACTGAGACAAGGGTAGCAAGGATTGATACAGAAAGGGGAGGAATGGCAGGAAGGAGGGAAAGGAAAGAAGGGAGGGAGGGAGGGAAGGAAGGAAGGAGGAGGGGAGAAGAAAGGAAAGGAAGGATAGAAGGAAGAATGGATGGAAGGAAGGAGGGGAGAAGAAAGGAAGGGAAGGATAGAAGGAAGAATGGATGGAAGGAAGGAGGGGAGAAGAAAGGAAGGAAAAATGAAGGATAGCAGGAAGGAGGGGAGGGGGAAAGGAAGGAAAGGATAGAAGGATGGAGTGAAGGAAGGAAAAAGAAGGATAGCAGGAAGGAGGGGAGGGGAAAGAAAGGAAAGAAGGATGGAGTGAAGGAAGGAAAGGAGAAGAAAGGAACACAGAAACACATACATGCACACATATATACATGCACAGAAATATACAAATATACACATACACACATACATAAACACACCTGTGCTTACACACATCAACACATACAGTATACACGCACATACATATACAAACACACATATACATAAGTACACACATATACAGTACATGCATACACATATACACATATACATAACTACACACACAGTCCCCAATTTAAAAAAATCCCACCCCAACGCGTGGCCGGGTCAGCTAGTATACCCACACACACACACACACACACACACACACACACACAGTTAATAAAATAAAGGAGCCCCTTGCAGCACAGCAGGTTAAACCACTGATCTGCTGAACTTGCTGACCGAAAGGTGGGTGGTTTGAATCCTGGGAGCAGGTTGAGCTCCCGCTGTTAGTCTCAGCTTCTGCCAACCTAGCAGTTTGAAAACATGCAAATGTGAATAGATCAATAGGTACCACTCCAGCAGGAAGGTAATGGTGCTCCATGCTGGCCACATGACCTTGGAGGCATCCACTGACAAAACCGGCTCTTCGGCTTAGAAATGTAGATGAGCACCCCCTCCCCCAGAGTTGGACATGACTAGACTTAATGTCAAGGGGAAACCTTTACCTTTACCTAATAAAGTTCTTGAGACAAACTGGAGAACATTTTAGGGTGTGTGTGTTGTTGTTGTTTTTAAAAAATAACTCTTTATTTAACAATACAATAAAATAAAACCATACAACACTCATACATCCTGGGTTTTAGTGGGGAAAAATACAATTTATGGCACAGTGACAATTTGTCAGTTTTTTAAAAATCCTATTTTATTTTTTATGTTCTTTGGTTACATTTTTGAAGGTGCCTGTTCAATCCCATGTTTGTTTACTCAGAATCTATAAGGGTCTATAGGGGAGACAATTGCTTACTAATTTTAAATTGAGATAAATGCTATAGAATGGTGTAAATAGTATTATAGAATCATAAAATCGACAAGTTATCTTGAAAGATAGAGCCTAGGTGAGCTTGCACAATTTTTCGGTTGTGAGACTGGACGTTTTGCGTTAACCACAGATTATTGTTGCGTTCAAACCCTAAACTGTGGTTATTCTTAACTATGGTTGGTTTGACATAGGACCAACTTCATAATCCATGTTACAGAATCATTAAATCCTAGAGTCGGAAGAGATCTCCATGGGCCAGCCAGTTCAAGTCCCTGCCAAGAAGCAGAAAAATTGCAACCAAAGCACTCCCGACAGATGGCCATCCAGCCTCAGTTGAAAAGCCTTCAAAGAGGAACCTTTATAATAATATTTACCCTAATAACAATTTTAATAGATCCTGGGGATGCGTGCCTGTTTCTAAACAGTAGCACTAGCGACAACATTTGATTTAGAAGTAATGAGGGAAATGTAAGGAGTTATCGTTCTTTTTTTTTTTACATATATAAGACTGTACATTGCAATATTCATTGAAAACTACAAAAACTTTAAAATAGCATCGTTAAAAAAATTTCAAAATAATAAAATTTCAATGCATTATATGCATTTTGGGAGAGCCCCCAAATTCAGCAAGCAGCTGCGTCAGTCTAATCATTTGTACCCTGAGACTTTTCATCAAATAAATAACTAGGAAATCTGAAACTAGCATCTACAAGACACTGTCCGCAACTTGAAACATGTAAACATTTCAGCAATTTTGTCAGTTTTTACACAAAGCCTTGACCGGTGGAATTTGCAGTCCAGGATTCCCCAAAAATACAAGGCTGGCAGAGGGCATATCTGCTATAGAATATTTCTCGGCTTTTCCGTGTCAGTTCCTTGAGGATTGTTGTCTTTCACTTCCTAGGGAAAATTCAAGCGTTGACATACATCCTTTAGTTGTGGTCAAACGACTCTTGCAACATGTCTAAATTCTCCATGGCACTTCAAGTACAGTGTCCATCACGTCCTTATTCCTGAACAGCTGAATGGTGGATAGATCGGTGATAATCTTCTGGAGGGGGGATTTGCTCTGAGATATCATAGCCTCTTAGAACTGGTCCAGTGTTTTGCTGTGCAAAGTAGTATAGGTGCCTTGCAAACATTGGCTCGACCTTAACAACAGAAGGGAAGTTTAGTCAGACATCTGTCAAGATTTTCCAGTTCATTCATAGAAAATGTTACAAACAGGACAACATCAGTTACCCAAACAGAGAATAGAAACGTTTTCCTTTTCAAATGAATTTGCTGTGTAATTTCAAAATAAAAATAGATACCAATGGGATTACATTAATTGAGGCATCTGTAGGTTAAATATTTTTGAATAGTTACATAAAACTAGAATTTAAGATAAGACTAACTCTGATTAAACCATTATTCTAACTTCCTTTAATGTAAATGTGCTTACATATTAGGGGTGGTTGATCCATAAAAAAATTGATTCTAAACTCGGTTTGGGGGATTTCCATTGCTGGTTCGTTATAGAAATTAATCTGAAAAATATTAAATAAATTTGGTGATTGAAATGTTATTAATAACGAATTTTCGTTATTATTCCTTATGCCAGCTGGGAGGGAGCCCTCCCCTCTTCTGTTCCTCCCACCCCCCCCCCTCCGCAAGAGCATAGACATCCCTGGTTAAATGTTCTTGTGGGGGGGGGGTAGGAACGGAGGATTGGATGGATGGCTTGTTGCCATCTACTCCTCCATTCACTCCTCCGTTCCCCCCCACACACGCAAGAACAGAGGATTCCCGGATAATATTTAATCCGGGACACCTCTGTTCTTGCAGGGAGGGGGGAACGGAGGAGTGAATGGCAACAAGCCATTCACTCCTCCGTCCGTCCATCCCCCCACAAGAACAGAGGTGGGGACTCGCCTCCCCACGTCCTCCCCAGCATGCGAATAATGCGAGACAAGGCTTCTCTCACATTATTCCCATGCAGAGGAGGAGGTGGGGGTTCACCTCCTCTCTTCCTCCTGTCCATGGGAATAACGTGAGACAGGCTTGTCTCGCATTATTGCCATGGATAGAAGGAAGAGGGGACTCGGTTCCCCTCTTCCTTCTCTCCATGGGAATAAAGCGCCGAGAGGAGAAAGGCAGGTGCTGCTGCCCTCCAGTCTCCTCTTTCGAGTTGAGAACTGAGAAGGGGGGGAAATGACCTAATTACATGACCTTTACAAAAAAAAATAGCGACCCCGGGTTCGGTATAGAAATTACACTTCCGGGTTGGGCCCCGAGGGTCAAAAAACTTTGAAATTAATTTTAAATACGAAGCAAAACCGATTTCAAAGTATTTTAAACCGGAGATATCCACCCCTATTACGTATCCTTCCAATAATAATAGAGTAAAATAATGAATGTAATAATAACAGTAATAGAGTAAAATAATAAATTTAATAACAATAATAGAGAAAAATTTGGGTACCAGGCGGCAGGAGCCAATCGCGGCACGATTTTTAAAATTATTTTATAACATTTTTTTGGTCTGTGATTCTGCGCCCCCCTCAGCTTGCGCCCCTAGGCCATGGCCTAGGTTGGCCCTATGGGTAATCCGGGCCTGTTCCACATAGCCCTATATCCCAGAATATCGAGGCAGGAAATCCCACATTATCTGAGTGTGGACTCAGATAACCCAGTTCGAAGCAGATCTTGTGGGATTTTCTGCCTCGATATTCTGGGATATAGAGCTGTGTGGAAGGGGCCCTTAGATGCTTCTATAATTTAAAAAAGTGTGACTCAGAATTGAGAAAATACAGAATGTCACAAAGGCTCCCCCAATCAAAATGATTACCTTTAAGGTAAATTGAGTGCTTACAAAGTTCATTCCATTGCATAAATTAGTCATTTTTTCAGATTTTAAAAAATGTATTGTATAAAGCTCAGTTGTAAGCAGTCACCTGAGACTGACATTTCCCTACTATCCCTTTAATAATATTCTACCTATATTTAAGTAAGCCAAGCAATCTATACTTACATGGGCAGTAATTTGTTTTCTCTGCCTTTGTGGATCTGGAAATTCCTCTCCAAAACATAAAACAATCTGGAATCGAGGCAAAGGCCGCGCGTGGTGAGCAAAGGCTTGCAGTTCTGGAAAGCCAACAAAAGATTATCAAGCTATCCTCAAATTATATACAGGCAGTCCCCATGTTACAAACATCCTACTTGCAAACGAGAGTTAAAAATGGGGATGAGACAACAGAAAATTGAGAAATGTATTCCTTGGAAGGAAATTTACTCCTGAAATAGTTATCAAGGGGGAAAGGGGTCTCCTCAAAGCTTTATCACCAATCATTTCCACAACGAGCCATTTTTTTTTCAAAATCCAACTATCACGGGGACAGAAAGTGAGGTGAAATCTTCTGAACAGGGGTACACAGCAAAACAAACACCACAGGGGTGTTAATAATACATAATAATAATAATACACTTTATTTATATTCCGCTCTTCTCACCCCGAAGGGGACTCAGAGCGGATTACAGGTACACATACTTAGCAGACAATCCCTGCCGTTTCCACATACACACATATAGACGAACAGAGGCAAACTCTGACCACCAGGGGGAGCTGACGCAATCTATGTTAACCCTTCCCTATGCTATTAAAGCATGGCTATCTATCTATGTATTTGTATACCACCCTTCTCAGCCTATTGGCGACTCTATCTATCTATCTATCTATCTATCTCTATCTATCTGGAGTTACACTTAAATAATGTACCTGTTCCGACTTACACACAAATTCAACTTAAGAACAAACCTACAGAGCCTATCTTGTGTGTGTGTGTGTGTGTGTGTGTGTGTGAGTGTATATAATTTTATTGTAATCAAACAAAAACAACATATAACATATAACAATATATCTTGTTCTGTAGGTATGTAATTTATGTCCCATCTTTTTCCTAGGATGGAATTCAATATTTAGCAAGGAGAATCCTTACTGAAGAAATTATTCTGTGACAACAAGAATAGTTACAGAAATAACATCTAGCTATGGGCTAAACTATGAACACACACAAACTGAGCAAAACAATAGCTTGCGGTCTTATTTATTTATTTGCTATGTTCTATTTATGTAAGTCTTTCTATACTATACACATTTATATGCCTCATCGTATCAGATTTTGTCATGGTGAACAATATAAGCATTCGACTTATTTAAGGTCAGATGAGGGCAGTTCATTATCTGGAGCTAGCCATCTTAGAGGAGCCCCCGGTGGTGCAGTGGGTTAAACCGCTGAGCTGCTGAACTTGCCGACCAAAAGGTCGGCGTTTTGAATCTGGGGAGCGAGGTGAGCTCCTGTTGTCATTGCCAGCTTCTGCCAACATAGCAGTTTGAAAACATGCAAATGTGAGTAGATCAATAGGTACTGCTCTGGCAGGAAGGTAATGGTGCTCCATGAAGTCATGCCGGCCACATGACTTTGGAGGTGTCTACGGACAACGCCGGCTCTTCAGCTTAGACATTGAGATGAACACCACTCGCCAGAGTTGGACACGACTAGACTTGGCTGGCTGGGAATCAGCTGCATAAGATCTCTACTGACCAGAAAGTCATGAGTTCGAGGCCTGCCCGGGTCGGGGTGAGCTCTCGGCCAATTGTGTAGCTCGTTGTCTGTCTATATATGTTGTATGTCAATGGCATTGAATGTTTGCCTGTATATGTGCATTGTGATCTGCCCTGAGTCCCCTGCAGGGTGAGAAGGGCGGAATATAAATGATGTAAATAAATAAATAAATAAATAATCTATCTGATCATTATGTAGTCAAACAATACACATAACGCAAGAATAGGGAATTTGGGGAGCATCTGCACTGTAGAATGCATGCAAAATTGACATCAATGCTATGGAATCATAAGAGTTGTAGTTTTACAAGATCTTTGGTCTTCTCTGTCAAAGAATGCTGCTGCCTCACCAAACTACATATCCCAGGATTCCATAGCATTAAGCTGTGGCAGTGAAAGTGGTGTCGAACTGCATTAATTCTACAATTTAAATTTACCCTTGGACATACAAGACACCAGAAACTAAAGGGATATTTGAGAATGCAGACAAAATAACCTGTTACTAAGGGAGCTGTGAACGTGTGAAAAAAATAGAGTGTATTTTAATTTTTTAAAAAAATAGATGAGCTAATGATTGTTTTGGACTTCAACTCCCAGACATCCCAGCCAGTATGGCCAACAGTTGGGATTGTGGAATGTAAGGTCTGGAGAACCCAAGATGGGTTGAGATACCATTTCATCCTATTTCATGGCAGCATAGCAAAATACAAGTACCGTATTTTTCGCACCATAAGACGCAGTTTTTTTTCTCCCAAAGTGGGATGAAAAATCAGCCGCGTCTTATGGTGCGAATATGCAGGGGGGGGAGAGGCGCTGGAGCAGAGGGAGGGCGGCGATATACTCACCCTGTTGCCGCCTCTCCTCTTCTCTGGTCCGTTGCGGCGGCGGAGGGACGCTGGTTCGCTCTCCCTCGCCTCCTTTTCCTTCCCTCCGCCCTCAAGGAAAGGGCGGAGGGAAGGAAAAGGAGGCAGAGGGCGGAGCAAACCGCGTCGTGTCAGAGCTGACGTGACGTGGTTTGCTCTCCTCGCCTCCTTTTCCTTCCCTCCGCCCTCAAGGAAAGGGCGGAGGGAAGGAAAATGTGGCAGGGGCGGAGCGACCCGCGACGAGTCAGAGGTGACGCGACGCGGTTCGCTCTCCTCGCCTCCTTTTCCTTCCCTCCGCCTCAAGGAAAGGGCGGAGGGAAGGAAAAGGAGGCAGAGGGCGGAGCGAACCGCGTCGCGTCAGAGCTGACGCGACGCGATTCGCTCTCCTCGCCTCCTTTTCCTTCCCTCCGCCCTCAAGGAAAGAGGGGCGGAGGGAAGGAAAATGAGGCAGAGGGCGGAGCAAACCACGTCGCGTCAGAGCTGACGCGACATGGTTCGCTCTCCCTCGCCTCCTTTTCCTTCCCCCCACCTTTTCTTCCCTCAAGGAAAGGGTGGGGGGAAGGAAAAGGAGGCAGAGGGCGAGCGAACCAGCGAGCCCTCTGAGAAGACGCACCTGCTGATAAGACTTACCTAGATTTTAGAGGGGGAGCGAAATTTTTTTTTCCTATTTTCCTCCTCTAAAATCTAGGTGCGTCTTATCAGCAGGTGCGTCTTATGGTGCGAAAAATACGGTATATGAGTATACATCCAGCTCCCACTAACCCGACCCTGCTGGAAAAATGAAAGCTTTAACCACACATTTTATAAACTACAAAAAATGCAATAGTGACTGATGTTGAGAAAAATTACCTGATAAAAATTGCTGAGTATCAAAAAGTTTGCATGTTTGTTCCCGTTCCAGTTTGTTAGGTCTGTCACTGCAAAGGGCGAGAGGCCCATCCCAATAGATCCTGCTCTGGCAGAGTCTCTTAGCGTAAAGTCCATCCGGCGTCATCCAGAGTAGGACTCCCTTTTCCAGGTGACTTAGCATTTTTTCAGTTGTTTTCCTTTGGCTATGATCTTCGGGATATGGGAACAAAACTTGGTCTAGGCCACTGACTTCATAGCTTTGGCCATGAGAGATCCTACAGCCCTCGGGACTTGTCGTTGTGACTTCTTTCACAAGGGTTTCGTGGTAATACAGACAGATGTGCAGTCGGAAATCTGGAAAATACATTTCTGCAAAATTAACAGGACATTTGGCATCACATGACGGCACTTCATTTAATATCTACAAAACCTGAATCTCAGTCCCCTTCTAATTCAGATTATCTGCTTTGAACTGGATTATATGAGTCATATAATCCATTTCAAAGATGTTAACGTGAATTATCGGCTTTGATAATCTAGATCAGTGTTTCTCAACCAACCAGTGTGCCGTGAGCGGTCATCAGGTGTGCCGCGAGAAAAGCTCTCTGCCCCCCTTCCTTCCCCCCTCCTCCTGCCGAACTCCTGCTGCTTGGGAGAGGAGGAGGAAGAACGAGAGCGGCGGAAGAAAAAGAAGAAGGGACCGGGGCACCGCCTCCTTCGGCCGTTTCCCCAACCAGCCTCCAATCCGCCATGACTCTTGCCCCTTGCTTGTTGAAGCCACACGGAGGAGGAGCCCTGCCTACTGAAACCCGTCCACCGCTCATGCTCCTCCTCTGTGGAAGAGCTGAAGCCGGGGAGGGGGGGACATGATGCAGCCTGGCTCCGCCCCCTCCTCCCGGCTTCAGCACTCCCACAGCTTTGCCAGCCTTGAGGGGGCAGTGCCAAGCCAGTGGTGGTAGAGCCAGCACAATGCTGGTTTGGCACGGCCCCCTCAAAGCTGGCGAAGCTGTGGGAGAACTGAAGCCAGGGAGAGGGGCGGAGCATGATGCAGCCTGGCTCCGCCCTCCCCAGCTTCAGCGCTCCCACAGCCGCAAGCCTTGAGGGGCAGTGCCAAGCCAGTGGTGGTAGAGCCAGCACAATGCTGGTTTGGCACGGCCCCTCAAAGCTGGGAAGCTGTGGGAGAACTGAAGCCAGGGAGAGGGGGCGGAGCATGATGCAGCCTGGCTCCGCCCCCTCCCCAGCTTCAGCGCTCCCACAGCTTCGCAAGCCTTGAGGGGGCAGTGCCAAGCCAGCGGTGGCAGAGCCAGCACAATGCTGGCTTGGCACTGCCCCCTCAAAGCTGGCGAAGCTGTGGGAGAACTGAAGCCGAGGGGGGAGGGGGAGGGGCATGGTGGGGCCTGGCTCCTCCCCCTCCCCCAGCTTCGGCACTCCCAGCAGCTGCTCCCAGCAGGTCACCATCCTCCAGCAGTGTCATTTTGGTTGGTGGTGTGCCCCCGGATTTTTTTAATGTTAAAAGTGTGCCACGGCTCAAAAAAGGTTGGGAAACACTGATCTAGATGATATGGCAGTGTTGAAGGGCCCTCAGACCCAGTTCCTCATTCATCAGTATCAACACATCCAAGTTATCATAAATAAGATATGTGTGTGTGTTTGTGCATGCAAGTACGACAAAATGGATGATATTTCAAAATTAAATATCATCCTTCTGCCATAAGAGCAATATATCGCAATGTTTTCTACTGGATTATAATTCCCCGAATAGTGTTTATGTTGCTCTAAGGCAGCGGTTCTCAACCTGTGGGTCGTGACCCCCAAGGGGGTCGTTTGGCCATTTCGGAGGGGTTGTGACCCTGCCCCCTTTGACCCCGCCCCCTTTGACCCCGCCCCCTTTGTCTCCCTTGCCTGGCTCTTGCCAATGGGGTCGCGAGCCAGGCGAGGAACGCTCCACAAAAAAACACATCCTGCATATCAGATATTTATATTACGATTCATAACAGTAGCAAAATTACAGTTATTAAGGAGCAACGAAAATAATTTTATGGTTGGGGGTCACCACAACATGAGGAACCATATTTAGGGGTCACGGTGTTAGAAAGGTTGAGAACCACTGCTCTAAGGAGCCCCTGGTGGCATGTCAGATTAAGCTGCTGAGCTGCTGAACTTGCTGACCAAAAGCTCAGCAGTTCAAATTCAGGGAGCGGGGTGAGCTCCTGCTGTTAGCTGTTCTGCTAACCTAGCAGTTTGGAAACATGTAAATGTGAGTAGGTCAATAGCTGGAAGGTAATGATGCTCCATGAAGTCATGCTACATGACCTTGGAGGCGTCTACGGACAACGCCGGATCTTCAAATTAGAAATGGAGATGAGCACCACCCCAGAGTCGGACACTAGATTTAATGTCAAGGGGAAACCTTTACCTTTACCTAATAAAGTTCTTGAGACAAGCTGGAGAACATTATAGGGAATATATATATATATATATATATATATATATATATATATATATTAAAAACAACAACAAAACTCCCCTATAATGTTCTCCAGCTTGTCTTTTTTAAAAAAACCACTCTATTTATTTAACAATAATGTCAAGGGGAAACCTTCACCTTTACCTTTAAGGAACATACTTTGGATTAATTTATGAATGCAACAGCACTTGGCACAGACATGGCTGGTAATTTTAGACTGTGTCACAGTAGAGTAGTTTAACAGGTGATAATCACTACCGGAGCGGCCACTTGATCTGGGGATTATTAGCCATAAATACTATCTTATGGGGAAAGTCCTAAAATCTTTGGAAGTTCTAAAAGAAATCTAAGTTCACGATGAACTGGGATTTGCAACATGGCAAGAAGGATATCTTTCTTTCAGATATCCTGATTCCAGGTTGTTTAGGACTTTGTAGATCAGTGTTTCCCAACCAGTGTGCCACGGCACACTAGTGTGCCATGAGCGATCAGCAGGTGTGCCGTGGGAAATTGGCACTCTTCCCCCTCCTAGCAGGTCTTTCTCCCTCTTTCCCTCCCCAAAGATCCTCGCCGAGGCAAAGGAAGGGCTCCGCCAAATGCCGGAAGCTCCACGTCGGTGAATTGGGCAGTGAGCGAACCTGGGAGCATCGGGAGGCTGAAGCATTCACAGGTTTCCAAGAAACAAATTGAGTCCCTCCGCTTGGAAATGTTAATTTTTTTACTATTTTACTGGATTTTTTGAGAGTTGCCTCCCCCCCCCCCAAAGGAACTGTTTATAACAGCTTCATGACATCCATAGTTATCTGGAAACAAGTTTCACTCGGGGTGAAATTTCACAAGGGTCTGGAGAACAAGCCCTATGAGGAGCGGCTTGAAGAGCTGGGCATGTTTAGCCTGAAGAAGAGAAGGCTGAGAGAAGAGATGATAGCCATGTATAAGCCATGTGAGAGGAAGTCATATATATGTTGTGTTCATCGAAACAGGCCCAGGTTTCACACTGAGTGTATAAATACATTTAAAAACATATTAACTGTAGGTATTACTGTGTTAGAGTGTCATTTTGTGTCATTTTGGTTGGTGGTGTGCCCCGGGAGTTTGTAAATGTAAAAAATGTGCCGTGGCTCAAAAAAGGTTGGGAAACACTGTTGTAGATCAACACTGGGACCTTGAAATGAACTTGGAAACAAACTGGAAATTAATTGTACTTCCTCAAAACAGATATTAGATACGGTTTCTGAAATGCACTGAGAGAAAGGTTAGTCTTCAGAAGCCTCACTCCCCATCTGTAGGCAGTGGATTACACGTCAGCAACATGGTGAATCCACTCTGGGATATATTCCAGATTTTTAAGGGACCTTCCACACAGCTATGTAACCCAGACCATCAAGGCAGAAAATCCCACAGTATCTGCTTTGAACTGGGTTATCTGAGTCCACACTGGCATATATTCCAGTTCAAAGCAGAAAATGTGGGATTTTATTCAGCTGCGTGGAAGGGGCCAAGAGTATTGAATCCTTTCCCTCAAATACGTTCAGCAACCTGAACTGGATTCTATGAGTCTACACTGCCATGCCATATAATCCAGTTCAAAGCAGATAATCTGAATTTTATATGGCAGTGTAGAGGGGGGCAGAGCTCAACGCTCAAACTACTACAAAAGAAAAGATACAAATACCAAACCATCTCTAACTTTACCTCACATGCCTGTATTGATTTGCCAATGTACTCACTACCAAATTGAGCATATGCGCTTGTGTATATTATATACTTTCACTTAGAAGTCATGCATATTAACTGTGTGATGTGCAAAATGCCCCATTCATGATGTCAGTTTATGCATATTCTTTATGACTCATGAATGCATATCCATTACAGTTCCATTTCTTAAACCAATCCAACCCATATATATGGGGGGGAACAATGCTGATAGAGTTTCACAGCTAGCTTCTCATTTGAGATCATGGAGGTTGGAAGCTTAACTGGAAAGTTGTGAAATAATTCCTCCAAACCAAATATTGAATGGTTTACACACCTGACAATGGAAGAGCTTCACCAGACCTTATGCTTGGCTCTATTGGGATCCCAGGAGCCTGAGACTCAGGTGGCGCACAAGCATAAAAGGTTCCTGTCACCTGACAACCTGTTTTTAACAAACAAAACTATTATTTTCACAGCAGCCCAAAAGAGCTAGAAAGCCTCCTTCTCCTTCACATTACAAACCACTTCAGCAGCATGATATTTTTATGTTGGTATTACTCAAAGAACACTACGCCAAAGATTTATTGAACATCGTAGTCGTATCAATACAGGCAATGAGGATTTACCATTTTATGTTCACTGCAAAGCCTTCAATCACACACCCCGGTCTTTTTAAGAATCCAAGCCCTTGAAAAAGTGGATCCAGCACCTCACAGTAACATCCATCAGGTGCTTAGAAAACTAGAATGTAAATGGATCTTACTACTGGATACCGAGCACCCGAAAGGGTTAAATGAATTAATCAGTGTACAATCGCTAATCCTGTAATTGAACCAGCTGATCGTTACTGTATTTAACTCTGTGTTTTTTCTTGTGTCCTTACCTTTATGGTCACCTCGCTTCCATAGCGATGTCAGGCTCTCGAGAAATCCCATATCGGTATGTATATCTGTATGACTTTATATGGGTTTTTTTACTTTAGGCTTGTTTGCTGCTATATTATACATGTATTCACAGATATGGACTAACGGAAGAACTAATACCGGAGGCCTTGAGAAAGGTCCGCCCGGGAGCGAAACGGAGGACGAGTGGCTCGACATTCTTTGGCATCGCCAACCCATTGGCCCTTGGTTAACATCTATTTACATGGAGTGACTGACTCTCCTTTTGTGTCCTATCGTGTTATTGGATTTAGCCTATTGTGGTGAAGAGGACCTATATTAATCTGTTTGAAATTTTACGCAGACTTTGCGCCTGCATGACCACGAACTGACTTTCCGGATTATCGGAGTTTGATCTTCTAAGGTTTGAACTGCCATGCAAGCCCCATGAGCCTATTTATTTATTTATTTATTTCGGCTTCTATGCCGCCACTCCCGGCGGGCTCGGGGCGGCTCACAACACCAAAAAAAATCACAGCATAAAAACAGCGACACGGAATAAAACAGAGCATAAAAACATCATTAAAATATATGATGTTTAAAATATAGGCTGTTTATATGTGCGTTTAGCTCTTGGTATTGAAGGTGTTGTCCTCTTCTCCTAATAATATATATATATTGATATTGATATAGTGCCTTGTGTAATAGTTTAGCGTTCACACAACCCATGCTCTTCTGTTTATATGAACCAATCAGGGTCAGCTAACACCTCCCATCAAAGGACTCCCCCAGGCAGGAAGCAGCCAGGCTTTGAAGCTGCAAGGCCATTGAATGCTAATCAAGGTGGCCAATTGCAACATTCCCACTTGCCTCAAGCAGACAAGAGTTCTTTCTCCCACCCTGGACATTCCACCGATACATAAACCCAATTTGCCTAGTTTCCAACAGACTTCACAAGCTCTGCTATAGATGTGGAGAGAATGCTTCTGGAGCATGGCCATACAGCCTGGAAAACTCACAGCAACCCAGTGAAAGCCTTCGCCAACACATCTATTCAAGGTCCTGAGTGTATTGGGATTCAGGACCATGGATAGTTCCTTTAGAGCTTGGAATAAAACCTGGACTTTACTGCACCACTGATGCGTTTGTCAGGCAAATTGTGAAGCCAGGTTCCAACCACGGATTGAAAACCCAGTGTTACTCCTTCTTAAATATTTTGTCTATTGTCAGCTTTTCTTAAGATATCAGATATCTATTTGAAGCCTCTAGAGCAGGAATAATATTGCCCCATGTCAAATGTATTTGTGGATGCGAGAGCTACATGAGCATCCTAAGTACGAAATGCTTAGCTATGAGAAATATTTATACGTACCCTTATGCTTTCAAAGAAATTGAACTATTAAAGCAAAAGCCTTTAAATTAGTTCAAGGTTGCATAGGGATGCTGTTCAAAATGTATAATTCTAAGGGCACCCAAGTTCTGAATTTTGAATTTCCAATGTTTTCACTAAGGAAACGAAGCATTGGTTTAACTCTCACCAACTAGGTGTATGGGATTCATAAGTGCATTATTATTGGTGGGTCATGCTTATATATTTGCTGACCACAGTTGAGTTTATTCATACATAAGTACATGCTAGATAAAAGTCAACTGATTTAATAAAGCAGTATCTTTTTTATCCCTATAATTATTCCAATTTTTGAACAATAACAAAATCATGTTCTGCATTCATGATCAGAAGCTGGTCCATTTCTCATGTGTTTTCTCCCACCCGTTATTTTGGATATTCATAAAAAAAGCTCTCTGTTCTTTTCCCAAATACTTTACATATTTGATTGAGCAACATGAATTTATAGAACATAACTAAGAAACTTCTAGATTTATTAGATTTCAGTGAGAACAAGCATTGTTCCTCACATCTTATACGAGAGCGGGTCAATAAGTCCGTGACTTTTTGAATTTCCCGTCTCTTAACTGAAAGGGCAACACTGCTCCTGTCAACAGGCATCTGTCAGTTGACTCCTGTCAAAATTTGAACAAGCTGCGTCATTTAGTTTGTGTTTGATAGTCATTGATAGCAGACTACCGCGGGATTTGAGGAGAAAATGGAAAAAAGTGAATTCCGTGTGCTCTTTAAGCGGGAAAAAGCCATCACTCAAACCAAGGCTAAGCTTGATAAATACTATCGGGACTCTGCACCATCAATCTCAATGGTAAAAAAGTGGTTTACTGAATTTCATTGTGGCTGTACAAGCACAGAAGATGCCAAACGTTCTGGACGCCCAGTTGAGGTCTCTACACCTGAAACAATTGAAAAATTCACGATATGGTGTTGGCCAATCGGAGATTGAAAGTGCGAGAGATTGTGGAAGCCATAGACATCTCCCATGGCTCAGTAGTTTCAATTTTAAATGATCACTTGGGTATGAGAAAGCTTTCCGCAAGATGGGTGCCGCGTTTGCTCACAATCAACCACAAACGCAATCGTGTGACAATTTCGCAGGAGCGTTTGGCATTGTTCAACCGCAATATGGATGGGTTTTTGCGCCGTTTCGTAACCGTGGACACAACGTGGATCCACCACAACACACCAGAGACCAAACAGCAGTCAAAACAGTGGGTTTTTTGGAGTGAATTGGAGCCAAAGAAGGCCAAGGTGGGTTTGTCAACCAATAAAGGCATGGCGACCGTTTTTTGGGATGCACGCGGTATAATCCACATTGACTACCTTCAAAAGGGTAAAACAATCAATGGCGAATATTATGCCAACTTATTGGGCCGGTTTAATGAGGATTTTTTAAAAAATGACTGCATTTGGCCAAGAAAAAAGTTCTTTTGCACCAGGACAATGCAAGGGTGCACACATGTACAGTTGCCATGGCAACACTCCATGAATTGGGACACGAATTGCTCCCTCATCCACCCTATTCTCCGGATTTAGCCCCGAGTGACTATTTCTTGTTTCCAAACCTGAAGAAATGGCTTGGCAGAAAGAGATTTGACTCCAACAATGAAATAACCTCACAAACAAATACCTATTTTGATGACCTTGACAAATCTTATTTTTTGGAAGGGATAAAAAATTGTAGAAATGTTGGACAAAGTGTATAGAGCTCAAAGGAGACTATGTTGAAAAATAAAATGATTTTTTAATCCAAAAATCTGTGTTTCATTCAAAAAGTTGCGGACTTATTGACCTGCCCTCGTACTATAGGATCTTTGCAGAGGTGAGAGTTCTGAAAGCAGAGGAAACAATACGTATGTAGGGCTTTCCTACTTGCCAAAGCTTGCCCTATTTCCTTTAACAAAAGTTCATGAGTTTAAAGGGATCTATACGCAGAGCTCTGGCTTTTGCTAAAATGAATGAGGAAATCCTTTATCCATAAATCCATGCATATACAGCATTGTATAAGGAGACACCCGTGATCCCTCACCCAATGGTTTGATGATGCTGGGCTTACCGTTCTGACACGGTGGACCTTGCCAGTGATGGTTACGAGCAGCAAAAGGCACCGCTGCACACTGGTATGGGATCTCAGGGTGTGGCTGCTCCGGAACATAGTCTCTCCAGTTACGCTCGTGCGTCATCATATAGCTTGGCATCTGTACATTTCATCAAAGCATTGTATAATATTTTAGTTGCAAGTCCATTACAAACATAATCAAAGCAAATTTCTCTTCAGTTTTTCCTTTCCAACTAGGTGTCATTCTCAGGCTTTCCAAACGCAGAGAACTCAAATTGTCCTAAAGCATCAACTTTTCTCCTTCTCTAGAGGTTTTTATGCGAAGACTGGATGGCCATCTTTGCATAAAAACTACAAAAACCAGTCCCAAAGGGTGTCCCAACTGATAGGGAAAGCAGAGGTAAATACCACTCCCACGTCTACCGAATTCTTCTGTTCGACTAACAGACGTCCAGCATTTGGTTTTATTATTAAACTACAAGCTCTGCCCTAAAATATTTGAAGGCATGTAGCCATGGTAGCACAGCAGATTAAACCGCTAGCTACAGAAAGCTGCTGACCAGAAGGTTGGCAGCTCAAGCCACGTGTCTGGGTGAGCTCCTGACTGTCAGTCCTAGCTCCTGCTAACCTAGCAGTTCAAAAGCATGCAATGTGAGTATTTATTTATTTACTAGCTGAACCCAGCCACGCGCTGCTGTGGCTTTTTCTCTTTCCTGTGTCCCAGTCTATATATATACCGTATTTTTCGCTCCATAAGATGCAGTTTTTTTCCTCCCAAAATGTGTGTGTTTTGTGTGTTTATGTATGTATATATATGGATTTGTGTCTATGTGTACATATGTGTGTGTATATGTGTGTGTACTTATGTATATGTGTATATGTATATCCATGTATATGTGTGTACTTACGTATATGTATGATTTTGTGTATGTATATGAGTGTATGTGTGTAAGTACAGATGTGTGTATGTATGTGTGCATGTCTATATTTCAGGGCATGTATATATGTGTGTATGTGTGCATGCCTATATGTACATATGTGTGTGCATGTGGCGAAGACCAACAGTAACATCCCTTCCTGCCTTTTATACTTCCTGTCTTCCCTCTCCCCCTCATTCCTCAGCTTTTCTCTTCTCTCTGTCCTCCTGCCTCTCCCTTCTTTCCTTTCCCTCCTTCCTGCCATCCCTCCCCTTTCTGTTTCAGTTCTAGGCCTATGAGTGGCCAGCACCACCACCAACATTTCGATACTCTAAACTGCCAAGGGGTGGGGGGGCTCCCAGCCTACATTCTGAGGGAGTATTTGCATAATGCCTCTAATTGGTCAGCTCCAGTAACATTCCGACGCCCTAAATTGCCAGATGGAGGTGGCGTGGGGGATCATGGGAGTTGTAGTCCATAATGTTTTTTTGGATTTGTGACCATTGGCTCTTTTTTGGGCCGGGGGAGTGTTTTGGTAAACATACCTCGTAGGGTTTTCTGGGTATGTGGGCTGTTTTTGTGTGTCTGCCTTGTGTGGTTTCTTTGTCTATAAGACTGGAACCACCACATGAAGGATTTTATATATATATATAGATTTACTTCATTTATATTCCTTTCTTCTCACCCCGCAGGAGAGTCAGGGCACATCACAATGAACATATACAGGCAAGCATCCAATGCCTTTAGACGCACAAACACAAGACAGACAGAGGCAATTTAACATCTGGCCACCAGGGGGAGCTGTCGCACTCCTTCATTCCTCAGCATGCTTCCTGGAGCTCTTTATGGCCTCGTAAATCAGTTAAATGTAGCCTCCCCACTAAGTGGTACCTTAAATTTCCTACTTGACAGATGCAACTGTCTTTCGGGTTGCAAAGGTAGGTCAAGAGCCCACCTCAACCCAGGCAGGCCTCGAACATGACCTTCTGGTCAGTAGAGATCTTATGCAGCTGACACCCAGCCAGCTGTCAAAGACGTCTCAGCAGGAAGGTAAAAGGGCATCCCATGCATGCAGACCGGCAACACAATTGAGATGTTCATGTACAACAGTTCCCAAGTGAATATTTCTTAATTTGTTTTTGAAGCTATTCTATTTTGGATTAAGGCAAGACAAAACTCAACCACCAGTGTTCAACCATTCAAAGACCATCAGCATCTTGATGGGGGTCTTCATGCCAATGCTCTTTGGTTTGGTCCAGATCCATCAATGTTCACATTTGAGTCTTGAGTCTTCACAAGTGCAGATCCATCAATGTTTGGATGGATGGAGGTGAACTACAACTCCAAAACTCAAGGTCAATGTCCACCAAATCCTTCCAGTATTTTCTGTTGGTCATGGGAGTTCTGTGTGCCAAGGTTTGGGTCAACTCCATCATTAGTAGAGTTTTGAATGCTCTTTGATTGTAGGTTAACGGTAAAACTCAGCAACTACAATTCCCAAATAACAAAATCAATCCACACACACCCCAATGCCCTCCCTCCCTCCACCAGTATTCAAATTTGGGCATATTGGGTATTTGTGCCAAATTTGGTCCAGTGAATGAAAATGCATCCTATCAGATATTGACATTACGATTCATAACAGTAGCAAAACTACAGTTATGGAGTAGCAACGAAAATAATTTTATGGTTGGGGGTCACCACAACATGAAGAACTGTATTAAAGGGGTCTTGGCACTAGGAACATTGAGAATCACTGCAGTAAAGTAAAACCAACGAATGATCTGTACCTGAGGCTGTAGTGCAGAGTATGACGAATTCAGGGTATAGGCATTATTCATAATCATCTGTGGATCTTCCATGTTAAGCTGTTTTGTTCCTGGGCAAATATAGATAAAGACGGGTTAATGTAAAGCATCATGGGAGAAGGAGTAGCATGTGTATAAAATTTATTTATTTATTTACTATTTCGCATTTGTCTGTCTCCCCCCCCCCCCAAACGGCTCGGGGCGACTTACAACAGTTCGTAAAATACAATTGTCAGATAACTCATAATAACTCACAGTAATACCATTAAGATGGAATTACAATTAGAACAGTTGAAGCAACAAATGGAGTCGCAGTGGGCTGACAGCTAGGTGGTGCGAGCTACAGTTTAGCTAACTCCAAAGGCTTGTTGGAACAGCAATGTCTTAACTGCTCTCCTGAACGGGGGGAGGCCCTGGGTGGCACGGATGCCGGCGGGCAGTGCGTTCCACATGGTAGGGGCTGCAACAGAGAAAGCCCAGCGGCAGGTTGCGGACAGATGGTAGGTCCTCACATTTGGGATGACCAGGAGGTTTAGCTCTTCGGAGCGCAGTGATCTGGTGGGATGATATGGGACAAGGAGGTCCCACAGGTACACTGGCCCCAGACCATGTAAGGCCTTAAAAGTCAGGACTAACACTTTGAAGGCAATCTGGCATTCAATTGGGAGCCAGTGCAGTTCGCGCAGGATTGGCATGATGTGGTGGCCAATCGGGACCCCTGCCAGGAGTCGCGCTGCAGCGTTCTGCACCAGCTTGAGTCTCCAGATTACCGACAGAGGAAGGCCAATGTAAAGAGCGTTACAGTAGTCCAGCCTCGAGATGACCGTGGCTTGGATCACTGTGGGCCTCCATCGACAACAGGGGGTCCAAGGTTACTCCTAAGCTCTTAACAGAGGGCGACGGACATAATGTCACGCCGTCCAGGGTTGGAAGCTGAACATCCCTACAGCCCGGAGGACCCAGCCACAGGATCTCCGTCTTTGCCGGATTCACCTTCAACCTACTGGCTCGCAGCCATCCAGTGACGGCCTCAAGGCAACAATGGAAATTATCGGGTACGGATTCGAGGCTGCCCTCCATCTTCAAGATAAGCTGGGTGTCATCAGCGTACTGATGGCACACCAGCCCAAAACTACGCACCAGCTGGGCAAGTGGTCGCATATAGATGTTAAATAAGAGGGGGGAGAGAATAGCCCCCTGAGGAACCCCACAAAGAAGCGGGAAACCCCCAGAGACATCCTTGCCCCTCCTCACTCGTTGTAGCCGGTTCCGGAGGAAGGAGGTCACCCAATTAAGGGCTGTCCCCCTAACTCCGGCCCTGGCAAGGCATCCTTAGTTGCTCATTCCTACTTATAATAAATTGTTACACACTGTTTCGCAACCATGAAGTTCACCAGCGTATTTTACACACAGAGAGGAAACTTGGTTTGAAAAATATCTGCGAACGGAACTGGGGGAAAAGTAATGTCTAAATCACACAATATGGGCTATAAAATTGCTTAGTCACAAGAGTTGATTAAACTTGTTTTTTTCAAAGTTTAATCAACTTTGTTTGTTCAACCTAGAAGCCGGGAAGGGGGTGGGGGGTGCTTGCTGGATTCACCATCACATTCCCAGTGACACAGAGTTTACATTGGAATCCTACACATGACTAAAACTCAGATATCTTCTGCAGATATTTAACTTCAATGCAGCGAAAAGGTGGAGTGGTGCTTCTTTTAGATTATCTTAGGATGGACCAAGCACTTGCTTTTTTTGACTCTACTCCAGTGTTTCCCAACTGGTGTGCCGTGGGATGCTCATTGATTGTGTGTTAACTATAAATCCCAGAAACTGTAACTCCCAAATGTCAAGGTCTATTTTCCCCAAACTCCATCTGTGTTCACACTTGGGCATATTGAGAATTCGTGCCAAGCTTGGTCCTGATCCAACATTGTTTCAGTCCACAGTGCTCTCTGGATATAGGTGAACTATAACTCAAGGTCAATACCCACCAAACTCTTATAGTATTTTCACCTGGTTATGGGAGTTCTGTGTGGGAAGTTTGTGTCTTTCTGCCATTCCTGCCTGGATATCTATCTTGTGTTCATCGAAACAGGCCCAGGTTTCACACTGAGTGTATAAATACATTTAAAAGCATATTAACTATATGTATTACTGTGTTAGAGTGTCATGTTGTGTCATTTTGGTTGGTGGTGTGCCCCAGGATTTTGTAGATGTAAAAAGTGTGCTGCGACTCAAAAAAAGGTTTAAAAACACTGCTCTACTCAATGGAAGGATTACCTGTCCAAACGCATCTCCTGTTATGAACCATCATGAAAGTTAAGATCATCAGAGGTGGGCCCTGCTCTCAATCCCACCACTCTCACAAACGCGGTTGGTGGGGACAAGAGACAGGGCCTTCTCGGCAGTGGGCCCCCTGTCTGTGGGCCCCCCGTCTGTGGAACTCCCTCCCTAAGGACATCAGGATAAGGTTGGCCACCCCCTTCCTGTCCTTAGAAGACAATTGAAGACTTGGCTTTAGGACCAGGCGTTCAACTAGCGGACAGTGGCAATTGAAATTAGGACATCAGCGACATTGGATTTACCCAACTTGGTCCTGGTTTTAATCGGCATGTTTTAATTTATTGTTTAATGAACTTGTGAATGAATTTGTATATTTTTAATGTTTTTTACTGTTTTAACTGTCATCTTTGTTGTTATATGCTGACAGCATCACATGATGCTTATGTGAGGCCACCCTGAGTCCCCCTTCGGGGGGAGAAGGGCAAGGTAGAAATGCATGAAATAATAATAATAATAATAATAATGATGTTTAAAATAAGAGTTAAGGCACAGTACTCACACTGAGTACTCTCAATGTTCTTCGGGGAGATAGGGTAGTCTATAAATAATAATAATTATTATTATTATTATCATTGACCCATGGATAAATCGAGTCAGGTTTTTTGGGTTGATTTTTTAACTAAAATTTCTAAAAATATATGGGTATACAGGGTAAGTGTTTAATGTGTCATCCTAACATTGTATAAATGGAAGGCGTGTATATATGTGTGTGTATGTATGTATATATTAGGCCTGTTTTCGAACATTGGATACATCCGAAATTTGGATGTAATTCGGATGTTTTTGACTTTTGAAGCGATTACGAAGAGAGTTAAGGAAACAGAAAGTGGATTTGCCATTTCAAAGTCTCCGTCGCCATATTCGGATATGGCTCGTATGTCATTTCCGCCCTTCTCTATTTGTGTCCCATTGTGTTTAAAATGTTTAAATGTTTATTAATGTGTTAAATGTGTTCAGTATTTTGTACCAGTGTGGCTAGTTTTGTCTGTAGTAGTGGTCAAAAATGGAGGGAAAGGTTTTGACTGTCCCTTCTGCAGGTTTCCGCGCATTGCGCAATCGCGGACACCATTAATTAAGCCATTCCGAATTTCGGAAGTACATGCGAATCAATTTCGAAAAAACTGCTGAAAATTTGGGAAGTCTATCAGATATGAGGTGCCAGCATCCCCTACATCTGAAGCGAGTTTTGAAGCCGTTTTTTCCATGATAAAACAGGCCTAGAATATATGTATATGTGTGTGCGTGCGCGTGTATATATATATATATGCTATTGTTATGGGGGAGGATATTTTTATCCTCTGGTCTTCTTTGCATTGCCCTAACAAATTGTATTGTTCTATCTACATTTTGTATTTTTGTTGTTGTTCCGCACATGGATCTACAAGGCGAAGCGGGTACAAAATGAACATGAACATTCAGCTAACCTTACCTTTTTTTGCTCCTTCTGGTACTATTCGGTACACTTTATATGGATCGGATATATCCAGCTGGCTTCTTTCAACCATTTCCTCGAAGTCATTGCTCTTGTTCAAAGCACAGCGTAGCCGTGTTTTCCAAGTGGGAGGATCTGGTTTATCAATGCCTTCTCTGAACTTTCCTTTAAACAGAGCCCATGCCTGGAAACATTGGCAGAGGTTAACCAAAGACAAAACAAAAACTTTAAAAATAAACAGATTTTGGAACGTATCTACAGCACTGCAATAAATTGTACAATAATAAGTAAATTCATAATGGATAAGGTTTGGGGGTTTTTTGCTGAAATTCTACTACTACCACAACAGGGTTTTGTACTTTCCTAGTGACCATTCATTGTCATTGCGGGTAGATCTTGCTGGCTTTCAAGACGTAGATTTGGGAGTGGTCTTATCAAGGCTTGAGGTCTTGAAGAAGGATAGACCCATTTCTCCTTCAGTTAATTTATAGATGGTGTCAGGAATATCACAGTTGACCAGGAGAGGGAAGTGACTCTGCATCACAGAAGAGATGCTGAAGTGGCTTTTTGCTTTAGAGTAGGGTTGACATGACTCAAAACAGATACAAGAGACTAAGATAGCTCAGAAGAAGAGAGAGAGAGAGAGAGAGAGAGAGAGAGAGAGAGAGAGAGAGAGAGAGAGAGAGCGCACCGGGAATGTGGCGCAGCTGGCTGGGTGTCAGCTGCATAAGATCTCTACTGATCAGAAGATCATGAGTTTGAGGCCTGCCCGGGTCGAGGTGGGCTCTCGACCTATTGTGTAGCCTTTTGTCGACCTTTGCAACCCGAAAGACAGTTCCATCTGTCAAGTAGGAAATTAAAAGTACCACTTAGTGGGGAGGCTAAATTTAACTGATTTATCAGTCAGTCAGTCAGTAGCCTTTATTTCGGTCAACAAACCATCGGCTAAGTCAGGTGAAAGTAGAACAATAGAATACAACATTTAAGAAATTAATAACAACACATTTGGGTTATGATTATGAGGCCATTAAAAAAAATCTCCGGGAAACAAGCTGAGGAATGAAGGAGTGCGACAGCTCCCCCTGGTGGCCAGATGTTAAATTGCCTCTGTCGGTCTTCTGTGTTTGTGTGTCTAAATGCAATGTGTACATTGTAATCCGTCCTGAGTCCCTGAGGGGTGAGAAGGGAATATAAATGAAGTAAAATAAATAAATAGAGAGATAGAGAGACAGAGAGAGATCTCCAATGACAATGCATGCATGCAGACAGTTTGAAGGACACGCAACTGTTGGTGGTGAACAGGTGACTACAAGTGAACAAAGCTACACCCATATGAAAGGTTGTTGGAGTTGGGGGTTTCCCATGGGCCCATGGAGCCAACCCAGTAGTCTTCCTATTGCTGGATGGCCTTATTTTGTACCACTAATATCGGATAGGCGTAGAATCCAGTCAGGAATGATGGGACAATCAAGTCCCAATGACATTGCCTGCCCCATGTAGTGGATTAGCCAATGGGTGCCTCACACAGTCCTCTACACAGGATATGGGGTATGACCATATCCAGTATATCCAGATACTGGATACAAATCAGTTCTACTTCAGACCTTACCGGATGGGTATCAGCCACTCCTGCTATGGATCATTCTGGATCATGGGATTGTAATGTTTATATAGGATGATTTCATGCTTTGTCTGAATGTTTACATTTTATGTATGTCTTGTGTTTAATGGTTTTAATTGGTTTTAAGTTTATAGTTATATGTAGTAATTACCGTAGTTATTGTGAGTTCTTTGTGTAGTGTTTGTTGGCATTGAATTTTTGCCATTAGTATGTTTTAAACCACTTTGAGTCCATCCAAGGGTGAGAAAGGCGGTATATAAATACAGTAAATAAGTAATAAGAAAATAAATATATATGGAAAGAAGAATACATTGATGACATCAGGTCATGGTTTAGAAGTCCCCTTGAGGAGAGAAGGCGGTCTATAAATTATTGTTGTTATTGTTGTTATTGTTATTATTATTATCATTATGGAAGGTAGACAAGGAATTTTGGAAGGCAGAATGATTGCCCCATTTTATGGTTTCACCTCCAGGTACTGTTCTCAAGAAGGCCACAGGTGATATCGCCTCATACATTATCTCTCATTCTTCAAGGGCAATTTAATAAATGACCACATCTCTAGTGCTTTACGTTCAGTAGATATTCTTCAATGACACAGTTAGGGATGGTGCATTGGTGTGGGATGGGAGACAAGCTCAGCAAGTGTGATATAAAATCCACATTTCGCCCAGCTTGAAGGCAGGTCCTATATGGCTGTGTTCTGCCTATGGGGTGCTCAGTGTCATGGTCAGCCTTTAAGAATTCCAGAGCATTGCCTAAATAGGACTCAGACAAACTTCTGGGTTAGAGTCTACACAACGTCTTTTTAGGCCCCTTCCACACAGCTGAATAAAACCCCACATTATCTGCATTGAACTGGAATATATTGCAGTGCGGACTCAGATAGCCCAGGTCAAAGCAGATACTGTCGAATTTTCTGCCTTGTTATTCTGGGATATCGGACAGTGCAGAAGGGCCCAAATATTATTTTCTTCTGGCACGCTCCACAGACAAGAGGGCAGTGTCCATTTCTTATGGATATTTTTGCACGCCTCATGCAGGACTTGTGGGTTCCCTTAGCAGAGGAGACGACAAAAGGAACATCCCCCACTTTAGTCTTTTTGGATATTGAAACTGACACGCTAGGCCGGTTTTGTAATCTTCCTGGGGAAAAACTGGTAAAGCTGAAATCTAGGTTGAAATCTGGGGCAGAGTTTGTGAGGTACTTGAACTTTTTTTGTGGGGTCACTGTAGCAGGGAGAGGCTTTCTTCGCTACCTGTGTGAAGCCTGGAGGCACTGCAGCACAGTCAGAAAGTCATTGCTGAGATGAAGGAGGATCTATGGGTCTGGCAGCAGTTCTTGGCACATTATAGTAGGGTTTTCTTCTGGAGAGGAGATAGGAAACTAGGTATGCAATTCCAGATTCAGTTGGATGCTGCTGGGGTTATGGGCTTTTGGGTATATCTTGGTGGTCACTGGAATGCTAGGATATGGCTTGAAGAATGAAGGGAAGTTGGTATAGCTGGAAACATTATGTTATTGAAGGTTTTTCTTAATAGTGGACAGGGTTTGGTTGTTTCGGTATAACAACCAATTCATTGTCTAAATCAGTGTTTCCCAACCTTTTTTGAGCCGTGGCACACTTTTAACATTAAAAAAATCCGGGGGCACACCACCAACCAAAATGACACAAAATGACACTCTAACACAGTAAAGAACATCTGGGGGATGGTGGCCTGCTGGGAGCAGCTGCTGGGAGTGCCGAAGCCGAGAGAGGGGGAGGAGCCAGGCCGCGCTATGCCCCGCCCTCTCCCCCCAACTTCAGCTCTCCCACAGCTTCTCCAGCCTTGAGGGGGCAGTGCTAAGCCAGCGATAGCAGAGATAGCACAATGCTGGCTTGGCACTGTCTCCTCAAGGCTGGAGAAGCTGTGGGAGAGCTGAAGCTGTGCGGAGGGGGCGGAGCCAGGCTGTGCCATGCCCCGCCCCCTCCCCCAGTTTCAGCTCTCCCACAGCTTCTCCAGCCTTGAGGGGGCATTGCGAGTAAGGGGCAGGAGTCAGTCATGCCATGACTCCCGCCCCTCGCTCGCTGAAGCCACGCGGAGGAGGAGGAGCATGAGCAGTGGACAGGCTTCAGTGGGCAGAGGTCCTTCTCCGCGCAGCTTCAGCGAGTGAAGGGCGAGAGTCATGGCGGATTGGAGGCTGGCTGGGGAAACGGCCGAAGGAGGCGGCGCCACGGTCCCTTCTTTTTCTTCGCTGCCGCCCGGCCCTTCCTCTTCCTCCCCCAAGCAGGAGGAGTTCGGCAGGAGGAGGGGGGAAGGAAGGGGAGCGGAGAGCTTTTCTCGCTGCTGGGAGTGCCGAAGCCGAGGGAGGGGGGGAGCCAGGCTGCACCATGCCCCGCCCTCTCCCCCCAGCTTTAGCTCTCCCACAGCTTCTCCAGCCTTGAGGGGGCAGTGCTAAGCCAGCGATAGCAGAGATAGCACAATGCTGGCTTGGCACTGTCTCCTCAAGGCTGGAGAAGCTGTGGGAGAGCTGAAGCTGTGCGGAGGGGGCGGAGCCAGGCTGTGCCATGCCCCACCCCCTCCCCCCAGTTTCAGCTCTCCCACAGCTTCTCCAGCCTTGAGGGGGCATTGCGAATAAGGGGCAGGAGTCATGCCCCCCGTCCCCAGCACCACTCTCTGCCATGACTCCCGCCCCTCGCTCGCTGAAGCCACGCAGAGGAGGAGGAGCATGAGCGGTGGACGGGCTTCAGTGGGCAGAGGTCCTTCTCCGCGCAGCTTCAGCGAGTGAGGGGCGAGAGTCATGGCGGATTGGAGGCTGGCTGGGGAAACGGCCGAAGGAGGCGGCGCCACGGTCCCTTCTTCTTTTTCTTCGCTGCCGTCCGGCCCTTCCTCTTCCTCCCCCAAGCAGCAGGAGTTCGGCAGGAGGAGGGGGGAAGGAAGGGGGGCAGAGAGCCTTTCTCGCGGCACAGCAGGAGGTCCATCAAGGCACACTACTGTGCCGCATCGCAGTGGTTGGGAAACACTGGTCTAAATCACCGATTCACTGTCACTCAGAGTTATGAAGTTGATACAAGCATTTACACTACACTGTCTATCATTTAACATTATTTGATTCGTGTACAGGGTAGATAATAGGATCACTGGTGCTTTGTCACAGCAACAGATGTCACAATTCAGGCAGTTTGGGAAAATAAGAAAAAGGTCCTTCCACCCCTGTGGAACACTGGTGAGCTGTCGCCAAGAGGGCTCCTAGTACCAAATGTGGGGTAGGCAGAAACCTGTTATGTCACGAGGAGAGCATGTGATTGACAAAAAACTAGGCAGTAACTTGCAAGGGCCTTACTCATATAGGATTGGTGCTACTTCTATAGCCGTCTGTATGGGCATCCCAGCTCAAGATATAAAGAAGATGGATAGGTGAAAATCACAGTGTGTTAGAAAGTATGTTTGCCCCTGGACAGATGAGATAATATGCTCATAGTAATGTACTTAGGGCCTCTGGGAGGGTGTCTTCTCCACCCTGCCACAACCGATAGGCAACCGTAACTCACAGGACCTTTTCATTGGCTGCCTCAAGACTGTGGACTGACCTGCCAGAAGAGATTTGACAGCTAGATCGGCTGTTGGAATTTAAGACACAATTCCAGCAGGTGTACCTGGTTAATTTAAAATTGCGAGTTTAAATCTGCATTTTATTAGTGGATTTTAACTTGCATTTTAACTCCATGTATCTTGTTGTATGTCTTTTAATGGTGTTTATGTTGTATCCCGAGTCCCCAGTGGTACAGCAACTAAGGCACAGACCACAATAGATGGATTGGAATACATGGACTGATTTGGACATGATTTTACTTGGCGAACGGCTTTTTCAATGTAATTTTAATATGTCTTTGGTAATTTTATTGTCGTTTTATGATGTTTAGATTTTAATGTTAGCATTGAATTTTAGCTGTCTGCCGGTCCGAGTCCCTCTGCTGAGGTTGAGAAGATCGGGGTACAAAAAAATTAAATAAATAAATAAATTGAACCACTGAGCTGCTGAACTTGCTGACCAAAAGGTCAATGGTTCGAATCTGGGGAGCAGGGTGAGCTCCTGCTGTTAGCCCCAGCTTCTGCCAACCTAGCAGTTTGAAAACATGTAACTCTGAGTAGATCAATAGATACAGTTCATGCCAGCCATATGACCTAGGAGGTGTCTACAGACAACGCCAGCTCTTCTCCTTAGAAATGGAGCCGAGCACCACCCCCCAGAGTCGGACATGACTCGACTTAATGTCAAGGGGAAGCCTTTACCTTTATCTTATGTCAAATCCCACCTTAAGCCACATTATTACATAATGCAACAATCTCAATTTCATGTTTCAGATGTTTGATGGAGATGTTTGATGTCTGATCATCATATGTGGCCATAGCCATAAATCTTGGGCAGCCATTCAGGCCTGGGATGCAGCAGTCTGTCCCCAGATGGAGAGACACAGTACCCAGTATATTCATTATACACTGCATGCGCAATGACCTTGGTTTGGTGAAAGGGAAGGCAAGGGAGGACATGGCAGAGTTAAAGCACAGACAGCTTTGGGGGGTCTTGGGATGGCCAGCTCTCCTTTCTATAAGGACTTGAAAGGGGCTCCAGATGTTTGGATAGGGCCAGGGATCATGGCATTAGGACCTTGGATGAAGTATGATCGGGTAGAGTCATATCAGTGTGATAGGACACAACTGCTTGATGTAAGGCAGTCACATATTAATTAGGGACCTGCAATGCGGGCTTATAAGCCCCAAGGGCAAAGGTAAACTTTAACTCTGGAGATGGCATAATAGTGCAGAAACGGGGGGTTAGGATGTGAACTTTTCTGGGGCACCTTTGGGGAGGGTTTAATGTATGTTTTAAGGTTGCTGGGGTGACTCACTATGGGTGAAGGAATCAACTTTGGGACAAGATATCCCTCCCCAGAATTTCAATGCCAATGTCATTCCATGCCAAGTGGTCTAAACCAAGGGTAGGGAACCTATGGCTCTTTTCATGATTCCATCTGGCTCTCCCTGTTTCTTCTTTTCTCCCCCTTTCCTTCTCATTCTCTCCCTCCTTTTCCGTCCCTCTCTCCCTTCTTTCTTCCATTCTCCCTCTTCCTTCCTTTCTTTCTCCCCTTCACACTTTTCTTCTCCTTCTCTCCTTCCTTTTCCTTCCCTCTCTCCCCTTCCTTCTTTCCTTCTTTCCTCCATTCTCCCTCTTCCTTCCTTCCTTTCTCCCCTTCACCCTTTCCTTCTCTCCTTCCTTCTTTCCTCCATTCTCCCTCTTCCTTCCTTCCTCTTCTATTATTTTCCCCCAAGTCTTCCTTTCTTTTCACTTCACTCTCTCTCCCCTTCTTTCTTTTCTTATTTTCCTTTCATTATTTTACTTTTTCCTCAATCCCTTTCCTTTCTTTTCCCCACCCTTTCCTTTCCTCCCTTCCCATTTCCTTCTTTCTTTTCCCCCTTGTCTCTCTCCTGCTTTTCTTTTCTTCCTATTCCATAGTTCGTTCTTCTTTTCTTTCTTCCTCTCCCCCTACCTCCTTTATTTCCTCTGCCTTTCTTTCTTCCCCCCTTCCTTCCATCTTCTCTTCCTTCCCAGAGTCCTGAGCATGCCTTCTGCAGAGCCAGGTCTGAAGTGTCCCGTCATTCTGCTGGGGAATCCTTTTCTCATCGTATGTACGTATATACTCACATTTAGTTGAATTCAGTCTTAAAATATATTATATGGCTCTCACTGAAATAAATTTCCAAATATTTTGCTTTTATGGCTCTCTGAGTCAAAAAGGTTCCCGACCCCTGGTCTAAACCTTCCCATCATCACATTCTCCAATTTTGTTCAAATTTTAGCTGTAGCACCAGTCAGGGGTTAAACTAAGTTTCCCAAAAAATTGAGGTCTCTAACTGGAATAGTTGCTCACCTAGACCCCTTTATCTGAAAGGTACTCAGTCAGAAAATGCCATTTTGGGAGTCTAATAAAATTGAAACTAAAAGAATGGCTAGTAAATTGAAATCCTGTACAGTTTTTTTCCCTGCCAATTCCGATGAAAATAATTTTAGCATTATGGCTGCAAAATCTAGTCAAACAAATTGACTCAAAATGTGCAGCCAAATGTGTCGCGACAAATTTCGACCAATATTCAGACCATTTCCATACAAACAAAGATACAGACTTGAAATTGTGACCAAGCATTATGCTTGTGCTGGACATAATCCTGCCAAATTTGCAACTACACGGCATCTGGAACCAGGTCTTCAAATTTGGCACTTTTGGTGCAAATGGTAAAATCTACCAACGTTCAAAGCTAATTATTTTTAAAGCGTCATCCTGAATGTGCTGGTGAATAGTATCATCTGAAAGAGAAAATTTTGCTGTACAACAGTGTTTCCCAACCAGTGTGCCGTGGCACACTAGTGTGCCGTGAGCGATCATCGGGTGTGCCGTGGGAAATTGGCACTCTCCCCCCTCCTAGCAGCCCCTACATAGGTTTTCAAGAAACAAATTGAGCCTCTCCACTTGGAATTTTTTCTTTTACTATTTTACTGGATTTTTTGAGAGTTGCCTCCCCCCTCCCCTTCAAGGAACTGTTTATAACAGCTTCATGACATCCATAGTTAACTGGAAGCAAGTTTCACTCAGGGTGAAATTTCACAAAGGTCTGGAGAACAAGCTCTATGAGGAGCGGCTTGAAGAGTTGGGCATGTTTAGCCTGAAGAAGAGAAGTCTGAGAGAAGACATGATAGCTATGTATAAATATGTGAGAGGAAGTCTTATATATGTTGTGTTCATCGAAACAGGCCCAGGTTTCACACTGAGTGTATAAATACATTTAAAAACATATTAACTATATGTATTACTGTGTTAGAGCAGGGGTGGGCAACTATTTTTTCCAAGGGGCCACACGAGAGCCAAAAAATATTATGGGGGGCCGCACCTAAAGGCGGAACTACATGCTAATCTACATTATTTATTTATTCACTTACTATATTTACTATATATTACACATCATTAATATTAACATATTAATATATCAAGAAATATTCATATATTATTAGTATTAATATCATAATTATTATATTATAGTATATATATATAAACATAATATATTGAAATTATAATATATCATATAACATATTATATTATTTATTATATTATTTTATTGTTATAAAATTATGATACAATAATAATAAAAACCACTAAAATAAAATAATGCTTCCTTATAGTCCCCTTCTCTGGAGATTTTTATGCAGAGGCCAGGCAGGGGAGACAAGCCAGGGGCCCTTAGGCGGGCCGGATAGAATCAGCCAAAGGGCCGCATCCGGCCCCCGGGCGGCAGTTTGCCCACCCCTGTGTTAGAGTGTCATTTTGTGTCATTTTGGTTGGTGGTGTGCCCCAGGACTTTGTAAATGTAAAAAGTGTGCCACGGCTCAAAAAAGTTTGAAAAGCACTGCTGTACAAGACGCAGGCATGTAGCCAAGGGGGGCTAAGGGGGCTTCAGCCCCCGAAATTCTCAGGGTGGTCCGCGAAAAGGCCTTACTGGTACATTATTTAAACTGTTATGTTTATTCATATCATGATCTGATCACCATGCTCATTATATCCCACATTAATGGGGTTATTGGGATAACAATACAAAAGGTTTGCTAGGGTAGACCCTCTTCCACCCAGTCGCAGCCCCGAACCAAACTCAGCCCCCGAATCAAAATCCTGGCTACGGCCCTGACAAGACTGATACGTTTTTGTTTTGCAATGCGACCATAACATACTCAGGTCAAAGCCTGGCTGATTTCTACACTTAGTAGGCTCCACAACAGTTTTCGGGACCAGGGGAAGTATTAATAGCTGTGGCCCCATCTTATCCCATCACCTCTTTATTTCTGGGGTGGGTGTGCAATTCGCTTTGTTCATTCCAGCAGAAACTGAACCGTGTTGCCACAGGCAATGCTTCTTCTTAACAACGCATAAAGGAGCTGTGATACTTGCAAAAGCTAATGATGATGAAGTCTGCCATCTCGTTCAAAATTAAACACAAGCACCACTGATATCGATGAGATACAAGCAGGGGTGTAACTGGGAGCAGAACGGCAGCCCAAATGAATCCAGCCCTGGGGCAGTGACTCAAATGAGGAAAAGGAAATTATTCAACACAGAAGACATCTTCCAAGTTGAACAGGAAAGCAACTTGGGTGGCATTTTAATTCAGGATGCCAGTTGTGTAGATCGGGCAGGATTGTTTCACCAGTAATTTAAGTCATCCTTCAGTTAAAGTACTTGGTAAAAGGTGCCCTGAGATATTTTTTTTTATTAAAAAAAACCAGCCCTTTTCAATCCCATTCTCCAAAAAGTCTGACTGAACATATGCTTAATTGGTTCTTTTTTGGGACTCAAAGCCACCTCTTAACTTTTGATCCTATTCAATCTTTTCCCACCAACCAATTAACCATTAAGCCCCTTTTTTAATGCTTTCATGGCCGGAATCACTGGGTTGCTGCGAGTTTTCCGGACTGTAAGGCCATGTTCCAAAAGCATTCTCTCCTGCCGTTTCGCTCATATCTATGGCAGGCATCCTCAGAGGTAGGAGCCCCTGGTGGCGCAATGAAGACCAACAGGTCGGAGGTTCGAATCTGGGGAGAGTGTGGGTGAGCTCCCTCTGTCAGCTCCAGCTCCCCATGCGGAGACATGAGAGAAGCCTCCCACAAGGATGGTAAAACATCCAGGCGTCCCCAGGGCAACGTCCTTGCAGACAGCCAATTCTCTCACACCAAGTTTCTCAAGTCACTCCCAACACAGTAAAAAAAAAAAATCCTCAGAGGTTGAGGGGTCTGTAGGAACCTAGGCAAGTGAGGTTTATATATCTGTGGAATGTCCAGGGTGGGAGAAAAAAATCTTAGCCAGCTAACATCTCCCAACAAAAAATTTCCCCAGGGGGGAAGCAGGCTTTGAAGCTGCAAGGCCATTCAAACCCAAATTAACTTGTTCAAAAATCCCCCCCCCCCCGGGGTTCCAACAAAGGATTCCCCCAGGCAGGCATGTAGCCAGGGGGGGCTAAGGGGGCTTCAGCCCTCCAAAATTCTCAGGGTGGTCCGCGAGAAGGCCTTACTGGTACATTATTTAAACTGTTATGTTTATTCATATCATGATCTGAACACTATGCTCATTATATCCCACATTAATGGGGTTATTGGGATAACAATACAAAAGGTTTGCTAGGGTACAGGGCCGTAGCCAGGATTTTGCTTTGGGGGGGGGCTGAGTTTGGTTTGGGGGGGGGCTGAGACTGGGTGGAAGAGGGTCTACCCTAGCAAACCTTTTGTATTGTTATCCCAATAACCCCATTAATGTGGGATATACTGAGCATGGTGATCAGATCATGATATGAATAAACATAACAGTTTAAATAATGTACCAGTAAGGCCTTTTCGCGGACCACCCTGAGAATTTCGGGGGCTGAAGCCCCTATATCCCCCGGCTACATGCCTGCGTCTTGTATAGCAGTGCTTTTCAAACGTTTTTGAGCCGCGGCACACTTTTTACATTTACAAAGTCCTGGGACACACCACCAACCAAAATGACACAAAATGACACTCTAACACAGTAATACATATAGTTAATATGTTTTTAAATGTATTTATACACTCAGTGTGAAACCTGGGCCTGTTTCGATGAACACAACATATATAAGACTTCCTCTCACATATTTATACATAGCTATCATGTCTTCTCTCAGCCTTCTCTTCTTCAGGCTAAACATGCCCAACTCTTCAAGCCGCTCCTCATAGAGCTTGTTCTCCAGACCTTTGTGAAATTTCACCCTGAGTGAAACTTGCTTCCAGTTAACTATGGATGTCATGAAGCCACAGCTTGGAACTGCTAGGCCATTCAATGCTAATCAAGGTGGACAATTGCAACATTCACACCTACCTCAAACAGGCAAGAGTTCTTTCTCCCACCCTGGACATTCCAGATACATAAACCCCACTTGCTTAGTTTCCAACAGACCTCAAAACTTCTGGGGATACCTGCCATAGATGTGGGTGAAACATCAGGAGAGAATGCTTCTGGAATAGGGCCAGACAGCCCGGAAAATTCACAGCAACCCAGTGATTACGGCCAAGTTTCGCACACCAAGTTTCTCAAGTCACTCCTGACACAGTAAAAACAAATGGGCACGCACGACCGGATGCCGGTCTCCATCCTCCACACACAGCAACCTACTGCACTCCTTCAAACTTCTGGAAAGACGTGCAGGCTGAGCCCTCTTCTCTCTCTCTCTCTCCCCTTGGGAGTCCCACCCAGCCCTGGTCCTTTGAGGCGGCCCAATACCTTGAAGAGCGCGGCGTCCTCCTCGCGGTTGTAGTCCTGCTTGCCGGCATGCTTCCAGGGGATGCGGAAGATGCTCTTCTCGTCGTTCTCCCACACCAGGCCCGGGTACTTGCTGCTGTCGATCTGCTCGATCAGCCACTGGCGGAGTTTCCCGTTGCCGCAGCTCACTGAGCTCATGCCGCTGGCGCTTGCTCTCCGCTCCTGGTGCAAGTGCTGCCGCTGCTGCTGGCTTTGGCGAGAGTGGAAGTGGAAATGCTGCTGCTCCTTCCGCCCTCCAAGTTCATGCCACTCGCCCCGCGGCTGCCCACGCTTCCTGCTCCTCGGGCGCCGCTCCGGCTCCAGCTGCCTGTGGGAGGGGGAGGGAAAAGGGCCCCGTGAATCCCCCCTGCAAGCGCGTGGAGGGGGGAAAGGCGCACGGCATGATCTCCCTCCTTGATGGGCCCTCCTCCCCCCTTTCTCCTCTCCTGGCTGGGACAGAATCAGCAGGTGGGGAAGGGGAAGGGCTTCTTTGCCGGTCCAAAGCCGGATCTCCCCCTCCCTCCCTCTCTTCCATCCCTCCATTCCCAGCTCTTCAAGGAAACACATCACACTAGAGCAGTGTTTCTAAACCTGGGGGTCGGGACCCCTGGAGGGGTCACGAGGGAGTATCAGAGGGGTCGCCAAAGACCATCAGAAAACACAGCATTTTCTGTTGATCATGGGGTAGTTACTGAAATGGACATCCAAGTGCCACCCCTGTGTTGATGGAGGCAGGCCGGATTTTCCCCGGGTACTGGTTGTGGGGGGTCGGGAGCAGGTGAGGGTTTTGCCCTCCCTTCTGCTCGAGATCCCCGTGTACAACTGGTGGGCCACTGTGTGACACAGAATGCTGGACTAGATGGACTGAGGCCCGATTCAGCATGGCTCTTCTTATGTTCTTATGGGTATGTGTGTGTGGGGGAGTTTGGCCCAATTCTATCTTTGGTGGAGTTCAAAAGGCTCTTTGATTGTAGATGAAATATAAATCCCAGCAACTAAAGCTCCCAAATGTCAAGTCTATTTTCCCCAAACTCCACCAGTGTTCACATTTGGGTATATTGATATCCATGCCAAGTTTAGTCCAGATCCATCATTGTTTTGAGTTGACAGTGCTCTTGGGATGTAGGTGAACTACAACTCCAAAACTTAAGGTCAATGCCCACCAAACCCTTCCAGTATTTTCTGTTGGTCATGGGAATTCTGTGTCCCAAGTTTGGTTCAATTCCATTGTTGCAAGAGTTCAGGATGCTCTTTGATTGTGTGTTAACTATAAATCCCAGAAACTGTAACTCCCAAATGTCAAGGTCTATTTTCCCCAAACTCCATCTTTGTTCACATTTGGGCATCTTGAGTCTTCATGCCAAGTTTGGTCCAGATCCATCATTGTTTTGAGTCCACAGTGCTCTCTGGATGTAGGTGAACTACAACTCCAAAACTTAAGGTCAATGCCCACCAAACCCTTCCAGTATTTTCTGTTGGTCATGGGAATTCTGTGTCCCAAGTTTGGTTCAATTCCTCCATTGGTGGGGTTCAGAATGCTCTTTGATTGTAGGTGAACTATAAATCCCAGCAACTACAACTTCCAAATGTCAAGTCTATTTTCCCCAAACTCCACATTTGGGCATATTGATATTCATGCTAAGTTTGGTCCAAATCCATCATTGTTTTGAGTGGACAGTGCTGTCGGGATGTAGGTGAACTACAACTCCAAAACTTAAGGTCAATGCCCACCAAACCCTTCCAGTATTTTCTGTTGGTCATGGGAATTCTGTGTCCCAAGTTTGGTTCAATTCCACCATTGGTGGAGTTCAGAATGCTCTTTGATTGTAGGTGAACTATAAATCCCAGCAACTACAACTCCCAAATGACAACCTCAATCTCTCCCTCCGATCCCACCAGTTTTCAAATTTGGGCGTATTGGGTATATGTGCCAAATTTGGTCCAGTGAATGAAAATACATCCTGCATATCAGATATTTACATTATGCTTCATAACAATAGCAAAATCACAGTTGTGAAGTAGCAATGAAGTAATATGATTGGGGGTCACTACAACACGAGGAACTGTATCAAGGGGTCACAGCATTACGAAGGTTGAGAACCACTGCACTAGAGAATGAACCCACTTTAAATCCGGTTTCTGCCTCCTCCTGCAGAATTCTGGGGTTTGTGGTTTAGAGAGGAGCCTTCACAGCCCCCATTAGACTACAAACCCCAGAATTCTGCAGGAGGAGGCAGAAGCCGGATTTAAAGTGGGTTCATTCTTTAGTGCAGTGTTTCTCAACCTGGGGGTCGGGACCCCTGGGGGGGTCGTGAGGGAGTGTCAGAGGGGTCGCCAAAGACCACCACGTTGGTCATGGGGATTCTGTGTGGGAAGTCTGGCCCAATTCTATTGTTGGTAGGGTTCAGAATGCTCTTTGATTATAGGTGAACTATAAATCCCACAACTACAACTCCCAAATGCCAAGGTCTATTTTCCCCAAGCTCCACCAGTGTTCACATTTGGGCATATTGAGTATTCATGCCAAGTTTGGGGGGTGGCAAGGGGGTGTCAGAGGGGTCGCCAAAGACCATCAGAAAACACAGTATTTTCTGTTGGTCATAGGGGTTCTTTTTGGGAAATATGGCCCAATTCTATCATTGGTGGGGTTCAGAATGATCTTTGATTGTAGATAAACTATACATCCCAGTAACTACAACTCCCAAATGTCAAGGTCAATTTCCCCCAAACTCCACCAGTGTTCATATTTGGGCATATTGAGAATTTGTGCCAAGCTTGGTCCAGATCCATCATTGCTTGAGTCCACAGTGCTCTCTAAATGTAGGTTAACTAACTACAACTCCCAAACTCAAGGTCAATGTGCACCAAACCCAGTATTTTCTGTTGGTCACGGAGTTTTGTGTGACAAGATTGGTTCAATTCCATCATTGGTGAAGTACAGAATGCTCTTTGATTGTAGGTGAACTATTAATCCCAGCACCTACAACTCCCAAAGGACAAAATCAATCCCCACCACCAACTCCACCAGTATTCAAATTTGGGCATATTGGGCGTTAGTGGCAAATTTAGTCCAGTGAATATCTGAAAATACATCCTGCATCTCAGATATTCACATTACGATTCATAACAGTAGCAAAATTACAGATATGAAGTAGCAATGAAAATAATGTTATGGTTGGGGGTCACCACAACATGAGGAACTGTAGTAAGGGGTCGTGGCATTAGGAAGGTTGAGAACCATTGCCTAGTGTGATGAGGTCCATAGAATAATAATAATAATAGAGTTATTAATAATAATTAAGTATTTGTTATAATTATAATTATCATTATTATTAATCATTATTAATAAATAAATAAAAACTTATTATTAAATACTTATTAATTATTATTAATCAATAATAATAATAATAGAGTTGGAAGGTACCACATGGGGCATCCAGTCCAACCCATCTAGTTCCACAATGCAGAAAAAGCACAAAGTACCCCTGGTTACAATCCCCCTCCGCCTTCCTCCTCCTAGAACAGTGTTTCCCAACCAGTGTGCCGTGGCACACTAGTGTGCCCTGAGCTATCATCAGGTGTGCCGTGGGAAATTGGAACCTCCAATACCCTTTCTTCCCCTTCTTGCCGAACACTTTTTCTTCTCCACTCGGGCTCCCTTCTTCCCAGCCTCACTCTGCTCGCTTTGCCTCGCTTTGCCCTGGGG